>OY728128.1:1242890853-1243530299 GCA_963277665.1 Viscum album | reverse complement strand
TTTGTTTTAGTTATATATTGCCTTAAATTTTAATGTTTATTTATGAAATCTTCCGCTATATTGTTATCCTTACTGAGCATCTGAGCTCACACCTTCCAATGTTTTAATTTTTCCAGGATGTGAAGAAGTATATTATGAATAACCTGGAGGGATAGTATGAGGGGATATGAAGACAAGATGTTGTTATTGTCTTGTTTTACTTTATTATGTATTGTAAGACTTATGAATGTATCTAGTGTTCCAAAGGCTACTAAACTAATTGGTCTTTTGAGACTTGATCTTTTTTGATCATGACAATGTTATGCAATAACGCACCGACTTTGGGTGGCTGGGGTCGGGGCGTTACAGTTGGTATCAGAGGTATTTTAGTACTAACCTTGGAAGCTAGATTTAGATAAACTCTGATTAGAGAATATATCCCTACGATAGACTTTGAGGATTAGTATAGAAGAACTTCCTAGAATTTTGGTATTATAGAGATTTTTTGAGTTCTCTGAACAATACATCCCTGTTTGGATATGAGCAGGTAGAGGCGGCTCTGGCACAGATGTACCTAGGGGTAAAACCTGAAAACACTGCTTTGAGCTAGACTCGAACGGGGACTGGTGCATGACAACAGGCCTTGTTTCACTCTTGGTTATGACACTCTCGAGGGATATGCTTAGGATATTTCTCATTTTCTTTACAAACCATTATGAAGGGTTTATGAGTATATACTTCCTCAAAGAAAACATTTTTATGATTATAGTTCAATTTAAGTTAAGTGTTTTACAAGTATAGAATTATGTATTTTGATTCATAAACTAATCTAGTTTATGCCATTGTTTAGAAATGGCACCTAGTGGGAGGAATGTAAACCGTATTAATGCACGCACTCAGTGTACGGATTTCCCTCCTGGTCAAGATAATTATTGTGTAGCTAGAGATACAACTGGTGCTGATCAACTTATCACCATACTGGGACAAATCACTCAGGTTATGAATAATAACCTTACTCGTATGGAGCACCATGATCTGAAACGTGTAGGATCAATGGTAGACCGCTTAATGAGGCAACAAACACCAACATTTAATGGGGTTACAAATCCATTAGTAGCTGAGCAATGGATAAACTCCTTAGAGAAAATATTCCACGCCTTGGGGAGTAGCGAAAGGGAGAAGGTTGTCATGGCAATTTACCGCCTCACTGGAGATGTCGATCAATGGTGGTCGCTGATTCAAAACAAAAATTAAGATGAAGAAGTATCAATAATTTAATGGAGGGAGTTTAAGGAAATTTTCTTAGAAAAATACTTTCCACATGACCATCGAACAAATATGGAAAGGCAATTTCTGAGTCTGAGGAAAAAGGAGGATGAGAATGTCGCAAAGTATGAGTATAACATTACACGGTTAGCGAGGCATGCTGCAGATTATATACATAACCCAATAAGTAAGATAGATCATTTCTTTGATGGGTTAAAACTGTTTCTCCATCGAGCATTAGTATCAAAATCTTTCTCAACGTATGAAGATATATTCGCGTGTTCTATCAAGACATAAAAGTAATTCTCTAAATCTTATGACAATAAAGTAAAGAAAGAGAAGAATAGAACAGTGGAACAAGAGACAGATAAAGTGAAAAAGGGAAAGAAGGATTTTCCATTATGCGATAATTGTGGGAAGAATCACCCTGGTACTTGCCTAAAAGGAATGTGAGTTTGTTATAAATGTGGATAAAAAGGTTACCAGGCTCGTGATTGCAAGGGAAAGAAAGAGGCTGTCAATGTTGAATGCTAAAATTGTAGAGAAATGGGGCATTATGAAAATTAATGCCCTATGCTCCAAAGAAACTTATCTCAGAAAAGGCCAAGGGAGCAAGGACAATCTTATGCAGTTACTACTGTTGAAGTGGAATAATTATTGTATTTGTGTTTTTGGACTCAAGAACTATATTATGGTTATAAGAATAATGTGATATATATAAGTATTGTACTGCAGTACTTTTTGTTTTCATTAAGGTTTTAATATGATGAACGTAATCATATTTTTGTATGTGACAATAAGAGACACTTTACTATGTTTGAGGAATCTGATGATACAATTGATTTTGGAATTTAGAAACCTTTTAGATAAAGTCTAGACCGAGGTATTTTGGATAACTATAAAGGTTGGAATGGATTAAGTTGAACTTTGGATAGTATTGTTTAAGGTTAAAACATTTATGAAGATTATTTTTGGAATATTATAATACTATAGGTTTAGGAAAAGGACAACCTGCAGGTTAGGGGATAACCCGTCGCGTCGGACAAAGCTGTAGGAATCGAACCCACAACCATAGTGCGACATGCCTTTATTAACTACCACTAGACTACAGGAAGTCCCTGGATATTACAAAATTGTTTTCCTAATCTAAATGGTATGTGTTAATATTTGGAACCTTGTACGATTAAGATAAATATAATAATTCTGAGTTCTATTATCTTTTTGAGTGAAAGATGGGTTTGTGGTAAAATTTTATTAAAGAATGAAAGTCTACATGACATGTATGTATATTTACTTACATTCTTAGTAAATATCATAAATAAATTCCTCAACTTTATGAAAGGTAACTTAAAACAAAAACGTTGTCGGTTAACGTTTCCTACTGGGGAATAAATGATCATTTAACCAATCACAAGTTTGTGATTTTCTTGTAGTTAAACTTTCTCCAAATCCTGTTTTATACAACTCTCCATCAGACCTTGATGGTTTTTTCCTCCATATCCATGCTTTCATAGAATACGAGTATTGACTATCTCGGGTGACCTTTGTACTTCTCTTTCTTTTTTTAAAGTTATATTTTTATTAACCTTATTTCCGATGTGGGATTTCCACAAAGGTATTTTCTATTTTCAACCTTTTATTTTCAAAGAAAAATTTCAAATTAAGAGGACGCAATTTATTGAAGGAGGGGAGAATGTAACACCCCAATCTTCCATGGTATGCTTCTCTTTAAATAATAGAGCAGCGTGTATTGTACGCAACCTCGAGTTCTAACACACGGCGACCAATAAAAAGTAGCCGTTATGAATAGTAATACCCACTTTTTGAAATTATATAAATTTTATATTTCAAAATGGAATTCATTTTTGGATTTGGTATATCGAAATTAGCCTATGTTGAATTTTTGGTATTTTTCTGAGAACTTCCAATTTTTGATGAATAGTGAAAAATACTTAAAAACAACTTTCTTTAATCAAAATATTTTATAGTGATAAATTATACAATTTAGTGGTTTTAAAGTATAATTAGAATATATTTTTACCATTTTATCCAATGTTGGTCATTAGAATTAATTTCACTTTGAAATTGGACATAAACAATTGTCAATCTTTTGATATATATTGTTTCTTAAAAACACGCTATTTGTTGTGACAACGGGAATTAATTATTAAATTAATTAATTCAACTTATATGGTTTTAATTTTGTAAAATATACATCATTTTTGAATTAGGAATATCAAATATAGCTTAGGGTTAATTTTTGGTATTGTTCTGAAAAACTTCGATTTTTGAGGAATAGTGAAACCACTAAGTGGTAGTTAAAAAACTGATTTTTTGTTTAAATGAAATTTTACCACCTCTGTGATTTGAATTTCCAAAATCCGACATACATCATTTTCATTAGGAATTAAAATGTGGTTCAATGGGATTAAAATAATTTTTGGTGAATAGTAACTTTTAAGTTCTATTAATTGCGATTAAAGGTAATTAGTGAAATTTAAGGTAAAAATGATATTATAAAAATATGAAAATATATTTACACTTGTCCTAACCTTATTGGATGAGTAATGGACGACCAAGACAATCCATGGGTCAACTTGGAAACCTAATGGAGCCACTTGGGTAAGAAAATGACATTAATAACTTTTTATTTAAAGTAAAAATAAAATTGTCACAAACATGTGTTGTTTTACTAAAACAATTATTACATGGGGTTATATAAGTTAACATTTAGACTATAAATATTAATTGGAAATATAAAAGGATTTAATACATCATTGTAATTTTTTTTATAATTTTTAATCATTAAATAAATTAAATTTTTTATAACACCGTGATGATGCAACGATTACCTCATTAATTAACAATTTAAATAAAATAAAAAGATAATGTAAACTATAAGACTTACACATGTCAAAAACCTATTGGATGAGTATATTTATAACAATTATCACCTTATCCTCAAAATATATAATTTTGGGACCTCTAAAATCCGAAAACCATTTCATAATAATGTAATATTTCATGACTTTCCAAGAGTGCCCCTCCTATCCTCTTATAAAAGGCCCCCACCTCTACCACCTTACTCACACCATAAAATCCATTTGGCTCTGCCAAACTCTGCCCAAATACTCTCTAAACATTCCTCCCTTCATCCTAGAAGCCTTACCTTAGTCATAAATCTCTTCAAGAAACCATTTTGGTTCAAACCGAGGGGAGTTACCCGATTTAAAGGAAATGTCTTCTCTTATGTTGTTTTGTTTTATTTTGCTTCTCCAACCCCCTAAACTCTTTTTATTATTATTTTTTGTAACAACACCAGTATCACCAATATAATTTGACTTTTTTATGAGAATGATTTTATTTACACTTACACACACCTTCATCTAATGGCTAAAGAACATACTGTTTCTGTGGGTGGCTAATTACTGCCTCACGAAACGATGATTGTTCAATCTTCTTTTAACACCTCTAATGGTTTCAATTATGATGACACTATTTTTATATATGATATATATTATTTTTTTGTTTTCCTTATGATTCAGTATTTTTCATTTATGGAATACCTTTATGATTTCCATTATGGGTAAACGTGATAATTTAATTTTAGGAAGTGCGGACTACCGCCCCCTCAAAGTGATTTGAATCGTTAATGCCATATGTGGGATGTATAAAGGATGGAGTAAATGGTATTATAAATTATATTATACTAGAATTATAGTATACCTTTATATAATTATAATTTTATTCCATTAAATATGAAATAGAAATGAAAGTAGCGTTCATGCGTACGTACGTCTTACCGTCTATATGAACGGTGCATTTCATTTCTTACCTCTAAATGTTTTGTAATATTATAAATGCATGTATATACTGGATATATATGATATATATGATATCTAAATCATGAATATAATTTTGGATATAATGGATATTTCACCACATGAACAACATGTAATTATAAGAAGTTTATTTTTGACTCAAGTACCAAAGATCAACAAAATGACCGTTATTAACTTAAATAATTACATAATGTTCATAACATAGTAATAAGTTGTATAAAAGGAATAATGAACATGAAAAAGGTTATTAAGAAAATATAAATTAAATTTAGTTTATTATTCAAGAGATTAATGAATGATCGAGCCAAGTCGGACACGAGGTAAGGGAACTTCTTAACCCAATTTCCGTTCTTTGGGTTAATATCCTACTTTCAAATTATGTCATGATATTATTATGTCTTATCTTGTATTTTTACTTTATTTATGTGTACTTATAGTGAATACACATAATAGATCTATTTTATTTAAAAAATAATAATCTTTGTAAGGACTTCATCTCAATATCCTTTCATTGAGGCGTATTTTGTTTTATACACAACTTTCTTTTATACTGTGTATAAACCCCTTTGAATTTGACGTTTACTCAAAAGGAATATTTTTATACGAAGTGTTTTACTAAACTACAAAAGGAATGTTTTGTCTTACGTATGCGGCGACAATGACTTCTCTGCCGCCGTGACCATTATTTTAGTTTCAGCTTCCTCTACAAGCCATAACTTTTTTTAAATGAAAAATATATACCAAGTTTTAATTTTCTTTTATTTTGGTATTGAAAATGGTTTTGAAAGTGTTTTTATTACATCAATGTTTTTTATTAATATCTTGTGATTGAAATGTAGAAATGTTATGTTTCATTTATTCATGTTTTTTGTGATACGATTATGTAATGGTTTATGATATGTTTAAACCTATTCAGATGAGGAATGCATTGGACTTAATAAGTGATGGGTGGAGCCCGCTATAGCTCCTCAATGCATTGGTAGGTCTCATGAGATAAACTAGTGTCTTGGCACGAGGCCTTGACAAAATCTTATTTGTAGTCTTGGCACGAGGCCTTGGCTATGTGGTTATGATAGTCTGGCATTATGCATTCCATCATTTTGAAAGTTGTTATTGATATTGCATGTGATTATTAGACTAGTAGAATATACATGTGAATACGTAAATGGGATTATTTCATTTTATTTTTTCAATATTATGCTTAAGTTCAAGTTTAAAAGGCTTTTTGTTAGTTATACATTGCCTTAAATGTTAATGTTTATTTATGAAAGCTTCTCATATATTGTTATCCTTACCGAGCATCTGAGCTCACCCCTTCCAATGTTTTAATTTTTCTAGGATGTGAAGAAGTATATTATGGATGACCTGCAGGGATAGTATGAGGGGATATGAAGACAATATGTTGTTGTTGTTTTGTTTTACTTTATGATTTAATGTAAGACTTATGAATGTATATAGTGTTTCAAAGGCTATTAAACTAATGGGTCTTTCGAGACTTGATCTTTTGTGATCATTCCAATGTTACGCAATAACGCACCGACTCTGGGTGGCTGGGGTTGGGGCATTACATGTGGGGCGGTAGTATGTTTTAAATGAAAAGGATGATTTTATAACACAATTTATGTAAGTGTGTGAAGTTTTAGGTCATGAATATTTCATAAGAAAATATTTTTATATTTTAGATACTGATTTAATTGTATAATCATGTTATAATAATAATTGAAGGTGGTGTAGATGGAAATAAAATTAAATTCATTTAGAAGATCATTACATTATTTTAGGATATCTTCCTTAGTTTATCACTAATTCCATATTAATTTGGATTTAATCCCATGATAAGGATTTTACGATGAGTTGAGGGAATTCTGGTAGTGAATTGGGATAGTATTTGATGAACCAACATTGTTTGAATGTGTGAAGATAGGAGGAGAGGGTGTGATCTTTTATATGTGGGGTGAGTGGAACTTGTTTTTCGGAGTAGAGTACTCAATAGAGGGGTGAATTGAGTATCTATAAAAATTTATATTTGAAAAATTTTCCTAAAAAGGTTCACTGATAAAAATAAATATAGAGAAGTTAATCAAAGTAATATGGTTATCAAAGTTTGACTTTTTAATAAACTTCTCCAAAGATTGATTAATTCATAGTAATCTTAATATCAGTTATTAATATTACTTTTGATGATATAATAATAAGGAAAAACAATTATAACTTCTTTCCAAGATTAAATATCAAAGTAAATGTAGTAATTTCTGAATTATCCTGTAAAATAGAGAAAACTAAAAAATATAGTGGATATAAAACAAGTGTTTCAGTCTCAAGATGAGACCTAATTTACTCCACTTGGTGATCAACTTCCACCAAGCAGTTTATATTCATAAAATTGATCCACACCCTGGATCGGGGTAAAAAAGTGCATAGGACTATCTAGGTCACATGACCTCGTCCATAGTTCTTCATGGGTATAAACTACTAGGTCACAAAGAGACCTCTTCTACACTTATCCATGGGAATAAAAAAGTGTAAAAAGGTATGAGAGGAATGATATCTTATATCCATCTATTTAGTGCACGATACGGTGCGTGTTTTAATACAAACACAGACACACTGATTGAAAGATAAAAACAATACACAACAAAGCAAAGATTATGAGATAAGGGTAGATGTGCTCTGAGTTTTATTCCATGTAGCTTTAGACTTCTAGGATGAAACAGATATAAGTATTAGGTCCTCTTGCGAGAAACAGAGTATCACAAGTCTTGTTCTCTAGTTAACAGTTAGATCTGGCTCATGTTCTTCAAGGAGTTGATATTTCAAATATGTTATTGTCTCTAATCTATGGTATTCCATATTTTAGATTTTTAAATGCTTCATGTGTTCTTCAAATGTATCTTGTTGCATGTTTCGTTCCATTTCGCAAGAATTCTTGCACTTCTTCTACTCTATCGCGTTAATGTTTTTGGGCCACACTTTTCTTCTTATTCTTGGAGTGCATGTCTTGGAGCCAACAAGATGCATGTATTCTGCACCTCATACCCCATACTATCAGGTGAAAAGTCTACAGAAAAATATAAATTATATTAGTTCATTTAAAAAGACTCAAATATGACTATTGGAAATTAAATTGAAAATGAAAATACATATTAAAGAGTGGTGTCACAATTTTTCTAGATACGGTGTCATTTGGAAATGGTGTCACCACTAAAAAATGTCTAATTATTTTCTTTTGAGCGGTGATATAGTCATGATGGAATAGTTGTATAGAGATCAAAAACTTATGGCACAGATGCGGTGTTAGGATCACGGGGTCTGGTCCCTTGCCAAACTTCGAACGGTTTCTGGTCACGGTGTCTAGGTCACAGTGTCTGGGTCGTGGTGTCTAGTAATGATGTATGGGTCCTGGTGTTTGGATCATGGTGTCTGGTCATGGTGTCTGGGTCACGGTGTCTGGTCACGGTGTCTGGGTCCTTTTCCAGAAAACCATAACTGGTGGTAGACTCATGGTTTCTCATACTTGGCTAAATATATGTATATATACTTAAGCAGTAATATTCACATAATGAATTAGACATAATCCTTAATGAATGAAATCATTATAGACCAATGATAAATATAGTTTACAATAATCAAACATGATTTATAGCAATTAAGATCTTGATAAAATTTATGTACAGAATAAAGAAGTCAAACATCTTTACACATGACTTGAAATATATTAAATAGGATTTATAGGATTTGTGATCATTAAAATATGATTAAAATATAGGGATTCCAACAATCTCCCCATTTTTCATGATCACAAATCATATGGGTGAGATATTTGTTCTTATTATTTTGTGTGTGTCTTACTATATGGGTCTCTCCCCCATTTGGGATTACCAAAAAGAGTACAAATGTAAATAAGAGATAGTTAATAAGGGTTCACATTGCATTAGATAGAGAAATATGTGTCATTAAAAATATTTGGAAAAAAATACATAAATATCCCTATAAAATATAGTGTTCAATATTCTTTAACACCGGCTGTCTTCTCTTTTCCCTTGGCAGTAGCATCAGAAGAAGCTATAGGAGCAGAGGGAGAAGTGGAAGAGGAAAGAGAACTAACTGACAGATATGGAAGAGGGAGTCCATTAAAAATAGAAGGGTTCGAGGTAGGATTGGTGGAAGACTAAGGTAATTTTTTGTCAACGAAAATAGGTCTGATCTAACTCAGATCCTGAGAAATAGACATAGAGGTAGAGGCAAAGGTAGTTAATGAGGAAGGAGAAAACTAGGCCGCATGGGTGTCGCTGTAGGATCCACAATAGAAGTGCTCTAAACATAAAGATAAGACCTAAATAACTTGATTAAGTTAGCAATAATCTCACCACCATACTGAATTGATTTCTCAAAGTCATCTTTTTTCTCCATGTACTTGTCTAACAAAAGAGTAAAAGATTTCATCTTTTGATCTTGAGTATTGAAAGCTTTATTGACTGGAGGGATTTTCAGATTTTTTCAAGGTACATGAAATGGTTTTTCATATCATGCTTCGATAAAATCCAAATTAATTATAAATCCACCTTCTTAGTACATTATTTTTTATCATCATTTTCAATCATGGAATGAATTCTTACCAAATCAATAATTCTATCACTGTTCTTGACAATCACAGATAGAGACTCTTTGTCAAAGCCACTAAGCACTAATTGAAGTTATTCCTTAACAATCATTCTAAGTATATCACCATCAAAGGAGGGTTGAGATTACTATCAAGAGGTACTAGAAGGTGTAACAGCTGATGTAAGGGACTTTAGTTGATTTATAACTTTTTGGAGACAACCCTTATACTCATCAGTCATTTTGTTGAGGCCAATAACAAGCTCACTCATTTCTTGAACTATTTTCTTGTTTCGTTCAGAAACCTTGTCAGGTAAGGAATTCAGGTTATGTTGAAGTAGAGAGACAACTTCCTTTTGAATTTGAACTCTAACATCCTCAATGGGATCAGAAATAGGATCTGGTATTGACTTAAACACTCTCTGCATATCTTCAACCATAGCTTTAAGAGACTTCACTTCATCACTCAACTATTTGTTCTCAATTCTGACCTCTTGAATTTCATGAAGAATTTTTGGTTGAATCTTCCATATGATCTTTTCTTACAACAGTTCAACATATCTTTCACTCAAGTCTATCACCGGATCAGGTTGACCATTCATGAGCTTTTCAACGCCATCCAATAAGGTAGATACAAAGGCTTTCAAATCATCCTAACTTACTAAGGTATAAGGTTATTTTGAAGGTTCAGGAATAGGAGCTGAGACAGGCTCAGGTTCCTTTTTAGAGATAACTTCAAGAGTATAGACCAATTTCAATTGAAACACAATAGACATATCTATTCAATTAACCGAGGCTTATTGGGAATCATCCACACCAAAATAGAAAGGGAATATATACTATGTATCCATAGTGCTTTGATCAACTGGATTAGAAACTTTAACACTTTCCAAATTAGGGTACTGATCTCCCACAACATGTTCATCTCTCGTAGGACAAAGAGATTTAGTTCTTTTATTTAATTCTAGAATTTAATCCCTAGTAGCCTCACCCATTTTTTTTCTAGAAAACTAAAAGGCTTTCTCCATTATTTCCTCAGCAGATGGGATAATCTCAAGAACATCTTGTTCCTCTAGGTTTTACTATGAATTATTTTCTTTCTTAATAGAATGTTATTATTCTAAATTATATTTCATAACATTCTTTTCCCTTACAAAAACAATAGGTTCTTCTTTATAAGAAGGTTATTATTCCAAGTCAACAATTTGTTCAGTAATAGGTCCACTATATTCCTTATCTAGGAAAGTTTTCCCTATAGGTGCAGCAACCTCTTCTTCATCCTCCTCAATAGGAGAGTCATAAATCTCATATAGTTACAGACCAGGATAATAAATGTCCTTATATCTTTAATAATTATCAACTAGTTTGAACTTTTCATAAACCTTGTCATTATCATCCACCATTTCTTTTCTCCATGGATTCCAACTAGTTTTTATCATTTTTTATATATCTTTTGGGATAAAAAATTCATATCCCTTAATAAATTTTTCATGTGGTCCAACAAACCCTTTAGCATGAAGCATAGCCGATATTAACATTGAGTAAAACAAGGAGGTTGACTTTGAGGTTGTCTTTATCAACTCACACATATAAAGTATAACATACATTCATTGGTTAATATTGTGTCCATTATTCATAAGATGTATTGAAAGTAAATCCTGATACTTGTGTGTAGAAAAGTCTCCTTTTCATGGACTAATTAGATTCTGAACAAACTTAAACAAAATTCTAGTTTCACTATCATGCTTAGCAGAAAATTTCTCTTATCTTTGTTTTATTTCAATTCAAGAACCACATGTCTTTTTCTAAAATAATGATATCACTGGGAGGAGGAGGACCTCTCTGGTAGTCCTCAAAAATTCCCTCATGAGGTATCCCTAGGAAATAATCCCATAACCTCGAATAAAAAGTACATCTTTTACCATTGATCCAGTTTTTCAAAACAAATCCATCTTCTGTATCAAATGATAATTGAACAAACTGATAAAATGAGCATCTAGATTTGTATATATCATCCTAGTATCCTTTGTGAACTAATACTTTCATTTATATTCTTTTAGTACTTTCAATACTAAATACTTACTTGAAAACAACAACTTGGATATGATTTCCTTTTCTGGCACCACTATTATATCAACAAGGTTCAGATTGAAAGGTCTTTTGGGCATCATCTTAGGTTTTATTTTCATCTTATTCTTTGATCTTCACTTCCTCAAGGTTTATGGGGATGGGTGCTTCATTCTAGGAAATCAACAAAGGTTTTCGAGATACAGAGAACTGAATGCTTGATGGAGGGATTATGGTTTGAGAGAAGAGATCTTGGAAAAATAAAAGAGTGAAACTTCATTCGTTTTTATAATTTAGGGATATTGAGCATCGAAAATTCAAAAGTTAATTAAAGTAAAAGAATAAAACAATCAATTACAGAGATATGGGTTATAATATGTAAATTAGACAACAAATTGTATTTACAGTGAGACCATAATGAGTTTCTATGGTGAGACCATATCATTTTTTCACAGTATCAACTCTACTGTGTGACTTCAATATGGTATGACCATATTGTTTGAAACGTTATGTTTCGGACTGTAACTGAGAGATAGTAACTGTGAGACCATAAACATAAAACAACAACTTTTAATATAGTTAACTATAGAACTGTATGAGTTATATAGTAATCTTAAGATAGTGACTTGTGAGACCATAAAATGGGAAAAAATAAGTTGTGAAATAGTACACATATTACTTAAGATTTATCATTCCCAATTCATGTATGATGTAATCTATTCTTTTAGAATTTAATGGTTTGGTGAATATATCATCAAGTTTATATTCAGTTCCAATGAATTCCAAAGTGATATCAACTTTTGTTAATTGTCTATCAAAAAGTGATGTCTTAAATCAATATGTTTTTTCCTAGAGTGTGAAACATGCTTTTTTGAGATGTTAATAGAACATGTATTGTCACAATTTATAGGTACATGTTGGAATTGATATCCATAATCTAGTAATATTTGTTTCATCCACAAAATTTGTGCACAATAAATACCAGCATCTATGTACTCACCTTCCGAAGTAGATAATGCAATAGAGTTTTGTTTCTTACTACACCATGATACTAGTGACTTTCCTAAAAAGTGACATGTTCAATAGGTTCTTTTTATATCTTACATACAACAACCAAAATCAGAATGAAAATAAATAACTAACTCAAATGATTTTCCTCTGGAACAGAATAGTCCTAGATTGGGTGTATGCTTGAGGTATTTGAAAATCCTTTTAACAGCATTTAAATGAGATTTTTTATGGTTTGCTTGAAAATGAGAACACATAAATACACTAAAAATAATATAAGGCTAGATAGTAGTTAAGTAGAGTAAGCTTCCAATCATTAATCTGTAAGTGGTTTGATCAACATATTTTCTATCTTCATCAAGACCCAACTTACAAGTAGTAATCATTGGAGTGTCACTACTTTTAGTGATATCCAAGCCTAAATGTTTTAGAATATCTCTAGTATATTTTCATTGATTTAAAATAATACCATCATTATTTTAAAAGATTTGAAATTGAAGAAATAATTTTAGTTCACCCATTAATCTTATTTCAAATTCATTTTGCATCATTTTAGAAAATTCAATACATTATGAATTTTTTGAAGATCCAAAGATAATACCATATAAATAAATTTGAACTACTAAAACATCAGTATAAATTAGTTTTATAAAAAGGGTAGGATCAGTTATTCCTTTCGTACAACTTTTGGAAATAAGAAAATTACTTAATATATCATACCAAGCTCTGGGAGCTTGTTTTAAACCATATAAATCTTTTGATAATTTAAAAACATGATTTGGAAAATGAGGACTTGTAAAACTAGGGAGTTTCTCAACAAAGAAATCCTCACCTATATACCCATTTAGGAATGCACTCTTAACATCCATTTTATATATTTTGAAATTCAGATGTACAACATAAGCAAGTAGAATTCTGAGGGCTTTAAGTCCAACTACTGGTTCCTCATAATAAATTCCTTCTTTTTGACTATAGCCTCATTCAAACAATCAATCCTTTTTTTCTAACTATGTTACCAACTTCATCTACTTTATTTCTAAACACCCACTTAGTTCCTATGGTAAATGTGGCTTTAGGTATTTAAAAATGTTTACAAACTTTGTTCCTTTCAAACTGATTAAGTTCTTATTACTTATCCATCACCCAAAATTCATCATTGATAGCATCATTAATGTTTTTAGGTTTGATTTGTGACATGAATACTTGATGATCAACCTGATTTCTAAGATAATATCTTGTTTGAGTAACTTGTTCTAAATATATTACAACTGCATCTAAAGGATGGTTCTTAAGAGTTATAATAGCTTTAGGAAAAGAAGGACTAGCAACATTAGGTTCTTCAATAGTTTCATGTTCATTATAACTTGAATCTGAAGAATTTCCAAAATTTGAAGTTCTTATAGATTCCTTTATAGGATGGTTGGATGATTTTGAAATAATTTCCATATTTGAAAAATCATCCTCCAGGTTCTCTAGAGTGGTCTTGGGCTCATGTGGATATGTCTCATAAAATTTTTCATGGAAAGACTACTCTATAGATTTAGTTCTTTCAATAAACACTCTATAAGATTTACTAGATATTTAATATCCTAGAAATATTCATGCATCACTCTTGGATGAAACTTTATCAAGATTTTCCTTAGTATTATGGATATATACTTTGCAATGAAAAACTTTGAAGTATATTTCTTTGGATTTTCTATTGATCCATAACTCATATAGAGTTATTTTAAGAATAGTCATAATCAACATCCTATTAATAATATAGCATGTTGTATTTATAGCATCATCCTAAAAATAAAAAGGTAACTCATATTCACTAAGCATGGTTATTTCAATATCTTGAAAGGTTCTATTTATTCTTTCCACAACTCCATTTTTTGGGGTGTTCTAGGGGTAGAGAAATTATGAATATATCCATTTTTTAATAAAAAGGATTCAAACTTTTGATTTTCAAACTCACAACCATGATCACTTCTTAAGGATTTAATTCTAAATATACTAATATTTTCTACAGTTCTAGAATATTTGATGAAATGTGATCAGGCTTTACTTTTGTGAGCCAAAATGAAAGTCTAAGTATATATTGAAAAGTAATCTATAAGAACATAAACATAGTGCTTCTCATTTAAACTAGAAACTCTAGATGTTCCAAACAAATCCATGTGAACCAATTCGATAGGTTGAGAAGTTGAAACTTATTTCATTGGTTTGAATGAAATTTTGGGTTACATTCTTTTTTGACAAAGATTATACACTTTATCATTTAGAAAATCAAGTTTGTATAGATATTTGACTAAGATTTTTCTAGTTATGTTTCTAAGGGAGTGAATATTATAGTGTCCTAGTCTCCTATTCCAAATCCAAGACTCTGTGAAATACACTTAAACATGAAGCATTTTGAGAAAATAAAGACTCTATGTTAACATAGTATACATTTTCATTTCTTAATATAGAAAACACCAATTAATTTTTAGAATTAAAAACAGTCCAAGAATCATTTCTAAATTTAACATGAAATTCATCATCACATTGTTTTGAAATAATAAAAAGATTATATTTTAATCCATCAACAAAAAGTTCATTGGAAATTAAAACTGAGTTAGAGTTACCGATTTGGACAAGGCCAATAATTTTTCCTTTGGCATTATTACCAAAGGTGACATGTCCACCATCAATGTATATTAAGTTCATAAAGCATGAATAGTATCCTATCAAGCATCTGGAACACCCATTGTCCATGTACCATAAGATTTTACATGATCTCTTTATGAAATTTTCCTATAGAATAGTCAAATAAAAATAGTCTTTGGTATCTATATTTGTTTGGGTCCATTAATATTAGTGACTACTGATTTAGGAACCCACATCCATCTCATAGGTTTCCAATAATAATTATGTAATGTTTTTGAAAAATAAACACTATTTGGTCTAGAATATCTTGAAACAATAGAGAGTGTATAATAACTTGAACTAGCAGGTTGTTTTCCAGAACTAGGAGTAAAGGTGTATATCCTAGATTTAGAAACAAAATTTGTCCTTCCAATGTTTCTTTTACCTGGTTGATAGCGAATACCAATAGTATATTTTGGAGAAATCTATTTTCCTAGAATTTGTACCAAAGTATCTTTACCATTAGAAAACCTTTCAAGGTCCTTTTTCAATTGTTCATTAGATAGATTTAGTAAATTCTTTTCTTTGAGCAATTGAACATTTTTCTCTATTTATATAATGATTTTAGATTTAACATTTAATGTAAGAGTATACTGTTTCTTTAAATACTTATATTTATCTTTTATTACATTACATATATCTTCAAACAAATTACAGAACTCAAACATTTCTTCTCTAGTCGTATTTTTAGAATCACTTTCATCTTAATAATAATAGTAATTGTGTACATGAGATTCCAGTGTTACCTTAGATGTGTTTTTTCCTAAAACACATATTGTATTTTTAGCCTATTCATCTTGTGAAGATTTTGAGCCACTTAAACTGTTCTTAAAAGCAATCCACATTTCTTCCATTTCCATTTTATACTTTCTATCTTTATCCTCATATTTATTTTTGTACTTTAGCTTGGGACAGTCAACCTTTACATGTCCTTTTTGCTTAAATTCATAGCATACTATCTCATTAGACATGTCACTTCTTTTTCAATCTTTCTTACAACTTCCCTTTTGATCATATCTTCCTTTGAAATTAGGCTTTCTGAAAAATTTCTTCTTCTTGTAAAATCTCGCAAACCTTTTCGATAATTGAGCCATCTCTTCATCACTATCAGTTGATGATTATTCACTGCTAGAACGTTCCATAGGGACTTCCAATTTCCCTTTGTATTTGTGTTTGGAGTTTCTGGTCTTAAATGCAATATATTTTCATTTGGGTTCAACCTCCTCTTCATTGTTTACTTTTATCTCCACTTAATACATCCTTAGTTTCCCAATGAGGTATTTTACAGTTAACTTTCTAATGCCACATGACTCTCTAATAGAGACAGAGGTTCTTCTCCATCTATCGGGTAGGGATATGAGAATCCCCATGATTTTTTCTTCGGTAGTTACTTCTCTTCCAAGAGAAATCATTGTGTTGAAAACTTCATTGAACCTGAGATACATGTTAGAAATAGGCTCATCAGGTCTCATTTTAAAAATTTTATATTTAATGGTATAAGTATTAAGTATCATTTCTTTCACACTAGAAGTTCCTTCTTGTAAAACAGACAAAGTATCCCAAATTTAATGGGAAATTTTACATTGATAAATTCTGTTAAATTAATCAACTCCTAAAGATCAATATAAATCATTCAGGTATTTGTAGTTGGTATTGTATGCAGTCTTGGTTTGGTCATCCCAAGTGATTCTATTAGTATTAAGAATATTATATTCATCTATAATTGAAGACCAAATATCAAAAACCATACTTTATAAATGCATTTTCATTTTAATTTTCCATTAGGAATAATAAATTCCATTAAAGAATAGTGGTCTTTTTGTTTCAACACATTCTAGTCTATTATCTATAATAATGAAATACTTTTAAAGATCTAGAAATTTAGAATTAACAGAAATTTATATATCATTAAAGTACAACTAAAATCTTAGTTAAATAGGTTCAAAAACAGAGTCTTAATAGGAATAACAATCTCCTTTGACAACAATTTTTTGTTGGAGAAGAGTACTCAAGAGGGGGTGAATTGAGTGTTTATAAAAATTTCAGTTCGAAAAGTTTTCTAAAAAAGGTTCCCCAATAAAAATAAATACAACCCTATTAATCAGTGTAATACGGTTATGAATGTTTGAATATTTAAATAAATTCTCAGAATATTGATTAATTTTCAGTAATATTACTATCAATTATTAATATTTCTTTTGAATCTATTCTAATCAAGCTAAACAATTATAATTTCTTTACAAGATTGACTATCAAAGTAAATCTAGTGATTTCTAAATTATCTAGTAAAATAGAGAAAACTAAATTAAACAACACAATGGATATAAAACAAGTGTTTTAGTCTCAAGAAGAGACATAATCCACTCCACCGATTGATCACCTACAACCAAGCAGTTTATATTAATAAATGTGATCCACACCCTAGTTCAGGGTAAACAACAGTGCACAAGACTATCCAGGCCAGACGACCTCTTCCACAATTCAACATGGGTATAAACTATCATGTCACATAGGGACCTCTTCCACACTTATCTGTGGGAATAAACAAGTGTAAACATATATGAGAGGAAGGATATCATGTATCCCTTAGTTTAGTGCACAAGACAATGTGTGTTTTAATAAATACACACACACACTTCTTGAAAGCTAAAAACAATACAAAATAGAGAAAAGATGATGAGATAAGGTTAGAAGTGCTCTGATTTTTATTATATACAGATTTGGACTTCTATTTTAACACCCCCAAGATTTCATAGTACGCTATTTCTTCAAAGTAATTCAATAACTTGCACTACATGCAACACCACGTTCAAGCGCACCACGACTTACCAAACTAGTCGTTCAAAAGAGGTTATGAATAGTATTAACTAAATTTTGAACATTATATAATACTTATAATTTTATATTCCATATTATGAGTTTCTTAAACATAATAAAAAATCAAATTCATTTCTTTCATATAAAAGAAGTATTGTTTAAAAAAACTACAATTTTACCGCCTTTTAATGGAGAAACCTTTTTAAATCCAATATTTGAAACTTTAATATATTAAACTTGACAAAATAAACTTCTTCTTTAGAATTGGGACATAAGAATTTAGTTTCAATTATATTTTGGTGTTATTCTGATAACTTTCATATTTTGGTGAATAGTGAAAAATACTATCTTTTAACTGAAAACAACTTTTTAATCAAAATAATTTATAGTGTTAAATTATACATTTTAGTGGTTTAGATGTATAAATAGATTATATTTTTACCATTTAATCCAATGTTATTCATTGGAAATAATTTCACTTTGAAATTGAACATAAACAAGTATCAATATTTTGTAAGTTATTATTTCATAAAAACACACTTTTTGGTTTTGACAATAGGAATTAATTTTAAATTAATATATGAAACTTATATGTTTTTAATTTGGTTAAAAATACTTAATTTTTGAATTTAGAATATCAAAATTATCTTAGGGTGAAATTTTGGTATTTTTCTGAAAACTTTCAATTTTTTAATGAATAGTGAAAACACTGAGTTATTGGTTAAAACCGACTTTTTATTTAAATAATTATTTATTTTATTTCAATTTATTTTTGGTAAAAATAGATACATAAAACCTATATATGTTCAATTTAATTCATTGGAGTCATTTTGTAATAATATTAGATATATGAAATTTGATTGAACTTTTCACCGTCTTTCACACACCTTCTAGGAGCATTTGCAAATTTACATAAAACATAATTTTACCACTTCTGTGAGTTGAATTTCAAAAATCTGAGAGACATGTTTGATATTAGTAAGTAAAATGTGGTTCAATAAGATAAAAATAATTTTTTGTGAATAGTAACGTTTTTACTTTTATTTACCACGGTTAAAAGTAAATAGGGTAATTAAGGGTAAAAATGATATTATTATTACCTTAACACATGACCTAATTCTATTGGATAAGTTTAATTTGACATAAAACAACCTTAGGAGTAAAATAAGATCCTTTATATCAACTTGGATTGGATTATGACATTTATTATTATTTAATTCGAAGAAGAGTTAAAAGTGTTAAATTCAACGTTTAATAACTAACCCATTTTTAATATAGGGTTACACATAGGATAAATTCAACTATAAATATTCATTATAAATATAACAAAATTACCTACATAATGGTATTTTATTTATAATTTTTAGACATTAAATAATTAAATTTATTTATCACACAATGATGATGTAGTAATTATCGTATTAATGAATGATTAAAATACTTGACATTATAAATATCCAAATAAATATTATTTTAGACTTTTTATAAATTACACTAATTTAATAGGTTAATATGACATGTTAGGGTTGGTTATATGAATTTTTTTCGAATTAATAATGCTGTTATGAATTATAAAGAAACAAAAAACCAAATAGTGTCAAAATTAAAATAAAAGAGTTTTTAAAATAAATATTATATTATTAATTGATATAAAAGTCCTAAAAAACTATGATTCGGCAAAAAGACTTATATAATGATATATATGACATTAAGGAACCAATTGGGGCTCTATTGGAATTTTACAGTATGTTTATTAACCATATAATATAAAAATACAAAGAGACATGGTAAATGTCAAACTATTTAACTAAGAGTTAAATCTAAAAGTTAAGGTTAATATGGTCACATAAACCTATCTAAAACCTATTGTTGAGATATTTTTGACCCATACCTATGTTATCATTTAAATAATTCATTTTTGATCAATTATAATCCTAAAATGAATTTATTATAAAATAATATTTTACGTTTTTCTTAAGGTGCCCCTCTCCCCTCTTATAAAAGGGCACTTCCCCTTCTCTTGAATTCACACCTCCAAAGCCATTTTGATCGGCCAAACCCGACCCAAATATCCTAACAACTATCCTAACTTCGTCCTAGAGGCCTTAATTTATTCAGAAAGCCAACCTAAGGAGCCATTTTGATCAAATCAAAAGGAAGAACCCGAAGAAGAGGCAATGATTTCCCCACCTTCATTCAAGTTATTTTATTCTTCCACTTCCTCTTTCTTTATTGTTTCCATTATAAAATAAAATCCAGTATCTTCTACATACTGTGATGTTATTATAAAAATGGTACAACCATATTTATTATTTTATCCATCCTTTAAATGACAAAGTCATCATACGTGCGTACGTACGGATTACCGTCTCCACGTCGTGGTGTAGTTTGTTATTCAAACACTTCATTATTTGGATGGGAATAATAATGAGTATAACTGATGTAAATAAAAAATATAACATGTTAATTATTCTTTATATATGATATAACATCCAATTACATATGATTTCCTCATCAATATAATGATATTGTCACTCGTGCGTACGTACGGATTACCGTCTCCACGACGCGATGAGATTTATTTCCACGTTCACCATTCAATGATGATTATAAAATATATATCATTAATAATTATGTAATATATGACACAATAATGCTACTGTAGATATAAGTATATATATATATGTACTTACATATATCTTATTCACTTAGTTTCATGCAATATGATATGAAAATGGAAACAATGTTTATTCATATTTACAGTCTACCATCTCTATAAACGGTATTTTCCATTTCATATATATGTCTATTATACATATTTATATTCTAAATATATATTATTTTTTATATTCTTGAAGTATTTAAATCATTATCTAAGTGATACAATCAAGAAAAATAAGTTAAAACACATGTGATAAGGAAAGCAATTATTACCTGAAATCTTAATTTAACATGGAAATTATTATTAATTGGGCAGTATAAAGTCAAAAATGAATAATTTATGATATAATAAATATTGATATGGTTATAGAATAATTTAATAACATACTATAGTCTTTATACAAGAGGTTAAATGTACCCTCGACTAAAGGAAAGTACAAAGTAAGGGGTTTCTTATCTCACTTTTAATTCCGTGAGATTTCCATTGTTCACCACTTATTTATTGAATGAGGTGTTTTGTGTACTACCATTTTATATATATAATATCAAGATTATATTTATATTCATGATATTATGTGATTCATTTTTTGGTTATTTACTATTTCTCATAAGACACGATTGATTACAATAAGGTAAGGGTTAATTTCACAATTTCTTTATTATCCGAGGTTGTTTTTACGTAAGTATCTACCGGGACATATTTATTATCCATATCCATGTTTCATTAAAAAAATTTCAAAGGGATTATTTTTTTGGTACCTTATTACTAAAACATCATTTTAAATGTTTTAAATATTTAATCTTCTAAATCATTCTCATTAATGTCCATGTTTTCAAAATGGTTTTTAAGGATTTATTTATATGGACATGAATGTTTTTAAAATGTTAATTCCTTTTAAAAGTTTAAAAGTTGTATGGGACACTTTTATACAAAAATGTATTTAAATTTATTCCTTTATAAAATGTGTGACTTTTAAATGTTTTTATGAAAAATGGATATTTATCAGAAAAAAATTTACAAATCATTTTCATCTATATCAACAACCTTTGATGGATTTTAAACTTATTTGAAGTTGATTTGTTATGATACAGAACATCCATATTATATTGAAGGTTTTGTGATATTTTTTACTATGGATGTGTTATTTTTACACCTTTTATGGTTTATGGATAAACTATCGACATATCGTCTGCTAGTTTTAATACGAATGTTTATGTTATGTTTAAACTTCTTTATATGAAGAATGAATTGGACTTAGTAAGTGACAGGTGGAGCCTGTTATAGCTCATAGATGCATCAGTAGGTCTAATGAGAAAAACTAGTGTCTTGGAACAAGGCCTTGATAACATCTTATTTGAAGTCATGGCATAAGGCCTTGACTATGTGGTTATGAATTTTTGGCATTATGCATTCCATCATTATGAAAGTGGCTATTGATATTGCATGTGATTATTCGACTAGTAGAATATCCATGTGAATATGTAAATGGAATTATTTGATTTTATGTTTTCCATATTATGTGGAAGTTCGTTTTTAAAAGGCTTTTGTTTTAGTCTTATACATTCCCTTCAATGTTTATTCTTATTTATGAAATTTTCCGCTATATTTTTATCCTTACTGAGCATCTGAGCTCACCCCTTTCTAGGTTTTATTTTTTCAAGGATTCCAAGAAGTGTATTGAGTTTGATATGCAGGGTTAAGATAAGGGAATAATGTAATTCATAAAGGATTATTTATGTTGTGTTGTATGTTATAAAGTGTAATGTAACATTCAGGTATGTAATATATTTTGCAAGACTGCTAAACTGATTGATCCTTCGAGACTTGATTCTTTGTAATCATACCAATGTATTAAAATAATGCACCGAATCTATGTAACTTGGGTCGGGGTGTTACATTTGGTATCAGAGGAAGTTTATCAAAAACCTTGGAAACTAGATTTAGATAAACTCTGATTAGAGAACATTACCCTAAGATAGACTTTGAGGATTAGTATATAAGAACTTCCTAGAATTTTTGTTTTGTAGAGATTTTGTTATTTTTCCAAGCAATACATCCCTGTATGGATACGAGAAGGTAGAGGCGGCTCTGGAACAGATGTACCTAAGGGTAAATCCCGAAAACACTGCTTTGAGCTAGACTCGAATGGGAATCGGTGCACAACAATGGGAATTATTTCACTAATGCTTATGACACTCCTAGGGGATATGCTTATGATAATTCTCATTTTATTTACAAACCATTATAAAGGTTTTATGAGTATATACTTCCTCCAAAAAACATTTTTATGATTATGGATTATATCCATAAACTTTTCAATTTATGTTAAGTGTTTTACAAGTTTGGATTTATGTATTGTGATTTATAAACTAATCAAGTTTATGCCATTGTTTAGAAATGGCACCTAGTGAAAGGAATGGAAATAAGGGGAAGAAGACAAAATTTGAATATCCATCCGACAGTAAATGTGGGAAGAAACACCCTAGTACTTTCTTAAAGGGAATGATATTTTGTTATAAGTGTGGAGAAAAAGGACACCAAGTACGTGATTGCAAGGGTAATAAAAAAGTTTCAAATGTACAATGATCCATTTTCAAGGCATTGGGACACTACACGAATCAATGTCCCAGTCATCAGAGTATACCTTCAATGATTCTATTGGATAGTAATAAAGTTATGATACTACCTCAGATGAAGAGGAATGACTAGTGTTCATATGCTGTTATTATAGAATTATTTCATTTTAGTGTTGTATCATCAATATACTGGTTATATGAATTATCGAGATAAATAAGGATTGTACTACAATACTATGTTATTGAGGATTTGAGATTATATGGTTCTAAGAAAAGTTACTTAATAGTAAGACACACTTTTTGGAAAAATACATGGTTGAAGGAAATGTAATCCTTAATATGGTCATGATAATGAGATAGTGATTTTGGAATAAGAGATAGTTTATTTGGATAAATTATATTGGAAATTCTTGACTTCATTGGAACTGATTAATAGTTTTCTTATTTCATAATTTTTTGGAATATTCAATATTTTTTTATATAAGTAATATATCCAGTATTATATAAAGGTTAAGGGATCATGAATGTAATCAATAAGGTTTTATAGTAATTTAGGGTGTTACCATGTTTTAAAATAACACATGATGAATGTGTTCACATGTTATTATGTAAAAAAAATGATCTTCATTGTGTTTAACTTCCTTATAAATTTTGGACTGTGAGTTTGGATAGAAGTATTTTAGATAAGTATAAATGTTGGAATGGATTAAGTTTGAAATTGGATACTATTGTTAAGGTTATTTTTGGATTTTATAAAAAGGACAGCACGCAGACCGTGTGACAACCCGTTGTGTCAGACAAAGCTGCAAGAATCGAACCCACAACCATAGTGTGATTGGGATTTATCACCTACCACTAGACTACATGAAGTCCTTGGATTGTATAATGTAGTTTCTTTTCTTAAAGGGTCTGATAGGAGAATTATAAATTCATTTTTTTGGAAACCTATACAAATAGGATAAATAGAATAAGTTTTTTAAGATCTATTATCTTTTAGAGTGAATGATGAGTTTGTGGTAGAAATTAGTTAAAGGATGGAACTATAACTGTCAAGAATATATATTTTTTTCATCTCTTATTCTATGAAGAAATTAATTCATAAACTTTAGGTTAAGGATCTTAAAACTAAAAATGTGTTATCCTAATACCTTATGTTTTGTTGAACCAATGATATTTTAAATCATCATAGATTGATGGATTTGAGGCCCTCAATTCTAAAATTGATTGTGACTGATGACCTCAATCACTCCCTATAAATATTTATGTTTTTTCTGCAGTTATGTGTCTCTAATTTCCACTAATTTTCTCCTAATATAAATCATAATTTTGTGGTGACTTTTTCATTCCCCTTTTCCTCTTATTAAGACTAAATTTTTTTAACCCAATTTCAGATGTGGATTTTCCCACAAAAGTATTTTCTATTTTCAACCTTTTATTTTTGAAGAACAATTTTAAATTGAGAGGACGCAATTTATTTAAGGAGGGAAGAATTTAACACCCCAATATTTCATACTATGTTATTTCTTCAATGTAATTCAATAACATGCACTACACGCAACATCGAGTTCAAGCACACCACGACTTACCAAACTAGCTGTTCAAAAAAGTTTATGAATAGTATTAACTAAATTTTTAGCTTTATATAGTCCTTATAATTTTATAATCCATATTATTAGTTTCTTAGACATATTGAAACAACAAATTCATTTTTTTGAGATAAAAGAATTATTTTTTAAAAAAATGAAATTTTACCGCCTTTTAATGGAGAACCCTTTTTAAATACAATATTTGATACTTTTATATATTAAATTTGACAAAATAAACTACTTCTTTAAAATCGATACATAAGAATTTAGTTTTAATAAATTTTTAGTGTTTTTATGATAACATTCATATTTGGGTGAATAGTGAAAAATACTATCTTTTAACTAAAAACAACTTTTTCAATCAAAATAATTTGTAGTGTTAAATTATATATTTTAATGGTTTGGAAGTATAAATATATTACATTTTTACCATTTAATCCAATGTTATACATTATAAATAATTTCCCTTTGAAATTGAACATAAACAAGTATCAATTTTTTGTTAGTTATTATTTCTTAGAAACACGCGTTTTGGTGTTGACAACAGTTATTAATTATAAATTAATAGATGAAACTTCAATATTTCGAATTTGGTAAAATAGACTTAATTTTTGAATTCAGAATATCAAAATTATCCTAGGGTGAAATTTTGGTATTTTACTGAAAACTTTCAATTTTTGATTAATAGTGAAAATACTAAGTTATTGGTTAAAACCGACTTTTTTTAAATAATTGTTTATTTTATTTAAATTTATTTTAGGTCAAAATAGATACATAATACCTATATATGTTCAATTTAATTAATTGGAGTCATTTTGTAATAATATTATATATATATAATTTTATTGAACTTTTCACCGTCTTTTACCCACCTCCTCAGAGCATTTGCTAATTTACATAAAACTTAATTTTACTGCTTCTGTGAGTTGAATCTCAAAAATTCGAGAGACACAGTTGATATTAGTAAGTAAAATATTTTTCAATAAGATGAAAATAATTGTTGGTGAATAATAACTTTTTACTTTTATTTACCATGGTTAAAAGTAAATAGGGTAATTAAGGGTAAAAATGATATTATTATTACCCAAACATATGTACTAATTCTACTGGATAGGTGTAATTCGACCAAAAAAAACCTTAATAATAATATATGATCATTTAGGTCCACTTGGATTAGATTAGTACATTTATTATTATTTAATTCAAAGAAGAGTTAAAAGTGTTAAATTCAATGTTTAATAACTAAACTATTTTTAATATAGGGTTAAACATAGGATAAATTCGAATATAAATATTAATTGGAAATATAAGAAGGTTTACTACACAATGGTATTTTATTTATAATTTTTAGACATTAAATAATTAAATTTATTTATGACCCAAAGATGATGTAGTAATTACTGTATTAATGAAACATTAAAATAATTGACATAATAAATATCCAAATAAATGTAATTTGAGACTTTTTAAAAATTAGACTAATTTTATAGGTTAATATGACATGTTAGGGTTGGTTAGATGATTTATTTTTGAAGTAAAAGGGCTCTTATGAATTTTTCAAAAAAAATACCAAATAGTGTCAAAATTGACATAAAATGGTTTTTAAAACAAATATTATGTTATTAATTGATATAATAGTCATAAAAATATAATCATTGTCCAAAAGTCTTATATAATAATATATATGACATAAATTAACCAATTGGGGTTATATTGGCATTTTATAGTATGTTTATTAACCATATAATATAAAAATACTAAGAGAAATGATAAATGTCAAACTATTTTACTAAGAGTTAAATATAATAGTTAAGGTTAATATGGTGACTTAACTTGTCTAAAACCTATTGGTTGAGAGGTTTTCCATAGATCCCCACCTTATACATTAAATAATTCATTTTCTATCCATTAGAAACCTAAAATTAATTTATTATAAAATAATATTTTATGTTTTTCCTAAGGTGCCCCTCTACCTCTTTTAAAAGGGAACTTCCCCTTCTATCAAATTAACACCTCCAAAGCCATTTGGCTCGGCCAAACCCTGACAAAATTTCCTCCAAAATATCCTAACTTCATCATGGAGGCCTTACTTTGGTCAGAAATCCAACCTAATGAGTCTTTTTGATCAAATCAAATGGAAGAACCTGAAGAAGAGGTAATGATTTCCCCACCCTCTTTCAAGTTCTTTTATTCTTCCACTTCCTCTTTCTTTGTTGTTTCCTTTCTAAAATAATAAATTTAGTATCTTCTATATAATGTGATGTTATTATAAAAATCTTACATCCATATTCGTTTTTCTATCCATCCTATAAATGACAAATTCACCATACGTGCATATGTACGGATTACAGTCCCCACGTCGTGGTGTAGTTTGTTATTCAAACACTTCATTATTTATATGGGTATAATAATGAGTATAAATGATGTAAATAATAAATATAACATGTTAATGATTCTGTATATATTATATACCATCCAATTACATACGATTTCGCCACCAATATAATGATATTGTTGCTCGTGTGTACGTACGGATTACCGTCTCCACGATGCGATGAGATTCATTACCATGTTCACTATTCAACGATGATTATAAAATATATATAATTAATAAGTATTTAATGTATGAAATAATAATTCTATTGGAGATATATATATATATATATATATACTTACATATATCTTATTCACTTAGTTTTGTGCAATACGATATGAAAATTGAAACAGCGTTTATGCATACGTACACTACCACAAAAACAGTTTCTCCCAGCGCCAAACTTTATCAGCGCTAATGAAAAAGCACTGATAATGGGTCCCTTTATCAGCGCTAAAAAGCGCTGATAAATTCACCCCTTTATCAGTGCTTTTTTTTAGCGGTGATAAAGGGACCCCCTTTATCAGAGCTTTTTTAGTAGCGCTGATAAAGGGTCGACTTCAAAAAACATTAATTAAAAATAATATATTAAAATATAAATATAGTTATATAGTTATATTGATATAAATATAATATATAATTTTTAAATATATTTTGGATAAGTATGAATATACATTTACACTTAATATACTTAATATATAATATATTTTGGGAAAATGTCTTATAAAAAAATTAAAAAAATATTTTTAATTAATAATTTGATAATTATTATGGATTAATAGTCATTTAATAACAATTTTAAGAATAAAAAAATAAAAAATTAAAAAAAGATCCAAAATATGTTGAAAACGCAACTTGAACTTCAAACGACCATAACTTTTGATCCGGGTGTCCGTTTGAGCTCTAACACATATCAAATCAAAGCCTGCGATGATCTTTATGTCGTTGTGGCCGGGAAGGCCCTAGTCAAGGTTTTTTATAGGCCAAAAAAGGCCTAGAAGGTCTCCAAGACTGAGTTTTTAGTCGGGGTACCCCGATTTTTTAACATTTTGTGGATTTTCAGCCTCGTTTAAGGGGGTATTATTGGATTTTTTTAGTGGGGACTGAATTTATTCTAAGGTATTAAATGTATATTGATATTATGTCTTTGAAATTAAATCGTTTTTTATAATGCACTTTTATTTATAATCAAATATATAACAATATATACATATTTTTTTATATATTCACACATAAAAATTTAATTATAAATATAAATAATAAGATATATTTACATATAAGATATATTAGTTTTATCTAAATAATAACTAACATACATTTTATTTTAAATACAAATATATGAATATTTATATATCTATATATTAATCTAACTACATATATATATATATATTAATCTAACTATATATATATATATATTAATATAACTACATATATATATATTAATATTACTATAAATATATATATTAATATCACTATAAATATATATATTAATATCACTATATATATATTAATATAACTCTATATATATATATATATTAATATAAATATATATTACTATCCGAATAAATATAAATAAATATATATATAAATAGAGATATATATTAATATAAATATATATATATATATATTAATATGACTATATATATATTAATATAAATATATATTACTATACGAATAAATATAACTAAAGTTATATATATATATATATAGATATATATTAATATAACTATATATATATTAATATAACTATATATATTATAATATAACTATATATATATATTAATATAATATGAATAAATATAACTAAATATATAAATATATATAGAGAGATATATCATGAAATGGAAAACAAATCAAAATAGAGGAGTGGTAAGGGCTTAGGCACGCAGGGGGGAGGTCTCGAGTTCAAATCCTGGTGGAGGTAGGGTCATGCGCGCATGGGGGAATATGGGAGAAAGCGCTGATAAAGGGTGGAGGGGGTAGGTGGGGTGCTGTAGGGGGTGGAAAAGCACTATAAAATGGGGGTCTCATGCCCTATAAAATCCCCCCCCCCCGATTGGAAGTATTTTTTTAATTTTTTTAAATTTTTTTAATTTTTTTTATTTTTTTACCTTTTATGAGTGCTTTTAAAAAAGCGCTGATAAAACAGGTCCTTTATCAGTGCTAAAACGAAAGTGCTGATAAAGGATGCACTAATAAAGGGGTCCTTTATCAGCGCTAAAATGAAAGTGCTGATAAAGGAAGTTCTAATAAAGGGGTTTTTTATCAGTGCTAAAACAAAGTGCTGAAAAAGGACCCTTTTATCAGCACTTTGTTTTAGCGCTGATAAAAGACCCCTTTTATCAGTGCTTTTTTAGCGTTGATAGAATGGGTCTTTATCACCACTTTTTGGAGCACTGATAAAGAAGACTCCCCCCTTATCTACACCGGCTTTAACAGTGTTTTTCTAGCGCTGTTAAAAGCCATTTTTAGCGCTGATAAAAGGCATATTTGTAGTAGTGGTACGGTCTACCGTCTACATAAATGGTGTTTTAAATTTCATATATATGTCTATTATACATATTTATATTATAAATATTTATGATGTTTTATATTATGGAAGTATTTAAATCATTATCTAAGTGATACAATCAAGAAAAACCTGTTAAAACACATACTATAAAGAGATCGATTATTTCCTGAAATGTTAATTTAACATGAAAATTATTATTAATTGGGTAGTATAAAGTCATAAATGAATCATGTATGATATCATAAATATTGATATGGTTCTAGAATAATTTAATAACATACTATGTTCTTTATAGAGGAGGTTAAACGTACCCTCGACTAAAGGAATGTACAAAGTAAGTGGTTTCTTATCTCACTTTTAATTCCGTGAGATTACCATTGTTCACCACTTATTTATTACATGTGGTGTATTGTGTACCACCATTTGATATATATATATATATATATATATTATCATGATTCTATTTATATTCATGATATTTTGTGATTCATTTTGTGGTTATTGACTATTGCGTACTGCCATTCATTGTTTATAGATAAAGTATTGACATTTCATATGGTAGTTTTAATACGAATGTTTATGTTATGTTTAAACCTTTTCATATAAGGAATCAATTGGACTTAGTAAGTGATGGGTGGATCCCTCTATATCTCCTTGATGCATCGGTAGGTCTCATGAGACAAACTAGTGTCTTGGCACAAGGCCTTGACAACATTTCATTTGAAGTCTGGGCACAAGGCCTTGACTATGTGGTTATGAATGTCTGGCATTATGCATTCTATCATTATGAAAGTGGCTATTGATATTGCATGTGATTATTAGACTGGTAGAATATACATGTGAATAATTAAATGGAATTATTTGATTTTATCTATTCCATATTATGCGGAATTTAAAGTTTAAAAGGCTTTTGTTTTAGTCTTATGCATTGCCTTAAATGTTTATACTTATTTATGAATGTTTCTGCTATATTGTTATCCTTACTGAGCATATGAGCTCACCCCTTTCTATGTTTTATTTTTTCCAGGATTCCAAGAAGTGTATTGTGATTGATATGTTGGGTTAAGCTAAGGGAATAATGGAATTCATAATGGATTATTTATGTTGTGTTGTATGTTATAAAGTGTAATGTAACATTCATGTATGTAATCTATTTTCTAATACCGGTAAACTGATCTCTCCTTCAAAACATGATTCCATGTAATCATACCAATGTATTAAAATAACTCAATGACTCTGGGTAACTGGGGTTAGGGTGTCACATCTAGGATGAAGCATATGTAAGACTCGAGTCCTCTTGCGAGAAATAGAGTATCACAAGTCTGATTCTCTGGTTTCAAGTTGGATCTGGCTCGTGTTCTTCATGGAGTTTGTATTTAGAATATGTTCTTTTCTCTTATCTATGGTATTCCATCTTTTGGATTTTTGAATGCTTCATGTGTTATTCAGATGTATCTTGTTGGATGTGTTAGTCCTTTTTGCAAGAATGCTCGCACTTCTGCTACTCTATCACATTAATATTTTTGGGCCATGATTTTCTTCTTATTCTGGGAGTGCATGTGTTAGAGCCGACATGATGCATGTATTCTTCAGCTCGTACATCGTCTTGTCAGGTAAAATTTCTACAAAGAAATATTAATTATGTCAGTTTATTTTAAAGGACTCAAATATGTCCATTAGAAATTACATTGAAAATGAAAAACTAGATTAAATAACGGTGTCATAGTCTATCTAGAAATGGTGTCACTTGAAAACGATGTCACCAAGAAATGGTGTCTTCTTCTTTTCCTTTAAGCGGTGAGATATACACAATGGCATAGTTGTATAGAGATGATGAACATGTAGAATATATGTGGTGTTAAGATCACAGTTTCTGGTCCTTTGACAAACTTCGAACGGTGTCTAGTTATGATGTATGGGTCAAAGTGTACGGTTCACATTGTCTGGTAATGGTGTATGGGTCACAGTTACTGGGTCACGGTGTCTCGTCACGGTGTCGGGGTCACGGTTTCTAGGTCATGGTGTCTAGCCATGGTCTTTGGGTCACGATGTCTGGGTCCTTTTCCAGAAAACCAGAACCGGTGGCAGACTCACAATTTCTCAGACATAGCCAAATATCTATATATATAATTAAGCAATAATATTCACGGAATGAATTATACTTAATCATTCATGAATGAAATCATTATACACCAAAGTTAAATTTAGTTTACAATAATAAAACATGATTTATATTATTTAAGATCTTGAGAAAATTTATCTAAAGCATAAATAAATCAACCATCTTTATACATGACTTGAAATAGATTAAATAGGATGTATAAGATTTGTGATCATTAAAATATGATTAAATAATGAAGATTCCATCATAACTCCTGTAATTTTTTGAATGATTGAATTTAACCCATCTATTTCCATGTCAAGTGTCATGACCTAAAATTGACTCAGGGTCGATCCACAACTACCCCAAGCCCGCCTCCATAGGCTATGGGGTGGAGAAAAGCTCCAAAATAAATATCCTAAATGGGAGGCTTTTTCCTAATGTACCTGTACGCACACACCTGACCATATCAATTAATAAGTATATAGGAATAATAATAAAAGGTGAAACAACAAGAATGTAAACCAATAATGTAAAACATATAGGGTGTATAAGAGTATGAAAGTGGAAATTTAAAAGTTAAAGGGGGAAATACACTCCCAACTGGAAATGTGTTCCAACCTAACAAAATTGAAAATTAAAATGATAAGAGAGCCTGGCTCCAGATCTCGAAGATACGACTACCGTATATAGTACAAAACACCCACTCTCCCTAATCCCCATTGAATTCACTACCAACCTATCCATCATCTACATATGACATGACACATGTAGGAAAATATCATGCAGGGGTGAGTATATAAATACATAGTAGGATTCTCTGAAAGGTGAAGGTGGAGAAATAAGAGATATAATAGGAATAGAAAGATATTATATTGTAATCAAGATGTAGATCAAAATAAATAAAGAGAAAAATTAATCTCATCCAAGAATGAAGGGATCAACATGATGTATAGATGAACAACACATTGAGTCTTTTTCACCCATAGTAGGAGATGAACCTCATCCATCTATGAGAAGCTAAAGATATAAAGAACATTTCATACACCACACATACTTTTAACCCATGGAAAGAGAGAAGCCAAATACAAAAAAATGGATATAAATATATATATATGATCAAACCAAATAATCAAAAATGAGAGAGAAATGAGATCTCCATCCCATAACTCCACCTAGGAAAAGAGTCACCAACACTTCCAAAAGTATAAAAATGATTCCCAACATCTCACGGATCTTCATAGTAGAATCCTTCCAATTCAATCCATGACCCATCACTATTTCACATGGTAGAGGGGCCACAATATCTAGGTAGAGGACCTATACCATGTTACAACATGAGGGTTCCACATAGTGTATTGATAGAAGACACATACCATATTCAAAAGGAGGGTTCCACTCTAATATTTGATAGAGGACCCCTGACCTACCCAGCAAGAGGGTTCTACTCTAGCGTTAAATAGAGGACCCATTCCCCATTACAATAGGAGGGTTCCACTCTAATGGTAGATGATCAATTCCAAGACCATCTGGAGGGTTCCACTCAAGAAGTCGATAGAGGACCCATTCCCTATACCAAAAGGAGGGTTCCACTCTGATGGTACATGAGCCACACCCAACCCAGCTTGAGGGTTACACTCTAGGAGTCTATAGAGGACCCATTCCTATCTAAGATAGAGGGTTCCACTCTAATCACTAAGGACCTCTGACCAACCCAGTTGGAGGGTTCCACTCTAGGAGCCTCTGGTGATCCTGTGTGGTCACTAACATTTTTATATGTAATGCCCCGACACCAGTTACCCAAAGTTGGTGAATTATTACATAACATTGGCATGATCACAAGGGATCAAAATCCCGAAAGACAGATCAATTTATTAGCCTTGTAAGTACTAGATACATTAATAAGTTTTTCATTACATTATAAAATGAAAAATAACAACAACATTTTCTCCATTGACCACATTCATCCCTTAGAATATCCCTATAGGTTAGTCAAAATATAATTATTCACATCCTAGGAAAAATAAAACATATAAAGGGGTGAGCTCAGATGGTCAGTAAGGATAACAATATGGTGGAAACATTCAAGAGTAAGCATAAACATTTAAGGCAATGTATAAGACTAAAACACAATCCTTTTAAACTTAAACATCATCATAATATGGTAAAGATAAATAAAATAATTCTATTCATTTATTCCCATGGATATTCTACTAGTTGAATAATCACATGTAATATCAATAGCTAATTTCATAATGTTGGAATGCATAAGGTGAGACTTCATAACCACATAGTCAAGGCTTTGTTCCAAGACTACAAATAAGATTTTTTCAAGGCCTTGTTCCAAGACACTAGTTTGTCTCATGAGACCTACTGATTCATTGTGGAGCTATAGTGGGCTCCACCCGTCACTAACTAAGTCCAATTTATTCCTCATATGAAAAGGTTTAAACATAACATAAACCATCATATTAAAACTATCGTATAAAATGTCAATACTTTATCCATAAACCATGAATGGTGTAAAATTAACACATCCACATTCAAACATATCACAAATACTTCAATACAATATGGAAGATTTGTATCATAATAAATCAACTTCAAAAAAACATAAAATACATCAAAGGATGTTGACATAGATGAAATCAAAAAAATTTGTAGAGAAATATATTTTCCTATTTTGAAATCATTGAAAAGTCATATAATTATAAAAGATAAAATTTATTTTGAAAATATTCTTATGATATTTTATGGGAAACTTGGACGATGTTATAATAGAGAAAAATAGCTTCCCTCGCCATATATGTTAAGAAAAGACATTCTTATGTTAATTTTGTCGAGAAAGTCATAAAGTACCTTGTTTGGAAGATGACAGAAATATTCCTTTCAAAAAATATGTGGTCTAATAAGGGTATAAATTAATTTAACCTATAGTGTAGTAAATATTAAAAAAAAATTGAATTACATTTTTAAGAAAACACATATTTGGATGATAAAGAGGTCCCAGTAGATACTTACGTATTAACAACCTCAGATAAGTAAAGAGATTGTAGAATTAACCCTTACCTTATACTTTTACTTAGTAGATGCTATGTTAACTTATGTATAATAGTTAAAACATTTTTATTAACTTATAAAATAACTATATACATAAACTTTTTATCATATCTGATCTTATAATATTTTTTTGTTAATAATATTTCAGTAGTATCATCGTTTCGGGTGTTAACTGATTCGTTTTCCTCAATATGATTGGTTACATAAGCCATGTTTGTTATGGTTATGATGTATTTTATTCATATAAATAATGATATTATGTTCATAAACATTATTTTTAATAATAAAATTAAAATTATTCTTGAATTATTATGATGGGGAATGAATCTCATCGCGTTCGTGGAGACGGTAATCCGTACGTACGCACAAGAGACAAAATCATTATATTTATTGTAAAGTAGTATGTAATTGGATGGTATATCATATATAAAGAATCATTAACATGTTATATTTATTATTTACCTTATTTATACTCATTATTATACCAATCCAAATATTGAAGTGTTTTAATAACAAACTACACCACGACGTGGAGACGGTAAGCAGTACGTACGCACGTATGGTGACTTTTTCATTTATCAGATGGATAGAATAATGAATATGGTTGTAAAATATTTATAATAAAATAAAAGTATTTATAATTTAATGTATTTTTTATTTTGGTATGAAAACAATTAAGTAAGAGGAAGTGGGAGAAGAAAAGAACTTGAAAGAGGGTGGTGAAATTATTACCTCTTCTTCGGGTGTTTTCTTTTGAGTTGATAAAAATGGCTCCATAGGATGGATTTATGATCTAAGTAAGTCCTCTAGGTTAATGATAGTATAGTTTTTAAGATATTTGGGTAGGTCTTGGCCGAACCAAATGGCTTTGGAGGTGTGAAATTAAGAGAAGGAGAAGTACCCTTTTATAAGAGAGGAGAGGGTCACTTTAGGAAAAGTTTGAAATATTAGTTTATAATAAAATCATGTTAGGTTTATAATGGCTCAAAAATAATTTATTTATAGGATAAGGTTGTTATGTGTCTAATATCTCTCAAACAATAGGTTTTATATAGGTTTAGTTCACAATATTAACCTTATCTTTTATATTTAACGCTTAGTTTAATAGTTTGACATTTATCATGTCTCTTTGTATATTTATATTATATGGTTAATAAAATTACTATAACAAGACAAGAGAACCCCAAGTGGTTCATTATTAATATATATAACATTATCTAAGTCCTTTTTCCAAACCATATAGTTTTAGGAATATTATATCAATTAATATTATAGTATTTGTTTTCAAAACTCAATTATGTCAATTTTGATAATATTTAGTATTTGAATTTTTTTAAAGCAATAAAAACTTTAACACTTCGAATAAAATTTATTTAATAAACCTTAACATGTAATATTAACTTATAAAAGTATTTTAATTCATTATAAGTCTCAATTAACATTTTTTTTATATTTATAATATATATTATTTTAATATTTCATTATTAAGGTAATTACTGCATCATCATTGTGTCATAAATAAATTAAATTATTTAATGTCTAAAAATTATAAATAAAAAAATTTATTTAGGAAATATTTCTATCTTTATAATGAATATTTATAGTCTAATTTATATTTTGTGTAACTCTATATTAAAAATGGTTAATTATTAAACTTTTAATTTAACTCTTTTAACTCTTCTTTAAATAAAATAACGATAAATGTTCTCATCTAATCCAAGTGGACCAAAGAGGATCATATTTTATTAATAAGTTTTTTTTGGTCGAATTACACATATCCAATAGAATTAGGACATGCATTAGGGTAATTATAATATCATTTTACCCTTAATTACCTTATTTACTTTTAACTTTGGTAAATAAAAGTCAAAAGTTACAATTAACCAAAAATAATTTTAATCTTATTGAAGCACATTTGACTTACTGATGTCAAATATATCTCTCAGATTTTTTAAATTCAACTCATATAAGTGATAAAATTATGTTTTATTCTAATTTGTAAATGCTCCTATAAGGTGTGTAAAAGACGGTAAAAAGTTCAATAAAATTTTATATATCTAAACATATTATAATGTGAATAAAATGAATTACATTGAACATGTATATGTATTCTGTATCTATTTTTATGTAAAATAAATAAAAATAAAACAACTAATTAATTAAATTAAAATTCGGTTTTAAACAATAAAGCAGTATTTTTCAGTATTCATCAAAAATTGAATGTTTTCAGAACATACCAATAATTCACCCTGAGATAATTTCAATATTTCAAATTCAAAAATGAAGTCCATTTTGAAAAATAAAATTTATAAAATTTTAAAAAGTTGGTATTTCTATTCATAACGGCTAGTTTGATTGGTCGTGGTGTGTTAAAACTACAAGTTGCGTATAATGCATGCTAACGCATTATTCAAAGGGAAACGTACCATGGAAGATTGGGGTGTTACATTCTCCCATCCTTAAAATAATTTCATCATCAAAATTTCTAGAATATTACTATATAAAATTATTCAGGTGGTTCTTCATCATAGTTTCCTTGGGTTCCCACATTGCCTCTTCCATCTTATGGTTTCTCTATAAAACTTTTACCAAACCAGTCGTCTGGTTTCATAGAAATTGCTCTCTGGTATCAAGAATCTTGATAGTCTCTTCACAATAAGACAGATCAGGTTTTTGTTCAATTTCCTCATATGCGAGTACATGCATTGGGCCAAGCATATATTTTCTCAACAGTGATATGTGGAACACATCATGAACTTTGGAGAGACTAAGAGGCCTTTCTAAATGACAATCCACAACTCCAATTTGATCTAGAATTATGAATGGTCTGATGTACTTGGGACTCAATTTTCCCTTCTTATATTAATGTATAACACCCTTCCATTGAGATTCCTTCAAGAAAACATGTTCTCCTACATGAAATTCCAAATCCTTCCCTCGGTTATCAACATAGCCCTTTTTTTCACTTTGGGATGCTTTGATGTGGGTTTGGATAATCTTTAATTTTTCCATTGCTTCCTCAATAAGTTCTAAGCCTACAAGTTTTCTTTCACCAACATCATCCCAACAAGTTGGTTTGCAACATCTCCATCTATATAACTCTTTATATAGTTCCATCTGAATAATTGAATGGAATCTATTTTTATAGGAAAATTCTACTAGAGGCAAATATTGATCCCACATACCTTGAATGTCAATTGAGCAAGATCTCAACATGTCTTCTATGGTTTGAATAGTTTATTGTCCAATGATTTGAGGGTGGTAGGCAGTGCTCAAACGAAGTTCAGTATCTAAGGCCTTCAAAAGACTTTTCCAAAATCTTGATGTAAAACGAGGATAGAATTCAGAAACAATTGATAGGGGTACACCATGGAGTCTTACAACTTCATTAATATATAGTCATTCTAGACATTCAATTGGTAAATCTTATCTTATAGCAAGAAAATATGTGGACTTGGTAAGATGATCAAAAATGACCCATATTGAATCATTCCTTCTAGGAGTCTTTGGTAGCCCCTTGACAAAGTCCATCATAATATTATCACATTTTCACTCAGGTATGAGAAGAGTTTTCATGACTCTTCTAGGTTGTTGCATTATGGATTTCACTTGTTGAAAAACCATACATCTTGACACAAAATCTGCAATCTCCCTCTTCATGTTGTCCCACCAGAAATTTTCCTTCAAATCCCTAAACATCTTGGCACTCCCAGGGTGTATAGAGAAATTGGAGGTATGAGCATCATCCAACAATTCCCTTTTTAGATCAGGTATATCAGGAACACAACACCTCTTCAAAAATATCAAAATTCCATCTTCATATATGAATTCACTCAATCTATCATCATTTATACCTTTAATCTTCTTTTCAAACTCCTCATCATTAGTCTGAGAACATTTTATCCTTTCTAGTTAATAAGTTTTGGCAACCATTTGAAAATGTATTGATGTTTCACCTTCCATGGTTATTCTCATATCCATATTTACTAGACCCATGAAAATAGGATCCCTTTCAACTCTCATATTGTTCAAAACTCCATGATTATTTCTGCTCAAAGCATCTGCCACCTTATTTTCCTTCCTTGGGTGGTAGTGTATTATGAAATAATAATACTTGAGTAGTTCAAGCCATATCCATTGCCTAATGTTGAGTTTTTTTGTGAGAAAATATAATCCAAAATCTTATGATCAGTATAAATCTCATATTTTTTACCATAGAGATAGAGTTTTTATATCTTTAGAGAAAATATTACAGGTACTAACTCTAGATCATGAGTGGGATATTGTTTCTCAGTGATTTTTAGCTATTGTGATGCATTGGAAATAACTCTATCATTCTGCATAAGGAAACTACCAAGTCCTTTCTTTGAAGCATAACTATAAATAAAAAACTCATCATTCCCTGATGGTATAGGTAATATAGGAGCATTGACCAATCTTTTATTTAGTTATTCAAAACATTCTTCACACTCTTCTGTCCAAAAAAATTAACCCATTTACGTGTGAGCTTAGTTAATGGGTTAGCTAGCCGGGGAAAATTTTGGACAAAACGTCAATAATAATCTGCTAAAGCAATAAAAATGCGTACCCCAGTTATACTCGTCGGTGCTGGACATTATTGGATTGCCTTGATCTTTGAAGATCAATAGAGATTCCATCCTTAGAGACCATATGGCCAAGAAAAGAAATTTCTTGAACCCATAATTCACACATGATAAACTTCCCATAAAATTCATTTCTTCCAAGGGTTTTCAGAATAGTGCTCAAGTGATTTTCATGATCTTTGTAGCTTTTTTAGTATACCAAGATATCATCAATAAATACCACTAAAAATTCATCAATATATTCCTTGAAAACACTATTCATTAAATCCATGAAGACATAGGGTGCATTAGTCAATTCAAAAGGCATTACTGTAAACTTGTAATGCCCGTACCTAGTTCTTAATTCTATTTTTGAAATGTCTTCCTTCTTCACACACAACTGATGATATCCAGATCAAAGTTCAATATTTGAAAAATATTGAGCTCCATGAATTTGGTCAAATAAATCATCAATGAGAGGTAGGGGATACTGGTTCTTTATTGTTATAGCATTGATCTCTCTGTAGTCAATGCACAACCTCATAGATCCTTCATTATTCTTAGCAAAAAGGACAGGGTCTCCCCATAGAGAAACACTAGGTCGAAGAAATACCTTATCACTCAATTCCTCTAGTTGTTTCTTTAGTTCCACTAATTCTACAGTGGCCATTCTATAAAGGTTCTTCGATATAGGGCTTGAACCAGGAATTAAATCAATGGAAAACTCAGTTTCTCATTCTGGAGGATGTCTATGTAAATCCTCTGGAAACACATCAACATATTCTTGTACAATAGGTATGTACTCTATTCGAACATTCTTTTCCTCACCCATAGTTATTTCATTATATTCTTCCACAATAATTTAATTTAGTAGAGCTAATAGGGGTGGATCTAGATAAGAATCTGGTGGTGATGTTTCTGCTCTGAAGATAAGGCACTCCTTATCATCATAAAAAATGGTAACCTCTTTCTTCTTACAATAAAGTTTCGCATTATGGTCTGAAAGCCAATCTATTTAGAGGATTATATCGAATTAAATCAATGGTATGATGATGATATTAGTAGATAAATAACATTTGTATGACTTAATGGGAACAGATTCATAAAACTTTGTTACAATGATACTTCCCTTAGGAGTTTTGACTGACATCTCCCTTATTAATTCAAATTGAAAATATCTAATTTTCATAGCAAACATGGATGATATGAAACAATGTGATGATCCAGAATCAAATAAATCATTGTCTAAACTTGAGTATGCCATTAAATTACATGCCACCACATCTTTCAGTGATTCAACCTCAGTATTAGTGATCGTATAAGATTGGACTTGCCCACTTGTCCCTTTTTGAGGTAAGTTTTATTGGCTCTTAATAAATTAATTTTCATAATGTCCATTTTCTCTACAATTGTAGCATTCAACATTGACAGCCTCTTTCTTTCCTTTATAATCACGAGCTTGGTGGCCTTTTTCACTGCACTTGTAACAGAATCTCATTACCGTTAGGAAAGTACCTAGGTGTTTCTTCCCACATTTATCATAGGATAGATATTCAACTTTTCCCTTCTTCCCCTTATTTCCATTTCCAGAGTGATCAGTAGATCTCTTCTTCTCTTTCTCTACTTTGAAGTCATAAGACTTAGAGAATTACTTTTCTGTCTTGATAGTGCATGAGAAAATATATTTATATGATGAGAAGGAGTGTGAGACTACTGCTCGATGGAGAAATGGTTTTAACCTGTCAAATAATCAATCAATAATACTCATTGGGTTACGTATATAATCTGTTATATGCCTTGTTAACCATGTAAAGTTAGCCTCATACTTTGTGAGATTCTCATCCTCTTTTTTCCTCAGACTCAGAAATTTTCTTTCCATATCCACTCTATGGTCATAAGGAAATTATTTTTTTAAGAAAATATCTTTAAAATCCCTCCATTCCATGTTCTATACTTCTTCATCTTCCTTTGTGTTTTGGATTTATGACCACCATTGATCTAAATCCAAAGAATAAATTATTTTCTCTAAGGAACTTATCCGTTCCTCAGTTACTAATGGATTTATACTCCCATTTAATGTTGGTGGTGGTTGCCTCATGAATCAGTCTAACATTGATCCTCCGTGTTGTGGACTAGGGTGCTCCATATGGGTAAGGTATTATTCATAACCTGAGTGAGTTATCCCAATATGGTGATAAGCTGATTAGCACCAGTTTCATCACCATCTCCACTATAATTATCTTGAGTATGAGGGAAATCCCTACATGGATTATGTGCATTGATACGGTTTTCATTCCTTACACTAGGCGCAAATTCTAAACAATTGCATACACTGGATTAGTTTATGAATAGCAATACATAATTCCAAACATGTAAAACACCTAACATAAATTGAGATATGTATGGATATAATCCATAATCATAAAAAATGTTATCTTTGAGAAGTTACATACCCATAAATCATTCATAATGGTTTTTAAATAAAATGTGAATTATCCTAAGCATATCCCATGGGTGTTTCGTAACCAAGAGTGAAGTAAGCCCGATTGTCCTATACCAGGAACCCCCAGGTCAAGCCCAAAACTCCATGTTGTAGTTTTCACTCCTAGGTAAATTTATTTTAGAGTTGCCTCTACCAGCTCGTATCTAGACAGGGTTGTATTTCTTGAAAAATACACAAAATATTTACATTACCAAGATTCTAGTAAGTTCATTTATACCAATCCTCAAAGTCTATCTTAGGGTAATGTGATCTAATCAGAGTTTATCAAAATCTAGTTTCTAAGGTTTGTACTAAAATTCCTTTGATACCAACTATAACACCATGACCCCAGTTACCTATAGTTGGTGCCTAATTACATAATATTGGCATGATCACAAGGGATAAAAATCCCAAAATACCGATCAGTTTAGTAGCTTTAGAAGTACTAGATACATTCATAAGTTTTACATTACATTATAAAAGGAAAAACAACAACAAAATTGTCTCCATTGACTACATTCATCCCTTAGACTATCTCTAAGGGTTAGTCATTATATACTTCTTTGCATCTTGGGAAAATTAAAACATATAAAGGGGTGACCTGAAATGCTCAGAAAGGAAAAAAATATTGTGGAAACTTTCAAGAATAAGCATAAAAATTTAATGTAATGTATAAGACAAGAAAACAATAATTCTAAACATAAACTTCATTATAATATGGAAATGATAAATTAAATAATTTCATTTACTTATTCACATGGATATTCTACTAGTTGAATAATCACATGTAATATCAATAGTCAATTTCATAATGTTGGAATGCATAATGCTAGACTTCATAACCACATAGTCAAGGCCTTGTGCCAAGACTAAAAATAAGATTTTGTCAAGGCCTTGTGCCAACACACTAGTTTGTATCATGAGACCTACCGATGCCTCAAGGAGATATAGCGGGATCCACCCATCACTTACTAATTCCAATGCATTCCTCATATGAAAAGGTTTAAACATAACATAAACATTCGTATTAAAACTAGAATATGAAATGTCAATACTTTATCCATAAACCATGAATGGTGTAAAAATAAAACATCCATTTTCAAACATATCAAAAAATATTCAATACAATATGGATCATTTTTATCATAATAAATCAATTTCAAGAAAGCTTAAAATCCATCAAAGGATGTTGACAAAGATGAAATCAAAAATTTTTGTAGAGAAATATATTTTTCTATTTTGAAATAATTTAAAAGTCATATAATTATGAAAGATAAATTTTCTTTTGAAAATATTTATATAATATTGTATGGGAATCCTCGACGATGTTATAACGGTAGAAAATAGCCGCACCCACCATATAAGTTAAAAAAAGACATTCATACCATAATTTTTTCGAGGAGGTCATAAAGTTCTTTGTTTGGAAAATGATGGAAAGATTCCTTAAAAACATATGTGGTAAAATAAGGGTATAAATGAATTTAACCCATAGTGTAGTAAATAGTAAAAAAAATTTGGAATACATTTTTAAGAAAACACTGATGTGTATGAGAAAGTGGTTCCAGTAGATACTTATATATTAACAACCACAGATAAGTAAAGAGATTGTAGAATCAACCCTTAACTTGTACTTTTACATAGTTTATGGTATGTTCACCTCCTATATAACAGTTAAAACTGTGTTATTAAATGATAAAATAACTATATACATAAATATGATATCATATTTTATCCTATAATATTTCTTTGTTACTAATATTTTAGTAGTATCATCGTTTTGGGTGTTAACTGATTCTTTTTCCTCTATATGATTATTTACATAAGACATGTCTATTATTTTTAGGATGTGTTTGATTCATATACAGAATTATATTATGTTCCTAAACATTTTTTTTAATCATAAAAGTAAAATTATTCTTCAATGATTACTATGGGGAATGAATCTCATCGCGTTCGTGGAGACGGTAATCCGTACGTATGCACGGGTGACAATATCTTTATATTTATTGTGAAATCATATTTAATTGGATGTTATATCATATATACAGAATAATTAACATGTTATATTTATTATTTACATTAGTTATACGCATTATTATACCTATCCAAATAATGAAGTGTTTGAATAACAAACTACACCACGACGTGGACACGGTAAGTCGTACGTACGCATGTATGGTGACTTTTCCATTTATAGGATGGATAGAATAAGTAACATGGTTGTACCATATTTATAATAACATTAAAATATGTAGAAGTTAGTGGAGTTTTTATTTTGGTATGGAAAAAATTAAGAAAGAGGAAGTGGAAGAAGAAAAGAACTTGAAAGAGGGTGGTGAAATTATTAACTCTTCTTCAGGTGTTTCCTTTTGAGTTGATCAAAAAGGATTTTTAGTTTGGATTTATGATCAATTTAAGGCCTCTAGGTTGAAGGGAGATATGTTTGGAAGATATTTGGTTAGGTTTTTCCCAATCCAAATGGCTTTGGAGGTGTGAAATTATGATAAGGGGAAGGACCCTTTTATAAGAGAGGTGAGGGTCACTTTAGGAAAAGATTGAAATATTATTTTATAATAAAATAATTTTTGGTTTATAATAGATCCAAAATGATTTATTTAGAGGATAAAATGGTCATGGGTCTAAAACCACTCAAAAAATATGTTTTATACAGGTTTAGGTCACCATATTAACTTTATCCTTTAGATTTAACTCTTAGTTAAATAGTTTGACATTTACCATGTCTCTTTGTATGTTTACATTATATGGTTAATAAACATACTATAACAATCCAATAGAACCCCATGTTGTTCCGTATTAATATATATAACCTTATCTAAGTCGTTTGGATGAACTTTATATTTTCAGGAATATTATATCAATTAATAATATAGTATTTGTTTGAAAAACTCAATTATGTCAATTTTGACAATATATAGTATTTAATATTTTTTAAATCCATAAAAACTTTATCACTAAAAATGAAATTTCTTTAATAAACCCTAACATGTCATATTAACCTATAAAATAATTTTAATTCATCATAAGTCTGAATTTACATTTATTTGGATATTTATAATATCAATTATTTTAATATTGCATTATTAAGGTAATTACTTCATCATCATTGTGTCATGAATAAATTAAATTATTTAATGTCTAAAAATTATAAATTAAATACCATTATGTAGAAAATATCTTTATATTTCTAATGAATATTTATAGTATAATTTATATTGTGTTTAACCTTATATTAAAAATGTTTTACTTATTAAACTTTGAATTTAACTCTTTTAACTCTTCTTTAAATAAAATAATAATTAATGTCTTAATCTAATCCATGTGGACCCAAAATGATCATATTTTATTCCTAAGGTTTTTTTTGGTCGAATTACACTTACCCAATAGAATTTGGATGTGCGTTAGGGTAATTATAATATCATGTTTACCCTTAATTATCCTATTTACTTTTAACCGTGGTAAATAAAAGTCAAAAATTATTATTCACAACAAAAATTATTTTCAACTTATTGAACCACATTTTAATTATTGATTTCAACCATGTCTCTCAGACTTTTGAAATTAAACCCACAGAAGAGGTAAAATTAAGTTTTATGAAAATTTTCAAATGCTCATAAAAGGTGGGTAAAAGACTGTAAAAAGTTCAATAAAATTTTATATATCTAAAATTTTTATAAAATTACTCAATATATAGGTATTATGTATCCATTTCGATTTAAAATAAATTAAAATAAAATAACTAATTACTTAAATAAAAAGTCGGTTTTAAACAATAACGTAGTGTTTTCACTATTCATCAAAAATTGAATGTTTTCCAAAAAAATACAGAAAATTCACCCTAAGCTAATTTCGATATTCTAAATTAAAAAATGAAGTCCATTTTGAAAAAAAAAATTAAAATTTTAGAAAGTGGGTATTACTATTCATAACGGCTAGTTTGATTGGTCGTGGTGTGTTGAAACTCCAAGTTGTGTACAATGAAGGCTACTGCATTATTCAAAGGAAAACATATCGTGGAAGCTTGGGTGTTACATTAAGCATCACCTGAATAAGATACATGCCCCGAAACACCTCCCATAATATTCTAGAATCCACAACTGAGGACACAAAAGTATTTAATGTAGAAAAATACTCAAGATAGTAATCCGACAAGCCAAAATATGATTCCAAACAAAAGAGATATGAGACTTTGGAGTTTCCAAAAAAACCAAGGGGTATACAGTGTTTGAGGGGACCCACATAATGTGTATACCTTCTCTATCACCTAGATGTATCCCTTGAGGTATAAATCTTGCCATTATAGTAAGGATACATGATGTGTATAGGATCTACACAATATTTCCATGCCACTCTGGGCCCCACCCATGTTATTGGCCATGTCCGCATTTCTAAGCCATGTCCATGTATGTCGGTACACATTCATGTGGCTAGCCATGTTCTCCCACATTGGGTCCTCCCCTTTTGCTCCACCACATGGATCACCCACCATAGGGAGTGATACACAACATTTATGGAGTTTATATGTTTTACATCCTTATAAATTCCCAAAACCCTAGTAGTTGCAACCAGGGCTCAACACGTTGTGTGTTATTTGAGCTACATGGTGCGTAGTTAGGACTTTTTTAAAAAATAAATATATTTGTTCTATAAGATTTGAATCTGGCCATTTCACTCTTGATCTCACATAAATACCATATATATTCAGTGGATCTAGTAGAGACCTATTGTTTTCTACCATCCAGTGGCTGGGAATTAGTTTTCATTGGTCTTTAGAGGATAGTCGCACATCCATCATTCCTCTATTCTTTTCTTCATCAAATTATTTAAATTTGATCTTGAAAAATGATCTCCCAAATTATGTAATCTATCCATAAACACCCCTTTTTTATCCTTCCCTCATACATGGATTCCTTATGATTTTGGGGGTTCGATTGGGCTTGGTACCACCTAATAATGTCGAACCAGGATCACGGGGTCTGACTGGAGATGTACACAAAGAAATTGAGGGGGCATGCGCAAAAAGAAAAATTTTATATACTATTTACAATAATTCTTATAAAATATTAAATTATGGGGCTAATTGGGGTTATAAAACCAATGAATAAATAAATTATAGGTACATGAGTGCATTCATAGGCTATAATTAGAAAATATCAAAGGATGGGATTGATATTCTCAATCAATTTGATAAAAATGGTTGTAATCCAAAGTTTTAAAAGTATTACCTGAATATTGGATCATTCATTGTCAAAGAAATCACCCATAAACTAATGGAATAAGTCATTTGATTTTTTGCATCCAAATTTTCTCCAATCCATAGATTCGTCATTGTTTGATGTGATTTTCCAAGGGAAGGTAACATAGAAGAAGCTCTTGACCATCCTAGGATTATGAGGATAACCCTCGGAAATTTTCCAAAAAGGTATATTTATATGAAATTCTTCCAGGTTAAATGAATTAAATAATTATTTTAAATTATTAATTAATCCATTGAACACACTATCAATGAACTCTTTGTCCAAACAACGTAAGCCGACCTAATTTAGGTCATTCCTAGGGTAAAAATTACATTCTAGACTCAACAATGTTCAATTATTTATGATTCAATATTCTATTTAAGATTTATCCCATTTTATTTAATAAAATGAGTTCACATAATCTAAATTATATTTAATATTTTTAGAAAATTAATCTTTTACACACTGGGACTCAGAATGAAATGTCTTCTTAGTGCTAATATTTAAAAATATATTTAGAAATATTTCAATTTCATAGAAGAAAAAAATGTATCTATATCATTATGAATTCAATATTTTCATCCCCAAAATGGAAAAATAGACAAAAAACTATGGATATTTATCCCTCATGAAGATCTCCCTCTCCCAAGGGCACTCCATCACATTCTCATGATTCCACATAATGCGAACTAAGGTGATGGTATATCCATAGAGGATCCTCTCTTATCAATGCTTGATCACCATCAGGTGCTCTGTGAAGGGGATCCACCCTTGATATCCATATTTCCCTTGTCAATGATATGTGTAGGGTCATTCACATACCTCCTTGTCCATGAAACTTAGAATACATCATTCACCCACTCCAGTTGTGGTGGTCGGGAGAGGTAGTAAGAAACCTCACCAACCCTCTTTGTGATCTCAAATAGTCTAATGAACTGTGGGGATAACTTTACCCCAACCGATACTCTTATAAAAACATGGTTGCCTAGTTCTAACTTGATTTTTATATGATAGATATCTGTGTAATATTTATGCATGATTAGAGCCTTCCTCATCCACTCTCGAATGAACTGGACCTTCTTCGTCATCACAGACACAATCTCTTAGCCCAAGAAAGATGTCTCTTTAATCTCATTCCAGCATAAGGGTGACCTTATGTTTACCTCGTTTGGGGCCTAAAAAGGTTTCATATTGATTATAGTGTGCTGTCTATTGTTTTATGTGAACTCGATTAAGGTAAATTGATCCTACCAGCTCTGAAAAAAGTATAACATGAAAGCCCTCAGCATATCTTCCAACAAAAAGATAGTGTGCTCGTTCTTCCCATCGGTTTAGGGGTGAAAGGATATAATATAACTTATATAGGTCCCTAATGACTCCTATAAGCCTCTCCAAAACTATGATGTAAACCAAACGTCATAATCAGAGAAATTCATTGAGGGTACCCCATAGAGGCGAAGAATCTCCCAGACATACAACTGCTTAAAACTCTCCACCAAACTCTTCTATATGATTGCAAGGAAGTGTTTAAAGTTTTTAAGTCAGACAAATTTCATACACATCGCATCATGGACCTTCAATTTTTGCATAATTACTATATAAAAGTGTATGGATATGTCATCTGACTTCCACTCGAGGATCTCAAGGGACTACAAAAAACTTTCTCAAACCTGGTGCTTCACCTTGATAGGCTGATAGATGAGACATCGAGAGACAAACTCGACAATTATACATCTCATTACAGACCCCCAAAACTACATCTAAATGTATTTATACATATTCTCTACATAGTTATTTACAACTAAGTTAAAAGAGTGTAAATCTCACATCACCTCCTCTTGCATCATGACTGGAACCACCATCCATCCCTAGAAGAATAAGATGTGATTCCCTTTTTCAGAATATCTATCTGGTGAATCCCTTATAGATACAATGTCATGAAAGACATCATTGTGGATATCTCATATTTGGGACTCCCTCAGATGCTCAATAAGTGGAGGATTCAACACCAGTTATAGAAGAAAAGTTGCACCCTCATGATCCACCATGGTCAGTTGAAATCATTCCAACTATTTAGAAGCCTCTTACACTAATAAATCCTATTACTTCTTACTAAGTAGGTATGCTACTATGTTTCCCTTACAATGAGTAAAATTTATCTCAAATTAATTTTCCAATATAAATTCTAACAAGTGCCTATTTTTTAGGTACATGTCTCTCTATATGAATACATACCTTAGAATTTGATGATCTGAGTAAACCACAAAGTGCTCCCCAAGAAAGTAGTTTCTCTACATCCTCAGGGTAAATTTTACCACTAGAAAACCTAGGCAAAGAGTCGTGTAGTTTTTCTTTTGGGGACTCAACCATCTTGACACATATTTGGTCACTTATTAACAATCAATCAACACCCAACCAATCCCATCTCTTGAGGCTTCACAGTACACCACATACTCCAAGAACTCCAATGATAGTATCAATATATGATCATTCTTCAACCTCTACTTTAACTCCTTTAATTCCTTCTAGCACTTCTCAGTCTAGGTAAAGAGATTCCCTTTATGTGCTAGGTTAGAAAAAGTGGTTGTAATATTGGAAAATATTTTCAAAAACCTCTTATAGTACCCCATTAATCCAAGAAACCTATGTACCTATAACAAGATATGATCGGTCTACCAAGAAATAAATGCATCAATATTTATAGGTTCCAAGGATATACCATGCATAGAAATTAAATTCCCCAAAAATTGAACCTCAATAATCAAGAACTGGCACATTCATGTTTTCCCATAAAGATGGTGTTGTTGAAGAAAATATTTAACCCTCCTAACGTGCTCTTCATGGTCTAACTCTGATGTAGATTATATGATTATGTAAATGATTAATATGAGCACAAAATGGTCCAAGTACAGATGGAACCTTTAGGTCATCATATCAATAAACATGGTTGGGGAATTAATCATACCAAAGTGCATCACTAAGAACTCATAGCGTGTATAAAGGAATAAAAATTTCATCTTTGGAATATTAACCTCAAAAACCCTCAACTGGTGGTAGCTGGAATGAATATCAATCTCTGAGAACCAACTTGTGCCTCATAATAGGTTAAAGATGTCATAAATCCTCATTAAGTGGTACTTGTAATTTATCATGGCATGGTTCTGGCGACAATAATTCATGAAAATATTTTAAAATCCAATCCTCCTTTTTTCACAAACAATATTGGATCTTCCCATGAGGATACACTAGGCCTGATGAAACCCCTCTCTTGAAGGTCCTATAACTACAACCAAATTTCAAGGCCTCAGTAGACACCATCTGATATGAATCAAAAGATATTAAAGTGGTCATGGAATACAAGTTAATGAAAAACTAAATCTCTTACTTCAAAGGAAGTCTAGAAATTTCCTCTTGGAATAACTAAATATAATCCTCTACAATTGAAGGAATACATATGCATGAAGAGCCTAATACACCAAGGGATATACTCACCAAATCATGGGAGATGTGATGAATCATACCTCTCATAGAATCCACTCATCTCACCATGAGATCTCTCTTACCCATAAAAGTGAATCTCATCCAATCAGTGGAAATGAACCTGGCTCAGCTATGGTGAAAATTTATCTCAGTTTGGACCATGGAACACTAGTCCATGAAAAATATGATGTCATAGTGTTACATCATAAAGACTAAAATGTCCCATGTGAACGTATCACCACCATGAGATAACACATACTACCTGTAGATAATAGATACCGAAGAAGCGCTACCCGTAGAAACCTCATGATGAAGTTGTTTGGATAGAACCTCCACTGGGAGCTCTATCTCTAACACTAAGAGTATAAAGAGTATATAATTTATTCAACCTATGTATACTAGTATTGAAGAATGAGTAGAAAATAAAAATTTCATACCTATGATCATGTCATGCACTATAGGGTCCTAATCCTCTAGATCCTCTAGCTGTCTATGACCCCTAGCTACTAGCTTCCTAAACCTGATGTAGGCTTCTAGGTGGTGGTGGTTAAAGGATCTCATAGCATAGTCATTCACCCATATCTCATCTTTATAATAAGTAAGATATGCCTCCCTAGGGGCCTACTCACCCTCTCCTTGGAGATCCCTGATCATGGCACCGACTCTACCATAACATTTTGGCAGTTATATTCTTATTCTCATCAATGTTTCTGGCCACAAAATCATGTGCTATATCCAATCCCATAAAAACAAAAGCATCTCCCATATATGGTATTCCCTGGTGGTATTCATTTTCCCTATGCCACATGACCAAATATCTGAGTCTGATAAAGATAGGATCTCCTGTACCAAGATCCTGCCAACTAGTGCTTTCTAGCTGTTGCAGAAAACTCCACTCTATGACTCCAACACCCACCTCCAGCTACCTATTGTCTCAATAATAAGAATCTCTAAGTAACTAGTTCCCACTCCAACACCCCAATATAGGTGGGGATGCACAAGGTAACCACACTAGAATGAATATCTCTACGGATTCCCTGCACAAGCATCCATTATCGTAATTATCCATCTCTGATCATGTTAAGGGAGTATTGGGTATGGTATGGAAATCTTTATATGTACTCAGCCACTAACATACCTCCCTAATGAAGCTCAAGATTCTATTGAATTTTTATTGAGTAGAAACATAAGGGGTAGTACTTATCATGGAATAGTTGTTGGATGTTGGTTCAAGAGAGTGTCGAATCAACATGCATCTAGGTAACAAGACTCTAATAGTGACTAACAACTCCATGAAAAAGTCTAGATTTCAGTTCCACCTACTGATACATCAGTGTCTTGATGAGCATAAAAACATGGACCATCGACTCTAGAAATCATTTTCAACTAGGGGATCTGGTTCTTTGCAGAACCTCGGTGGCCTCGGGTGATGGAACTCAATAAGTTTGATAAGCCTGCACACATCCATAGCCTACTTTTTTTGTATTATCTTCTACTAAATAGGTGTAGGTGAAGAAACCTGCCCACCTAAAGGAAAAATATTTGTGGATAGAACCTAAATAGAGGTCACATCACTCAGCATATCATCATCACAATCTAGAACTACTATCCTGGATGAATTTTATTGTGGATGCATCCTAAAATTTATCAACACATACCACAGTCAGATGGGCATATATATATATATATATAATAAAAATGTGGACCTGACTTAAGAATGATCGTTAAAGAGTCAATTATATATAATTCATGCACCATTGATCCCTTCAACCAATATATCAGTATGCTGAGTCGACAAGAATATAGTCAAGGTCATGGTAAATAGATATGTCGGCTACCCATACCATAACTAGATTCCTTATCCTAATTTTCACACTCAAGGTACATTGAATTTGTTACAATAACCCCAACCAAATCCCCATAAGGGGAATACAACAGATAATGTCCCATGGAATGAACTTCTCTAATAACATTCTTTCAGGACTCAACCATAACCAAGGCTCTATCCATAACTACTCCAAATTCCACCTCTATATGCCAGGGGTAGAGAAATGTTCCAAAAGGTACATCCTAAATGGGAATCCTTTACCAAATGTTCATTTACTCACACACAAAACTATCTCAATGAAAAAGTGTAGAATAATAATATTAAAAAGGTGAAATATCGAGAATGTAAACCAAGAATTTAAAACCTCTAGGGTGTATAAGAGAACGATAGTGGAAACTAAAAATAAAGGTTAAAAATACATGCCCGACCAGAAATGTGTCCCAACCTGACAAAATTGGAATGTAAACTACTAAGAGAGCCTATATCCTAATATCAAATATATGACCACTATATGTTGTCCATCACCCAGTATCCCTAGTCTCCTTGAAGTCACCATAAACCTATCTGTCATCTGCATAAGCCATGACATGTGTAGGTAGAGCCCATTCAAGGGTGAGTATATACAAACCCAGTAGGATTCTCCAAAAGCAGAAGGGGGGGTAGTAAGAGATACAATATGAATAGAAATATAGTACATAGTAAATAGGATACGACTCAATCAAAAGTAAGAGAAAGAGTAACCTTGTCCATGTAAAAGGTGTTCAAAATGGTGTGTAGATAAACTACACTTCATGTCTTTCCCACCTATTGATGGAGGGAAACCTCATCCAACCCTGAAAAGAAAAACACATAAATCATGTGGGATAAACCATGCATATTCACAACCCCTAGAAGGAGAGTAAAAAAATCCAACAACAAGGATATATATATATATATGATCAAAATAATTAATTCCAAATGAGAGAGAGATCAGATCTCCATCTCATAACTTAGCCAAGAAAATGTGTCGCCAAGAGTTCCAAAAGTCTAAGAATGATGCCCAGCATCTCACGCATCTACCTAGTAGAAACTATCCAAGTCAATCCTCACTCCATCACTATTCACATAGTCTAGTATCTATAATCTCTACATATAGGAACCATACCCTGGTATAATTAGCCATTTCAACTTAGTGGGAGATAGAGGACCCATGCCTTGTTCCAACAGGAGTGCTCCACTCTAATAGTCGATAGAGTACGCATGAACTGCCGAGTATGAGGGTTTCACTATAGTTATAAATAGAGAAACCATGAAATATTCCAACAGAATGGTTCCACCCTAATAGAAGAGGACCCATTCCATGCCCAATTGGAGGGTTCCACTCTAGAAGTCGATAGAGGACCCATGTCATGTGCCAATATGAGGGTTCTACTATGATAGTAGAGGACCAATGACCCTCCTAGGTGTATAATATAAATATAGAATCCTTTATAGGACCCATTACACTCCATGATAGAGGGTTCCACTCTTGTCATTAAGGATCCATGCTCATACTAGCTGGAGGGTTCCACTCATGGTGCCTCTAGTGACCCCTCATGATCACTTTCATCATTGACAATATCCTAAGCAAGAACCATTCTAGGAACTATCTCACACCATATCTTCAAATTTTCAACTGAGGTAAGAATCATGTTCTATGTGGAAAAACACTCATGATATGCTACTCATGAGCCAAAATTCGAGTCCAAATGAAGGAGATACGATATTTTTAAGTTTCTTAAAAAGAAACCAAGGGGTACATGGCATGTGAGTTTACCCACAAAGCATATGGTCCCACTCCATCACCTGGACATATCCATGGAGGTAAATATATTGATAACCATGTAGGAATGAATGGAATTTAGTGGATTTATATGGCGTTTCCATGCCACTTTGGGTCATGATCATTTGTTTATTCATGTATGTGTATCAAAGACATGTTTGTGTACTTTTAATAAGTTCGTGTATTTTTGTACATGAATTTTCTCTAGGTCATATACTCCGGTATGGAGTATAATATGTGTTCTCCACTACATAGATATTTCTCTTATAGAAATGATACATGGAATTTAGGAAGTCTACACATCATTCCATACTTATAAATTTCCAAAACCCTAGTAACTGTAGCTAGAGCCGAACACGCCATGTGTTCATTAATCTAAACGATGTGTAGTTGGTTTTTTTCAGAAATATAGATCTAGTATCCATGTTTCAAATCTAGAAATTATTCCATAGATATCACCTCCACACAATCTGTAATCAATGGATATATTCATGATCTATTGTTTTCAGGCATCTAGTGAAAAAAATAGGCTACCACTGGCCTTTATAGGATCATCGCATTTCCCTCACACCTATATTACTTAAACCCTCAAAGGTTTGATCTCATATCATAAAAATGATCACCCAAATCCCATAATATCTATGAAATCCAATCTTATGTTTTTATAAATATCTCGTATGATCATTCATTGTGATTCGAAGGGTTCTATAGGGATCAGTACCACCCAACAATATCGGACTGGGACCACATGGTCTAACCAGTGACGAATGGGAAGCAATTTTGGGGGAAAGAACAAAAACAATTATTGATAGTTTCCATGATTTCTTGGGAAAATATTTAAAATGGGGATTACCAGGGTTAGAGAACAAAAGAATAATTAAATAACAGGTACACGGGCGCATGAAAAGGCAACAACTGGAACCTATCAATGTATGTGATTGATCTGTTAAATCAATTTAATCAAAAAAAGAATAATTCATAGTTTGATGAGGCTTAACTAGAGATTGGATCATTAATCTTCAAGGAACACACCCTCCAATGAATGTAATATGTCATTTAATTTTTTGTGACTTGATTTTCTTCTACCCAGAGATTCATCATCATCGGATGTGATTCACTAGTGGAAGGGCAAGATGAAGAATCTATTGACGGTATTGGGATTATGAGGATAACTCTAAGAAATATAATATAATTATATATTTATTAAAAATTATGTAATTTCAAATAAATAAATAAATAAAGTTAAATAATTAATAAATCACTTAAATTTACCACTAATGACCTTGTTATTTGAATGCTCCATTCTGACCTACTTTATGTTGTGCCTAGGGAAAACATCACCTTTTGAACTCAACAGTGTTATTTGATTTCTGATCAGATATTATGTTTAAGATTTATCCTATTTTATTTATGATAATTAATTTTCAAAATATAAAATATATATAATATTTTTATGAAATTAATTTTGGACACATCGGGATTCAGAATCACACACCGTCTCATCGCTTGACTTTAGAAATATATATAGAAATATTTCAAAGTATTAGAAGTAAAAAACCATATATCTACATAATATGTCTCTAATAATGGACCAATATATAACTATTAAGGGATAAGGTATAAATTTGTTTTCATCCAATGGGGTTTGGAGAAGTTTCTATGTCATTTTTTCCCTTAAGTTCATTGTTTAGTCACTTGGTAAACTCTTTGTTCTCTTAAAAAATGTAATTATTTTTAACTATCTTCACTAATACTTTTGGAAGAAATTAAGTAGATCTTATACGATATAAAAAAGTATTCTAATTCTAAATATGGTATCACTTTTTTCAATTTCAAATCACAAGAGTGTCAGAAATTAATTTAATATTAATCCCATAGATGGGAATAGAAAGCAGGCTTTTAAAGTGAAAAATTTCAAAAGTTTACTAAGTTATATATATATATATATTTAATTTAAAAATTATTTCAATAGACTTCATTGGATTAATATGTGTATAATTTTTTATTGTGACTTTAAATATAATTCAAAAAATAATTCAACAATATAAATTATTTAAATTAAATGTCATTTATTAATTAAGATTAATAATTTTTCACTACGCATCAAAAAATGAAAATTATCAAAAACATTAAAAAAAATCACCCCAAGATAATTTTTAAATTATTATTTAAAAAATGAATATAATTTTTAAGAAAAATTATAAGAGTTTCAAAATTTATTTTTTGAATAAGTGGGCCATTAATAGGCCAAAAATGGCCTTTAAAAAAATACATCTTTTTATGATTCAAATTGGATTTTTTATTATCTTATGTATATAAAATGTATTAGATAAATATTAATTTTTTTATTGAATATATAATATATAAGATTCATTAATATCATTCACTACTATTAATTAATTTAATTTATTAGTATGAAACTATATTAACACATAAAAATAGTTTTTTATAAAACAAATCCAATTTATTTTTCTATTCTTTTAAATTAATTAGTAACATTGAATTCAACCATATATTTTCATAAGTTATTTAATATTATTAATAAATTAAAAATTAATGTGTAGGTGATAATTTTCTTTTTAAACAATAATTATAGTAGTATTATATAAAACTCAGTCTTGTGTGTAATACAAGCCGTAGAAGAAAATCGTTGTTCCGTGCAGTAAAATATAAATTAGTATTATGTGCATTATAAGATATATAATATATTGAATTTATTGAAAATAATAATTATATTATAAATTCTCAAGATGTTATATTCCCATCCATGATTGGTGTTGTAAGTTTTACATGTTATCAGATTTGATATTCATATATTAAAATTTTAAGGAGTTGCATTCTCCCTACATTAAATAAATTGCTTAATAAAAATTATACATGATCTTGGTAATCAAGGGCATGGAATTTGGAAATACCATTTTTAAAAACCCACATCACTAAAGGGTTTATAAAACATATGCTTAATATAAGGGATAGGAAAGTCCATAGGTCATTGAGAATATCACATGAATTGGATTCTATGTTGGAGAAAATTAGTAGAATGTGTTGATATTGACATGGAGGAAACCTAAAAATATTTAAAGGGAGTGACTATGGTCAATGATAAAAAACAATTGAATGATCAATGGAATATTTAGGGGCTTAAAACCATAAATTTAATAAGTTTTAAATTTTTTTTAATATCATCAGAAATGATGGTAATTTGATGATATTTTATTTCAAGATAATTTTTTTAAGGTTGAGGAGTACTTTTTATATCTAAAAATATAATTAAATATACTTATTTGATATATTTTTTTATAAGAAAAATTCCTGCCGTATTTTTATTTCATTTTTTACTTCATGAAATGAATAACCAAAAATGGATATTTTTATGTATGAAGAACTAAAATTTACTTTTAACTGGTTGCAATATCCATAAAAGAGTGACATGCCTTTCTACATATCTCTAACTATTTTCAAAAACTAACATGGTTAATGAATTAATATCTAAATCTCAAAATTAATATTTCAATATCATCATTGGTATTTATAAATCATAATTTTCAATTGAGAATAGTGATATGTTAACCATGACATCATATAGGCCAATGATAGGTGTGAAACTGTTATCTTCCTTCTATCATGGGTTCATGCCCCACAACCCTTCCAGATTCGATGGGTTTTCACATTACATATAGGATGTGATTTTTTTAAAACTAAATTAATATAATTACTATAAAATTTTAAAAACAACTATAAACATACTTTAAATAAATTGAATCATTAAGTAACCTTTTTACTAATTTTTTCTGCAAAATTTATTTTACAAACTCTTATAATAATATTTGACTATTATTACAGTGTCAATAATGATAATGTTACACCTAGTTGTTATAAATACCTTTAAACATATATCTATAAAGTTTTAATAATTTATTCCTCAAATAAATTTTCCACTAAAACATATTCTTGCCATAAATTTCTCCCAAAACATCATTAATCTTTTTCTATTTCTACTACCTAAAAACGAAACATAGGTGTTAATGAATTTGAACTTATGATCAATCTAAAAATCATAAACCCTTGATATTATCAAAAAATACTTATGTTAATGAAGACACACATGCTTCTAAAATTTTAACAAAATACTTAGAAATTTCATGATTCTTATAACTAAGATACCCTTTGTAAAATAATTTTATAATTTAATTCTAGAATCCTAATAAATGAGTACATAATCTAATTATTTAAACAAAGTTCCTTCCTTGGTCTATGTTTTAACCATAATTTCATTTATATAATTTATAAATCCCAAAACCTTATCTTCAATAAAACACAACATATGTTTAATCAACATCTATTCCAATCAGTCATAATGGTTTATAAAGAAAATGTGAATTATCCTAAGCATATTATCTGATATTTTGAAACTTTTTTATAGTAAGGATCATTATCATGTATCAGGTTATGCTCAATTAAAGCCTAAAATTCCATTTTTTGACTTATTACCACAAGGTATATCTATACCATAACCATGTAAACTTATTGTATCCAGACTGGGATGATTTACAAGGAAAATCACATAATCTCAATCTTATGGAAGCATTAGTATATTATTCTATAATTATCCTCAAATTATATCTTAGGGTTTTGTTTTCTAATCTATATTTTCTAAACTAAAGGTCCTAAGGATTAAACTAAAATTTATCTGATACTAACCATAGTGACCCAACCTCAGTATTTCAAAGATGGTTCCTTCTACTATTACATTGGCATAAGATATTATGATATAAATTACTACAGGTTTTTATATTTCAATGGTCAGGGTAAAATAGATACATACCCTTTTCCTGTACTACAATTGAATAAAAAAATTACAACATATTTTATTATAATAACATTATGGAATCCATGATATACCTGAAAATCAGTCATAGTAAACTTCATAGATTCCTAGAAAATGGAAACAAAATTTGGGTGAGATCAAATGCTTAGTAAGGGTTAAGTAAAATGAAAGATAGTATGAATCTATAAGAATCATCAATATGTAATGGTAAATAGTCGAAAAAAATTAAATTTAAATAATTTAAATACATTAATAGATAAAGAAAATTCAATGTGGAAAGATAAATAAATTAACACAAATTCCATTTAAATATATTTACTACATAAATAAATAAGGTATAATAAATATATAAAGGTAAATAATTTAACACACATTCCATTTAAAACAATAATCTGAGAATTATATGAATACATGGATTATATTGTAGGAAAAATGTCATGTATAATAATGATAACTGAAATGAAGGAAATGATTAATTATCAAACTTCATGTCTCAAGTAGATGAAAAACTATAATATCAAGATATATTATCCAAAAATTTAAAAAAAACATTTATAAAAACATTTAATTTGGAAAATAATTTTTCTAGTGAGCCCAATTGATGCATTTAGGGGATATATAATGTTCTGTCCCCACCGGTCACTATATGTCCAAATAATTCCTCATATATCAACTAATTAATTTAATTAATGAAAAATGTGTTGTATCATAAAATATCTATATTCAGTAACAGATATTTATTTAAAAATATTTTCCCAGTTATTCAAATAACCTTCAATATAAACACCATATCTAAAAATGGTATACATTTTAGGAAATCAGTATATTAATGAAAAATAATATGGATAGTTCGGGTAAATTTATTGTATAATGATCACAAAAAGGTGAATTTATAAACTATACATGGTAAAAATAATTATAAATCATCTAGAATAAGAATAATGATGGTATAAAAATGATTTATACTTATTGTAGTAAGAATAAAGGTTGTTGTTATTGATAATAAATAGATCATTAAAAACATTCTTGAGGAAAACTGATATTCTATTTTGAAAAAAATTTAAAAATCCTTTCCCTTTTAAAATACTTTTTGAAAAAATTTATATAAAAATATCTTTAAAAATTAGAAAGGAAGATTCAATAAAATCTTGTTAGTTAAATTTTTACATGTTGTACCATTTAAAACAAGGATTCCTTTCCCGTTTTTGGGGAAAGCCAATTGAGAATTGTTTTGGAAATGACATAAATATTCCATTGAAAATATTTTGTAAAATAATGAGTGAAATTATCATTGATAAATCATTTTTAAATTGTTTAAAACATTTTTGAATTCATTTTTAGAAAACATGGTTGTAGAAGAAAACATGTTTCCTACCAAAGAGAGAAATTAATTTAGGTGTTCTTAAAAAAGATTTCATAAAAAAATTATTGTGCCAAAGAGTGGGAAAATTGTACCATTAAATGTAAATAATAATTAATAATCATAGGACAAGAAGATTAAAATTTTTGTTAAAGAATTATCAAATAATTTTCATTAGTGTAAATTCTAGTGTAAACAATCCTGAGTAGAATGATATTTATAGGTAGACACTACTAGAAAAATGATTTATATCCACAGACCTATAGACAAAATTTTATAGGTCCATGGATATAGCCTAATTCATATCCATAGTTTAATATAAATTTATTCTACATGGTTATTGGAATCCATATTTTAATAGAAATCATGTAATTAGGGTTTATTCCCCCACACCACTCTACTCCTCTCTGAGACCCCCTCTCATTACCCTCATGACCGCTCCTCTCTGCAAACCTCATCCACCCTCATAATCTATCCTCTCTGTGACCTATCCTCTATGAAACCTCTCTTATACCCTTGTGAGATCTCCTCTTAGGTAAATCATCTCTCTGCAACCCTCTTCCACCCTCACAAGCTCTCCTCTCAGCAACCCTCCTCCATCGATTCTCCCAACCAAAACGGCCACCCCACCATGATCTATTCTGTCTATAACCCACCTCCCCCTATATTTCTACAAAATGCATCCACCCCACCCCACACCACTCCAATTATTATTGTAGGATTTCTCTCCACCTCTTACTATGTTACACTAACCAATATAGCTTCACGAAACCCTACCACAATTTTGACCAACTTTTGTTCAACGTAGATTTCTATTCCATCCCATAATCTCAGACTTGTGCATAATAGCATTTGTATCACCAAACACTAGCACCAATTACTCTTCCATTCATATCTTATACCACACATGAAACCATATATCCTTCGGTATGCATATTTTTTTATTATATGTTAAATTTCATTTTTTATTTCTTTCCAATCATAACACTGAAACCACATGAATGTTTATTCTCCCACCTTCCACCATCATCCATTTTGGGTTAGAGATATTTGATCTGAAAAATAATCATTTAGTATAGATATGAATACTATTTTCTACCAATTACATTATAAGTCAAAGTATCCAGAAACCATGATCGACATCTTGAAGGTATGAAATTTTGAAAAAAATAGGATTCCTTCATTTAATTTTTTTCCCATAATTATTACTTCGCATTCATCACCATCCTGACCACAACTGATATTTTCATATTCTGACTGCCTTCTAATTTAGATTTGATCTTGAATTTTCCTTTTTAATTTATAAACTGTGTTAATCAGCTGTAACTTCTCAACAGAATTTGAATCTAATTATTTCTTAACATAAAAATCCTTTTTAATACCTAGCACACTCTTAGTGTATTTTGACTATTAATATGATTTATGAGTTTTGATTAATAATGACTGAGTTTGACCTTATTCCAAAAAAAATTTGGTGAGTTTTTATTTGTATCATAAAATGAAGAACATGCATCACGTTTAAAAAATAGATTCCTTTATATTTTTTTATATGGAATTCTTTCTAATTTAGATTTTCTTTTTATGTTCTCCTCTATAATTTATTAATTGAGTTCACCAGCTATAACTACTCAAAAATTGTTTGAGGTGTATTATTTTGGCATGTATTCCTATTTAATTATTATCAAATCATTATTTTATTTTGATTTTATTATGATTTTTGAGTTTTGATTGAGAATGTGTGAGTTTTTTTCTTCCAAATATTTTTTCAATGGGACCATTGATAAATTTTTAATGGTTATATATTATAGCATGCATATATGTGAAAGGTAAGGTAAGATATAATTTTATAATTTTGTTATTTTTGTTATTTTTTATGATTAAATTTATATTTTTCATATTTAACTTTTATATTTCATGTTTAAATAAAGTGACTTTTGAGAGGATAATTCTCTGATCTAATGGTGTAAAAAGTGTGATATATAATTATTCTTATAAATATTTTAAATTATGAACTCATACACTAATTAAATGTGCTATTAGACAAGTTCAATAATATATTTATATCTAAATTTTATTATTATTTAGTATTATAGAATAATTCAGAGCATTATATGTAAGAATTACTTTGTAGGTCCTTAGAGTGGACACATTTTAATTTTACATGTTTTTTATTTTTTTGATAACTGTATGACATTTCCTAATTCTTTTTCTCAATTAATATATACATTGGCATACTTATAACGTCTTATATTTTTTATAATAAAATAAGGTAAAAATATTGGAATTCCATTTAACTCATTTCATACATTATTTTTTAATAATTTGTTATAAGTAAAAAATGTGTTTTATTAATGCTAAATATAATTTTATTTTTTCCTATTTTTATTATACATTCCATTATAAAAATTAATATTTAAAAAAATAATAATTTTCAAGTTACTCTATGTTTTGAATATAAAATTTTCACATTATTTTATGTTGAAAAATATTATTTCATAACATGTATATTCTAATATATATATATATACATAAAATTTATCCAATTTCTCCAAAAAAAATCATGCACTGCATAAATTCATCAAAAAATTAAATATCATGTCTACTATATTTTGATTGACAATGCTTTAGTTCTTTACAATAAATAAGAATTGTTTATATTGTCTCTCATTTTACGATTGGTTAATTCTTTCATATTATACATTTTCAAACCTCTATTTGATATCATATAAAGAGAACTGAAAATAGTAATGTTAACCTTCTTTGTCCATGAAGGTTTCATTTCATGATGGAGATCCTACTAATTTCTCTCACCCTTTCAAATACTCGATTGTCTAGTATCCATTTTTTGGTCTAGAGTTTCTTGAAGTCCCCGATTACTCATGCTCAATTTCATCAATTTCCAATTTTTAATGGTTGAAATGCCTTCCTTTTCCATGATCATTATATTGTTTTCATTTTCTTATTATATAGGCAATAATTTTTGTAGAGTTCAATTCATGAGTAATTATATATATTATTAATTATTGGATCATGAGGTAGTTGTTCAGGTGTAGCTATGTATTTACAATTGTAGGTGTTTTATATTTAAATTGTATCTGTGTTCATGGTATTCTCAAAAAAAGCACATTTTTCAATGGATTATTACCTACAATTGTCTATTATCAGAGAGACTTTTCCAAAATTGTTAAAGGTTATATATTATTCAATGTATATATTAATTATTTGTTTTTTAATTATTTATATTTCAATATTATTTTTAAATATATGTTAGCATTATGTTTTAATAACTAAAATTAAAATTATTTTTGGTATATTTGATGATCAAAATATTTTGGGAACATTATACACTAATACATTCTCCCAACCAGATACATTTTGAATTGTTAACATCATAAGGTTTGAAAGTTTCTCTTTGTTCACTATTTTAGGATTCTTTATTTTCCAAGTCACAATTATCTTTTTATTAATTCTGACCTTTCATATTGTAGTTACATATAATTATTCATGATCATCAAATTTAGGTCATCACCTCTATCATATTTATAATATATTATTCTAACATCAACATCAATTAGGACTACGTATTTTATTCATTTTTTTATATATCATTATAGAAAAAAACCTTACATTAGATTAGTATATGTTTATAGGTAACTAATTCCATGATATAGTTTTAAATTTTTATAGAAATTATACAATATTCAATTCATTTTCACCAACGACCCTGTACCCTAGTGGTAGAGGCTCCTTCTTGGCATCCAAAAGACCCAGGATCAAATCCAAGCAGGGGAAAATTTTCTAGGTACTATAGCAGTACTGTAGCAGTGGTGGAACTATAGCAGTGGCGACACTGTAGTGGCAGAGGTACTGTAGCGGTGGATGTACTATAGCAGGTGCTGTAGCAGCACGGGAACTGTAGCAGTATTGTTCACCGAGGGCTCCTTTGGGCCAAATAATGGGCTTTCAAGCCTTGTATTCAGGTCACTTGGACTTGGGCCTTGGGGCTATGTAATGGGTCTCCCTCTACCCAGTCTAAAGAGGTATTTTCTTTAAATAATAAATTGAGGCTTCGGCCCCAACCTATTTAAAAAAATTTAATTTTCATTCTATTTTTTTACAGAGTTCGGTTTCCTAAAAGATGTTACATACTATTTAACCAATATGGTGAATAGTGCATAAAATAAGGTCATTACCCATTATCTATTGCATTATTATCCAATATAATGAACATTTGTCTCTCTGAAATACTAAAAACATCTTAGTTGAGTGAAATTTTATGCACTAATATATTTAGATTATTTACATGTGTCTTTTTTATTCATATTGTTCATTCTAATTTTGGAGAATTGAGAACATATGAGATATTACATAATACATTAACATTTTATCTGTCTATTTTATACTGAATTACTTATAAAAATCTATTAAAAAATAATTTAAAACATGCATATAGATATATCCTTTGGTGAATACTTTCAATTGAAAATAATAGTTTGTTTGATTTTAATAAATATAGAAACCTTTATAGCATTAGTAGAAATGATGTTTTTCAATTTATACCCTTTTCAAAAAAATTAATTATTGGGGAATTATAAATTTTTTAAATTAAATAAAGGTGTGTAGTGTTATACAAGATTTCATAGAATTGGGATAAATTTGGGTACAATTCATTCTCCCAAATTTTTGGGCTGTTTATATAAAAATCACATCCAAAACGGTTGGAATAATTTCCAAATTATTTTTGTTGAATTTAATAAAACCTATGATGCATACATGAAAGTGGTAGATTATTTTAAATATGCACCAATGTACAAGGGGTGGTCTTTACTCATCCTCGCTGCTTGTTGTACTTTATGGGAAATGCGGAATGCTGCTGGCCATCATGGAACCCGTCCAAACCTATAGTACATCAAATTTAAAATTTTGAACCTTCTTTCTTTATTTGTGAAACAGTGTAAATGTGCGAGTATTTCTCTGGTTCTGTATTCTTTAGTTTCATCGAATACTTTGACAGATATAACAATTTCTGGGTGGAGGTCTTCTGGTGTATGAGTGCGATGGCATCCTCCCATCAATGGGCTTAAATTAAATACTGATGGTTCATGTGTGCCAGGAGTTATGCGTGGTGGCGGTGTTGTTCAGGATGATCATGTTTTGTTTGTTGTGGATTTTTCTGCTTTCTTTGGGGAGGGTAATTCGGTGGTGGATGAGGCACTAGATCTTCTTCAAGGTCTAAAAATGTGTAGGGAAAGATCTATCCATATATCTGAAATTGAATCATATTCTGCTATTGTGATTAATGCCCTAAAAGGTAAAGTGGATTGTCCATGGAATATTACTTATTCAATCTGAGCTTGCAAGGCTTTCATTCATTCAAACATGTTGGTTCTCCATACATGGTGTGAAGGTAATATGCTGGTAGACTTCCTGGCTTTTAAAGGCAATCAGGATGAAAGGCTTCAGATTTTCTCTAGCACAGGATCTCTTCCTATTGAGTGTTCTATGATTTTCCGAGGGGATGCCCTCGGTCTTCATCATTTTCAACCCCCGTGAACTTTTTATCTTGTGTTCATTCCTGTATTTCTCTTTCTTTTAATGAAATTTTATAATTTTCAGTCAGTATAAGGAATTATTTAGTTAAATCCATCATGTTGTGGTTTTTGTTATCTTTTTATTCATGAGACCACTCTATGGTCTATGTATTGAATGAAATTATATATTTTTTGAACAAAAATACTTTGTCTCTTCAGATACATCCAATAAAATTTCCATTGAACAAAAATACTTTATGAATGGTCGTGTTATTTATTATTGGGATGCACATGTCAATATGAATTTTATTTTTTAATTTTTTGTTATGGTTTCATGTATAATTTATCATTTATAATCGATACACTGATCACAAAAACACACACAAACACAAATATATATATATATATAAGAAGTTGTTATATCTCACTTCTTTTCCCATTATTTCCTTACATGTGGTTTCTTTTGATGAGGCTTGTTTTGTCCACCCCCATGGAAGATAGTGAGTTCAACATCATATTCGGGTAATGTTTCTTCCATCTTATTTTGGCAAAATTTTAATTATGGATTTTTTGATTTTTTTGGTTCCCTATATTTTTTAATGGGGTTTGGATCTCATTTAGGTGGATTTGAGCCATCGTTGGTGAATGCGACTTACATGTGTGTCTATAGGTAGGAATATACATAATAGGTTCTCCAATTATATATTTTCACTCATGGAATTATGAATATATATATTTGGGTATGTGTTCTTATATATATATATATACAAAAAATGAAAATGTGTGTAAGGGTAAAGGGGTATATGCAAGTATAAACATATATATAAGGACCCCCTTGTATATATTTGGTAATAAAAACATGTACATAGGGGATATGTGTCCCTATATATATCTGAAATTTCATATGTGTGAAATTATAAAAAAAATATCCAAGTTTTCATTGTCAAAGGTAGTTCACCTTGAGGTTGACGTAGGTTCCCTATGGCTGACACTTAAATTTAAATTCCATAATTTTTTGATTGTTTAAAAAAACATTTTTTTATTTTTATATAATTTGTATATGATATGAAAAATTTTCATTGTTCTTTGAAGTGGTATTTTCACCCACTTTACATGTTTTCCCTAAGCCTTCAGAATGGACTAGTTTCCAGCTCAGTATCTGAACCTATTCATTGGAATCATAACTAATTTCATTTTTATTAATAGAAGGTGCATCGTATTAATTTTCATCAAAAATAATGAAGGGGATATTTTTCATCCCAAACTACATAATTCCTTCTTATTAATGTAATATCATCAACCCAAACCTCCAAATCCTTAGCATTTTCCCTTAAATTTTGTACAAGATAAATAATTTGACTATGCAAATAAAACAATACTTCTACTTGAACCTCAACCTCTTTATTTATGACATATTAAATAGACACATTCATCATCTTATAATGAGACTGGACATCCATTCAACCTCACCATATATCCTCTAAACATCATCAGGTACAACAACAAGAGCCTAAATATCATCTTTTATAGTAGGTTTCTCCCATTGAGATGACTCTTTAACCCCATCAAATATGAATTCATCAATAGGTGAGATAAGTATATCTACCTTATCTACTATTAGTAATTAAAGGATTGAAGAATCTTCCCTGTGATCATTCCCCAGAGCATATATAGTGATTTCATCAATATTGTCTTCTTATTCTCCTTTATTTTTAATAACTACTAGATTCTTTAAGGAATAATTTTAGAAGAATATAAATTTTCTAAGTTTATCAGATAATAAAATGAAACTATGATGACATTTTATTAGATGATTTAAATCTATATGTACCTTATAAAAATGAATGATTAGCACTTGACCATGAGGATCGGAATTTATTTTTACTGATATATGAAATAAATAATACATGTATCTCAACATAAATCTTTTCCGGTTTACATTATCCACTTTTATTAAAAAAATAAATAAAATACATGTCTTGAAGAAAAAAAAATTTAAAATACCTTTTCTTTTGAGAAATACAATATCAAATTAAAATAACATGGGCCTTCTATTCTAATTATATTTCTCATACAAAAATCATTATTATTGTATGGGATTTAAATCTATTGAATATATCATCCTATGGAATAATCAAATCATCATTTTCTATCATAGGGATAAACATGAGTCTCCCTTCATGTGGTCAATATAAAATTTCATCCAAATCGGTATTAGAAGGTGAAACATCCATCACTTTAGAAATTATAGAATCCTAATATTGAGAAACTGTGAATGAATCATTCCTATAAAAATATAAAACTTAAATAAAATATTTGATTTTATTTTCAAAAAAAATAACCTCTTTGAAAACATTACACTTTATTTAGTAACATCACTATGAAATTGAAATCGATAAAAAACTACCTTACCATGAAGAATTAATAACTTATTACTTAAGTAATTATATTTATTTAAACTTCTTGAAGCTCCTTAATAAGTTATCTTTGATTTCCCCATAATCTGTTGAAGGATTAATGTTCAAGTAATTGGGGAGTATGGTTTAAATGGTTTATAATTTAGTGATTAATATAATGAACTATGGGGTTTCCTCACCTTATATCCTCTAATTTCATGAAATTGACAATCCTTTTATATTAAATAATATTGTCTTGAAATAATGATATTCCTGATAAATGAGATCTCAATTAAGAAATATATAATGACTGTTAAGGATTGACATGTGAGTGGAATCATTTAGTGTTTTAGAGGGAATAGTATCTAAGGGTTCGCCTATGTGGATTTGTGAGTGATATGTTATATTATTATTATTAATGTGTTCAACGATAGGATGACATATACTAGATATATGTTAGATAGGATGCATGCATGCTAAATATTCCATAAACAAGTAGAGTACTAGGATTAGGTTTTATATGTCATATGTTATTTTTATTACTATCTAAATCATGTTTTTATACAACATTATTTTGAGATGAGGCACATCTTTGGATTTTGATTCACATACTTGGATCCCAATGGAAAAAAAGAGGACACAATATATTTCCTTTGAGGGATTTTCCATGATCCATCAACTATATATTTCTCCTTAAAAGGGGATTAGATAGAATAATATTATGTTGGGTCTTATTGTTGGTTTATAGCTTAGATAAATTTTTTGTGTTACCAATAATCCATGATAGTCCATCTATTATATAGATTTTTTTTATAATGAATCCTTTCTACTAAAAGGATTCAAGAGAAAAATATTATAATTATAAATCCATTACAGTATATGGATTGGATTGAGCAGTTATATTGATAATACTCATTTATATTCTTCCCTTTATATATATTAATAGTTTCACAAGGACTCCATAGTTTTATAAAAATATGATAAACTAGTTTTTTATCCATTATTCAATTTTATTCTATGATATTTTATTGATTAAAATTTTATACATAACCATTAATGGTTGAACATGGTAGGGTTTTGATTCAAGGAAGTCAGGTTAGTATATAATAAGATGAAATTAACTCATTATTTTGCATGATACAATATTATTTATTTTATCATGAATAAAATAGTATATTATGGTTTATATTAGGGGATATATTTTTTTATCCTACTATGATTTACTCTTGAATGTTTCATTGGTACCTTAATGGATATATGAACCATATATTGTAATTGAAAGTGAAATTAATTTGATGAGTACTAATATTTTTAGGGCTTGAAAAAAATCTATATATAATGATACCTCACAATATTAACCCTTTTTAATGAATAATGGATAATGGTTCATCATTCACAACCACACAATGTTTTTTAATTTCATGGATAACTTGGGAATAATAATTTTTTAAAGGGAAGACATCACTCTGCAATAGAAACTTGTTAAACCCTTCTTGATTGTGCCATGATAAATCATGGTGTAGTGTTATAGGACATTCTAAAATAAAAAAAAGTGTAGATAAACATATTGGATCCAAACATTCATTGGGTCACTCTATGCGATATGCCTTCCCAAAATAATTAATGTGGAAATATCCTCAATAAAGTTACATTGTGATGGATCATCCCTCAATGAACACTTTAGATAAAATAATTTTAAAAAATTAATGGATATGAAAACAAAATAACATTATATCATATTGAATTATGTTACATAAAAACATTTAAAATTCCATTCAATACCCAACATAAACCCAAGTTTTCTTCTAGTGCTCTATCCCCACTCCCTATCATGGTTCGACCTCCATGTTACCCAATCCTTAGAAAAATCAACTAGTAAAACCTTTAAATAACTAGGTAACCCCTCAAAACTCTAATTAAGTTGATTTATATCATTCTTTTCATCTATTTATAACCATATATTTCCTCATATCCTAAATAAATTCACAAAACCCTCATTATCCCCTCAAACCAGTGCCTCTATTCTCAAACACACAAAATTATGATGACCATTTTCTAAACTCTTATCTGATATATCAATCCCTAACCTATCCAAGGATTATATAAAACAGGTTCAGCAGCCTTCCAAATAATAATGGCAACCACATTCAACAAAACAATATTCTTCTACTTAAACATACAAAGTAGTGAATGGCCCATGTGACACAAACACCACACAGTCCATCCTATAGAACTTACTCTAGCCCCATTTCTTCTAAAAAAATTATCTATACTAGTAATGAAACCCATTAATAATCCATGAATTATGTTTTACACTAATTAAACCTCTATATTTTTGTATGCTTCATAAACCACATTAATTTATATAGGCTTGGGAAGCCACAAATGTGAAGGAAGAAAATTATTAAAACCTTTGATATGTGGGTTATGTAGTAAATTGGCATGGGAAATAATATCATGGAGTCAATATAGTGTGCAGATGTAAATTTATCATCACCAAAAAAATGGTTTTTTTAGTTTAATGTGATATAATATCATGATAGTTCGCAATTGAGTGGTGTTTTTTTTCAATTCCCCTTGTGATTATTCCAAGATAATGTGAATTTTTAAGGGAAGTAATTGGCCTCAATGTGTTGTCTCCTATGCCTATGTTGTCGATCAATTATTGCAGTTGACATGCATATATACTTATATAACTTTAGGCATAATATGTAAATGATTATATGCGGGAGTTTGTGTGGGTTATCTAGGATTTGGTATGTGTTTAGTTGCTCAAACTCCATGTGGTATTTCTGTTGGTGGTATATTTGGTTGTAGGACCATTCATCAAATTTAATATCCATATATAGTTATCAGATTTTTCCTTAGGATATATTTAACCTTTAACATAGTTTCTATTTTGTGGTCATTTTAGACTTCACCTCACATTATTTTGTTTTATTCATGTGTGTAGTAGTATATGTAATATAGGTACCGAGTGGTTACTCAAATGTATGAGAATACAAAGGGGTGGGATGTAGTGTCGTGTTTTAGGGGTATACAATGTGGTGTGGTTTAGTGGGGTTCTATAGGGGTGTAGTGTAGTTCTGTGTTGTTGGGGTATATAGTGTGATGTGGTGCATTGAGGTATTGTAGTGGTTTAGTGTAGTGCATTGGGGTGTAGTAGGGGTGTAATGCATGGTGTTTTTTATCGATGATGGAGAATGTATCCAAGGTTTACAACCATGGTAGTATAAAATATTTTTTCTTTTAAATAATATAGGATATATCCATGTTTATAAACCATGGAAGTAAAAATACTTCCATTGTTTGAACGGTGGCTATTGGCCTAGTGTTATTACCATGGTGGAAACCTAAGAAATATACCTACTAAGACAGTTGGAACTATGGGTATAGTGTCATTGTCATAGTAAAAACCATGGATATAGTTCTATTTCAACTATTTGAACCATGCCTATTGGATTTTCATTATAGTCACACCATTTCCAGCCATGGACAATTAAACCATGGCTATAGGTAATTTTTCTAGTATGGAAACTCCCGGACAGATCATAATGTTGAAGTGATAATAATCCCATGATTTTATTATGTGTATCAACTATAAATCCATATAAAATAACTTTGAATACAATAATATATATTAAAAAGTCATTACACTCATAATCTTATAAAATTAATGACAACAAGGAAGTAATGTAACCTAATGAAAATGAATTGGGTTATGAAATTATTTACCACTTGGTAAATTTTAATTCAAATACCCTTAAATAAAATATTTACAGTTGTAACTTAAAATACCATGAATAATGAAATAATAATGATATTACATATCAATGTAATCATATACAACATATAAAAGTAATTAGGTTCATAACATTACAATATGCCTCAATAAATTTAATTTGAGACAAAATATTTTACCTTTGGTTTTTTTTGGTTGAACGGAAATTAACATATTGTATAATGGTTTTAATCCTGATATAAAATTATAAAAGTACCATATTAATATTTACAATACCATATATGTTCCTTTTATAACATCTTATCATCTGTTTGTTAATAATATTCCATTATTTTCATTATTTGGGTGTTAATTTACTTGTTTTCATGTATGTTTTGACTTGTTATTTTTTGTTCATATTACTTTGATCATGATTTTATCATATACATAGTGTATAAAATGATCTAAATATAATATATTTTCCTTATATATGTATTTATAGTAATCCATAAAATTTATGATATGAAATGAAATACACCGTTTATTGAGATGGTAGGCCAAACATACACATGAAGACTGTTTCCATTTTCATGTCAAAATAAATGAAAGAAAAATAAATGATATATATATATAATATATTTATAGTATATTTTTTATTTCATATATATCAAATGTTTTTATTAAAACCATTTTTAAAATATTCCATGTAAAGCGTGAACGAATCACATCACTTCACGACACGGTAGTCCGTTGTACTCACGAACGACATTATCATTTTCCCCCAAAATGGAAATCAGGAATGTATGTGTTTTATAATAATTAAAAAAGAATAAATAAATCTTAAATATAATATATATATATATATATATCATATATAAATAGTATTTCAATCATTATTCCCAACCTTGAAAGGTGGTAATAGAAAAATGAGCAACCTCAGTTCGCGACGAGCTAGTCCGCCGTACACATGAAAAAAGATTTTGTAACTAATATTATGTAGTGTGTTAAGTTTTTGGTATGAAAAATTTCATAAAACCATCTTATTATATTACATAATCATGGTATAGTAACAATTTAAGGAGGTTGAGAAGGAAATAAAATTAAAAAATATTTTAGAATATCTTTACCTCTTCTTCGCATAACCTCATTAGGTTTTCCTTAATTCCTTCCTAATATGGATTTATGAACAATATAAGACTTATATTATGATATGATTGAAGTTTTTGAGTGATTTTGTCATTTTATTTCTGAACCAAAGTAGTTTTAATGTGTGTATATTGGAGGAGAGTGAGTGGCCTTTTATAAGTGGGGTGTGTGGCGCTGTTGTAATTTTTTAAAAGATTGAATTCCACCCACATTTTTTAGATGTCAAGATATCTATATAGAAGGGATATGGTTTATAAATTTCAATAAAATTGGTTTTTCATAAGTTTCTTAAGTCATTTGACCACTTACGTTTAAATTTTAGTCCCTTGGTATTTTTGTTTTTATCTTATTTTCTGTAAATAATTTTAAATACTTTCACTAATAATTTTGAAAAAAAATTAATTTTACCTTATTAGAAATTATAAATTATTCTGATTACAAATATTCACCCCATTTTAAAAATTTATATCACATGTTTGGAAGAAATTAATTTAAAACTAATCCTGGAGATGGAATGAGAAAACATGTTTTTAAAGTTCAAATGTTCAAAAGTTTACTAAGTTTTTATATCTGAATTCAAATTAAAAATGATTAAAATTAAATAAATTATATTAATATATTTATAATTGGTCTATTTTATATTTAAATTCAATTAATAATATAATTTAACATTATCAATTATTTTAGTGTGAACTCATTTTTCTATTAAATTTCATTGTTTTTCAATATATATTGAAAAATGAATCTTCTCAAAAAATAAAAAAAATTCACCATAAGATAATTTTGGAATTAAAATTTAAAAAAATTATTTTTTCAAATAAAATTTATAAAAGTCTCAAATTTTATTTTCGAATCAAATGTGTGATTAAAGTTCAACAAATCTACATTTAGAATAATATATCTTTTATGTATAAAATTAGATTATCTATTATATTATTCTAATAAAATTTATTAGATGAATTTAAAAAATCATTGAATATATAATATATAAATTTATTTATTTTAATTCTCTAATAGTAATTAATTGAAAAATATTATGATAAAACTACTTTGGTGAATAAAAATAGTTTTTTATAAAAACATTTCCTTTGTATTCAATTAGTTTTTATATTCAATACTAGTTAATTAATAACCAATGAATTCAACCATATATTTTCATATTTTATTTTAGCCTATTTACAACATCTAATTTAATTTCTAGGAGATAATTTTCATTTTTAATAATTATATTAATAGTATTTGGTAAAAATCAATCTTGTGTGTAACACAAGCTATTGAAGAAACTCATTATTTCATTAAAAGCAACCTAACTCAGTATTTCATGGATTTTAATATATATAATATATTTAATTTATTTAAAATAGTAAATATATCATAAAGTATCAGGATATTATATTCATTTCTATGGTTTTTGTTTTTTTCATACATGCTATCAGATATAATGTTCATATTTTAAAATTTTAGGGTGTTACATTCTAGACGCCTAAATTAAATTACATCCTCACAATTTAAAAATTATATTGGTAATAAATGATTTGGAATTTGACAATATCATAATTGAGAACCCCACATTGGAAAAGGGTTAATAAAATATCCTCTTAATAAAAGAGATATGAAGTGATAAATGTCATCTAGAATAACACATGACTAAGAATATTTATAGAAGAACTTCAATGGAAAGTGAAGATATCGACATAGATGGAAAATATAAATATTTATAGGTAGTGATTGAGTTAATTTATCATAAATAAGTGAATGATCAATGTAATTTTGAGGGGATCAAAACCATAAATCAAATATTTGTGGAATAGTTATTGATATCAAATAAAATGATGGTAATATGATAAAAGTTTATTTAAATAACATTTATCTAATGTTGGTGGATTATTTTAGCATCTATGTACTAGAGCTAAGGATGTTATTTGATCTAAATAGAGTCTAGTTTGTTCTGGTTTTCAATCCATACTTGTATGACCAATGATTTTTCAAGGAAAGTGATATTATTGTTAAAGATGACTAAAATTTTGAAGGTGGCATCATTTCCCAATGTTTTCCAAATATTTGGACAAAAAATATAGAGAAGAGGATATCATCTCAAAAAGATATTTCTAGTAATCAAATCTTCGTGAATATTGTAAAGGAATCAGTTTCGAGTAGGATAGTTTATGCAAAGGTTGAGATTTGCGAATTTATGGTTCTTCAAGAGTGTGTGATGAGTTGATAGTGTTATTTGTGACTACAAGAAGTGGAGCACCACAAATGAAAAATTTGTTGAAAATAATCAATATGACTACGTCAAATCTCAATAGAGGTTTACAATGATATTTTTCAAAGTTCATGAAAATGCACCAGAGGAATGGGACCTTTGTGAAGGGACGAGCCTATATATATGAGGGTACCCCCACTTCATTTGACAGAAAATCTTTTGGAGTAAAGGATGAATCTCTTTGAATTAATGAAGTCCAAGAACTTCAAGAATCTATTATTCAGAGTGATATTGAGCATCAAGTCTTGAAAAATTATTAGGAATTTGGGAAAAAATGAGTTTCACGATGATGTGTTATTTCATGATGACTTAGTGATATTCATGATGGAATTCTGTTCCGTGAAGGAAGTTATCTCCATGAAGGAAGTGAGATTCATGAAGGAGCTTCATGAATAATAGTATTAATCATCAAGTTTAAGTGAATAGTTCTTTAAAGTTCATTCATTTTGTGCATTGATGCAATAATTTTCTCTTGATATTCAGGGACAAAGAATTAAATTCTAATCCACTAAAACGACCTTGAAGTCGTTAAACTGAGTGAGACTTCACCAAAAGAAGTAATCTAGGGGGAGTCCACATAAGTGTTTTGAGGGAGGTAGTGTGCTATCACTAAAATTTTATAAACGCATTATTCCTATAACATAGTAACTATTTTTTAATTTATGTATTCTACAACTAGTGAAGATCAGTGGATTTAGGTATGATTGAAAAACTATTGGATTATTCTCTCGAGACTATCCCTTAGTGGTGAACCAAGTAAAATTGATGTGTTGTATCTATACATGTGATTGATTGATTACTAAACTATTTGATAAGATAGGTTTAAGAAGTTCCTACCTACATGGGATCATAATCTTTCACTTTAAAAAAATTGAAAACTGAATTCACCCCTCCCATATCAGGGTGTTTCGAGGTCCTTCAAGTGATATCAGAGGCTATAGTTTATGGGTATTAAATAAGTCATCTTATGTTATCATTGAAAATTCAGTCAATGTTAGGGGTGTGCACCTATTTGATGGAAGAAATTTATAGATTTGTAAGAACAGGATGAGATTTCATCTAAAATATCTTGGAATGGATGTTCTTTTTCAACCGCATAGGGAATTCTAGTCATTGATGCAACATGACTATCTATGACTAAAATAGATAGGGAAATTATTGATGTGGAAGATAAAGAATATAATTCTCTTACTACAACTCTATCTTATCAAATCTATATGAAGGGGATAAGTTATAATTCTTCTGTTTCTATTTGTGGAAAACTTGAAAATATATATAAATGTGACAAAAAAGTGAATGGAGTGAAATTTCATGTTCTTCACAATAGGTTTGATGATGTGAAAATGAATCCTGCTGAAATTGTGGATTCCTTTTTAATCAAATTCTTGAAGTTTTCAAAGTAATACAAGGACTTGAGGAAGAAATTAAATACATTTCCATTGTGAATAAAATCATGAGAAATATTCCACTTCTCATAATCCAAAATTGTTAGTCCTTAAGTAAAGTAATATTTCAAAAAATCCTCTTAATGATATTCTAAGTATTCTGTTGGATTAAGAAATGATTGTCAGACTATAAGATGCATTGACTCATGTAATAAAGGAAATATAATTCAAATACGTGAAAAAACATGAGGTTTCCAATGTTAGTATTGATTAATATAATGATTAAGATGTAATTATTTCTCTCTTTTCAAAAAAAATCAAGATAAACAAGGAGATTTAAAGGAAATATTCATCTAAACTATTTTCGATGTGGAGGAGTTGGGAAGATTAAAACTCAGTGATCAAGAAAGTTCGATGATGAATAATGTGAATTTAGAATTATAAAAAATACTCAGAAAAGTCTTCCCCAAAAGGGATACTTGGAATCAATAAATAAATTATAGAAAAATAGTTACATCTTTAAATAAGAACCAGATGATAATGAATGCTTTTTGGTCAATGAACTAAAGTTTAAATGTGAATCCTAAGCATAAATGTTAGAAACAGTTGAAAAGTAAGAATCATAAAAATATAAAGATAATAAGTTGGTAGGTGTTTTTCATATCAATGTGGAACTTGAGGGTACATTATATGTGATTTACGATCAAATAAAAAGAAACATAAAATTTAGATCCCTTTTGGAGGAGTCACCAGAGTATGCTGATTTTTCGAAAGAATAAATTGATTGACTAAATGAAGAATAAATTAAAATTTTAGAAGATGTTGTAGAGTTTAATATCAAGATTGAATAGCCTAATAAAGTCATCAATGAACTCACATCCAAACTAGATATGAATAATATGACTATTTAGGGACTTGAAAAAGAAGTTTTTGCTCTAAGTAGTAAATAATAAAATGAAGAAAATTCAAGGGAAAAAGAGAAGAAATTATAATTTGGAAGATTCAAAAATTTCTAGATATTATATATAGATATATATGTATCTGAAGGAGTAGAGAAGGCACTAAATCATTATAGATTTACATGTATTGAAAAAAGTGGAATTATCTGTGATGTTGAAACATGAATGGAAACAAACAAGATGACTGAAGATAAACAAAAAGTATAAATTTGGACATATCACAAAGGCACCTGATGTCCCAACAAAAAAATCTTTAAATAAAATTGAAAAGAGAGGTCAAAATTACCCCCAAATATTCAGAGAAGGTCTCTAGTCAAATTATTTTACAAAATAGTGTCATATAAGGAGGAATATAAGTGATAAGACATTTCCTCTTATGAAATTTCAATTTTTTTGCTTTATGGGCCATACCATGTCATAATGTGAAGAGGAAATAAGCTATCTGAATTGAGAAGATCATGGAAGTCAAAAGAGGAGAATTAATCCATATCCATAATCTTATAGAAGAACTAGTTTCTATGGATATTTTTTCACAATTATAAATATATATATAAATCTATTCATTACAGCCAAAATAATGGTGGTAACATTACCTAAAAAACACAGAGAAAAGTCAGTACCCATCTACCTGGTGGAATTTCTCTCGCAAATAGATATTATTATCTAGAAGAAAAACATTAGTATGATTAACCCACACATATGGAAATTAGATTGAAAATGAAACATTTATCCACCACTCAATCGAGTATCTCATGGAAGGAAATGAAGAATATTGATAAATCCCACATTTCATAAATAGATCTGAAAGCTATAAAGAATAGTATCACCTAGATTCTTGATAGTGGGTGCTCATCCCATGTTATGGGAAATACTGATTTAATAAAAAAAATAAGATAATGGTTTATAGAATATTGAGTTTTATAAATTATAGAGTTTCAATGATCAAACTATGCTGAAATACATAACTACAAAATTATGAGATTAGGAAAATTTAAGTTCTGAATATGGATGGACAATGTCACAATCTCTTATGTTTGACCATAACATGTGACTCAAGCCTGATAGTGACATTTAATATAAATGGATTCACTATAAATAGAAAGATAGGGAATTCTATCATGAAAGAATGTAGAACAGATGGTAATTTATATGAAGTGGACAATAAATAAAACGTTTGTTACATTACTGTTTAAGAGGAAAACAAGTTATGGAATCATAGTTTGCGTTAGATGAATAAAAAATGCATGGAAAAGAAATCTAAGCTGAAGATAGTCACTAATATACCCAATATGAAGTTTAAACATGAAAATACAAGTGATTATTGCGTGAAAGGAACAATGGTATGTAGTTCATATTAGTCGAAGAACAAAAGGCCATCAAATATACTTGATATCATTCGCACAAACATGTGTGATCAGTTAAATATGGCAAGAACACAATGAGATAGGTACTTTATCATATTTATTGAATATTATAATAGAATGTATTATGTAATGGTAATACATAATAAATGTCAAGTTATGTTTTTCCTAAAAAAAATTGTTGAATAACTGAGAATCATACTTTCCGCACAATCAATATTTTATGATCTGACAATGGATAACAACATACATCCATTTAATTTAAAAATTACTTAAAAAACATGGAATAAATAATGAGGTGGGTATAGTGAAAACCCTACAGTAAAATGGAGTTGTTGAATGAAGAAATAGACATATGAAAATATGTCTAGAACTATGAAAATAAAGAGTTATATTTCTCTATATTACTAGAAATATGTTTATCAAGTAGTAGTGTATACAAAAAAATTAACAGGTCTCTTTCAGGGTGAAAAAAAAGACACCATTTGAGTTATGGTATGGAAATAATCCATCTCTAAAGTACCTTTTTGTTTCTGGGAGTAAATGTTTAATATGAAATAATGAATCCAATCAATGAATGTATGGTGATGATTTAGATAAAGGAATATTCTGAAGAAATTCAATAAAGAGAAAATCCAACAAATTCTATGATAATCATATTAAAGGAATTATGGAATGTATTGATGAAAAATATCATTGATGATAAAACTAAAAATACCTCAAGGAAACCATATAAATATATAATTGAATATGAAGAAGAAAGTAGATAAGGGATATATTCTATTGAATAAATATAATAAGGCTTACTGAACAATTAATGCTCATGAAATAATGATTATTCAGAAGATGAATTAAAAGAAAAAACCATGTTTGATGAAACATAACTAGAACCTCAAATATGAAATATATGAGAATAAATTGATCAATATGAAATCATTTGGGATTTGAGAACACCCACATAGACATAAAGAATGTGGAGTGTAGAACATTCTTCATTCATTTTAATTGAGAAAAAACCTTGTTTAAAGAAGTTGCAAAAGATTAATCATGGGTTAATGACAAGAATGAAGAAATAGATCTGATTGAAAAAAAATAGACATGGGATCTATTTATGAGATATTAATATCACAATGTTATTGTTACCAATTGGATCTTTAAAAAATTATGAACATGGAAATGTGATTAGATACAAGGCGCACATAGTGTGTAAAGGCTATGGAAAAATTGAAGAAATTGATTTTGAAGAAACGTTTTCTCCAGTAGAAAGACTATAGTTGGTCATTATTTTATTTTCTATGGAAATTCAATGATGAAAAAAAAAATTATTATATGGATTTCAAAATATATTTCTTAAGTTGTGTTCTTAAAGAAGAAATCTACATTACAAAACTAGTGGGATTTTTTATTGGAAATGATGAAGCAATGGTTTATAGACTAAAGAAAGATCTTTATAGTCTGATGTAGGAATCAAGATCATGGTATTCTAAATTGGATGCCTATCTAAAGAAGATTCAATTATAAAGAGTTGGTTTCGATCATAATATATTTATGAATAATTTAGTGGAAGATCAATTTATGGTTCTATTGTATGATATCATATTTAGCAGAAGTAGGACGGGGTTAGTAGAGAAATTCTCTCATTACATGAAATCAGAATTCAAAATTTATATGATTGGTTAACTCACATACTTCATGGGGTTGTAGGTGATTTAGAAGAATGATTTCATATTCATTTCTTAGGAGAAATATGTAAATGAGCTGCTGAAAAATTTAAGTATTCCTGACTCCAAACCAATTTCGACTCTGATTATAGTTCATAAGGAACTTAGAAAATAAAAGGATGGGAATTTTTTGGATCCCACCATGTACATGAGTATCATTAGAAGATTTTTATACTCAAATGTAACATGGCTTCATATCTTCTTTGCAACATGCTTAGTAAACTGCCTTCAATGAAGAGATAATGAAGTAATGGAATTTTCAAATGTTAACTTGGCTGGAGATGTGGTGGATAGAAAGCCCCAAAGTGTTGGGGAATTATTTAATGTAAATAAATGTATGGGATGGTTAAGTAATAAATGGGAAATCACATCTATTATTTCTATTGAAGTGGAATATATCTTTTCTATAGTTTCTTGCACTTAGCTATTGTGGATGAAAAAATAGCTAATAGATATTGGTGATAAAGTGAAAAAGCTGGTGGTGATTTACTGTGACAACAAGAGCGCAATTGATCTTACAAAGAATCTAGTTCAACACTCTCATACAAAACATATAGAGATCAGATATCACTTCATCAAATAATAAGATAACCAAGTCATGATTCAAATAGATCATGTTGGAACTGATAATGAAGTGTCTATAACACCGAATAAACAATTGGAAACACATGTGTTGGAGAAACATTGGTTGAATTTCAGTGTTCATCCACCTCCCAATGAATGATGAGGTTATTATTTTTATCATATCCCAATTTTTTTGTCTTTTTTAATCTATTTTTGAAGTGATGTGGGTCTATGGGGGAGATATGTTCCATGGAGAGTGTGTTTTGATCTCAACAAGTACACATGAAAGTCCTTTGGGTTTATTTCCAAAGGTAGATAATGGAGAAATTATGGAGATAAAAGTGTTTTGGTTGGATATAAAAGTGTGGTGACTATTGGTTTTTGAGAAACCAAGAAATTATTCTATAACACAATGAGAATAAGGTGTTATGAGGAAACATTTCAGGAAATTCAATTCTTCAGTGACATGATCAGTGATTATCTTGGACATTTTAAATCATTCCAAAACAAAATAATCCAATTCATGCTTCCCATATTGTTTTATACACCAATGTTTTTTGAGGTGGAATTAGAGTATTAGATGATTTGTTTCTCGCATATCAGGTCTTGATAGTATCTGGTGTTTTATTGATTTTTCTATAGATTTCCAAACAACCTAAATGGGAGGATTGATGGAACCAAGGCTATTCTTTATTAGAAAGAGAGTCTTGTTTGTGTTTTTTTCAAACCACACTTCGACGATTGAGAAGTTTACAAGGAAAGTGAACTCTATGACTATTAAAAGTGGATCATCATGAATTCACGATGAGTTTATAGTAATATTAATGACTATGAAAATCTCATTGAATATTTGAGATTAGAGGAAGCATTGCGAAGATGTTTTTGAAGGTTCGAAAAAATTAAGGGAGGAATGGGAGAATTGCCAAGGGTCAAGCCTATATATATGAGCCTACCCCCACATAATTATAATTGAAAAGGCATAGAGTAACGGTAGAGTATCTATGAATTCATGAAGGCCTAGAGTTTCAAGAATCAAGTTGTTCAAAGTGAGCTTAGTCATCGTGAAAATACTTCTGAAGTATTAAAAAATTCTTTGGTATCTTGGAAAAATGTGTTTCACAATGATGAGGTATTCTAAAATGACTCAACAAGCTTCACAATGACAGTTTATTTTGAACAGTTAGTTTTCTATTTGAAGGTAGTGAGCTTCATAATGGAGCATCATGAACAGTAGTATTCAACATCAGGTTTAAGGGAAAATTTCTTTCAAGTTAATCCATTCATGAATTTGATGCCATCATATGATCTTTCTAGTCAAGAAAAATGACTTAAATTCCAATATACTGAATTAACCTTCATATTACTTAAACTAATTGAGACATCACCCAAAGTAGTGAGCTAAGGGAGTTGACAGAAGTGTTCTGAGGGAGGAAGTGTGTTATCCATAAAATCTTTTCATGGTAGTGTTCCTGGAATAGAGTGACTATGTCTGAACTTAGGTATTCTAAAACTAGTAAGGATTATTGGATTTAGGTATGACCAACACATTGTTGGTGTATGCTCCTTGGATTAGACCATAGTGTTAAACTATGTAAAATTTTTGTCTTGTATCTCTACATGTGAATTTTTTATTAATACATGATTCCATAAGAAAATTTTAACAAGTTCCTACCAACGTGGGAACAAGATCCGTCACTTTAAAAGAAAAATTTGAAAAACAAATTCATTGTTCCCCCCTCTAGGTGTTTCAGGGTCCAACACTAAGAATATAAGGAAATATACTTATTTGATAAATATGTATTTCATAAGAAAAATTTCATCATTTTTTTGTTCTTAGATCACTTACTCCAAGAAAAGAATATCCAAAAATGAATTGTTTATTCATAAATGCCTAAAATCCAATTTTAATGGGACATAATATCCAAATAAGTTTAAAAGGTATTTCTATGTAACTCTAACTATTTTCTAAAACCCACATGGTTAATGCATTAATATATAAACCACATATGTAATACTACTACTCTGTCATTAATATTTAATCATCAAATTAATTAACTAAGAACAATGACATATTAACCTAGACATCACATAGGCTAGTGGTAGACAAAATATCCTTATTTTCTTCAATCATGGTTTCAAGCCCCACTACCTTGAAAGATATAACGATTTTTCTCCCTGGATGTGGGTTGTCCTTTTTGTGAGACTATATTAATATAATTCTTATAATGTTCTGAACAAATATGATGGACATTATAAAAATAATTTTAATCATTAAATAAGCTTTTTATTAATATTTTCATTTTTTTCCAAAGTTTAATAATCTTATTTGACTATTATTACTATTTGATAAATAGACATTTCAACCCTAATGGTTATCATTACCTTTGAAAATAGTTTTATAAAATGTAAATTTATTATTCATTAAATAATATTCCAATAAAACATATTCTTTCCATAAATATCACCCAAAATATCCTTAATCTTGTGAAATTAGTAAAACATAAAACCAAAATAGATAACTTACATAATTTTAACTTATAATCAATATTCAAATCATAAAACCTTGATGTTTTAAATAATAATTAAGTTAATAAAGACACTAGTGCTTCTAAAATTTTCACATAGTCCTTAGATATTTCATGATTTTTATAATTAAGAAACCATTGATAAAATTAATATAAAATTTAATTATAATATTCAAATACAAATACTTCATCCATTTTATTTAAACGTATGTCCTTTCATTGACTAGGGTTTAAATATAATATCATTTATTGGATTTAGAAATCATGACATCTTATCTTCAATATAATACAGAATAGGTTTAATCATAATATATCCAAATACTTAATAGTGGTTTGTAAGGAATATGGGAATTATTATAAGTATATACCATTGGATATTTAAACTAGGTGCATATAAAGGCCTATTGTCATGTACTAGGTTACCCTTCAGTCATTCTCGACATTTCCTTTTATGATTTATTATTCAAAGGTACATCTATTCTAGAACTATGTTCACTTCTAGTATCTAGACATGGATATACTGTAAAGGAAACCCACAAAATATCTATCTTACAAAATCCTTAGGTTATTCATATATACTAATCCTCAAATTCCATATTAGGGTTTTGTTTTATAATATATTTTTTCCTAACTCAAGTTACCAAGGTTATAACTAAACTCATTGTAACAAAAAAACTAGAGACATAACCCTAGTAGCTAGGATCCATGCCTCCTACCATTACATTGTCATAATATTCAAGGAAATCAATTCCTAAATGAATGAATAGTTTTTTATTCTTGGTAAATTAGATAAAAACATGACTCATGTATTATAATTTAATACATGAATGATAACATAATTTTTATTGATAATATCAATATTCCATCAATAATATTCTTGTATATTAGTTATAGTAAACTTCATGGATTCCTGGGGAAAGGGAAAAAAATAAGTGTGAGCCGGAATTATTAGCAAGGGTTAAGAAATGTGGAAGCTATTATGAATCAATAACAAAATTAAACATTTAATAAGAAAAAAAATAAACACATATCCCATTTAAATAACTTGACTACATATGAATATAATTCATAACCAATATGGTAAAGTAAATAACTAAACACACATGACACTTAAATAACTTGACTGCATGAATAAATAAAGAAAAATAAATTTGTAAATGTAAATAAATAAACACAAATTCTTTTTAGGTAAATAATATGAGAATGAAATGCATACATAGATTATATCATAGAATAAATATAATGGAAAAAAAATTAAAACTAAAATGGTAGTAATGCTTAATTGTCTGATTTCATCTCTCTGGCACATAAAAACCTAGACTTTCAAAATCTATCATCTAGAAAGCTTAAAACTATAGGTAGAAACCTGTTTAATTTGGATGGGTGAATTATTTTAGGATAATTTTCAATGCATCAAGGGGATATTAAAACTTCATTCCCCACCAATCACTACATGTTCAAAGTATTCCTCATATATAGAAAAATATATTTAATAACTGAACAATTTTCCTTATCATCAAATATCCGTATTGAGTAAAAGATATACAATTATCAAAAATTCCCCATTTATTGAAATAAATTTTAATGTATAAACCTTATACAAAAATGGTATATGGTTTTGGAAATAAATATATTCATGATAAATAATATTGATATTTATGGTATATTTAATGTCAAATGATCCCATAAAAGTGATAATTTCAAGGGGAATTTAATGAATAAAAAATTAAACATAGAAGTGAATGTCAATACTATATTTTTTGAAATATTTATAAACCACATAGAATAATAATAAGGATGGTATCGATATAATGTATTCCCATTTGAGTAAGAACAATGGTTGTTTTATTGATGAAATAAAAAGATCATTAATAATATTCTTGGGGAAATATCATTTACATTTAAAAAAAATTGAAAATAATTTCCATTTAAAATCTATTTTGAAAACATTTTAATTATAAATAAATTTTTAAATATTTGAAGGATTAATTAAATAAATTATGGTGGGTAAATTCATACATGGTATACAAGTTAAAACAAGGATTCCTTTAATTTTTTGGTAAAATCCAAATGATAATTAATTGGAAAAAGGCATAAATTCACTTTGGAAACATTTTTTTAAAATATTGGGTGAAAATGGATTCGATAAATAATTTTTAAAATGATAAAATCATTTTTCAAAACAATTTTAGAAAACTTGGTTTTAGAACAAAATAGGGTTTTAACCAAAGAGGTAAATCAAGTTGTGTTTTCTTGAAAACATTTTCTAAAACATTTTAAGTAACAAAGAGTGTAAAAATGTCAATATTAACTAAAAATGATAATTAATAACAAGAGGTGAAGAATATGGAATTAATTATTGAAAAATGATCAAATAATTTCCTTTAATTGAAATTCAAGTGTAAATAGTCCCATATAAAATAAGATTGTGAAGAAAACCCTTGCAATGATAATATAAATGAATTGACAAAAACCAATGAATCAATTATATGTATTGAATATAAATCCCCATAAAACAAGTTAAAATAAAAATATTTTAAAAATTCATTACACACATAATATTTAAATATTAGCGATAAAAAGGAAGTAATATAACCCAATGAAAAAGAATTTTTTTATGAAATTATTTACAAATTGATAAATTTTAATTCAAATCCCCTTATATAAAATACTTCAGATTAAAACATAAAATACCCTGAATAATTTATTAATCATTATATTACTAGTCAATGGAAACATATGCACCATATAAAAGTAATTAGGTGCATAATATTACCATATGCCTCAATGAGATGAATTTGAGATAAAATCCATTACCTTAGGATTCCTTTTGTTGAAAACCCTTTAAACTATTTTATAATAGCTTTTATAATGTTATTAATTTTAACCATAATCATATAAAAATTTATAATAACATATATTATCACTTTATATCATCTTATTACCAATTAATTAATAATATTTCATTATTTTAACTATTTTTGGCATTAATTTGCTTGTTTTTCAAGTATGTTTTAACTTGTTATTTATTTCAACTTATATAAATCATGACTTAATCATATACCTAATTTAAAAAATGATTTTAATATCATATATATTCATTATATATGTATTTATAATGCTCTACAAAATTTTGTCATAGTAAATGAAATACACCATTCAAGGATATGATAGGGCGTATATACACATGAACACAAGTTTTATTTTCTTGTTATACTGAATGAAAGAAAAGTAAATGGTATATATGTATATTATAATTAAATTATCATTTTTATTTCATATATATCAATTTTTAATTACACCCATCCTTAATACATTATATGTAAATAGTGAACGAATCACATTTCTTTGTGAGGCAGTAGTCCCCCATACAGACGAACAATGTTATCATATTCCCATAAAATGAAAATCAAGAATGTATGTTTTAAATAATAATTAGAAAAACAATAAAGACATAATAAATGTAATATATTTATATATTATTATTAAACACTATTTCCATCATTATGATCAGCCCTAAAATGTGGTAATGGAAAGACAAATGATATCAGTTCTCAAGGCGGTAGTCCACCGTACACACAAACGATGATTTTTTAACCCATTTTATAGAAGTTTGTGAAGTTTTAGGTCATAGAATTTTCACAGAAACATATAATTATATTAAATATACTTATTTTTTATATAATCATGATATATTATTAATTTAACGAGGTGGATAAGGAAATATAATAAAAACACTTTTTGGTGATCATTCCCTCTTCTTCATGATTCCTCCTTAGGTTTTCACTAATTCCTTCCAAGATTATATTAATTACAATGATAATGATTCTAGGATAAGTGGAAATAATTTGGGGAGTATTTTTTTAGGTCCTGGATGAACCAATTTTTTTTGAATGTGTGAAGATAAGAGGAGAGTGAGTGGTCTTTTAAAAGTGGTTTGAGTGACACTTGTAATTTTTTGAAATATTGAATTTCACTAACTTTTTTTCTATTTAATGTGTCTAAAATAATTTAAAAACCCTTTTAATAGAGGTTAAAATGTATAAATAGGTATAAAAATGGGTTTTTGAAAATTGTTTAGGTCATTTGGACCCCTATGTCTACAATTCAGTGACTTGAAAAACTCATTTTTCTCTTAATCAATATAATTAATTTTAACTATTTTCACTAATAATTTTGGTCATAAAATTGGTTGAACTTTTTATAAATTATAAATTATTATTATTAAAAACATGTAATCAATTTTTACAAATTAAAATAATAGCATTAGATGAAATTAATTTTAAATTAATCACACATATGGGAAGAAAAGTGGATTTTTAAAGTGAAAATGTTTGAAAGATTACTATGTTTTTATAAATAAATTCAGTATAAAAATAATTAAAATGAAATAAATTTGATTAATAGATATAAAATGCGTCTATTTTTACTTTTAATAAAATTAAAATATAATTTATAATTATAGATTATTTAAATTAAAAGCCAGTTTTAAATTAAAATTCAATATTTTCACTATTCATCACAAAATTAACCTATTTAGAAAAATACCAAAAATTCACTCTAATATAAATTTTTTGAATTATTATTTCATGAATTAAGTTTATTTTCTCAAATATAATTTATGAAAGTATCAAAATTTATTTTTAAAACAAGTATGTCATTAAAATACGAGAAAACTACCTTTAGAAAAATACTGCTTATTATGCATAAAATTATATTTTTTCTTAGCTTATGCCAATCAAATCAAGTAGATGAATTTAAAAATATTTTATGGACTATATAATTTATAAATTTTATTAATATCATTAAATTATATTAATTAATTTAATTTAATATGATTAAACACATTTAGCACATAGAAATAGTTTTTTATAAAAACATTTCCTTTATATTCAATTGGTTTTTATATTCATTTACAATTAATTTTTTACCTATGAACTCGACCATATATTTTCATAAGTTATTTAATCCTTTTCATAAAATCAAATTTATGGACTAAGATATAATTTTCATTTTAAATAATAATGTTAATAGTATTTGATAAAATGTGACATTGCGTGTAGCACAATCTGTCAAAGAAACTCATTATTACGTGCAATGAAAGATTAATCATTATTCTGTGCATCTTAATTTATAGAATAGATTTAATTGATTTTAAATAGTAAATATATCATAAATTCTCAATACGTTATATTCATTTATACTCTTGGTGTTGCGTGTTATACACACTATCAGATATGACATTCATATTTTAAAATTTAGGGTCACTACACTCATCTTCATTAATAACCTCATTAAGAGGTGGTTCCCCACTAGAAACACATAACATGAAGACTAGGTATATATGATCTTAAAGGTTACTCATCTTCACATGAAACAGATGCATTGGAGCCTCTAATAATATAATTACCCCAACTCTAATAGCCTAGAGTTGGTTGTTAATTTATTACATTAGAGCTGTATTCAAAAAATCAAACCCTAAAGGGCCAAATACTTTAGTAGTATTGGTGATCCATATACAAAATTTAATTTCAAATTATAATTGAAAACATAAAATTCACCATAATATTTTCCTTGAGTATACCATTATTCCCTTTAGAATATCCATGTATATCAATCATACTATACATCATGGAATCCTAGAGAAAGAAAATATAATTGGTGAGGGATAATGCTTAATAGGGGAATACGTATATAAGAATATATCTTGAATAAATTATCATAAAAATACAGTAAGGTAAATAAATGAAACACATTCCATTTAATCAATAACTCGAGAAAAGTATGGCATGAATAAATGATGATCAAATAAAAAATATAAACAATCACATTAACTCATAACATATACATGGATATTATAACTAATTTAATAACCACATGGACAACAAAATGTAAATTCATAATGAAGGAATGCATATTTTTTAACATCTCAAACAAACTATCAAGGCTGCATGCTAAGGAATACTACAGAAATGGTTAAGGCCTTATCCAATACCAGAGCTAGTTTTTTTTATCAGACCTACCGATGCATCGAGCAGATATAATAGGCCCCACCACTCACTTAATATGTCCAGTGCATTCCTCATATGAATAAATAGTAAAACTGAATCAACATTCCTTACCAAATCAATCACTATCCATGTTTGGAGAACTAGTAATATAGAATATCAATACTTTCCTCTGTTAAAATGATCATAAACCATCCCAATAAATTTGATAAATGGAATCATTAAAGTAAATCCTCAACATAATATTGAATAAAGTTTTTTTACATTGTTAAAAAGACTTTAAAAAGTTTCATAGAATATTTCATAATGAAAATAACCTTTTTATATTGAAAAACTATTTTTTTAAATTGAAAACCCATGAATGTAATGAATAAATCATTTAATTTTAGAATAACCTTGGAGAATAAAAAATAATGATTCAAATCATTGAGGAATCATGATATTAATAAATTCTATTCATTTCATATAAGATAAAAAATATTCTTATCAAATTTTTATAAGAATAATAAAAAATCACCTTATTCATAAAATTATAGGAAGATTCATTTCAAAACATTTCATAAAAAGTACATCATGGGTGATATTTAATTTTAAAAATAATACGATAAAAGTAAAAAAATTGATATTATTTTAGAAAACATTGAATAGAAAGATAAATATTCTCTAAGAGATACCTAACCATAAACTATCCGGAATAATAACGAGATTATAAAATAAACCCTTACCACTGTCATAACTTTTGAATTGTAAGCCCCATGAAGTAATAACATAAAATGAAACTATAAATACTATGAATACAATGAGTTTATGATATTATATATCAAATATGTAGTATATAAACCATAAAAAGTTAACAACGTGTGAATAAGACATTGTCTTATAAAAGTAAAAGTGAGACGAGAAACCCCTACCTCAGGTTTGAATCCCCTCATAAGTTATTATAAACTAATTTATAATAAATTAAAATTTATTATACTTATATACAATTATATAAAATGTATTATATGATCCATTTATAACATTTTATTACCCTTTTGTAAATGATATTTTTACGAATATTATTATTTCGTGTGTTAATAACTTGGGTTTTCATGTATGTTTTGATTCAGTAGTTATTGTCCTTATAATTTTATTATAGTTCCCTTATATATAGAATACTATTTATTGTTTAAATATAATTTATATTAAATATTTAGATATTTATATTCATCCATAAATATATATATAAAAAATTAATTACATGATTCATGAAAATGGTAGGTCATACGTTTGCATAAATGTTGTTTTCATTTTTTAATGGATGGAATGAAAGAATAGTAATGAATAATTTAACTTTAAATAATATTTATTATTTTATATATATATATCATATATATTCATTAGTTACAAATTTATAAACATTAAAGTAAAGTGGTGATGAAAAAAATATTTTCACAGCTATGTGGAGATGGTATGCCGTATGTACGCACTAGTGATGTTTTCACTATTCATAGGATGGAAAAGTTATGGAATATTTTTCCCATAATCATAATATTATATCAATATATTTATGATAATAGAGTTTTTATTTTATGATTGGTGATAGTGAGATTTTATGTGCATATTTTTAATCAAATAATGAAGATTTTTTAATGATTTTTAATGATAAAACCCATATATTTAATTATTTTATAAAAAATATTTGTTAATTTGAATTATAGAATGAAAATTCTCTAAATTTTGAAAATTGATTAATTGTGGATTTTGAAAGATTTGTTCACCAAGGGTATTTTGGTCATTTATTTAAAAATATAATTCCAAATTGAATGATTCTATTTCTGTTAGAATCATTTTTTTATTTCCTTAAAATTTTTCTTCAAGACTAGGGGATGATTCGAGCATCGGGAGGCCTGAAACAATCAATGAAGATTAAGAATTTTCCATGTGGATATCATGGACCCCACCACTATAACGGAATTCCATCTCAGTCTACACACATTCAATTGTGGTTATTCCACCTATTTTTGAACTATGACACTTTGGCATGTTTTTATAATTAATTTGAGGGATTTTTAAAGTCATTAAGGTAGTCATTTGATGTTATACATTTGAAGCAATCTTCCTAGAACATTCATACAAAAAAAAGTAAAACTCAATTAAATATTAAAAACTCCCACATACTATTTCTAAATGATCTGAAATTTTTAGAGGTGATGCACATGAAAATGGAAAACACATTTCATGAAAGATATAACACATGAATTATCCATTTAATGGGTCCAAAATGTGTACACTTTTTGTGCACAGAAATCTGCCAATAAATGGAGTGGATCTCTGACCACTCAAATCATTCCATTCCATTACATTCCACTCTATATCATTAAAGGCAACAAGGAGGAGATCTAAAAAGTGGGAAGCCAGCCAAAATCCTCCCTCTTTTCATCTTTTTCATTTTTTTAATTTAAATTATTCAATATTTATTTCAATTGTAATTCAATTTTTTATTTTATTAATTCATGCATGTGTGTTTTCCCCATTATTCCATTCTCATTTTATTCATACACTATTCATTATTTCTTACTCTCCTCTTCCCCCTTACTCCATCCACTCCACCATTGTAATATCTTACTCTCATAAATGAGAGGCTAACCATGAGGCTTGGTTCAGGGGGAGGTCATGTTTTTCATGAATTTTCTTCAAATTTTATTTAAGATTGTTGGTGATTTGAGTATCATTCATGGGTGAGGTGAATGTCCCTGATGTGATGACAGCCCCCCAATTACATTAAAATAATACTATTTTTATTCTGGAAAAAATAGTGATTCAAACATGATATTTCAGGTTTGTATTACCATAGTAAATCAAACACATGAAGGAAAATAATGAGTGAATCCCTGACTAAACCCCAAAACCAATTACTTTCTTCTTAACATCATTTTTTTAGACTTTCATCTAATTATAAATTTAGAATTCCTATTTTTCATGTCATTTTTATAATAATAAAAACCCATAATAGATAGTCTAGGTGATATAGAATAAGTAGGTGAACTAAATTTAGAATGATCCTCAAGATAGATGACCCTAGTCCGCCTCTATGCTGCACTAGGAAAAATTATTCTTGTATTTGTCCAAACCTCATGATAGGCATGCATCAAAACTAGAGACATTGTTTGGGAGAAAAGAAACATTTCATTTACTTTTTATATTTTCACATATTAAGTAGATTTCATTTCATTTTTTTATAAAAAAATTCTTCTTCCATGATGTTTTCAAGAGATGATTCCTACAATACATGGAACAAATACTCATAGGTATAGGGAGAAGAAACCGACTATACAGAGGAGGAACAAAAATGAAAAGTTGATTCCCTTATGATAATGTTCAATAAAAAAACAATTCATTGTAACATGGATCCCACATCCACATTTGATGAGCATGATTTATCAACTTCGAATTGACCTAAAAAGATACAAGGGAAAGGAGGAAGTTCCACTAGTCCTTCCTGATTTTGCGGAAGACATTCAAGATGATGAGTTCAAACTCAAGGTGGAGGAGCCTGACTACATACCTCCATCTAGTGACAATAAACTCCAAGAGGAACATTCAATATAATAGGATATTAAAGTTGAACTGACTTAGGGATATGATACAATCTTAAACTCTAACACTTTAATTTTATTGAAACAAATTTGAGTATCACCCCAAATAGTTTTGAATTTTTAGATTTAGACATCTCCTATTATGATCTAGATGATGATGAGGAAGAATAATTTTCACATATTGAGGAACACCTATAGCTCCTAGAAGACATTGAATATTCACTAGAGGGAGTAAAATAAGATAAAGAGAATGTTACAAAAGTAGAAACTGAAGTGGAGTAAGTTCCATACTTCATTTTACCCCCTCTATGAAAGTTGTACCACATTATGAAGGGGGTTTAATTAGTGTATTCTATCCATGTATTCCTCCACAACAAGAAAAAATAAGTGGATGCTGGTAAAATCCATATGTGTTGGTTCATGTCAAAGAAGCCTCAACCACCATCAGACATTGGATAATAGCTGGTACTACCCTCTGAAGGTAGTAAAATTCTAGGGACCACTTGGGGGATCATAAAAAGATTTATCTTTACATGATTTCTAGTAATTTTGATTTAAAAATCATTTTATAGCAATTATTTAAACATGAATCCCCCCCCCCACTATTTTTTTGTGCTTAAATGACATGATCCTCATAATTAATTGTGTTTTTTATTTTATAGGTTCATGATGTTAGAAGGAATCCCCAAACATTGGTGGAAGAGAACTTAATATTTATTTAAAAAGGGATTTTACTTTCAATTTTTTAAGTTTTAAACTCATGAAATTTTTTTCCAAATCATTTTTTGAGCTATAAATTTGAAATTTCATTCCCACACTTGAATTTATTCCCTACTTGATTGAACTTGAAGACATGAGTTTTTTAGGAATCCAGTGATTCCATGTTTTAGAATTCAATTTTAATTAAATTGAATGAGTTAAATAAGGAATTAAATTTTTAAAATTAATCATGAATATTAAAACTAGGACTCATGATTTGAGGGAACAACTTGATTCATGTAAATGAAATTTACCAACAATTTTTCATGCTTTGAATTTATGAATTTTATGTGAATTGATTTTTTATTATTAAAAGTCCCTTAAATGATTATTAAATATCATATAAAAAATTCCCAAGAAAATTTCTATACCAATTACTTCATATTTATCTTGATCATATTTCTTGAGCGATCTTGGGACATGAAACTAACCAGAAATTGTATTGAAACTTTCAAAGCATTGAATTTGCAAAAACACATTTAAAATGATTGAGGAACACTTTTGAAATCCAATTATCCTTAAAAAATCACCTTTACAGCAATCATTATTTTATCTCATAGAGACCTTGAAATACTTTTATAGGGATGTTACATGTTTCAAACCATTGTTATTCATTCCTACAATACACTTGGTATTTGCATGACAGTTTAAAGTTGAAGTGTGGGGGGGAAGGGAGTCATAATGGAAGGGATGATATACATTTTAAAGAAAATGTGTGGGGTTGTTATTGTGTGAATTGTAAATGTTTTTGGAATCATTCATTTTACTTCATTGTATTCCACTCTTGGAATTAAAAAAATGATAAAACAACCAAAAAGAGAGAGCAAATGGGTTTATATTTGGGAGAACCAAAAATCACTTTCTTCTAGACTGAAAATCTTCTGATTTTATGTGGTTAGGAAATGGATGTGAGGTTTGATCTAATCATATCATTCAGAAAAAGCACCAAATAAAAAAAATTCAAGAGGGTGCGTAATTCATTCAGTATTCTTACTTGATCATAATCTTTACTTTATGTTTTGGGGAAGTGGGTGACGCTACTTTGAAGGGAAGAATTTCATTAAACTTTTTGATATCATGAATTATAATTAATAGATAAATCTTCTCCTTGAGACTTAATTTTTAAAGCATCAAATCTTATCAACCTTAATCCTCATAGTGATTTGAACATTTATTGCATGTCCTCATGATTTTAGGTGGATTTTGTCATCACAACATAGATAAAGTAGTTCATTTACAAGACTATGGATAAGAAGCATGTTATCATGATATGAGCATAAATATACTTTATTTTTATCACATGTGATGAGAGAAAATATTGAAAAGTGAGATAAATAATGATTTGGCATGTTTAATAATAATGAATTGAGGATCTTGAATGAATGAAATGAGATGTTCCAACATTTTTTGAAGAAGAAAAGTAAAATACTTGAATTTTTTGTTTCTTTGAAAAATAAGAAATCAAATTGATATTTTATGTGTATTTTTTAATGTTTGATTTGACATTGATTTTTTTATTGCATTTTAATTTGAATATTGGTAACATTGGTGACTTAGATTTCCAGGATGGTATTTTTTGCTTAAGGATAAGCATGGTTTAAGTGTGGGGGTATTTGACAAAGAAAATTTATGTTTATATTTTTAATGAAATAATTAATATTTATTTAATTTTCCCTAGTGATAAAACCCAGGTATTTAATTTTTTTATAAAAATAATGGGTAATTAGAATTATAGAATTAAAATTGTCTAAATGAGGAAAAGTGTATAATTTTGGAATTTTGAGATATTTTTTCATCAGGGGTATTTTTTCATTAATTAAAATTATAATTCCAAATTTAATGATTCTATTTTTTTTAAATATTTTTTTACTTCAGCTTTTTCTTCTAAACCATTAGAAGATTTGAACATTTAGAGGCCTTAAACAATCAATGAAGTTGAAGAATTTTCTAGGCGGACAGTGTGGACCCACCATGGTAATAGAATCCAATATCATCCTATACACCTAAAATGGAGGTGATTCTACATATAATACAACTATGACACATAGAATCATTTCTAAATTTAATTAGAGGGAGTTTTGAAGTCAATAAGGTTGTCATTGATTACTATAATTATGAAAGAAGCTTCCTGGAAACAACATCCAAAACGTAATAATCAATAAAAAATTCATAACTCCTACATATTATGGATAAATGAGCTGAAATTTTGGTAGTAGATGTGAAATAAAATGGTTAAAAACTCTCATTAAGGGTACCGCATGTGAATTATCCATTTATTGGGTCCAAAATGTGTCAACATTGATAGAATAAAAATATGCCTTTAAAAGGAGAGGAGCTCGTACCTCTCCAATAATTCCATTCTATTCCATTCCTTTCGACTCTATCTCATTAGAGGAACCAAGGATGAGATCTCAACCAATGTATTTTGGCCGAAATCCTCACCCTTTTTATTCTTTTTCTTTTTTTTTACTTTTCTTTATTTTAGTTTTATTTCAATTGTAATTCAATTTTTTTTATTAATCCATTCATTTGTGTTTCCCTCATTCTTTAGTTATCATTTTATTCATCCGTAATTCATTAATTCTTACTCTCCTATTCCCTCTTACTCCATCCACTCCACCATTTTAGTGTCTTACTCTCATTTATGAGAGGATAACCATGATACTTGGTTCGGGGGGAGGTCAAGGTGTTCATGAATTTTCATTAATGTTTATTTATGTTTGTGGAAGATTTGAATAACGTTTTGGGTGAGGATAATGTCCCTGATGGGGTCATATCCCCCCAATGACATGAAACTCAAAATATTTCTATTCTAGAAATGAATAGTGATTCAAACATGAGACTTCATGTTTGGTTTATCAAACTAAATCCAACATTTGAAGGAAAATAATGATTGAATCCCTGATTGAACCCCAAAACCAAGTACTTTCTTCCTAACTTAATTTTTTTAGACTTCAATATTAGTATAAATTTATAATTCCTATTTTACATTTAATTTTTTTTAATAATAAAAAACCAAAAAAAGAGATTGTCTTGGGGACATATAAGAAATAGGTGAACTACATTGAGAAGGCTTCTCAAGAGAGACAACCCTGGTCAGCCTCTAGGTGACACTAGGAAAATTTACTATTGCTTTTGTACATTCCCTATAATAGGCATGTGTCAATGAGTATTACACATTAATATGACGTTGAAAAGAAATAAACTTGAAATATTCAGTAAGGATGATTACTTTTTATTTGGTGGACTCCCTTTAGATTACTTCTTAAGGGGCCTAAGATTGGTATTTTAGATGGGGAAGAACCTCAATAACATGGATAAGGATGTTTATAAGATTAATTATTGGGGTTTGGTTGTGATATATGACTCAATGTAGTCTAAATAAGTGAAGGAATGGGTTACCTTTTATAATTGTGGTGAAGGGCACTATTGGCATTTCTCAAAGTATTAAAATGTAATAATATTATTCTTTAAAAAAATGTTTCTAAAAGGCATATAATTTCATATGGGTGATTGTTTAGACCATAAATATTCCTATATTTACCTATTTAATATTTTTATATTTACAAATAACTTAAGAAAATATTATCTTCATAAAATATCATTTTTTTCAATGTTAATACTATTCATTACTCTCACTTTAATTTCATTAAGACTACAATATAAATTCAAAAAAAAATATCTTAATGCATACAAAACAAGTTATTTTATTCTAGAATATTATTTGAACACATTAATTACCTCAAATTATAAATTTTTTAATATTTTTAATATCATTTTTTTCATTTTTTTCATTGATTGAATAATTACCGCGTCAGCATTGTGTATAAATTTAATGTAATTTTTTTCTCAAAAAATTAAATAAAAAAAATACAATGTTGTAGATAAATAATTTATATTTAAAAATAGTATTTATAGTAAAATATAACCTTTTAATCCAATATTAAAAATATTATAGTTATCCCGAACTATAGTATGTCTTGTTAGACGTTTCTTTAAATAAATTACTATAAAGGTCATAATCTCATCCAAATGACCAAAACATTCCGTAAAACTGAATTTTGGTTGATTATATATGAAATTTTCTCAACCAATATGATCCTGAAAATTTTTAGTGTTATTTTATTATTAACCTAAATTATATAATTTACCCTTTATCGTGGTAAAAAAATATTAAGGTTACTATATCTATTAAACAAACTAAAGTGTAATTATTTACTAAATCTTGACCTTATGAATCAAAACATTGAATCCATTTTTAATAATTGAAGACACATAATTGGAATAACATAATTTAAATTAAATGGAAAAAACATAAGGAAAAATAGTTATTCCGAAAACACATTTTTATGTATAATTTTTTTATACTAAATTCAATAATAAAATTTCTTCCAAAAAAATGTATATTATTACTAATAGTATATTAGAAATAATTTATAATTTTAAACTATTATAAAATAAAATGGTAAATTTTAAATTATTGAAATAAAAATACATTTTTCAATATAAAACTATATTTTTCACTATTCACTAAAAAATAAACATTTTAAGAAAAATATGAAAATATCACCATAAGATAATTTATATAATGATTTAAAAAATTATATTATTTTAATAAAATATAATTTATATAATTTTCATATATTAATTGTAATATTTCTCCACAAAAGTAATAAAACTAATTTTTCAATAAAACATATTTTTGAAACATTACATAAATTTACTAAAAAATTGAGTACTTAATTCATAATAATTATTAAATGAATTTTTTATATAATAGTTAATATATATATATATATATAATAAATAATTTAATACTATTCATACCCTCTAATTTAATGGTTGGGTTATCACATTCATATTTAAATAATAATATTTATTTATCGTTTATGTACGATGTTTCATGTTGTATACTCTATAGAATATAGTGTTCCTTTAAAATATAAGGGTGTAACATTATCTTCTATTTGAATAAATTAAGTTCTTAAAATTTTAAATTTTTATTGGTAATAAAGTGTTTAAAATTTGAAAATACCTTTTTTGGAACCCACGACATAAGAATTCTTAATTTAACATAATCTGGATAGAAGAGAAATGGAAGTACGAAGGTCATCTGGAATAATCATGTAACTAGATTCCCAAATAAGAGAACATAAATGGTAAGTGAATATTTGTACATTGAATAAATTATTAATTCCCAAATAATGATCGAGGGTTACTATGGTCATTGATTAAAAGAAAGTGAATAATCTATTGAAATTCAATAAATAAAAAATCATAAATTGTTAATGAGTTAAAAGACCATTGATTCATTAGATATTAAGGTAATATAATAACATGTTGGTTTCAAGAATCATTTACTGAGAGTTGTGGAATTTATTTTCTATTTAGATTAAGAATATAAATAAATATATTGACTTGAATTGTTTCTATTTCAGAGGAATAATTCCCTCCTTTGGATATTCTTTGATCAATTTCTACTTTATATCAAAATCCAAGAAATGAATATTGAAAAGAATTTTTTATTCATGAAGGACAAAAATTAATATTTATAATAAAATTATCTCAATAAAATAATGAAAATCTATTCTTCATATCTCTATATTTTTCCCAAGACCAAAATGGTTAACACAAGTTGTTTAAAAACTCCCAAATTTCAAATTAATCTCTTCCATAAATAATTAACCTTAATAATCATCCAAAATAGATCTGTCCAAATTCAAGGGCCAAAAATGTTGAAGGATGGTCAATAAATTTACAATATAAACTTAACATTATATCCCCCAAACAATATAATTTATCTCTTAATGTCATGTACCAAATATATGAATACCTTTATCACTTTAAAAACTTAATGAAAACATACATGATTTCAAAAGAAAAATCCCCAGCTGTTGAACATATTCCTTAAATCAAAACATTTAGTAAAGACTAGAAAATATAGCATTTACCATCAAATCACAAATCAGTTTAATGATCTCCAACACTATCACATTAATATATTTTAATCATTATTATCTAAACAATGAACATATATTAAGTATTATCTTCCCTCAATAATGTTTTTTTCAAAAAGATCAACTTTCCACTGAATCACTTTTCTTGGTCACCGGCCCCATTCAATATATTCTTTTAAATCTTTAATTAAATAGTAATGTAGTAAAATCCGTACACATTTCATAATTATTATAATCGTAATTTCATTTATAAAATACAATTATAAAAAAATCATGAATCCAAACATATTAACATTAGTCATTCCACATCATTCTTAAACTATTAATAGGGATTAATGATCTTATTCTTTAATAGCATATTCCATTCACATGTAATTTATAATCTCTTCATCATATAAAATATAAACATTACTAATAAAGACTTTCTAATTATCATTATGAGATTTCATCCTAGATAATTTATTTTCAAAATTCCCCTAATTTCCATAATTAAAACATTCAATCGTCGATAATACCTTAGGGAGACCAATATTCTTATCCATTATGTTAACAAAAAATTTCATTAAAATATATTTCTCTATATCCTTATTTTCCCCACATAAAACATTTTACTATTCCTTTAAGAAGCTTTCATGGGAGTCTCTTTCATCATTTATAAAAATAAGGAAATCAAGCCTTATTTCCTCCTTGGTCTCCACTATTCAAGCTGTTTATGGAATCCATCATTTTTTATTTGTTGAGTCTAATATTTTTTTAAGATGAAATTTGTTTATGATATATCATGAAAACTAATTAGGAATAATCATAATATTTTTCACTCCACTCATCATGATCTTTGGTTTCTCATCATCACCACATTGACCTCCACATTCAGTGATATCATGATTCCTCCTAGTTTCGACCATTAACTAAATCCAAAAGGTATATTATGAGAAACAATGATCATAGTTGGAAACCACATAATCATTACCATACTAATGTATAATATTTTATCCTATAAATAGACTTATACTCAAATTTAGTTATAGGGTTATGTTCTATAATCTATGTTTTCCTAAATCTAGTTCTCAATGTTTTCACTAAACTACCTATGATATCAACTATAATGACCCCAACTACAGTATCTCCGAGTTTTTGGTTACTTCATTACATTAGATATAAGGAATCACATATTGAAGGCCCATATATTTTGGTTGTATTGATAAACTAATACATACTAAAATTTCACATTACAATTGGAAACATAAAATACAACATAATATTTTATTTGAGTACATAATTATTCCCTTTAGAATATCCCTAAATATCTATCATAATAAACATTCCAACAATATCATAAAATTGAAACACAAGAAATGTGTGAGCTATAATTATCATTTGGGGTATTTTTATAATAGAATCTATTATAAATAAATAATAATAAAAAATATAGAAAGGTAAATAACTAAAACTCAATCCATTTAAACAAAAAAATGAGAAAAATATGCCAATAATAAAGGATGATCAAATGATTTATATAAAAAGTCACATGAGATCATAACTTACCCATGAATATAATAACTTATTGAATAATCACATGTATATATATAACATAATTCATAATGATGGAATGTATATTGCTAGATATTTGAAACATACAATCAAATTCTCATGCTAAGATATCTCACATAAATGGGTAAGGCCTCAACCAAAACTCCTGACATTTTTTCTCATGATACCATCCAATTAATATAGGGGCTATAATAGGGCCCTCTAGTAACTTATTAATTATAATTCATTCCATATATGAATGAATAATACAACTGAATCAATATTTCTTAACAAAATCAATAACTCTATATATCGAAAGAACTAGTCATAAGAAATATCAATACATTCCATAGTAAAATAGATCATAAACCATAAAAATAAATATGATGAATGGTATCATTAGATTAAATAATCAACATAGAATTATACAATGTATACTTAAATAGATGAAAATAATTTAAATATTTTACTTGGATATTTATTGACGAAAATATTCTTTTTTAATTTTAAAATATTTTCTAAAAAATTTAAAACCACCTATGTTATAAATAAATTATTTTATATGAAAATAAAACTGTAAAAATTAATTTAATATTAAAATCATTGGGGCATAATGAGGGCGGGAAATTGATTTCATTTCAAATAAGATAAAATACAATCATTTCATATAAGATTCATTTTAAAACATTTTATAAAAATTTAAAAAGGGTAAAAATTAATTTTAAAAATAATATGAGAGTAATAAAAATTTGAAAATATTTTTATAAAACATGGTCTAGGGATTCAAATATTTCCTAGATGAGACATATATATAAGCAATTTCGAATATCGATGAGATTGTGAAATAAACCCTTACTACTTTAGTAAAATATGAATCATAAGCCACATGAAAGAAATTAATTATAACAAAACTATAAATACTATGAACACACATATATTAATGATATAATATGTCAAAGAGGTAGTATATACACCACACAAAATAAACTAGTGATGAATATGGCATATTTCTCACATAAGTAAAAGTGAGATGAAGAACCCTTACTTAAGGTTTGAATCACCTAGTAAGTTATTTTAACCTCATTTATAATAAATTTAAATTTATTATATTTATATATAAATATATATATATAATTTCATATATGACCGATTTATAACATTTTATTACCAATTTTCAATGATAATTTTAAAGTTATCATTATTTCTGATGTTAAAATCCTTTTTTTCACCTATGTTTTGATATGGTAGTTTCAGTACTCATAATTTTATTATGGTTACATTATATATAGAATATTATTTATGATGTAAATATAATATTTATAATATATATATATATATTTAGATTCATCCATAAAGATAGAGATAGAAAAATTAATTAAACAGTTCATGGAGAAGGTAGGAAGTACATATTCATCAATGTTATTTTCATTTTTTATGATGAATGGAATGAAAGAGTGGTAATGAATAATTATACAGACCAGAATAATTTTTCTTATATGAACATTTCATCATTTTACATATAAATAACATAATAGTGTTAGAAATCCATGATCAAACGGCATAGTTTCTTGGGAAAATTAGGCTCATATATAACTTGTACTTAGTAAAACATAAAAATTATTTAATTCCATATTCTTTATCTTTTTAGTTCCCCTCTAATTCTCCTTAGTATAACTAATCACCTAAAGATATACAAAAATTAAATGGGTGAGCTAAAATCCTAGTGAGAGGATGAATAAGGGACATGAATCTACATTACATGAGTAAGAATAATCATTATCATCATAACATAATAATAGAATTATCATCAAAATCATGATGAAAACAATGGATAACTACATATTATGTGGAAGTTCATAAAAATGAAACATAATTTCTTAGTATTCAAATACCACACATAGATGTGAACAAAGTAAGAATCATGTTCAAACATAACATATGTGTATAATCATAACCTCGTAATTGTGAACAAAGATGCCATCATGTTCATGCATAATGCACATTATCTCATGAGATAATTCGTATTACCCAATGAATTAAAGGGATATATAATTTAAATCCCACCCATCGTATCATAAAATTTACATAATCATTCATGCCACATAGAACTTATAAAAATCATAGTTATAAAATAATCCATAAAAATTAATGAGTTTCATAATAATTACATAAATCATAAATTAATTAATAAAATTTAGAGTTAACAAATGTAAAATGGAAAAATAGACTTTCTTTAAGAATCATTATTCTTTATTTAAGAAAAAACAATCTTAAGATGTGTTAAGATGTGTTTTAGAAAGAAGAGTAATTTTGGGAAAAACATTAAATTTGTAATAAAACTAAGTGGGAAACATGTATATCGTCAAAAAGAAAAGGGAAAAAAGAAGAAATTTATTTTAAATAACATGAAAATAATATACAAAATGAAATTTGTAATTAAATAGGTATAACCCTTTGAAAGGGGGTTGGGTTCAAGAATCCCCTTACATTAATTCCCGCTTAATATTGTCTCTTATTCACCTCCAGAATAAAAAAAATTATATTTATCAAAACATTGATCTAGAAGTGAATTATAGTAATTTATAAAACTTTTTTTCAATTATAATTATTTCATTATATTTCTTAATTACCCATGATGAAATTGAATTATTTTGATATCATGTTTTACATAAACATTTCTTGTTTTGCCACTATTTTTATATTTTATTAAATGTAATTCATACATTACTATAATTAATTATAAATACTTATAATTCATATAATTACATGTATATACATTATATATAGTTTTAAATATAAATATTTTACTATGATTATAAGTCTTGACATGGAAATGTCTCTGTAGTTGATTAACTATCTTTTGATGGGACATTGTTGGGAGAGCGAGAAATGGAAGTCTGAATTTTATATATATAGTAGTGTGATACTTTCATTAGGGTAACATTGTTAATATAATATTAATATACTACCGAATTAATTATTTTAAGGTTTTCTTGTGAAAGTGTATGTGGAAAAAGAAAGTGAAGAGGAAGAAGAAAAAAGGGAGAGAAGTGGTTCAGAACATACATACTCAATAGTGTTTCTTCGCTTGTACGACACTATAACTCCTTTTTTATTAGAGTTTTATTGATCCATAAAATCCCTATTTATTATAATTGTATTGATATGGATGATTTGGGTTGATCATGGGATTTGAAATGGGTGGGGGAGTGGTTTTTTAAGGGATGGGATTATTGGTAACTCCCCCAGTTTTTATAGACATGTTCTTTTCAAATAAATTAAAATTTTCATCTTGAAATAAAATAATTAAAATATTCCTTTCAAACTAAAAAAAATTAATATGTTACATGCAACAAAAATGTTTTGTATGTTACACACAATACTGAGTTGGTGTACGATACACACAACACTAAGTTTCTACAAAACATCATTTTATTTTTTTAAAAAGATAATCAAAAACTAGTCTTTAATATTAGTTATATTAATAGTAAAAAATAATTTTCAAATACCTTCCAAAAGTTTTTTATATAAATATAACATAATGATAATGAAAGATATGTTTTTTTGGTAATGTCTTTCTTTTTCTAAAAATATTGTTTTTAATGTCCTTATAATAAAATTTATTTTAAACAAATTTAGAAATTTAATTTGATAAAATAAACCTCATTTTTTAATTTATAATGTAAAAAATATCTTATGTTTAAATTTTTGTCTTTTTCTATGAAACTTCATTTTTGGATGAATAGTGAAAAATACTGTTTTTTAATTCAAAACTGCTTTTTAATTCAATATTTTTTATAATGTCAAAATATATTTTCATTTAATTTGAAATTTTAATTATATAATTCTTTTTTCAATTAATAAAATTTATGTCATTAGAATCATTCCCACATTTAAATTTTACATAAAAACTTAACAAACTTTTGATCCATTTTACGATAAAAACCCACAGTGTCATCCCGATAGCAGGATTATTTTTTAAAATTAATTTCTACCAATTATGTGGTTATAATTTGGAAAAATGGTTTTTATATTTTTAATCATCATAATTTATAGTATCTAATAAGTTTAACTTTGTTTTTGACAAAAAATATATTAGTAAAGTTGATTAAAATTAATTACATCACTTAAGAGAAAATTTAGATTAATAAAGTACTAAACCTTAAATATAAGACCCAAAATGACCTAGAAACATGTAAAACCCCCATTTTATGTCTATATTTAATCCATAAACCTTCATTTATTGAATTTGGTTGGTTTAGTATGACATATTTTAGGTAATAACATGTTCACACCTAACTTGTTTCTAAAAATTATGTGTGATTCATTTTCCTTCCCTATAAAAGGCCCCCACCTCTACACATTCATCACACCTCTAAAACCTCTTAATTTAGTCCTTTATTTTCCTAATTAGACTCCAAAAAATCCTCCCTTTGACTATGAACCCTCCCTTTGGTCAAAAATCTTCTCAAGAAATCCTTTTGGCATAAACTAAAAAGAGTTTCCCGATTAACAGACAATCTCTTCTCTAAAGCTCCTTTGCTTCATTTTCCTTATTCACCCCCTCCACTATCTTTATAACATTTTTGGGTGAAAAAACCAGTAAAATCAATATAATCTGATTTTTTTATTCAAAGGTTTCTACCTACACTTACACACACCTCCAACTAATGGATGTTGACCATACTATTTCTATTTATGGAGAACCATTGCCTCATGAAATGATCATTATTTATTTCTTCTTTAACACCAATCATGGAGGCCATTATGATGGAAAATATACTTTTATATATGTCATACATTATATTTATTATGTATTTAATCTTATTTATTCCTTTTACAACACACATCTCTTTACTTTCCATTTAGTTTTGATATGATCATCTCATTTGAGGACGTGTGGACAACCACCCCCTCAAAGAAATGTGATTCATTCACACACCACATAGAATGCATTAAATATGGGTTTAATGAAATTATATGATATATATGATTTATTAGTTCTAATATAATAATAATACACATATATGTATATATATTTCATTTACATATTTTCTCTCAATACGACAATAAAAAATGGAAACATCGTTCATGTGTATGTATGACTTACCATCTCCATGAAACATATATTACATTTCATACTTCATTATGCTATAAATTATTGTAATATAAAAATAATGGATACACATGATAATTATATCATGATATAAATTCTGGAATCATGATATATATATAAGGACCAATGATACAACAAATTAAGACACATGCGAAAAATAAAGCGAATATTACATAAAGTAAAATCTTAAGATATGATCAATAAAAATTGAGTAATATACGGTCATAATAAAACCATATATTGTATTATGTATAAGAATATTCTTACATAAAATATTTATAATTAACTTATATCTATTTTACAGGAATCTTGTATGAGTAGGGAGAGAGTCAAGACACAAGGTAAGGGGAATTTCATCTCACTTTTAATTTTTGTGAGATTCATGTTTTCTTCACCACTCATTCCTTTTATATAATGTATTTACATACCATGATTTAATAATATGTATCTTAGAATAAAATTTATTGGCATTCACATATCTATTCTATGATCAATCTTTCATGGGGTCTAGCTTTCAAAAGTTACCAAATAAGTAAATCAGTTTTGTCTTGATTTTCCTTCTTTGAGATTAATGTTTTCTTATGAACCTAAACACTTTTTTGAGGTGTATATACAAAAATTTTACATTTATTATAATTAATATACTTTTTTTCATGATATATTAAGCTTCATTTAATTTCTTTTTATTACATAAAGTTGCCCAGTTATAAAGGTTTACTGAGACAATCTCACTGCTTTTCGATATTGTTTATGGTTATGATTACTTTGATGAAATATTATGATCCATATCTCAAGAATATTATTTATTTTCCTTATAATATGTTTATTCAATGTATCCATATTTTTTAGAACCAGTTTTACGCTCTTTGGTACATACGATAATGTTTTTATGTAAAATCTGACCTTATCTCTCTCGTCAAAACTCTATTGTATTCAAAAACCATTCTTTAGAAAATGTTTTCAAAATTGATTTCAAAATATCCATGAAGTTCATTTTTCAATGAAAAAATATTTTAAAAATATTTTATTGTTTTCCAAGCTTCCTTTATAATTTTTCGAAGCTATTTTCAATGAAAAATGTTTTAAAAGGTTTTATGCTATAAGATGTATTTTAAAGAAGTATATTTTCCTCAATAAATTATTTTAAAAGATATTTCAAAATTATTTCCCATATAAGATAACATCCATTACTACTACTAATGGCTTTATGGGAAAATTATTCCATTTTTTAATTTATATTATTTCTCTAAATGGATTATGTTTTGACGACATGATGTTTATACAAGCTCATTTCTCTTTCACAAGTTATATTCTTTTGAAACAAGATTCCTTTCGCATGTTATGCTTATGATGAAATTATTATGAAACCTGTATCTTTTTAGAGGTTATGATATGTTTATATGTTTATGATACCCATTTCATTTCATGGGTTATGATATGTTTATTTATTATCTTCTGGAACATGTATGTATGATTTCATTATATGATGGGTGGGACCTGTATCTCTCTATAATGAATTGTGTAAAGTTTTATATCTCATGAGATAAACTATGATGGTCGTGGGAGTGAATAATGACTACTATTATGGCCATGGTAGAGATCCATGAATACTAAGATGGTATGAAGAGTGATATCATGCTACTATGATGGCCATGGGAGTGAACTATGAATACTATGATTGTATTAGGAGTGGACACATACTACTAAGATGGTCTTGGAAGAAATGACATGTATTCTATAAAAATAATTATATACATATGTGTTTTCCACAATTAAATATTTTATTCCTATATTTTTATTTGAAGGCTTATTCTCTCTATTTCATTATGATTCGTGTATTATGCACTGGCAATCCTTATTCCGTGATCTCTATGATGATATTTTATATGAAGGGTATGATATTCAATTTTCATGATCACATTCTCATACCCTTATGCTCATGTTTATTCTTATATGTCTCCCTTGTTTGCCCTTACTGATCATTTTAGCTCACCCCTTTTATTTTTCCATTCCCTAAGAAATGATGATATGTACTAAGTTTGATATGTCTCAGAAGGGTTCTAGTCAAGAAGAACCTAGTGGTTGATGATGTAACTCACATATGTACTATTGTTTATGTTTCCATGTTTATAGAGTCACTATACCAACTACGATCATTGGGAGTCTGTTTATATAATGTTTAAGAAATAAATATAAAGTTATATAATGTTAATGTTTTGAAAATTGAGGGTATCTATAGTTGGTATCAGAGAAAAGGTATAGTTAAACTTTGGAAACTATGATTAGAAAACATTAGGGATATCCCTAGGTGTATTTTTAAGTATATCTATAGGGATGTCTCCAAGGATAAGTATTAGGATGACTTAACAATTAGGAAAATATCCAAGAATTTTGGTAAAGGATATAGTGAGTGGTTTCCAAGAAATAAATCCCTCTCTGAATACTACAAGTGGATGTGGCTCTGGAATAGATGTTAGTAGGGGAACAAATCTAAAAATAAGTTCTGGGCTTGACTCTGGGTAATCTCGTATACAAAAACAGGCCTTGTTGCACACATTTTATGACATTCATATGGGGTATGCTTAAGGAATTCACAAACTCTTCATGAACCATCAAGAAAGATTTATATATAAGTTATCTATGAATAACCTAGGATAAAACAAAGGTGTTATAGAGTATCTAAGTTGTCATGATTTATAAATCCTTTAAGTTATTATTTTTCATGTTTATGTGGTTTTCTTCAATGACAAGTAATGCTCACACTATGCTTATGGTTTTATTCAATGGCGGTAACCGTAAGGAATAGGATTTAGTATTAATGTTATGGAAGATTTTCTGATGAGCAGTCAAGTGGGACGATCACTAGAGTGAACATTATCGTGATCATGCCTAATCAGTTTTCACATAACGTGATTAACAATGATTAGCTAAACTAACTCTCAGACTCACCAAGGAAGGGAAAAATGGGTTTTCTTAAATTTCAGGTAATGGAGACCATGGATGAAAGAATATTAATTTTCCTTTGCATCAATAATGTGGAAACAATCACTTAATTGAATGTATTAGAGGAACAAGAAGGTGTTTTGACTTTGGAAAATAATGACACAAATCATGTGACTCCAAGGGGAAAAGGAAAAGTTAGGTTAATGGAATAAATGCGAATTTTGGCCTCCCCATGTCATTATCGAAGTTATGTATTTTAGGTGAGAAGAAAATAATCCTTATGAAATCCCAATTTCCATGAGTAAAGTTCCTGAAGAGAATCAGAAAGGTGGTGTGAGTAATGATTACATTGTGGATGATGTTGAGACTACAGATAAAATGTGATAGGAAATAAGTATTATTCTTAATGGATTAAGGATTAAATAATATAATTATTTATTTAATTTTATTCAAAAGTTATGAATGATTAAATATACAAGGATTTTTATACTTATGTTTTTTAATCATTATTTACAAGTTTATGTTGGACTGGTTAAGTGATTAATGACAAGATGATATTTTGACTAAAGGAAGGTAATACTAAATATTTTCTTTTTGATAATATAATGTTGTATGGATAAAGATACATGGGATATGAATAAGTAAATTGGAAATTATTTATTACCTTATATCTAAGTAAAGACTTGTTTATTGGTGGCTTATGCTATCACTAATTATGTTTACAAAATTTTAGAGTTTAAGGAGTAAATCCAATATACTTTTGAATGAGGAAGCATGCATGTTTTCTAAAAGGATTTATTGTAATTCAGGTAGTTACCATTTTTCATGAGAATGTGTGATGAGGGTATTCACATGTTTGTAATGGGACAACTAAGATCTACATTGTGATATATAATGGAATCAATGTTAATCTGATTTTGTGAGTCACTTTATAATGTTTTGGATTTTTCATCTTTGAGATGGGTTATAAGTTTAACCATTCATGAAAAGTTTGGGTTAAACTTCAGATGAAGTATTTATGAACTGATTTTGGGTTGAAAAACTTGGTTAAAAGGATAATAAGTAATTAACCTTATTTTAGGGATGTCTATATTATATATTATATTAGTGTGGTTTTAAAAAAAGGACATCATGCATATTAGGTGACAACTAATCAATTCTGATAATTCCAAAGTTCATGAACCCATGATCGAAGGATGATAAGGGTTTCATGCCTACAACTAGCCTACATGACATGCAAGTTAATGTATAATTATTATTTTTTGAATATATATTTACGATGAATCAGTAGTGTAACTTTTATTTTTAATGCATGTTGATTTTTTTAAGAGACAAATATTTAGACTTTTAATTATTTAATGGGCCTTAAGATCTATTAAAAGCATATTTTAGTGATTTATTAAAGAATGTTAATTTTTGGACATTCATTCCTTAAGGTAATGGATTTATTAAAAATTATTCAAAGCACAACCCAAGAGTGAACTTTTGTTTATAAACATTTATCAATAATTACTCAACATTCTGAAAGTGATCAAAACTTTTTTCCCTTAATACCATATTTCCATTGAGTTGATGGTCTTTTAAAAAATCATTGATTTATGACTTTGAGAGCCTAAAATTTCCTTTTATCATTCACTTGTTCATGATTGATGACCTTAGTCACTCCCTATAAATATTTACCCTTTTCCTTCATGTCTGATCTTCACTACCAACCTATGATCTCCTATGTCGAATCCCAGTTATATTTTACTTTGGGTAACAATTGTGGTCCCAAATTTCCTTCTTTAACGAAATTTTTATTATCAATTTTTACAATGTGGGTTTCTATGAATGAAACTTTCATGTATTAAAACATTGGTAAACAAGACAAATTTTAAGGGTGAAAATCATTTTAAGGGGGGGTAGAATATAACATCCTGAGTTTTTATGGAACAATTTTTTTCAAATAAATTAAAATTTTCATCTTTCAATGCACTAAGTCAGAGATTCCATTCACACTAAAACAACATGTCATACATTACACAGAAAATCGACTTATCAGATGTTACATGATACACTAAGTTATTGTACGATACATGAAACACCGAGTTTCTCTGAAACATCATTTTTTGTTTAAATAAAATAATCATAACCAAGCTATTAAACCTAGTTCTAAAAGTTTATTGAGACAATATCATCACTAACCAAGATTGTTTATGACTATTATTCCTTTGATGAAATCTTATGATCCATATCTCAATAATATTCATATGAGTTTCCTTCTCCACTATTTATTTAAGATATCATCATGTGTTAATACCATTTTTACACTCTTTGGTACTTTAGATAATTTTTTTATGTATAGTCTGACCATATCACTCTTCGATCTAAAATCTATTGTTTTCAAAAACAATGTTTTCAAAAAAAATTCAAAAATGATTTCAAAATAGCCTTAGAGTTAATTTTTCAAGGAAAAAGGATTTTAATAATGTTTTATTGTTTTCAAATCTTCCTCTATGATTTTTCAAAGTTATTTTTAGAGAAAAATGGTTTTAAAAATTTTTACGTTATAAAAATAATTGTTAAAATATGAAAGGATATTTTTTCCAAAAAAATGTTTTTATAAGATATTTCAAAATTATTTTCCATCTAAGATAACATACATTGGTGTTACTCATGGCTTTATAGAGAAATTATTCCATTTTTATATTCATATTATTTCTATGAATGAATTATGTTTTGATGTCATGATATTTATGAATCCAGTTTATCTTTCACAGGTTATATGATTTTGAAGCCCGCTTCTTTTCATGGGTTATTCCTATGATGAAATTATTATCAAACCTATATCTTTCCACATGTAAAGATATGTATATATGTTTCTAATATGCATTGAATTTCATCGTTTATTACATGTTTATTTATAATCTTGTGGAACATGTATGTATGATTTCATTATGTGATAGGTGGGACCTATATCTCCCTCAAATGAATTGGGTAATGTTTTATATCTCATAAGATAAATTAAGATGGTCTCAAATGTGAACATTGACTACTATGATGTCCATGGGAGTGAATGGAGAATACTAATATGGTATAAAGAGTGAACTCATTCTTCTATGATGGCCATGGGAGTGAACCATGAATAAAATGATGGTATGGGGAGTAAACCCATAATACTAAGATAGTCTTGGCAGAAATTCTTTAGCTACTATGAAAATCGTTATATTATTATGTGTTTGCGATAATTATATATTTTATTCCTATGTTATTCTTTCATGGATTATGCTCACAATTTCATTATAGTTCATGTCTTATGAACTATTAATCTTTATGAAATGATCTCTATTATGATTTTTCGTATTAAGGGCCTGATATTTTATTTTCATGATCACATTTTCATACCCTTATAGTCATGTTTATGCTAACATGTATCCCTTTATTACCCTTACTAATCATTTTAGATTACCCCTTTTATGTTACTTTCCCCGAGTTATGATGATATGTAATATGTTTGATATGTCTAAGAAGGGTTCTTGTCAAGAAGAACCTAGTGGGAGATGATGTATCTCACATAAGTACCAATGTTTATGTTTCCATGTTTCCAAAGGAACTATACCAAGTATGGTCTTTGGGTTCCTGTTTATATAATGTATTAGTATTCTGAAAATTTTATTTAATGTTAATTCTTTGAAAAGTGAGGGTCTCTATATTATTTATACTTTAGGGGAGGGGTATTTTTATAATGAAATATTGAATAAAATATGATATCAAAGGTAAAACTTGTAATAATGAATTCAAAAAATATATATATCATATATTAATATAATATAATGGTTTTTTGAGGTTAAATATACTTTATAATTTGAATTCATTAATTTATTAAAAAATTAATTTGGAAAGAAATAGAAATAGAAATTTTAAAGAATCGCTTTGGACTTTATAGTTTGGAAAGTTATTTTTAGGTTTGGAAATTAAATATATTTTATTTTAATGAACCATTTAGAAAATTGATTTTAACAGGGCTGAACATAACATTCTACAAAGTATTATTTCATTATTACATCATTAATGATGTAATTTCAGATATACCAATTATATAAAAAATGGTATTTTTATTGTTAAACTGAAAATTGTAGTAATTAATAAAATTTCCAAAAAATTATTCATTGGATAAATTAAACAAGGTAATTTAAAAAATTATGTTCATTTTATAAATAAATTGTTTCAAAAATAGGTTATTTTAATTTTTAATATAAAAAAATGATTTTTATAAAATAATTTAAATCATATTTTTTTTAAGTGTGTTTATATTTTATTTGAATTATTATTCATGGTATGTATTCTTTAACATTAAAAAAATTTGTATTTACTAAAATTAATCATGATAAATATTATTTATAACATTAATAATTTTATTGAGGTTAAATTACTATTCCAATGGATGAGTTACTATTCCCAACATTTTGGATACTACTCCCAATGGTCAGGCTTCTATTCCAATAATGAAATTACTATTCCAATAACCTCATTACCTCTTACAAATATCTCTAAATTCCATCATTCTTTATTAAACACAATTCTACTAAAGGTTCTATATTTCTATTTTTTAAAATGTTTCCTAGTTTAATAACATTTTTTCTATATTTTTTTGTCGAGCAAATAATTCTAGTAGACTTGTTTGATCCCTATTTTCCCATTTTAGCTTTTCTATTTTATATTTTGTGTCCAGTTTTAATGATGGGAATTTTAATTAGTTTCATTATTGATTATTGTAATAGTATTTAATAATTAAATAATGTCTTTGTTGGTTTCTCTCTATTTTTTATGTGTATAATATTATATTTCACACATTTATTTTAGAAAAAATTACTAATAAACACTGGATGGTTATTTCTTTCCTTCCTTTAGAAATTCTATCTAAGAAATTTCAACTCATATTCTCTATTGAGAATAGGTGAGGGTACTTTTGATCCATTGTTTTCTCTTGTTCCCATATTTCCCCTTTATAATTATGTTTCCTCTATAACACTCTGACAAGGTGAGTTGTCTTTTTGTGTAGATATTTGTCTCTATGGTCTAAGACATTCACCCACTTCTCTTTATATGAGAGGTCATTCTCCAGTTTTACCACCTTTGGGTTCAATACATGTTAGGTATTGGGTATGTACTTCTTTAAGAGTGATACATGGAACACATCATGAACTTAATCCATACTTGGTGGAAGTAAAAGTCAATCATACATTGCTCATATGTGATCTTGGATCTAAAAGGGGCCAATATACCTTGGGATAAACATCTATTTCTTTCCAAAATACATGATCTCTTCTATGGTGATATTAGTAGGAAAGATTTGTCTCCAACATTGAAAAAAATCCCCTTTGATGGTTGTCAGAATAGCTCTATTACTAAATCTGAGAAGATTTTATATATTTTTGGATGGATTAAACATTCACTATCATCTCTTAAACAAGATCATGTCCTAGTAGAATTCGTTCCCAACTTCATCCCAACATGTTTTAGTTCTACATCACTTCCCATACATAGCTACATATGGATCCATTTAAATACTTTAATAGAATATGTTGTTATATGAGAACTCAACCAATGAGATATAATGATCCCATCCTCATTTAAATTCCATTGGGCAAGGTCTTAGCATGTCCTCAAGTATATAAATATTCATTTCAAACTGGACATCAGTTTGGGGGTGATAGGTCATGCTAAAATTTAAGTCAATACTAAAATCATGTTGGAGACTTCTCTAGAATTTAAATTTGTACATTTGATCATGATCAAAGTCTATTAAAAGTGGGGCCCCATGTAGCCTCACCACTTTCATAACATATATCTTGGGAATCTTTTCAAGTGAGAAATATTCATAAATAGAGATAATGATGGTAGTCTTTGTTAGTCAATCCATGATAACATTAATCACATGTTTCCTTTGGATGTTTTTAAGAGACCAATGAAAATGTACACAGTGACATTATTCTATTTACACATGGTTATAAGTGGTTGTTTCACCATCCCTTTGTTCTTATATCATTCTTCATTAAATTTATGACATAATAAAAACCATGAGATATACTTTTCAATATCCTTCTATATGTTATCCCAACATAATTTTTCCTAAAGATCATGATAAATATTGGTACTTATAGGATGGAAATAGAAACATGATTTATTTGTATTATCCAATCATTCATTCTTTATCTCAGATGATTAAGGAACACAAATCCTTTTTCAAAACCAAATCACACTATCATCATAAATATATAACTCTTATAGACTCTATTCCTTTACAGCTTTCACCTTCTTTTATTGTTCCAAATAATCCCCTTGGACCTCCTTGATATTCTATTTAATGGATGGTTGTGCAATCATTTATGAAAGGTGGGATTCATTCCCTCTCTTTATGAATTCCAAAACCATCATTTGAATATCTATGAATAAAGGTTCGTTCTTAATCCCCGTCATGGATAATGTAGTACGTTCTTTTCTACTAAAAGCATCAACTACCCTATTTTTCTTCCTCGAGTAGTAGTGAATAGAGAAATTGTATTCCTTGATTAGCTCTAACCATCTTATTTAACACATGTTGTGATTATTATGTGTGAAAATATACTTTATAATTTTATGATTGGTACATATATATCACACTTCCCAAAATAAAAATAGTTCTTCCAAATATTTAGAGCCAAGATTATAGCTTCTAACTCCAGATCATGTGTCAGGAAGTTCTTCTCGTGTATCTTCTACTATCGTGAGGTGTATGATATAACTTTATTTTTCAACATGATTATAAAACCCAATACTTTCTTTAAAGATCCACTACATATCAAAAAACCTTCTCTATTTTTTGGTAGTGTGAGTACGGGTGTAGTGACTATCCTCTTCGTATTCTCCCTAAAGTTATCCTCACATTCTTTCAGCTAGACTTACTTTCCCCATTTCTATATTAAATTATTTATCTGGCTAGAAAAGCCAGAGAAATTTCTCAAAAAATGTCAATAGTGCCCAACCAATCCATGTAAACTTTGGATTTCCATGAAAATAGTGGGTATGTACCATTCCTCAATCGCCTTTGTCTTTGAAGGGTCTACATATATTCTCTCACTTACAATCATGTGATTTAAGAATGATACTTTCTATATCCTCAAGTCACACGTATTAAACATAGAATACATTTTCTCTATCCTTAATGTTTCAATCATAATCCTTAGATTCTATTCATGTTCCTCAATTATCTTATAGTAAATGAGAATATTGTTGATAAACACTAAAAAAAAATTTCAAGGTGTCTATAAAGATTATATTCATCAAATAGATAAAAATTCTAAGGGAATTAATAAGTCTAAAGGGAATCACTATGAACTCTTAGTTCTTATACCTTGTATGGAAAGTATTATAATGAATATCTCTCTTCTTAAACTTCATTTGATGATATCCATAATAAAAATAAACCTTTGAATTGTACCAAGCTCCTCTATGTTGATTGAACAAGTCATAAATCCAAGAAATAGGATACATGTTCTTTATTGTGATCTTATTGATCTCCCGATAATTGATATATAGCCACATTGATCCATCCTTCTTTTTGATAAAGTGCATTGGCTCACCCCAAGGTGATACACTAGGTAATATGAACCCTTTTTCCAAATGATCTAATAGGTACTTATTTATCTCTTCTAGTTAGATCAGGGCCATCCTATATGGGAATTTTAAAATATAAGTAGCTATGAGTTTGAGTTCAATTGAGAAATATACCTCATTATCTGGGGAAAGTACAGGTAAATATTTGGTAAATACATCAATGTATCCCCTCATAATGGTAATTTACTCAATTTGTTTTCTTTCCATTGACCTAACCATTTATTTCATGTATGTTTGTTCTTAGGGTATCAACACCCACACTGTTGAGGTATCTTCCAAAGGAGATCTGGGATATTCCTTTTATTTTTAGAGGATAAGTGGATTGTTTGAAATATGAAAGGAGTTTTAATTTTAGAGATAGTTTATAAGTGATCTATATAATGAATTCTGACCCATTCCTAGAATATCATCAAATTACATCAAGTGAAGAATTATTTGATTTTCTGGAAGAATATCCCCTAATACACCAACTGGAGAAGTGTCCAACACATGGGTTATGATGATTTCAACACAAGATGTTTTTAAAAATGTATCTAATTAATGGTATTGAGGCTTTGATTTTATGTTTATAGAAAATATTTAGTTTATAAAGGAATTTTTAGAAACAAAATTAAATAAAAAAAATTCCATTCTAGGGTAAATTGAAATTGTACCTTGTATGACTTCATTTAATTGATCCACTTTAGCAGTAGTTATGGAATAATCTTTCACTTTCTACTCTGTATTTAGTGGATACTGATTTTGATTACCCTCGATGACTTGAGGTTTATTTCATTAGCTTGTATAGTTTCCTTTCTCCATATAGTTGAATCATTGAACCCTAGGTGGTGCATTTGGAGGTTCCCTAATTTCCACCATCGTGTTGGCTAGATTCATCTTGTCTCTTCTCTCATGCACTTAAATCATTTACCCTTCCCTTCGTGAAAAATAACAAGATCTTTATTCCCAAATGTTTACATGTGGGTGGTTAGATCCACTTTCCACATTTTTCATTTAACCCACCATCTTGAATCCCCATACTTCTCTTCTAATCAACAAAACTATTGAACTGTTATCCAATCTTCATCTCTACTTTGAGATCACATAGAACAACATGATCATAACTCCTCAAGTCTCATTTTCGAAATATCCTTTCAAAGTTGTGGGATTAAACCACTTAAAATCCATATATTTTTATATCATTATTGATAACAAAACCTGAAGTGTATCTTCCAAGCATTATGAATTTATCCTCATAAGACATGACAGATTCACCTTCCCTTTTATTCTACTTTATAAACTATTTCTCCGACTTTTTTCAAGGATTCCCAGGTAAATACATAGTAATAAACATTTTCATAAAGACTTCCCAATATATCTCTTATATTTAATCCTTTATATTTGTTTTCTTTACCAAATCCCACCATTGGTCAACCTACAATAGCTGGGTAAGAATCACCATAATTTTTTGAACTCTCTCTTCCATGGCATTGTGGATTTTATTCAAAAAGTTTTTTCATTTTATATAATATGTTTTGTTGGCCTGGTTTCTCTTTGTTCCCACCATTTTCTAAAATATAAAAGGTTTGAACAAAATGTACATCAAGAAAGAATTAGTAGATAATTCATTATTTTGTGCAATTAACTCTAAAGGCATATTTTGTGGGATCTATATGTTAATCATTTTTCTAAAAGAAATATTAATGGATGTTTACATATAATTAGTCTTATGCTAATTGTTTTCAATAATTTTTTCTAATATTAATTAAAAAATTAACGGAATTGTTCTCTAAAACTAACTATAACGATTCTACTTTCTCTTACATTCCCATTACCTCATTTTAAAGATAAACAACATAACAACATTACAAATCCAGGATCCAATAGTTTAGTATATTGGGAAAATAAGGATCATATATAAATTTTACATAATAAAACATAAACCATAATTAATTCATTATTATATATATTTTTATTGGTCCTTTAATTTCCCATGGTATAAGTAATCATCTTAGGATATACATAAATGAAAGGGGTGAGCTAAAAGCCTAGTAAGAGGATGATCATGGGGCATGAATTAATATAACATGAGTGAGATTAATCATCATCATCATAATATACATGTTGGATTATCATAAACATAATTATGGAAACAATGGATAAATTATTGGATTATGACAATTCCTAAAAATGAAACATCGTGTCTTTTTGGTCAAATACAACACATAGTTCTGAAACAAGCTAGAAACATGTTCACAAATAACATATGTTTTTAATCATAACACCATTTTTTTCAACAAATAAAACATCTTATTATTGCATAAGTTAAATTATATCATGATATACATCACACTACACAACACACTAGAGGGATATATAATTTTGGGTCTACCCGTCACATCATAACATTTACATGATTATGCATACAAAATAGAAATTATAACAATCATAGTCATAAAATAACACATGGAATGTAATGGGTTTAATAATAATTTCATAAATAATACATACATGAATAAAAATCGGGGTTCCCAAGTGAAAAGGAAAAATATACTAGGTATAAGAATCATCAATATTTTTTGAAGAAGAAACAATCTCAATATGTATCAAGATGTCTATTGTAAAGAAGAGTTATTTTGGGAAAATAATTATGTTTTTAATAAAACCAAGTTCTAAATATTTATATCCTTGAAAATAATAGTTAATAATAATGAAATTATATTTATGTAAAGTTAAAATTTCTATCAACACTAAAAAATTTCATGAAAGAGGTATAATCCAGAGAAAGGGAGTTTGGCTCGATAATCCCCTTACCTTAATTTATGCTTAATTTTATCGCTTTGTGCCTCCTAAATAATAAAATTATATTTATTAAAAGATTGATAAAGAAGTAAATTATAGTAATTTTTATAACTATTTATCATTTATAATCATTGGATTATATTTATTAATTTCTATTGATGAAATTGAATCATTTTGATATCATGGTTTACTTAATAATTTATAATTTTGAAATCAGTTTTCTATTTTTTTAAATGTAATTTATACATTAGTATAATTAATTCCGGTAGCATAAAACAAAAATAATTATATATATATATATAGTTTATAACATCCATACGTAATGTTTTTATATGTTTTGACATGTAATTGTCTCCATAGGTGATTAACTGATCTTTGATGGGACATTGTCAAGAGAGCTGGAAAAAGAAGTTTGAAATTTACATATATAGAAGAATGATACATATTGTAGGTTAACATCATTAATATAATCTTAAATTACTACATAATTAATTATTTTATGTTTTTTTTTCAAAGGTTTTGAGGAAAATGAAATATAAGAGTAAGAATAAATATAAAAGAGAGAGAAGTGGATATGAACTTACTTAATCCTTAGTATAGCATCTCTTGTATGATGATATAACTCATTTTTTATTGGAGTTAGATTTATCCAGAAAATACCAAATTATTATAAGGGTATCTATAGGAAAGATTTTAGAAGACCATGGGATTTTTAATGGGTGGGGGAGTTTCTTTCCAAGGGAATGATGAGGGGTTATTTATATATGGGGAGTGGGGTATTTTTAGAATAAAAATATTGAATAAAAAATTATATCAAAGGTAAAAATTCTAATAGTGAATTTTTAACATTATAAATCATATATTAATATAATATAATGGGTTTCATACTTTAAAAAACTTTTATAATTTTGATTAAATAATTTATTAAAATGGAAAGTGGAAAGAAAGAGAAATTGATATTTTAAGGAATCACTTTTGACTTTATGTTTTGGAAAGTTATTTTTAGGTTTGAAAATTGAGTTTATTGTAGTTTAATGAAACATTTATGAAATTAAATAAAAAATTCTTAAACCTAATGTTCTGGAAATGATTATTTCATTATTACATAATGAATGATTTAATTTTATAATCATCGTTTATGTGAAAAATAGTATTTTTACTATTTACCCAAAATTTGAATTATTTCAGAAAATTACCAAAAAAACACCCTTGGATAATTTCATCCTGATGATTTAGAAACTGATATTAATTTTATTAAAATATAATTCTAAAATATGTAATTTTAATTTTTAATATTAAAATTATGATTTTTACAAAATAATTTAAAATAGAGTTCATTAAAAATGTGTTTATATTTTCTTAGGTTTTTTAATCATGATATTTATTTTTTGGAATTTTTAAATTTATATTTACTTAAATTAATAAAAATAAATATTATTTATATTATAATTTATTATTTTTAGGTGACATTACAATTTCAACGGTCATGTAACTATTACCAACAGTCAGAATATTATTCCCAATGGTCTAGATACTATTCCAATGGTCACATTACCTCCTTTAAATACGTATAAATGCATTTATTAATTATTAAACCCCATTCAAAAAAAATTATATATTTAAATTTTCTATAATGGTTCCTAGTTTACTAATATTCTGTTTATTTTCTATATTGTTTATAGTGAGGGTGATTATTATAGTAGATTGAGGAAATCCTTATTTTCCAATTTTAGAATTTATATTTTATATTTTTTTCCTTGTTGTAATGTTTGTATTTTCAATTCATTTCATTTTAGATTAATTTAATAGTATTTAGTTATGAAACAAACACTTTATTGTTTTCTGTATTGACTAGAACATTTATGAAAAAAAAATTCCATTATTTTCCTTAAATGTCAATTGGATATAGTAAACACATGCACTCCTTTTGTTTTATTATGTCCAAATGGATTTAAATGACCATTACGTATCCTTACCATTGACAATAAATCTGTTGAATAGTGATCACATGAGTAGTATAAATATAGGGTTTTAACAAATCTTTTTGAAAATTCAAAGGAATTGATGACCATAACTTGTAGGATTGTACCCTATAAAGCCCATTTATTAGAGCTTCTGAGGGATATATCATTTTGGGTCTTTTCTCTAGACTAAGCCCAAGTCAATATTGTAACATACCCAACCATGGAGCCACAAAACTAGTGCCCTGATCTGGATCACCACATGAACTCAAGCGTACCATCCTATATGCTAGAGGTTTCTAACTAGAAGTGAGGGTCTCATAGGTTACGTGGGGAGACTATACCCTATTTAAGAGAGTAATCCATATCATGACACAATTTAAATTGTAGAAATAATAAGAACAATTAATAACATTCATAAATTACCAATTCCCAAAGTGGGTTTGACCATATATAATAGTAAATATGTCATTCCATGTTATGGTTCCATGTGAACAAATCCTCAAAAACAAAAACAAAAATATGAATCCCCAAAATGTTCTAGACTCCAAGTCTGGAACCTTACCCATACATATCCCTTGTCCAAATCAACTCTCTATCATAGTTACCTTTCCCTTGTCTAAAGCCGCAAGCATGAAATCTTCTCAGGTAGCTAATGGCGTCCTGATTAGGGTGTGAGTATAACTCAGTAGGCTACCACCAATGGTGTCTCTAAAATGTCCTGTAGAAGTAGATGGTGCATGCAAGTGAAAAATAATGGCATGAAAATATAAATAGTTCAATAGATCATTCTAAACAATGTTTCTTTAAATTATTCTACCATTGAATCCAGGTTCACTACTTATGTATCCCATGGTTTAATCTACCTTTTTATTAAGTTCAATGGATTATTAATGTTCAACATTATCAAGAATATGGGAAGAAAATAAAAGCCTATCTCACTAGGCATAAAATTATAACAACCTCATAATCCTCACCTCAAAGACTCAGTCCAAGTTGAATGAAATCGTTTTGGTAATAGAACTTTGTCCTCTTCCCTAACCAATGAATTTAGGGGTGGAGTTAAAAACTTGGTCCAACTCAACCTATGGGCGTAGAACCTAAAGTCTATACCCCACTCTACCAAGCCATGTTCCCATGCTTATTTATCATCACCACAATTAACCACATCACAACAAAGCATATCCAATATCACTAGAAATATCACAACAATATCAATAAATGGGAAATTAACAATATTAATCAATCCATTAACACATTAATCATTTATAAAACCTATCCCTTTTCCCCCATTTCTCATTTCCCATGCCTATATCACTAATCATATTCAAATGCAAGCATAATTCCTAATCATATTTTAATTAATACCATTTAACCAATTTAAATGTCGTCCAAGCAATCCCTTAGCCTTTATAAACACAAGAAAAAACTATAAACCATCCATTATAACTCATTAAATAAACCAATTAACCAACCCCATAGGTCTTTACTTCATTATGAGTCAATTTCACCCCTTACATTTCAATTAGCCAAATCAGGAGGGTCGTCACACCCCATGGGTGGCCCTAATTTAGTAAATTCATCCTCCTTGCATTCCATGGGGGTAAAGAGAGGTTCAATTAATCATTTAGACACCCAATACACCTCATCTTGTTAATGGAATCAATAACACATCAAGAAGAGAACAATAATGAAACCCTATATGCACAAATCTGTGGATAAACTATGTGATATAACTTGTAGACCACCTACCTTGAATCTATTATCTCACGCACTTATAATCTAGGACATAGATCCCAATTCGACCACCCTTTGAAAACTCAACATAAATCTCACCTGAAAAAAAGGTTTTAGAGATTTGGATGGATAGAAGTAAGAGATGAAAACCCTAAACAAAAATGATAAGCAAGAGTGGGTTATCCTTAAACGGATCTTCATTATGTAACCAAAGACACTCAAAACATCCTATATTTGAGGGATAACCACCATTGGGAGCTCTTGGGAGCTTTGGTTCATTCTTAGGGTTGCAAGAGGGGCTGAAGAGGAAAATAATGAGTGAAAAATAAAAAACTTGTAGTGAATTTTTTTTAATTTTCAAAAAATAATCAGCTTCATGGTTTACTCTCCATGTTCTTCAAACCATGCGCAAACTGTGTGAGAGAGACTATCCCAAAATCCCACTTTCACATAGTTTCCTGGTAATTCTACACAGTTATCTCATGTGGTAAATGTGTGAAATCCAATATCCAAGGTTGCATGGTTACCTAGGATGATGGGCACGATATGCACTAACAATGGGAAAATTGTGCATCATACCCAGAAACTCCTTTTTCTACCATTTTTGTATCCCAAAACCCCAAAATATCCCTAAGCCTTCTATTGAACTTTGAGAAACAATTATTTAACCAAAATAAAGAACTTAAGATAAAACCAAAACAAAAAAAAATAACTTAAGGGAGATCTAGGATCTTATAACCTCCCCACCTTATGACGGCTTGTCCCTGAGCCACTCTTCCCGAGCATCATGGAGTCTCCAAAGAAAAGAGATCGGGCCACTAATCCCACATATATAATTCTCTCTCCCAAGTTTCTTCCCGAATGTACCCATGCTACCACAAAACTCAAACCAAAGGTACAATCTTTCCTCTCAAGGCCTTATCACTATGTTCCAAAATATGAACCAGATGCTCCTCAAAGGATGAATCTGCTTACTGATCAACAACCTCAGCATTTAACACACGAGATAGATCAGGGTGACACTATAGAAGTTATGAAACATGGAAAACATCATGCATATCACTTTATGTTTTTGTAAGAGCCAATTAGTAAACCACTCGTCTAATCCTCTCCACAATTTCAATTGTCCATGCATATCTAGGTTCCAACTTTCCCTACTATTTGAATTTGATAGTGACCCATCTATGGAGATGCTCGAATAAACACACTATTAGCCACCATGAACTCAAGAGTTCTAATATGTTGATATGCATATGAATTATACCTACTTTGAGAAATTTCCATACACTTTTGAATCAAATGAAACTTCTCTAATGTCTCTTGTAGAATACATAGTCCTAACAGCTCAGACTCTCCAGCCTCTAACCAACACAACGAAGATCAATACAGTCTCACATAAAGTGCCTCAAATGGATCCATATGAATAGTGGTTTGAAAACTATTATTGTAGTAAAACACAACGAGTGACAAGAGTTTCTACCACAAACATTCAAAATCCAAAATACAAGCTCTCAACATGTCTTCCAGAACCTGAATTGTACACTCAGACTTCCCGTCAGTCTGTAGGTGGTAATCCATACTCAAAAACACCTGAGTGCCAAGCACCTTATATAGTCCTTTCTAGAAGTGTGAGGTAAATTTTGGATCACAATATGAAACTATGATTCTCGGCACACCATGAAACCTTACTATTTCATGAACATAGAATTGTTCTTACTGGTCGACTACATAGGTCTCTTGTATTAGCAAAAATTATCCACTTTGGTTTGTTGATCTACCACCACCCAAATTGCATCATTATTCTCGGGCATCCACAAAAGACCCACTACGGAGTCCATTGTTACTTTATTCTACTTCTGCTATGGAATAGGCAAGGACTCTAACAACCCACTAGGAGGCTGATGTTCATCCTTCACCTGTTGATAGGTAAGGGATCATGCCACAAAACTCACAAATTATTTCTTCATTCCTGGCCACCAAAACTACCTAAGAAGATCACAGTACATATTAGTCATTCCAAGATTAACTACCCATTTTGATGAGTGAAACTCACACGTAAACTCCTATCATACATCTTCAGGCACAAAAACATGATCATGAACACAAGAAACTCCATCGACACCGAAAGTCCAACCAGAAGGTGACTACCCACCTTTAAGACTTTCCTTTATATCCAAACACTCTCGGTCCACCAAATGACTCTCTTTAACTCTGCTCAAAATTGCAGATCCAACTAATATAGTCACAAGGGTCATCTACCAAGTCCCATCATGTACCCCCAAATGCATCTCTTCAAACAAGGACATCATCATCCATTCTAAAATGGATTATTGAACCACCTAATTATGTGTCTTCAAACTCAGAGCATCAGTGACACTATTCACTTTCCACAATTCTTAGACCAATTCAAAATCTTAGAATTATAGGTACTCGACCCCCCTTCACTGTCAATGATTCAAATCCAGCTAGTAGAATATCAACCTGAGAATTTTATGGTCGGTGAACACTATGAAAAGTTCTCCCAAAAATTAATGCCTCCAAAACTTCAAGGCATTCACCACATCATCTAGCTCTAGGTCATGAGTTGGATAATTCCTTTCACGTGGTCTCAACTATCTCAACCCATAAGCTACAACCTGATCATCCTGCATTAACACGTCCCCCAGTCCAACACTGAATGCATCACACAACAAGGTATACCTCTTACCTAGTTCGAGTAAGATCAAAATCGGTATGGTAGTCAACAGATTCTTCAGCTCCTAAAAATAAATATCACTAGACTCGGACCAATCAAACATAACCCCCTTATTGGTTAAGCATGCGAGTGATGTTTCCAAATGAGATAAATCTCTAATAAACCTTCATTAATAACTAGAAAAACCTAAAAAACTCTGATCATCATAGAGGTTCTTGGGATTCTCTCAAGACACAAAAACCTACACCTTTTCTCAATCCACTGACACACCTAACTCAGAAGTGATGTGTCCCAAAAAGTTCACCTTATCAAATCAAAACTAACATTTTGAAAGCTTGGAGTGAAGCCTATGCTCTTTTAGTGTAATAAAGATTATTTTAAGATGTTTTTTATGATCTTCATGAGTTTTGGAGTACAACAAGATTTCATTAATGAATATAGCTACAAAATGATTCATATATGGGTGGAATATTTGGTTCATCAAGGCCATGAACACAACCAGTACGGTATCACCAAAAATTCATACAGCCCATACCTATAGGGTATGTCAGAAGGTCTCACCCTCAACTGAGGGTACCCAAATCTCAATTCGGCCTTGTAAAACACTTAGGCATCTATAATATGATCAAATAGGTCATTGATTTTAGTAATAGGGTATCAGTTCTTAACTTTATTTCAGTTCAGCTTCCTATAATTGACACATAACCTCAGTGATCCATCATCCTTCTTAGAAAACAGCACAACAGATCCCCAAAGTGACATACTAGGATGTATAAACCCCTTATGATACAACTCCTCTAGTTGAACCTTCATTTCTTGGGGCTCTTATGGTTCCATTTGATTAGGTGGAATGTAAACTCTCTCCGCTCCCGGTAACAACTCAATCATAAACTCAACATATAACTTGGGTGGTAATCTTGAGAAGTCCTCAAGAAACACTTCCTAAAACTTGTCCACAATAATAGGGAAGATTGGATTATCTTTCTCCCCATAATATAACATGAGGCATGCCACATGGGCTGTGAGTTATCCCAACTGCTGGTATAACAGGCCTATGAGGCATGCTCGAGTATCCCACTCCCCACAAAAGACATAAGTGTCCCCATTGAGATATTTGAATGTTACCTGACATCGATAACAGTTGATATGATCTTGATATAACTGTAACCAATCCATCCCCAAGATTATGTCAAAACCTGACATCTTTAGGACAAAAATCCCATAGAAAATGATACCCACAAACCTCTACTGCACAACCCTTACACAACATGATGGTCTCAACTCGTACCCCTAGCAGTGTATCAAGCAACATTACCCCACATGAAGTCTCTATGATTAATCCCAACACAACTATGATCTTAAGATAAATAAAGGAATGCATTGTACTTGTATCAAATAAAGCACTAGAAAGCATAGAAGCTACCAGAATCATACCTCAAACAGTATATGGTCCTGCCTCACCACCTTCAGGTGTAGTCTAAACTGCATGGATATGACATGCCCTTTACCCTAGGATTTGGCCTGAGAATCCTTCACCGCACTTTTCTATTGGTAAGGATTATCTCTCTCCAGAGTTCCATATCCACCGCCTCTACCAGTACAACCCATGGATCTCTAACTTCATGCATAATATGGGGAAACTGGCCCCCTACCAACACTTGGTAGTTGTCTCTAACCTCCATCATTCTCTGACTGTCACAGGCTCTTGTAGAACCTCTGCACATGTCCTAGCCTATCACACACTCAACACTCGACCGGTGAGTGGGGACACTGGTAATGATTATGCCTTGGCCTACCACACTGATAATAGAATACCAGGTCACCATCCTGAGAAGCTAGCCCCCTATTCTAACTACTCTATGTGGTTCCACCTTACTAAAAATTTCCAAAACCATGCTTTATACTATCAGAAGCCACACCACTTGCGCACCCAACTCACACCAAATGTTCACTACCTAGATCTCTCTTTATGTTCCCCTCCGAGATAAGGGCTTGATCCACCACTTCATTAAACCTTTTCATATGAAGATATTCACCTAAGACCTGATCTCATGTCCCATCCCATCTAAGAGTCATTTTACCCTGGTTGTCTCATCTCATGTCAATGTCAGGATGAATCATCTAAAATTGGTGAAAAACTAGCATAGTCCATTACCAACATTTTCCTCTAAGTCAACCTCATAAAATTCACAATCTTCTCCTTCCTTAGGGTTTCTTGGTAGAAGTTATCAAGAAACTTCTCTCGAAAATCATTCCACAACATTCTTTTAACCTGCTTCATCTGAACCACGATGTCCCACAAACGTTTTCCATGACCTCACAACATATATTCCTCTAACATTACTCTCTTCCTGATAGGTGACTCTAGATGTTCAAGAATATTTTTGATGGATTCTGTCTAGAACTTTGTTGCCTCCATCCCACCCTCTCTGGTAAAGGTCGGAGGGTGTTATAGTTGAAACTCCATAGTCATCCCAAACATTCTTGCTGTAGCCCTCCCTGGATCACATTCTATCATTTGCATAAAATAGGAAAATTTATCATGGAACTGCTCTTCCCTATCTTCTTGGATCCCCACATTCTCTTGCTCCACTACTGGAGGAGTGTTCTCGGCAACGTCCTCATGTCGCCCAACATGCACATATCTTCGAGGTTTAATTTCTCTACAATTCCAAACATAATCTTTTGAACTCAACCATAATGCTCTTACAAGAATGAAAAAATATATAGGTAGGTTTATCACTCTTCATAACCAAACCAGTTAACATACACTACCCAAACAATCCCACTCACAACTAGATTACTACCATTTTTCATCTCTCCTTAGGTCATGTCTAACACAGATATCTAATTAAAATGGTTACAAGCCTTATCTTTTACATCCATTCAGAACCATTTTCCATATTCCAATTTACTCTTACAACAGGTTAATTTACATTTACTTCTTTATCAAGAAAAATTTTCTAATTACTATTAGACATTTCCACTTACCTTTTTTACTCATTCATATCATCTTATTAGACCTAATTTTATTACTTTTAAGAAGAAAAAAATACATCCTAACCTTTATATTCCAGAAAACCATCATGTGTGTGTACCTATGATGATGCATGTCACTTACCTATATAGGTTCCTAGAATGAATCTTGAATTCAAAACCTCATACCCTTTCATCCAAGAGAGAAATATCCCAAAACCTTTAAATCACACAAAAAGTGCATCATCCAATGATGAAATGTTATCAAATATAACAACACACAACAAGAACAACAATCTACTCCCAGGGTGAATTGGGTTTTCCATCGTACATGGGTTAGCTACTCCTAAGCATGAGGTCATTACCAAGGCCTGAAACTTTCCTAACCTCTTGTATACCATCCCCAAATAGTGAGAAAGATAAAATAAATCCTTCTATACCACATTGTAACATCCCCAACCTATGATCCACTAAACTGGTGCCCTGAGCTGGGTCACTACATGACCTCAGGCGCGCCTCCCCATACAACAGAGGTTTTCAAATTGAAGCGAGGGTCTCATAGGTTACATGGGAAGACTATACCCTCTTTACCAAAGTAATCCACAAGAGAACACAATTTAAATAGCATAAACAATAAGAACAATTAATAAAATTAATAAATAAACAATTCCCAAACTGGGTTCAACTACATACAATAGTAAATATTTAATGCCATGGTATGGTTCCAAGTGACCAAAACCCCCAAAATAAATACAAAAATATGAATTCCCAAAATGGTATAGACTCCAAGTCTAGAACCTCACCCATACATGTCCCACGTCCAACTCTACTCTCTAGCACATGGCCCTTCCCTTGTCCTAACCTAAAATAATGAAATCTACTTGAGTACTCAATGGAGGCCTGAGAAGGGTGTGAGTATAAATCATTAGTCCATCCCCAATGATGTCTACAAAATATCCAGTAATAGTAGATAGTGCTTGAATGTGATAAATAATAGAAAAAAATTTCAAATAGTTCAATAGGCCATTCTAAACCATGTTCCTTTAAATTATACTTCCCTTGAATCCAAGTTCACTACTTATGAATCCAATGGTTTAATCTATATTTTTAATGTGTTCAATGGATTATGCATGTTCAATTTTTTCAATCATATGGGAATAAAATCAAACCCTATCTCACTAGGCATCACATTATAACAACCCCGTAATCCTCCCCTTGAAGCCTCAGTTCTAGTGGAATGCAACCATTAGGGGAATAAAATCTCGCCCCCTTCCCTAACCCATGCAGTTAGGGGTAGATCTAGAACCTTGGTCCAACTAGACTCATGGGTGTAGAACCTCAAGTTTAAACCCCACTCTACCAATCCATGTGCACATTCTTATTTATCATCTCCACAATTAACCACATCACCACAAAGTATAGCCAATATCACTAGAAATATCACTTTAATATCAATAAATGGTAAATTAACATTATGACTCAATAAATTAACACATTCCTCATTTATAATAGTTTACCCTTTTTTCCCCATTTCCCATTTCCCATGCCTATATCACTATGTATATTCAAGTGTAAATTTAATTCCTTATCATATTCTCATTAATCCCATTTAAAAAATTTAAATGTCAACCAAAAATCCCTTAGCCTTTAACTACACTAGACACAACTAGTCACCATCCATTATAACTCATTATATAAACTAATTAACTGACCCGCTAAGTATCTACTTCATTATGAGTCAATTTCACCCCTTACATTTCCATTAGCCCAATCGGGAGGGCCATCACACCACATGGGTGGACCTAATTTGTTCAAGTCATCCTCCTTACATCCCATGGGGGTCAAGATATGTTCAATTAATCATTTTAACACCCAATACACCACATATTATTAATGTAAATAAGATCACTTCTCAAAGGAAATGATAATTAAACCCTACATGTACAATTATATGAATAAACTATGGGACAAAACTTGTAAACTGCCTACCTTGAATCTGTTGGTGAACGCACTCCTAATTGGGGACTTATATCTAGATTCATCCACCCTTTGAATCATTAAAAAAAATCTCACTATAAAATAAAGGTTTGAGATCTTCTTATGGAGAGAAGGAAGAGATGAAAACCATAAATCAAAAAGAGAAGAAAGAGTGGGATTAGCCTTAATCGGATCTTCAATATGCAAACAATGACACTCCAAACGGCCTAGAGTTGAGGGAGAATAACCCTTGGGAGATCTTGGGAGATTTGGTTCGTTCCTAGGGTTGAAAGAGGGGAGGCATAGGAAAATCCCAAGTGGAACATAAAAATCCCATAATAAATTTTTTGTAATTTTATAAAAAATACTTGATCGTGCGGTTTACCCGCACGATTTTTCAAGTCATAGGAAAACCGTAAGAGAGCTACTATCCCAAATACCCCTTTCACATGATTTACTGGGAATTCTATAAGGTTAGATTAAATGTGCATTAACCATGAGAAAACATCTTTTCAAGGATGTATGGTTACCTGGGATTATCTGAACGGTTTGCACTAACTGTTCGCAAACCGTGCAACATTCCTAGAAACTCCTTTTTCCACCATTTTCATATCCCAAACCCCTATAAAACCCCCCATGACTTCTCATGAACTTTGGGGAACAATTATTTAACCAAAATAAGAAACATAAAATAAAACTTAAATAAAAGAAATACCTTGAAGGAGATCCAGGATCTTACAGAGATCCAACAACGTAAGCATTAGTGTAACACCCGAGACTTTTATGTTATATAAATCATCAATGGAATCTTTTTCTACACAACACTTGCTTGGCTTTCTTTACACGCAATCGCGACCTTCCTCGATAGCTTGCGTCGTACGCAATACCGAGTTTCACTAAACAACAATATGCTATTAAAACTAGCCATTATGAATAGTAATAACCACTTTTTGAAATTTTATAAATTTTATTTTTTAAAATGGACTTCATTTTTGGATTTGGAATACCGAAATTAGCCTAGGGTGAAATTTTGGTATTTTTCTGAAAACATTCAACTTTTGATGAATAGTGAAACCACTAAGTGGTAGGTTAAAAACTGAATTTTGCATAAAACATTATTTTACCGCTTCTGTGAATGGAATTTCGAAAATCCGACAGACACGGTTGATATCAGTAAGTAAAATGTGGTTCAATGAGATAAAAATAATTTTTTGGTGAATAGTAACTTTTTACTTTTTTTACCGCGGTTAATAGTAAATAGGGTAACTAAGGGTAAATATGATATTACTATTACCCTAACACATGTCCTAATTCTATTGGATAAGTGTAATTCGACCAAAATCAAACTTAGGAATAAAATATGACCATTTAGGCCCACTTGGATTAGATTAGGACATTTATTATTAATTTATTTAAAGAAGGGTTAAAATAGTTAAAATCAAAGTTTAATAAGTAAATCATTTTTAATATGGGGTAATACATAAGATAAATTCGACTATAAATATTCAATAGAAAGCTAAAACGATTTCCTACATAATGGTATTTTATTTATAATTTTTAGACATTAAATAATTTAATTTATTTATGACACAATTATGATGCAGTAATTATCTTATTTATGAAATATTGACATAATTGATGTTATAAACACCAAAATAAATGTAATTTGAGACTTTTTATGAATTAAACTAATTTTATAGGTTACTATGATATATTAGTGTTGATTTAATCAACTTGTTTCGAACATATAATTCTGTTATGACTTTCACAAAAATCATATATCAAATAGTGTCAAAATTGACACAAAATAGTTTTTAAATCAAATATTATATTATTAATTGTTATTTTATTCCTAAAAATCTAAGGTTCGGCCAAATGACTTAGATAAGGATATATATATTAATAATAAAAAATTTGGGGTTATTTTTGGCATGTTATAGTAAGTGTATTAACCATATGGTGAAAGAAAACAAAAAGACATGGTAAAAGTTAAATTATTTAACTTAGAGTTAAATCTAATTGATAAGGTTAAAATAATACCCTAAACTTGTCTAAATCCTATTGGTTGATATGATTTCGACCCTTCCCCACTTTAGCTTCGAAATAAGACCCTTTGGAACCATTATAAACCGATTTTGACTTTAATATAAAATAATATTTTGAGATATTCCTAAGGTGCCCCTCTCCTACCTTATAAAAGGGCACCTCCTCCCCCTCCTCCTCACACCAATTTGAGCACTCAAGCTCGGCCAACCCCTGCCATTTTCTCCTCTCCACTTCCCTAGAATAATCCTAGAGGTCTTGGACTTCTTCAAAGACCAATATTAGTTCCCTAAGTGGAGGATTCAAAGAAGCGTTCCAAAGAAGAGGAGCTTCGGACACGTACAAAGCAAATTGGACCTATGGTAAGAGAAAATATCACAATCTCATTTTTATCCGAGATTGTTTATTCGTAAGTATTTACTGGGGTGTATTTTATTATCTACATCCATGTTTCATAAATATGTAATATTATTTACATCCACATACAATTGTTTAAATCCATTTTTACCCTTCAGTGAGTTTTTAGTAATATGTATGAAAGGAATCTTTTGTTGTTTTTCGTATGAGGTACTTTTTGACTTTTCCGACAAAAGTACGAAGAATGTTTTTTTTAACTTATACGGCATGAATGGATTCTTAAAACATTATTTCCAAGAAGCTTCCTTTACAAGTATTCAAGTTTATTTTTAATCAACTTCTTTTAGTTTAAAATTGTATGACACGTTAAGAAAGGAAAAGTGTTTTTGAAGTAGAAAGGATATTTTCCTCAAGAATGGAGTTCAAGTATTTTATCAAAATTATTTTCCATCTAAGATAATAAAAGGGTTCTATTTTTATCCCTATTATTACATGGATTTGATTATGTTGTGATGGAAATATTTTTATGAATTCCATTATCTTATATGAATTGTTTTATGATGTCATGTTGTTTAAGAATCCCATTTTTATTACATGGGTTATGCTGTGATGTATGGTTTATGATTATGTGGCACACATAAGAAAGGATTCATTATAAGATGGGTGGGACCTATATCTCCCTCCAATGCATTGGGTAAAGATTTTATATCTCATGAGATAGACATGGCTGGAACGGAAGGTTATTTCGGTTCAGTGATACAGGACTGAAACGAGGAGTGAACTCGGTTCAGAAAGGGACTTTGTCCACTAAGATAGTCTTGGCAATGAATCATGACTAACAATAAATGATTTTCCATGATTATGTGTGCATGCCACAATGTTTCAAGTTTTATGTTATGATTATGGGGATCTCATTTTCACTTCTATGATTTATTCCATGTTAAGATATTATGATCTCTTTTGCAGGTTTTGATTTTCAAAAATATATGATATGATTTTTATTTCCATTATTTGCCCTTGCTGAGCATTTGAGCTCACCCTTTTATGTTTTCTTTTCCCCAGGTCAGGAAGATGGATATTAAGTAGAATATGCTAAAAGGGACCCTAGATATGATGAAATAAATGGGAGACACTGTAGAAGATTTATGAACCAATTGTTTATGTTTCCCAGTTTCTAAAGACACTATACCTATACGGTCCTTTGTGGTTTTGTCATATGTTGTAATAAGTGTGCTTCAATTTTGAAGTATTAACAATGTATGTAAAGTATGGGTCGTTATAGTTGGTATCAGAGGAAAGTTATAGTCAACCTTTGGAAACTAGGATGTGAAAGCCTTAGTAAGAACCCTAAGGATAAGTTTAAGCATAGATCACAATATTAGTGTTTTAGAAACGGCCTTCAATAACCTAGGATAAGACCTTAAGCATGAAAATTTTATTCTTGAATTATGTGGTTTTCCTATTATAATTAGTGTTTCTCACACTATTCTTCTTGGTTTTAGTCAATGGTTGGAACCCGAAGGAACCGTGTTAATGCGGAATATGATGGGCAATGCAATGATTGTCCCCCTGAGAAACCCAACGATATGGGAGCTGGAATGAAAAATCTTGTTGCCATGCTCACACAACATTCTCAAGCTATGAATCATGCAGGACTTCCAAACGAGCAAAGGAAGGAGCAACATTATGTTGAATCCTTCATGAGGCAGCATCCACCTTCTTTCAGTGGGTCTACTGATCCATTAGTTGCTGAACAATGGATTAATACTATTGAAAAGATATTTTCAGTTCTTCAATGTTCTGAAAATGATAAAGTCATCCTAGCAGTGTATCGTTTGGAAGGAGATGCTGATCAATGGTGGAATATTATTAAGAATACGAGGCAAAGGGATGAAATTGAGTCTATGGAATGGGACGAGTTCAAGAACTTATTTTTCAATAAGTACTTCCATCGTATTCTCCGAACAAAGATGGAGAAAGAGTTTCCTGAACTGAAGCAAAGGGATGATGAATCTGTTGGTACCTATGAAGCAAATTTTACAAGACTTGCAAGGTATGCTTCTGGTATTATTATCCAACCTGAGAGTAAGATCGATCGATTCTTTAGTGGCTTAAAACCAAGTCTTCGAAGGGCGTTAGCCATAAGGGACTTCAATCGCTACGAGGAAATCGTTCGATGTGCTCTCAAAGTCGAGATGGAGATTGGAATAACCCATCAGTCACATGGGTTTGATAAGAAGAGGAAGATGGAATTCAAAGAAAAATCTAAAGAGCACACGGAAAAGAAGATGAGCTTTTCCTTATGCTCAAAGTGTGGAAAGAAACATGGAGGGAGTTGTCTTAAAGGGACAAGTAAATGTTTTAAATGTGGAAAGGAAGGTCATCAGGCATTTTAATGCTGTGATAATGGGAAGAAGATGTCTAATGACGCAAACAAAGGAAGGGATACACAGAATGAACCTACTACACTTCAATTCTTCAAGTGCAAGGAGATGGGGCATTATGCCAATCAATGCCCAAATCCAAGGGTTGATGATGATGGTCGACGTCAACAAAATCTTAAGGCAAAAGACAAACGAAAGTCACATTCAATTTCTATCAGCGATGTGGAGTACGATAACGAATTGGTGAAAGGTACACTTACCATCCACTCTAAAGTAGCAAATGTTTTATTTGATTCTGGATCCACCCACTCTTTTATTTCTGAAAAAATTTCTAAGGGTATCACTGTACTACCTCAACAATTAGATGTTGAGTTAGCTGTGACAACACCTAATGGCACAACAGTCGCATCAAAAGTTTATAATTCTTCTCCGATCGAAGATTGTGGGAAAGTGCTTCCTGCAAATCCTGTGATCCTTCCTTTAGTGGAATTTGATGTGATTCTTGGCATGGATTGGCTTTCTCTACATGGATCTCATATCAATTGCCAAATAAGGGAAGTCACATTTCATATTCCAGATCAATCTATGATCGTATATCAATGCAAGGATGAACATAACCTTCCAGTGGAAATTTCTTCTATCTTATGGGTATTGATTCCACTAAATGAAGGTTATTTATCTCAAATGGTTGGTGAGAAACTCACGATTAAGAATATGCCCATTGTACGGGAGTTTGATGATGTCTTTCCGGAGGAATTACCGGGTCTTCCACCAAATCGTGAAGTTGAGTTTTCAATAGAACTCGTACCGGGCGCTTTGCCAATTTCAAAGACACCTTATAGAATGGCCCCAATTGAGTTGCAGGAATTGAAGAAGCAACTCCAAGAGAATCTTGATAAGGGATTCATACGCCCTAGTGCGTCACCTTGGGGAGCACCTGTTCAATTTTTTAAGAATAAAGATGGATCAATGAGACTCTTCATTGATTATCGAGAACTTAACAAGATCACTATCAAGAACAAATATCCTCTCCCACGCATTGATGACTTATTTGACCAACTACGCGGAGCTCAATACTTTTCCAAGATTGATCTTCGTTCAGGGTATCATCAATTAAGGGTCAAAAGGGAGGATATACCAAAGACGGCATCCCGTACAAGGTATGGACACTATGAATTTATAGTGATGCCATTTGGTCTTACTAATGCCCCTGCTATCTTCATGGATCTAATGAATAGAGTCTTTAGAGACTATCTTGATCAATTTGTGGTAGTCTTTATAGACGATATTCTTGTCTATTCAAAGAGCAAGGAAGAGCATGAAGATCACTTGATAATTATATTGAAGACCCTGAGAAAGGAGAAGCTTTATGCCAAATTTACCAAGTGTGAATTTTGGCTTCAAAAAGTTGCATTTTTGGGTCACATAATCTCAAAAGAGGGGATATCTGTGGATCCAGCAAAAACAGAGGTTATCGAAAGATGGTCGAGACCAACAACAGTAACTGAGATTCGAAGTTTTCTTGGTTTGGATGGATATTATCGACGTTTTGTAAAAGATTTTTCACGATTATATAATCCACTCACCAAGTTGACTCGGAAAGGAGTTAAGTTTGTTTGGACAGAGGAATGTGAAGAGAATTTCAAGGAGTTGAAAAGAAGGTTATCCAGTGCACCTGTGCTCACACTGCCTTGTAGTGGAGAAAGGTTTGTGATCTATAGTGATGCATCCAAGAAGGGATTGGGGTGTGTTCTTATGCAAAATGATATGGTGATAGCTTATGCCTCACGACAGTTGAAAATCCATGAGCAAAATTACCCAACTCATGATTTGGAGTTGGCTGCGGTAATCTTTGCATTAAAGATTTGGAGACATTACCTTTATGGTGAAAGGTGTGATATTTATACTGATCATAAAAGTTTAATGTATATTTTCACACAAAAGGAGTTGAATATGCGTCAAAGAAGATGGTTGGAGCTGATTAAGGATTATGACTGCTCAATCCATTACCACCCTGGGAAAGCAAACAAGGTGGCAGATGCATTAAGTCGACAAGACCATGCTATTTTATCCATGATGAGGATCACAAAAGATCCAATATTTATGGATTTACAAAGGATGGATCTTGGAATTATAATGGAAGGGGAAAAATATTATCTTTCTCAAATGAATGTTCAACCATCTATACATGCGAAGATTAAGGAGGTACAGAAAGAAGATGTCGAGTTACAAAAGAAGGTGAGAAATGTTCCTGAATCCAACCTTGATTGTGATGGGATAATAAAGTTCAGGAATCGGTTTTGTGTTCCTCCCATCCCCGAATTAAAGAAGGAGCTGCTGGATGAGGCTCATAGTTCTTCATTCTCTATTCATCCTGGAAGCACGAAGATGTATAGGGACCTGAATGAGTACTTCTGGTGGGATGGCATGAAAAGAGATGTTACTGAATATGTCTCTCGATGCTTGGTTTGTCAACAAGTTAAAGCTGAGAGACAGAAGTCTAAGGGGATGTTACAACCATTACCCATACCCGAATGGAAATGGGAAAACATCACTATGGACTTTGTCACATGACTTCCTAAAACATCCAAAGGCAATAATTCTATTTGGGTCATAGTTGATCGTCTTACAAAGTCTGCACACTTCATTGCTATTAGAGAGGATTTCTCTCTAGATCAGCTTGCCAGGATATATGTAAAGGAAGTGGTAAGATTTCATGGAGTACCACTTTCTATTATATCTGATCGGGATCCGAGATTTACCTCGAAGTTCTGGCGAAGTCTTCAGCATACTCTGGATACAGAGTTGAGTTTCAGCACTGCTTATCATCCCCAGACAGACGGTCAGTCTGAGAGAACAATTCAAACCCTAGAAGATATGTTGAGAGCTTGCTCTATGGATTTCAAAGGAGGTTGGGATCAACACCTACCTTTGGTGGAATTTTCTTATAATAATAGCTTTCACTCTAGTATTCAGATGGCTCCTTATGAAGCTCTCTATGGAAAGAAATGCAGGACTCCAACTTGATGGGATGAAGTTGGGGAAAGAAAGCTATTAGGACCTGATCTCGTTGATGAAATGGCAGAAAAGGTTAGATCTATTCAACAACACATAAGAGCAGCTCAGAGTCGACAGAAAAGTTATGCCGACAACCGAAGAAAAGGCCTAGAGTTTGAAGTGGGTGATAAAGTGTTCTTACGAATATCTCCCTGGAAGAGGGTTATGAGATTTGGAAAGAAGGGGAAGTTGAGCCCTAGATATATCGGTCCTTTCGAAATACTGGATCGTGTTGGGAAGTTAGCTTACCGATTGGCGCTTCCACCGAATCTCTCTCAAGTTCACGATATGTTCCATGTATCTCTCCTGAGAAAGTACATACCAGATCCTTCACATGTACTCAGCTCAGAAGTTGTACCGCTGGAGCAAGATCTTTCTTATGAAGAAAAGCCGATAGAGATTCTGGATCGTAGCGAAAAAGTCCTACGAAACAAGACCACTCGATTGGTGAATGTTTTATGGAGGAACCACCAATTAGAAGAAGCTACATGGGAGCTTGAGGATATGATGAGGGAGAAGTATCCTCGTCTGTTTGTTACAAAGTGACGAATTTCGAGGGCGAAATTCTTTTTAAGGGGGGTAGAATGTAACAACCGAGACTTTTATGTTATATAAATCATCAAAGGAATCTTTTTCTACACAACACTTGCTTGGCTTGCTTTACACGCAATCGCGACCTTCCTCGATAGCTTGCGTCGTACGCAATACCGAGTTTCACTAAACAACAATATGCTATTAAAACTAGCCGTTATGAATAGTAATAACCACTTTTTGAAATTTTATAAATTTTATTTTTTAAAATGGACTTCATTTTTGGATTCGGAATACCGAAATTAGCCTAGGGTGAAATTTTGGTATTTTTCTGAAAACATTCAATTTTTGATGAATAGTGAAACCAATAAGTGGTAGGTTAAAAACTGAATTTTGCATAAAACTTAATTTTACCGCTTCTGTGAATGGAATTTCGAAAATCCGACAGACACGGTTGATATCAGTAAGTAAAATGTGGTTCAATGAGATAAAAATAATTTTTTGGTGAATAGTAACTTTTTACTTTTTTTTACCGCGGTTAATAGTAAATAGGGTAAATAAGGGTAAATATGATATTACTATTACCCTAACACATGTCCTAATTCTATTGGATAAGTGTAATTCGACTAAAATCAAACTTAGGAATAAAATATGACCATTTAGGCCCACTTGGATTAGATTAGGACATTTATTATTAATTTATTTAAAGAAGGGTTAAAATAGTTAAAATCAATGTTTAATAAGTAAATCATTTTTAATATGGGGTTATACATAAGATAAATTCGACTATAAATATTCATTAGAAAGCTAAAAAGATTTCCTACATAATGGTATTTTATTTATAATTTTTATACATTAAATAATTTAATTTATTTATGACACAATTATGATGCAGTAATTATCTTATTTATGAAATATTGACATAATTGATGTTATAAACACCAAAATAAATGTAATTTGAGACTTTTTATGAATTACACTAATTTTCTAGGTTACTATGATATATTAGTGTTGATTTAATCAACTTGGTTCGAACATATAATTCTGTTATGACTTTCACAAAAATCATATATCAAATAGTGTCAAAATTGACACAAAATAGTTTTTAAATTAAATATTACATTATTAATTGTTATTTTATTCCTAAAAATCTAAGGTTCGGCCAAATGACTTAGATAAGGATATATATATTAATAATAAACAATTTGGGGTTCTTTTGGCATGTTATAGTAAGTGTATTAACCATATAGTGAAAGAAAACAAAAAGGCATGGTAAAAGTTAAATGATTTAACTTAGAGTTAAATCTAATTGATAAGGTTAAAATAATACCCTAAACTTGTCTAAATCCTATTGGTTGATAGGATTTCGACCCTTCCCCACTTTAGCTTCGAAATAAGACCCTTTGGAACCATTATAAACCTATTTTGACTTTAATATAAAATAATATTTTGAGATATTCCTAAGGTGCCCCTCTCCTCCCTTATAAAAGGGCACCTCCTCCCCCTCCTCCTCACACCAATTTGAGCACTCAAGCTCGGCCAACCCCTTCCATTTTCTCCTCTACAATTCCCTAGAATAATCCTAGAGGTCCTGGTCTTCTTCAAAGACCAATATTAGTTCCCTAAGTGGAGGATTCAAAGAAGCGTTCCAAAGAAGAGGAGCTTCGGACACGTACAAAGCAAATTGGACCTAAGTTAAGGGAAAATATCACAATCTCATTTTTATCCGAGATTGTTTATTCGTAAGTATTCACTGGGGTGTATTTTATTATCCACATCCATGTTTCAGTAATATGTAATATTATTTACATCCACCTACAATTGTTTAAATCCATTTTTACCCTTCGGTGAGTTTTTAGTAATATGTATGAAAGGAATCTTTTGTCGTTTTTCGTACGAGGTACTTTTTGACTTTTCCAACAAAAGTACGAAGAATGTTTTTTTTAACTTTTACGGCATGAATGGATTCTTAAAACATTATTTCCAAGAAGCTTCCTTTACAAGTATTCAAGTTTATTTTTTATCAAATTCTTTTAGTTTAAAATTGTATGACATGTTAAGAAAGGAAAAGTGTTTTTGAAGTAGAAAGGATATTTTCCTCAAGAATGGAGTTCAAGTATTTTATCAAAATTATTTTCCATCTAAGATAATAAAAGGGTTCTGTTTTTATCCCTATTATTACATGGATTTGATTATGTTGTGATGGAAATATTTTTATGAATTCCTTTATCTTATATGAATTGTTTTATGATGTCATGTTGTTTAAGAATCCCATTTTTATTACATGGGTTATGCTGTGATGTATGGTTTATGATTATTTGGCACACATAAGAAAGGATTCATTATAAGATGGGTGGGACCTATATCTCCCTCCAATGCATTGGGTAAAGATTTTATATCTCATGAGATATACATGGCTGGAACGGAAGGTTATTTCGGTTCAGTGATACAGGACTGAAACGAGGAGTGAACTCAGTTCAGAAAGAGACTTTGTCCACTAAGATAGTCTTGGAAATGAGTCATGACTAACAAGAAATGATTTTCAATGATTATGTGTTCATGCCACAAAGTTTCAAGTTTTATGTTATGATTATGGGGATCTCATTTTCACTTCTATGATTTATTCCATGTTAAGATATTATGATCTCTTTTGTAGGTTTTGATTTTCAAAAAGATATGATATGATTTTTATTTCCTTTATTTGCCCTTGCTGAGCATTTGAGATCACCCTTTTATGTTTTCTTTTCCCCAGGTCAGGAAGATGGATATTAAGTAGAATATGCTAAAAGGGACCCTAGATATGATGAAATAAATGGGAGACACTGTAGAAGATTTATGAACCAGTTGTTTATGTTTCCCAGTTTCTAAAGACACTATACATATACGGTCCTTTGTGGTTTTGTCATATGTTGTAATAAGTGTGCTTCAATTTTGAAGTATTAACAATGTATGTAAATTATGGGTCGTTATAATGAGAGAATCTGTTTAGGGGAGAAGTTCAAGCTCATTGAGATCATGGCCCAAACCATGTTCACTGAATGTCCTTTTGAAATCCCCACAATCGCACACCTTACTCTTAGGTAGAATGTTGGTGTAATAAAGGGATATGTAACAAGACCCTAGAATTATGATTATGTGCATTTTTTTTGTATACAATAATGAATATAATTTCGTTAAATTATTGTTACTTTGTAAATTATTATTAAAGAAAAAATAGTATTTTTGGTTAATATTCAAATTCAATTAAGAAATATATTTTATTGAATTAATGGTTTTCTAAATTAAATAATATTTTAATAAATTATTTTCATGAAATTAAATTTAAATATAGTTGTTCGTATATTTTTTTTGAAGTAAAATGTGATTTTTATTAAGGTTTCAAAACTGTTTTTTTTTTCAAAACGAATCAGTTTTAAATAAACATCAGTTTTTATTTTAAAAGTGAAAATTCACATATTCATAAAATTATTTAGATAAAATGAATATTATTTTTGGAATCATGACATTGAAATTATCCAAAGAAAATTTTTCATAATTTTTTTAGACAATCAATATTTTGGGTAAAAATTAAATATCGTATAAATATATAATATGTTTTATAACATTATAATGACCCAATAGTGATGTAATAAATTACTTTAAAATATATATTCGGACAAATATATGTTTTTACTTTAAAATAATTTAATTTTAAGTGTATTTTATTTATTTTACAAAGCCTTAGTGAATCCTCCAAGACCTATAAAATATTTTATGATTTTTAAATTCATTCCCTTGAAAATATAACTCACCTTCACATAATAAAGGTAAATATTTTAATATATTAGTCCCTTAACTTTATAAAATAATTTATACTACTCCCCGTTTCTATAAACCATGGTGGTTTATGGTTTTTAATATTTTATCATGTAGTGCCCAAAACCAAAATAGTAAATAATTCCCCCACCTTTCAAATATAAACCCACCCAATCACCCATTTCTCTTCACCCAAAATATTTTAAGCTTAAAAAAACTCTTCCTATTACTCCCTAGGGTCCTAAAAAGGTTATCCAAGCTCCCAATAATCCTCTCCCAAGACTTTGGGATCACATATCGAAGTAAGGGACCTCCCTCTCACTTTTTCTGTAAGCACCTCTTTTATATCCTAACTTTTAATATTCATTTTCTTGATTTTGTATATGTTCTTCAATACCTTCTTAATATCAATTTGATTTATACATTATGGTATCTTCTATTCACTCCCATTAATTCACCTATTATCCTTTAAACCCACCTGTTACTATGCTAAAATTCCTTAAGGGATTTATCATATCTCATTTCCTTTCAATCATTTATTTTATATTATGCATCTAAATTACATTTCACATGTTGTGATATTATATTCCATGATCCCCTTAATATACATCACATGTATAAATGATTAGATACCCATTTATCTCTCATCAACACAATTTATGAATTTCCTTTTGATTCCATTATGATGCCAAAATTATACTGCAATTTTCCATGCCAAAATCTGCAGGTAGTGAATACTATACCCATTCCTCTATCAAGGATAGTCAAATTTATGCACACATAATTATAAAATGGTAACTAAAATGGATTAATTACACATTCCCTGATCGTGTAATAAATTATGATTTTGAATGAATCCATCTTATATGATCTATGTGGAACACTAAAGCATGAGATTAAAATGATTATAAAGGGTGTATCCTGGTATCACTCAATGCATTGGGTAATGTTTAGTATCATAATACATCATGTTGTGAAAGTGGTATACCTTATTCTTTTATAAGACTTTTGTCTAACATGTTGGTACAAGGGTTTACCTGATTCATTTTTGTTAATGATGTAGTGTTTTAAGTTTTTCCACATTTCCATGTTATAATAATCATGCTATATAATTCCTTTATGTTCATGTTTCTCTTATGCTCCATTGATATGCCTATTTTCTAACATGTATTACATTATTCATGTTATAACTTTTTTACTCCATTAATTTTCTTTATAGATCACCATTTTGTTATATATTTCCTCAGGTTATCCCATGCAATGCTATGTATGAAGGAATGTTGTGGTCATGTAAAAGATGTTTTCAACAACGGTGTGTATTTCATGTATTATGTTGTTATGTAATGTTTCAAAGCTCCCAAGAAAATAGACCTTTTGATCTCATAAGTTGTATTAAGTTCAATTTTATGTAATAAATCATGTTTAAATGTGAAAAAAGTGAAGGGTTGTTATAGTTGGTATCATAGGATATGCTTAGTTATTTTTTGGATTATAATTAGAAAACTATAGCGAAGTTTTTAAGGATTAGACTATGTATAAGAAAAGAATCCCTAAAAAATTTTGAGTATAGAGTAAGTGGTTTATTAAGAAAATATATCCATGTATTGATATGAAAAAAATCAGTGGTGGCTCTGGAACAGATGTATCTATGGTAAAAACCGAAAACACCACTTTGAGTTAGACTTAAACAGGAAATGGTTGATGACAATAGGACTTGTTTCACTATTAGTTCGAAACTTTTGTGGGATATTGTTTGGTAAATTCATATTATTAGTATGAAATATTATTTAGGAAACAAAAAAATTCCCCTAAGAATTTTTGTTAGGAAGTAGATCATGGATAACATTGATCAAAGATTTGAAATTCATGTGTTAAGGAGATAAATATAATTTATAAGTTATCAAATTTTTCATTGGATAAACCTTTATGTGTTTAATAGTTTAAAATATTTACCCATAATTTAACTTTTATTCCATCCAATGGTGGGTAATAGGAGGAATCAGGCTAACAACCAATGAAAAGATCAATTTAATGACTACTCCAATGATATTTCCAATCTAATGGGATTGTTAATCGCAAACTTTGTCATGATACTATCTCAATTACTCATGTTTTGAAAAGAAACCTTGATCAAGAAAAGTTTCCACCCCCCCCCCCCCACCCAAGAACAAGCCCCAATTGAGATCTTGATGTGACAAGGGTCTCCTAATTTCAATGGATCATCTTATCCATAAATCATCAAACAATGGATAAACTTCATTTAGAAGATCTTATCCATCCTTCAATGTTCGAAACAAAATAAGGTTCTTATAGCTTCTTATCGTATGGTGGGTAAAGCTAATCAATGGTGGAAATTGATAAAAAATACAAAGTTTGAGGAAGATATCAAGGCGATGGGATGTACGTATTTTCAAAAAACAAATTAAATAAATATTTTCCTCGCACCCTCCATCTTAATATGGAAAGAAATTTCCTTGAAATCAAGAAAAATGATGACGAATCTTGTTTAGGCGTATGAGAAAAACTTAACCATAATTTCATTATACACCTCCAGTTTTTTCGTTACCCCTGAATTCAAGTTTGAGTACTTATTTAGTGGGTAAACCCTATCCTATAAAATGCCATGGTGATCCATGTCTTTGACATCTATGACTATATTGTTTGATGTTCCCTAAAATTTGAGATAGAGATCGGGGAATCTCAGGGGTATCATGGGGATAAGAAATGGAAAGTGGAATTTTATTCTGGTGGTCCGATTGTTAATTCCAATAGTTCTAAAAAATTATAGCACCTCATTTTAAAAAAGTGAGAAAAGAATCACCCTATAAATTACCTGAAGGGGACGAAGAAAGGCTTTAGCTGCAAGAAAAAAGGGTACCTAGCCCGAGATTTCTGGAAATAAAAACCTGCTACTGTGATAGAGTAAAATAGCACTCTATTCAATCCTCAACGCATTATTAATTTATACAACTATAAAAAATCATGGTACTTCGCAAACCAGTTCCCTAATCCAAGAGTTTTTTAGGCAACCAACAACCACTAAGGCTACAATGGAGATATTTTTCCATCACTACAGTCGAAGTGATTCCCCTAAATGAAGTGGTGATAGGTACACTAGTTACTCATTCATGAATAGTAAACATAATTTTTGATTCTGGTACTAAAAATTCTTTTATATCCCAATAGTTTAGTAGAACATTCCAAAAACCACCACAAAGCATGTAATTAAAGATGTCGATGAAAATGGAAAATGGGAGAATTATTGCATCCTATGTATATAACTCATCTATGGTCACAATCTGTGGTTTGAACGTCCCAATGAACCTCATATGATCCCTTTGGTGGAATTTTATTAAATTCTTGTCATGGATTAAATTTCCCTATATAGAGCTAACATAAATTTCCGTGAGATAGAAATCACTCTCTAAATGGTGAATCGACCCGTGATTCTATACAAGTGAAAGGAAGAGGATGAATCTTCATTACCACCATCATATCAAGAATGGATATTACTAACTTATGAGAATTCGTATCATTATTAGATAATTTAGTCCAAGGAAATAACCATCCTTGAAGACATGCCTATTTTGAGGGAATTCGCTGATGTGTTTCCCAAGGAATTGTCTGGTCTTCCTCATAGAAGATATGTTGAATTATTGATTGATCTTTACCTAGGGTGTTTAAAATATCCAAGACTTCATATATAATGGTTGTTGTGGAGCTTGAGGAGCTAAAGAAACAACTATAGGAGAATTTCAATAAATTCTTTATATGCCCAAGATCGTCACCATGGGGTGCACCAGTCCTCTTCATCAAGAAGAAGGATGGTAAAATGTGCCTTTTCTTTGATTATCATGAGCTCAAAAAAGTTATTATAAAGAAAAAAAGAATCTGTTTTCATGAATTTTTGACTATTTTTATCAACTTTGTGGTGCATAATACTTCTATCGTGTGGATATTCTATGGGGATCTTACCAAGTAATAGTAAAGAAGGAGGATATCCCCAAGACTACATTTCATACAATGTACAAGCACTATGAATTCAATATAATTTCTTTTGGACTCAATAATTCTCTAGAAATATTCATGGACTAGATGAATAGATTCTTGATAGATTACCTCAAAAAATTTGTGATAGTTTTTATAGAAAATGTTCTATTATACTCCAAACCCAAGGAGGAGAATGAAGAGCATCCGAGCACTATGCTAGAGACCTTGCAAAAGGAGAAGATCTATAAAAAGTAAAAAAAGTGTGAGTTTTGGTTGAAGGAAGTTTCATTCATGGATTATATAATCACATGAAATGGGATATCTATAGATCCTTCCAAAATAAAAAAAATTGAGGGATGGATAAGGATAATATCTATAAAGAATATCCATATATTCCTGGGGTCAGCTGGATATTATTGTCGGTTTGTGAGAATTTTCACACAACTATCAAACCCTTTTACCAAGGTAACTTAGAAGTGATCCATGTTTTCATGGAATGATGAATGTGAAGAAAGCGTCATAGAGTAGAAGAAGAGGTTTATTACTGCACCTGTGCTCACACTACCCATAAGTGGGGAGCTTTTCATAATCTTCAATGATGCTTCGAAGAAGGGAATGGGTTGTGTGTTGATGTATAATGAAAAATTCATTGCCTATTCCCCAAGGCAGTTGAAAATGCATGAGAAAAACTATCTCACGCTTGATATATATTTGGAAGCTGCGACATTTGAATTGAAAATCTGGTGGAATTATCTATTTGGGGAGAAGTGTGAAGTATTTGTGGATAAAAAAAGTCTAAAATATATATTCACACATAAATAGATGAATATGTTCCAATGAATATGTTTCAATATAAACAAAAATTATGATAGCTCAATCCATTACCATCCTAGTAATGAGAACAAGGTGGTGAATGCTCTAAGTAGAAAGGACCCAGCAATGCTATTGTAGATGATAATTGAAATGGATCCAATCTTCATAAATTTAATGAAGATGGTCATGGGGATTCTAAAGAAGAGAACATCATCAATCATTTCACAAATTATTTCTCAACCGTCTCTTTTGTAAAGGTTAAATTATGCTCAAAAAGATGACGTGGGAATTCAAAAAAAGTGTAAACTTTTAAAAAAAAGTAACTTCTCAGAGTGCAATTTTAATGAAGAAGGAATTGTGATATTTGTGTCATTACTATGTGTTCCATAAAATTCGGAGTTAAATAAATAACTTTTGGATGATGCACATAGTTTGAATTTATCCATTCACCCAGGAAATAAAAAGATGTATCAACATCTCTAGGAGAACTATTGGTCGGATAACATGAAGAAGGAGATCGAAAATTATACATCAATGTAATTGGTATGTAAGCAAGTGAAGTCTTAGAGAAATAAGTCTAAGGGGATGATGTAACCATTACCCATACTAACATGGAAATGGGAAAACATAACAATGGACTTTGTCATCGGACATCTGAATAAATACAAAGGAAAAAATGTTATTTGGGTTGTTCTAGATTGTCTTACAAAGACTAAACACTTCATTTCAATTCAAGTGGATTTCTCACTAGATCAACTGGAATATATATACATTTGAGAAGTGGTAAGTCTATATGGAGTACCACTATAGATTGTGTCTAATTGAGATCCAATATTCACCTCTATGTTTTGGAAGAGTCTCCAATATGCTCTGAACACTAAGTTTAACTTTTGCACGACCTATCACCCTCAAACTAATGGGAAACCTAAGAGGACTATCCAAAAACACGAGGGCATGTTGAGAGATTTCATAATGGACTTTAAATGTAGATAGGACCAACATCTTCCTTTTGTGGAGTTCTCTTACGACAACAATTTCCACTCAAGCATCCAAACAGATCCTTATGAAGCCCATTATGGGAAGAGGTTCAAAACACTGGAATGTTGAGATGAAGTTGGGGAACAGAAACATCTAGTTTTGAAAATGGTTGAATAAATTATAGAGAAGGTTATGATCATCCATCAGCACATCAAATATACCATGATTCAACAAAAGAGTTGTGATGACAATCATCAACAAGACATAGAGTTTGATGTTAGAGACATCACATTTATCTTCATATCTCCATGGAAGAGAGTTGTGAGATTTGGTATGAAGGGAAAGTTTCATCCAAGGTACATCGGCCCTTTTTGAGATCATTGATTGCATCATAGTGGTGTCCTACAAACTAGCACATCCACCTAACCTCTCTCGAGTACATGATGTATTCCATGTATCCCTCTTGAGGAAGTACATACCTGACCCATCACATGTACTCAATCCAGAGGTGGTACTATAGGGGAATGACCTCTCTTATGAGGAGAATCCAGTGAATATCTTAGATCATAGAGAAAAAGTTATGAGAAATAATATGATTCCCCTTCTTAAGGTTTTGTGGTGAAACAACAAGTTTGAAGAACAAACATGGGAACTGAAGGATGTGATAAAGCAAAGTTACCCTCATCTTTCTAAGTGTGGGAAAAGGAAATTTAAAGGGTTAAATTTATTAAGGGGGGAAGGTTGTAACAACCTGAAAATTTATGAATAAAATTCTCTTTATTTTCATTAAATGTCATATGGATATAGAAAACATAGGCATTCCTTTTGTTTTATTATATCCAATTGGATTTAAATGACTTTTAAGTATCCTTATCAGTGATAATATATCCACTAAATAGTGATCACATGACTAGTATAGATATATGGTTTTAAATAGTCCTTTTTCCACAAAAAAAGTAAGTGATAGCCTCAAATAGTAGGATCGTGCCCTATGATACCCATTTTTCAGAGATTCCAAGGGAGATTTTATTTTGGGGATTTTCCCTAGACCAATCACAAGCCAAGATCCAACAACTTGAGCCTGATAGAAACCATTTATGGGAGAATTTCAAGCTAATCATGATCACAGACCAAACCATGTTCACCAAAAAACCACATGAAAGATCCACCAACACACACCTTACTCGTAGGGAGTATGATTGTGTAATAAAGGGATATGTAACAAGACCATATAATTAAGATTATATACTTTATTTTTTAATATAATAATGAATATACTTTCATTATTTAACTGTTCATTTGTAAATTATTTTTAAAGAACAAATAGTATTTTTGGTTAATATTCAAATTCAATTCGGAAATATTTTTTGATGAATTAATGGACTTTTGAATTAAATAATATGTATTAAAATATTTTTATTAAATTACTTTTAAATATAAATGATCATATAATTTTTATGAATTGAAATGTAATTTTTATTAAGGTTTGAAAACTGTTTTTTATTTCAAAACCAATCAATTGTCAATAAATGTTGGTTTTTATTTTAAATGTTAAAATTCAAATATTTAGTAAATTATTTTGAAATAATGAATATTATTTTTTGAATTAGGACGTTGAAATTATCTAACGGTTCATTTTTATCTAATTTTATGAGGAAATCAAATTTTTAGGTTAAAATTAAATACCATATAAATATACAATATGTTTTATGACGTCATAATAACACAATAAGGGTGTAATAAAACAATATAAAAGGTATATTCATCAAATATATGTTTTTAAATTAAAATAATATAATTTTAAGTTGATATTTTTTATTTTACAATGCCTTAGTGAATCCTTGAAAGTATGAATGACCTCAACATAAGAAAGGGAAATATTTTAATATATTCATCCCTTAGACTTATAAAATAATGTATACCACTAATATTTTCCAGAATACATGGATAAAAACCATGGAATGGTTTGTGGTTTTGACTATTTTTGTGTCTAGTCTCTAAAACAAAAATAATAAATAATTCCCCCAACATTCCTATATAATCCCACACAAGCACATATTTCTCTTCACTCAAACTCTTTTAATATAGAAAACCATCTTTCTATTAATCTATATAGTCCTCCAAAGGCACCCCCAACCTCCTAAAAAGCCTCCCTCAAGCCATTGGGATCACACATCCAATTAAGGGATCTCTCTCTCTCATTTTTCTTCAAGCACCTCTTTTATGTCATGCCTTTTAATTTCTATTTACTTGATTTGGGATATGATCGTACATACTTCCTTACTATCCATTTTATGTATATAGGATGGTATCTTCCTTTCACTCTCATTAATCCACCTATGATTCTTTAATCCCACTCGTTACTATGCCAAAATTAAATAAGGGAATTCTCTCTTCTCATTTTCATTGAAGCATTTATATTATATTCTGAATCTAAATTATATTTAACATGTTGGTATATTATGTTGCATTATCCCATTACTATCCATACCATTTGTAAATTATCATATGCCCCTTTCTTTTTCATCAAACCAATTTATAAATTTCAATATGACGTTGTTATGCTTCCAAAATTTCACCACAATTCTTCATGCCAAAATCATTGTGTAGTGAATACCATACCCATTCCTCTATCAATGGTATTCACCTTTATGAACACATAATTATTTAATGGAGAATTACATGTATGAATAAAACATTCCTTAATCATGTATTAAATGATGATGTTTAATAAATCCAAGTTATATGATATATGTGGCACATATAAGCGTGAGGTTGAAATTTCTTTGAAGGGTGTGCCCTGATAGTGCACCAATAAATTGGGTAATGTTTAGTATCATTGTAACATCCTAGGTAAATAAAGAATATGAAATTTTCATATTAATTAATATTTGTAAATTAAATATTAATTTTACTTTAAAGGGGATGATATATTCAATGGTGTACCCAACACGCAACAACGGGTTTCTCCGAAGTCTTATGTTGCACCCAGTGCAGAGTCATATTGAAAAAATAACAATATAATATTATTATTTTAAATGGTAGTTAATGCCTAGCCATTTTATTGGAATAAATATACAGAACTAACCATATTATAACTTTACATTTTTTTTCAATGTCTTTACCTTTATCCAATAAATGATAGAGGCTTAAAATGTGAGTGAATCCAATTTTAAGCATAAATAGTATAATATTCTTTAAAAGGTCGATTTACCGCCTTTTAATATAGAACCCTTTTTAAATATAGTTTTTGTCACTTTTATATGTTTCATTTGACAAAATAAACTTCTTATTTAGAATAGGTAAATCAAAAATTACTTTGGTTAAATTTTTTGTATTTTTCTGATAAAGTTCATTTTTAATGAATAGTGAAAAATACTGTGTTTTAAGTCAAAACTGTCTTTTCATATGATTTATTTATATGGTTAGATTTTATTTTTAAATAGTTTTAAAGTGTAATTGGATAATATTTTTACTATTTAATCCAATTTTGGTTAGTGGAAGTAATTTTACTTTGAAATTGTACATAAACACATGTCAATCTTTTTGTAGTTTTTACTTCTTAAAAACACACTTTCGAGTTTGACAATGGAAATTAATTTTAAATTAATTTATGAAACTTATATGTTTTTAATTTGGTAAAATAGACATAAGTTTTTAATTTGTAATATCAAAATTATCTTTAGGTGAATTTTTGGTATTTTTTTGAAAACGTTCAATTTTTTATGAATAGTGAAAAACACTACAAAGTAGTTAAAAAGTGACTTTTTCATTTAAAAAAATTTTTACTCCTTCTATGAATTGAATTTAAAAAATCCGACATACATGGTTGTCCTCATTATGTAAAATTTGGTTCAATAGGATGAAAATAATTTTTTTGAATAGTGACTTTTGATTTTTTTACCACAGTTAAAGTTAAATAGGGCAATTCAATGTGAAAAAAAATTAATAATATAAAATTACCTTAAAACTTGTCCTAACCTTATTTTATGAGTCATTTCCAACCAATATAATCCTTGGGTAGAAATTTTGGCCATATAAATCCATTTGGGTAAGATAATTACATTAATAACTTTTTATTTAAAGTAAAAATAAAAATATCCTAAACATGTATTGTTTTTCCAAAACAATTTTAATGAGGGTTTATATAATTGATATATTCGACTATAAATGGTCATTAGAAATATATAAATATTTCATATATCATGGTATTTTATTTATAATTTTTAGGAATCATATAAATAAATTTATTTATGACACAATGATGATGTAATTATTACCTCATTAATGAATGTTTTAAATAAATGAGATTATAAATATTAAAATAAAGATATTTTAATACTATTTATGCCATCAAAGAATATTATATAAGAGGTTGACTTGTTATATTTGAATTAATGATGGGATTTTTAAAGAATCAAGTTGGTTTGGATTTTTTACAAAGTCATGATATGAATAGTATAAGAATTAATTTTAATGAGTTTTTAAATCAATTAATATTTTATTAAATGATAAAATAGTCCTAAAAATATTAGATTCAGAAAAATGAATTAGATAAGTTTAAAAATGTTATTAATTAACCACTTGGTGTTTGATTATAATTATATGGTAACTATATTAAACATATAGTATGAATATACAAGAAGATATGGTAAAAGTTAAATAAGTAAACAAAGGGTTAAATAAAAAATATAAGGATTAAAAAATATCCAAAACCTGTCCAATTCTTAATAGATGAATTTATTTTGACTAATATTCATCTTATCTTTGAATTTAATAAGTTTTGGTCCTTTTGAAACTGAATATTATTTTATAATAAAATAATACTTTCAAATTTTCTTAAAGATCCCCTCCCCCTTCTTATAAAAGACCATCACCTCTAACCCATTACTCACACCTCTCAAGCCCCTTGGATCGTCCAACCTTTGGCCAGATAAGCTCCCAAAATCCCTCTCTTCTTTTTAGTAGCCTTACCTTAGGTAGAAGAAACTTCAAGAAAGCCTTTTGGTTCAAATGAAAGGGAGTTACCCGATTTAAAGAAGATTAAAGAACGAACGAGTCAAGTCAGAAACGAGGTAAGGGACTTCATCTCAATATCCTTTCATTGAGGAATATTTTTATTTATACATTAATTTCTTTTATATGGTGTATATACACTATTTAATATTCATTTCATTTAAATTTAATCTTTTTCAACAAAGTGTTTTACTAAAAAAAGGTTTCTTTTTAACATACACAGTGACAAAGAACTTTCCACCTTCACAAGTATTATTTGATCTTTGGATTCCTTAACAATATATAGTGTTGTTTAAAAGGGAAATAAATACCATATACTCTTTTACATATTTAGGCATTAAAAATCATTTTGATAATGGATTGATTATGTCAATATATTAATATGATATATTGAGATTTCAATATGGAAATGTTATCTTTCCATTATGCTTTGGTAATGTGTTATGATTATGTTATGGTTCTTGGGTATTTTCTTTGTATATGGGTGGTTTCATGATAAACCTAGGTTTGGTGATCCCGAGATAGCTCTCCAATTTATTGGGTAACATGACGGAGGTAAAAGTTAATGTTTCTCCTAAGAGATTTCAGGAATATACTATGATGGGTATTCCAAATGTAACTGCCTATGTAGCTATGAAAGATACACTGTAATTTTGATATATATTCCACAAGTTACCTTTATGATTTATGATTTCTATGTGTTATTCATAAATCTTATGATTTCATGAGGTATGTAAATTAGCATATTTTTTGTATGTATTGATGGAATAATGATTTCTTTATTTATTTTATAAGCCTTACTGAGATTTTTATGCTCATCCCAGGTTTTTGAAATGTTTTTCACAGGGTATAAGATAGCGTAAGAGAAAGGAAGAATTCAAGAAGATGTATATCTAGAAAATAATTTTTGTTTCTTTTATGAATTTTTATTTTATGAAAAGAATGGATACTGAGTAGAAGTGTCTACTTTGTAATATTTTAGATGTAATGTTATAATTATGGCATAATTATCTAAAACTCTAAACTTGAAAAGATCCTCAATGTGAATTATTAACTTAATTCATGATTATATAACTTTTAAGGTTGGGACCTTATAGTTGGTATCAATGGTCAGTTTAGAAAATATTTGGAGTTAGGGTATTGTTAAATTAATATCCATAAATTAATTTATGTTACGATTGAAATGATATAGCATTTACATATTAGAATGTAAATTCTCCTAAGATATTCCTATGTTCCGAATGGTTTTTTGCAAAAGAAATATAGTAGTTATGATGGGACGAAATCAAGAGGAAAATAATATTCCAAATTATAAAATGGAGATGTTCAGAATCGGAACAAAATAGTTTGTTGCATTGGTGGAATAGTTGACTTAGGCTATAAATGTTGGTGGTATCCATGCACCAGATCAGGCAGATCAACCACAAAGGAAAATGTCAGTAGTGGATCATTTCCTGAGGCATCATCCACCATCATTCAGAGGGTCATCTGACTCTATGCTATATGAAGGGTGGATTAAAGCACCAGAGAATATTTTTGATGTCTTGGTGTGTTAAGAACTTAAAAAGATTATTATTGTTGTTTAATTTTTTAAAGGTGAAGCCAATCAGTGGTGGTCGATGGTGAAAAATATTAGGGATAGTGAGGAGATTGATTCTCTTGACTGGGATGAATTCAAAGGTATGTTTCTTGAGAAATATTTTCCTCAAGTGGTTCATCTTAGGATGAAAAAAAAATCCCTTGAATTGAGGCTAGAGGATGACTTAGTGGCTGCTTATGAATCCAAATTCACTTTATTGGTAAGGTGTGCTCTAAATTTCATATGAGATCTTGATAGTAAAATCAACCAATTTTACCTAGGATTAAAGATAAAGTATCAAAGATATTTAGATTCTTGTGAGTTCAAAAGCTATGAAAAACATGTTCAATGTGGAGAGAAGGTGGAAATGGAGTTTTTCGATTATCATGTGTTCTTTGAAAAACAACAGAATAAGTGGATGATGTGGAAGACGAAAGGTATGAACTCTTTAAAAAATTCTGATGGTAAGAAACTTAAGTTTACAGTTTGTGAAAATTTTGAGAAAAATCATACTGGGGAATGTCTTTTGAATTATAGTAAGTGATACTGATGTGGTAAAATGGTACATAAGGCTTGTAATTTCACTAAAAAGATCAGGGTAATGATAATACAAAATCTGATTTACAATTCGTAAAATGTTTTAAGTGCAATAAAATGAGTCATTATGAAAATGAGTGTCTAATGAAGAACTCAACATAGGGAAATCAGCAGAACTACAAGTAGAAAGGGGTGGTGAAATCCTTTGCAACTACTTCAGTAGATGTTGGTCCATTGAATGAAGTAGTATCGGGTACACTATTTGTTTATTCTGATTATACCAATGCCTTGTTTGATTCAGGGTCTACTCATTTTTTCATTTCTAATAAATTTTCTAGTAAATTGGGGATTCCATCTCAAAATATAAATCCCTAACTTATGGTATAATTACCAGGAATAAATGTTGATACAAAAAGAAATTATAAGAACCATCTTATTCTTGTGTTCAGAAATAATGTACCTACAATCCTTTTGGTTTTTTCCTTTAGTAGAGTTTGATGTTATTTTGGGTATGAATTGGCTTTCCATTTATCTTGCTAAGATTTACTACAGATCTAAAGTGGTTTATTTTCAGAAAGAATTTCAGTTTGTGTACAATAATGAACCCTTAATTTTTATAACCTATTATAAAGATAAGAAACTAGTAAAATATAGAAATTAATGTTAAGTTTCACATATTTTTGAAAAAAAAGGAACTATTCAGATTAATGATGTATCAGTGGTAAATAAGTATCTTGATTTTTTTCCTAATGAGGTGCCTGGTATAATACCTAACCAGGATGTTGAATTTACTGCTGACTTAGTTCTTGATGCTAAGCCAATTTGAAAACCCCCTTATCAAATTTGTCAAATTGATATTTATTCTGGCTTAATCTTTCTTTGATTTTTGTCACCTTTTGACTCTTGGATCCTATTTGGCCACGTGGCCTATTCTTATAGATGTATTTCATATGTCTTTTTCATGGTTTCCTTCTTCTTCCCTTTAAAAGGAGTTTCTTTCTTGTTCAATAAATGGGGGATTGTCCCATTTACCTTTAAAAAAACATCACGATGGGGTGATATTATCTTTTTTGTTAAAAATAAAGATGGTTTGATGAGACTTTGTACTGATTATAGAGAATTGAATAACATAACTATTAAGAACAAGTATCCTTTTACTCATATAGATAATTTGTTTGATCACCTTCAAGGAGATCAGTACTTTTTGAAGATTGAATTGAGGTCGGGGTATCATCAGTTGAAAGTAATGGAAGCATGCATTCTGAAGACCAAATTTTTGTACTAGATATGGCCATTATGAATTTTTAGTTATACCTTTTGGTTTACCCAATGAACCTGTTGTATTCATGGATCTTATGAATAGAATTTTTTGTGAGTTCTTGGATAAGTTTGTGGTTATGTTTATTGATGATATTTTGTTTTATTCTAAAATTAAACATGAACATTAATGTAATTTAAGGGTTTTCTTACAAACCATAAAAGAAAATAAATTGTATGGTAAATTCAACAAGTGTGAGTTTTGGTTACAAAAAAATTTCATTCCTTGGTCACATTGTTTCAAAAAATGGAATAATTATAGATCCTGCTAAAATAAAAGTTGTTTAAGAATGGACAAGACCCACAAATATAATTGTGATATGTAGGTTTCTTGGTTTAGCAATTTATTACCAGAGGTTTGTTGAAAATTTTACACGGTTATCTAGCCCAATGAATAAGTTTAATCGAAAAGTTATTAAGTTAATTTGGACAAAAGAATGTGATGATTGTTTTCCGGAATTGAAAAGAAGATTGGTGAATGATCTAGTTTTTACAATACCTTCTAGAGATGGTAAATTTGTTATCTATAGTGATGCTTCACTGAAATGACTTGGTTGTGTCCTAATATATAATGATCAGGTAATTTCTTATGCTTCACATTAGTTGAAACCTCATGAGTTAAATTACCCAACACATTATTTGGAATTATCTTCTATTTTTTGGATTTAAAAATTTGGAGGTATCATCTGTATGGAGTAAAATTTGAAATATATACTGACCACAAAATATTGAAGTATATATTCACTCAAAAATAATTGAACATGAGATAGAGTATATGGTTGGAATAAATCAAGTATTATGATTGCACAATTAATTACCATCTAGGAAAGGAAAATAAAATGGCTGATGATTTGATTCGAAAAAACAATGATACATTAACCAAGTTACATTTGGAACAATATCCTTTGATTCAATATTTGTTGAACTTTGGAAGCGAAGTTGTGGGTGCAAGAAATTACTATGTTTTGTTTCAGGTGTTAGTGAAATCATCTCTATCAGAAAAAATTAAGAAATCACAGAACGAAGATAGTGAGTTGTATAAAAAGGTATGGTTGGTTTACAAGGGTAAGTTACCTAATTTTAACATTGATAATGATTGTATTTTTGTGATTTGGGAAGAGATTATGTGTGCCTAGTGACTCACAGTTGAAAGATGAGTTGTTATGTGAAGCTTGTAGTTCTCAGTTTTCAGTTCGTCCCGACAGTACTAAGATGTACAGAGATCTTTGGGAGTATTACTAGTGGTATGGAATGAAAAGAGATCTTGCTGAATTTACTATGAAGTGTTTGGCTTGTCAAAAAAGTAAAATAGAGTGGCAGTTACCGAAAGGTATGCTTTATCCTTTACCAGTGCCACAATGGAAATGGGAAAAATTGTCCATGGATTTCATCATGGGTTTACCAAAGACATCATGTGGTAATAATGTAATCTGGGTTATTGATGATCGATTGACTAAATATTCTCATTTACTTCCTATTAAAGATACTTTGTCTCTAGATCAACTTTCTTAGTTGTATGTTAAAGGGATATTCAAGTTAAATGGATTTTCCCTCTCCGTTGTATCTGATTGTGATCCCAGGTTTACTTATAACTTTTGGAAAGCCCATCATAAGTCGTTGGGTTCTGAATTAAATTTTAGTACAGCTTTTCATCCACAATCAGATGGGCAGTCAGAATGAACAATTCAGACTTTGGAAGATATTCTATATGCTTGTTAAATGGATTACTAGGGAAGTTGTGACCAAAATCTTTCTTTGGTTGAATTTTCATATAATAATAGTTTTCATTCCAGTATACAGATGGCTCTATTTGAGGCATTATATAGAAAGTAGTGTCGAACTCCAGCTTTTTGGGATGATGTAGGTGAAAGGAAGTTGATGGGACCACAATTGGTAGAAGAGATGGCATAAAAATTTCAATTGATTCAGACGCACATGAGTACAACACAGAGTAGGAAAAAAAGTTATGTGGATTACCAGATGAAGGATCTTTCTTTTGAGGTATGTGATCATGTCTTTCTAAAATTTTCACCATGGAAATGTGTGATACATTTTGGCAAGAAGGGAAATTTGATTCTGAGGTTCATTGGACCCTATAAAATCCTAGAGAATGTTAGATCAATTTCATAAAGAGTGGATTTACCTCCAAGTTTATCCCACATGCACAATTTTTTCATGCTTTAGTGTTGAAAAAGTATATGCCAGATCCATCTCATTTTTTGAGTCCAAAGGTAGTTCAGTTGGATGAGAATCTTTCTTATGAGGAACAACCAGTCCAGATTCTTAACCGTAGAGAGAAAGTGTTGCAAAATAAGAAAATCCACCTAGTAAAAGTTTTGTATAAAAACAATATATTTGAAGAGGAAACATGGGAATCTAAAAATGCTATGAGGGGTAAATACCCTCATTTATTTTATAAGTGAATAAAATTGTGAGGACGCAATTTCCAAATTGGGGAAGGTTGTAACATCCCATGTAAATAAAAAATATAAAATTTTCATATTAATTAATAGTTATGAATTAAATATTAATTTTAATTTAATGGGGATTCTATGTTTGATGGAATACTCGACATGCAATAATGGGTTTCTCCAAAGTCTTGTGATGCACACAATGTAGAGTAATATTGAAAAAAAATATATAATTTTATTATTTTAAATGGTAGTTAATGCCTAGCAGTGTTTTTGGTGGGAATGTATAGAACTAACTATATTATGATTATACATGTTTGTTAAATTTATTTACCTTTATCAAATAAAATATATAGGCTTAAAATGTGAAAGAATCTAATTTTTAGTATAAATACTCTAATATTCTTTAAAACGTCGATTTACTGCCTTTTGAGGGCGAACCTTTTTTAAATATATTTTTTGTCTCTTTTATATATTTAATTTAAAAAAATAAACTTCTTTTTTATAAGTGGGAAATCAAAATTTACTTTGGGAAATTTTTTGGTATTTTTCTAATAAAGTTCATTTTTTAATGAATAGTGAAAAATACTGCATTTTAAGTCCAAATTGTCTTTTCGTCTAATTTATTTATATTTTAAGGTTATATTTTTAAATGGTTTTAAATTTTAATTGGATTATAATTTCACCATTTAATCCAATTTTCTTCAATGAAAGTAATTTTATTTTGAAGTTTCATATAAACACATGTCAATCTTTTTGTAGTTTTTACTTCTTAAAAACATGCTTTCAAGTTTGACAACAAAAAATAATTTTAAATTAATTAATGAAACTTCTATGATTTGAATTTGGTAAAATAGAAATCATTTTTGAATTCGGAATATCAAAATTATCTTAAGGAAAATTTTTTGTATTTTTCTGGAAACGTTCAATTTTTGATGAATAGTGAAAAATACTGCATAGTAATAAAAACACGACTTTTTCATTTAAACAAAATTTTACCACTTCTGTGAATTAAATTTTAAAAATCCGACATACATGGTTATCATCAATAAGTAAAATTTGGTTCAATATAATGAAAAAAAATTGGTGAATAGTAATTTTTTATTTTTTTACTTCAGTTAAAGGTAAATAGGGTAATTCAAGGTAAATATAATATTTTAATAATATAAAATTACATTAACACATTTCCTAAACATATTGGATGAGTCCTGGCCAACCAATACAATCCTTGGGTAATAATTTTGTCCCTTGAAATCCATTTGGGTAAGATAATGACATTAATATCTTTTTATTTAAAGTAAAAATAAAAATATCATAAACATGTATTGTTTTTCCAAAACAAATTTAATGTGGGGATATATAATTGATATCTTAAACTATAAATAGTCATTATAAAGCTAAAAATATTTAATACATCATGGTATTTTATTTATAATTTTTAGATATCATATAAAAAATTTTATTTATAACACAATGATGATGCAATGATTACCTCATTAATGAATGTTTTAAATAAATGAAGTTATAAATATTAAAATAAATTTATTTTGAAACTATTTATGCCATCTAAAAAAATTAGAGATGAGTATGACTTGTTATCTTTGAATTAGTTAATATTTTTTTAAATAATCAAGTTGGTTTGGATATTTTAAAAAGTCATGATATGAATAGTATAAAAATTGACATAAATGATTTTTTAAATAAATTAATATATTATTAAATGATAAAATAGTCCTAAAAATCTAAGATTCGGCCAAATGACTTAGATAAGTTTGGAAATTTTATTACTGAACCACTTGAGGTTATATTGGAATTTTATGGTAACTATATTAATCATATAGTATGAATATAAATGAAGACTTGGTAAAAGTTAAATAAGTTAACAAGGGGTTAAATAAAACAGATAAGGATTAAAAATATACAAAACCAGCATAATTATTATTGGATGAATTTATTTTAACTAATATTCATCTTATATTTTAATTTAATAAGTTGTGGACCTTTTAAAACTGAATATTAATTTATAATAAAATTATTCATTCAAAGTTTCCTAAATATACCATCCTCCCTCTTAAAAAAGGTCATCACCTCTAACCCATTACTCACACCTATCAAGAACCTTGGATTGTCCAACATCTTTTCAAATAAGATCCCAACATCTCTCTCTTACTCTTAGAATCTTTACCTTAAGAACAAGGCACTTTAAGAAATCCTTTTGGTTCAAAGCAAAGAGAGTTACCTGATTTAAAGGATATTAAAGAACGAATGAGTCACATCAGACATGAGGTAAGGGATTTTGTCCCAATATCCTTTCATTGTGGCATATTTTTATTTATACATGAAATTCTTTTATAAGGTGTATAAAAATATTTTCATTTTCATTTCATTCAAATGGAATCTTTTTCTATGAAGTTTTTTACTGAACGACAAAAAGGAATGTTTCTTTTTAACATATGCAGTGAAAATGATCTTTCTGTCACCGTGAGTATTATTTGATATTTGGATTCCCTATCAAGACATGGTGTTTTTTAAAAGTAAAATAAATACCATATACTATTTAATGTATTTTTTTATAGAAAATGGTTTTGATAATGGATCGATTATTTCAATATATCGACATGATATATTGTGATTGCAATGTGAAAGTGTTATCTTTCTTTTATTCTTTTGTTATGTGTTATGATTATGTTATGGTTATTGGGGATTATCTATTTATACAGGTGGTTCCGTGATAAACCTATGGTGGGTGAGCTTTAGATATCTCTCCAATGCATTAGGTAATGTGATAGAGGTAAACTTTGATGTTTCTCCTAAGATGTTTAGGGAATATACTGTGATGGGTATTCCAAATGTAACTCTATACATAGATGTGAAAGTGAAAATGTAAGTTTGATATGGATGCCACAAGTTACCTTCATGATATATGATTTCTCTGTGTTATTCTTAAATATTATGATTTCACGATGTATGTAAAAGAGCTTAGTTTTTCTTATGTATTGATGGACTAATGATTTCTTTATTTATTTTATAACCCTTACTGAGATTTTTATTCTCATCTAAAGTTTCTGAAATGTTTTTCATAGGGTATATGGTAGGGAAAGAGAAATGAATATATCAAGTATATTTATATTAATAAAAGAATTATTGTTTTCTTTTCGGAATTTTTATTTTATGAAAAAAATGGATACTGAGTAGAAGTGTCTACTTTTTAATATTTGAGATGTAATGTAATAGTTATGGCCTAATTCTCTAAAAAACTAAAACTAAAAAGATCCTCAATCTGAATTATTTACTTAATTTAAGATTATGTAATGTTTAAGTCTAAGGCCTTATAATCATGATACGTCATATTGGAATAGGGTTTTACCTGATTCCTTTATAGTACTTTTGTACACCATGTTGGGGCAAGGGTTTACCTGAATACTTTATGTTAATGATGTTGTGTTTTAAGTTGGTGCCACAATTCAATGTTATGATAGTCATGCTATATCAAACCATTATGTTCATGTTTCTCTTATGCTTTATTGATATTCCTATTTCCTAACATGTATTTTATTCTTCATTTTATTCCTTGTTTAATCCCTTACTATGCTTTATATCTCATCCTTTTCTTATTTATACCATTAGGTTTTCCTATACAATGCTAAGTATGAAGGAATGTTGTGATCATGTAAAATAAGGTTTCAATAAAGACGTGTATTTCATGTGTTTTTGTTTTTATGTAATGTTCCCAATCCCCCAACACAATATAACTCTCAAATATAAATGTTTTATTAAGTACACATTTATGTAATAAATCCTGTTTAAATATGAAATAAAGAGAAGGGTTGTTATAGTTTCTCAATATTTTGTATGTGTATAATATTATATAATACACATTTATTCAGGATACAAATTTTAATAATAGACAGTATGTAGATACAATAATTAACATTTTCAGAATAATTTTTGTGTAATATGTACCATATATGTATATATATATATATATATATATATATATATTATTTACATATTTATAACCATCCAAGTAAAGTTGTGATGAATAAATAATTACACCGCTATGTGGATATGGCAGGTTGTATGTGTGCACGGGTGATGTTTTCTCTTTTTGTAGAATGAAAACGAGATGTAATATAATTTTTTCCCATAAATATAATAAAATATAAATATATTTATGAAACATTATTTTTCATTTTAGGATGGTTAAAACATATTAATGGGAAGTATAAGAACAAATAAAATCGATAATCAGTAAAGCTGATTACCTCTTCTTCGGTAGACTCCCTTTAGATCTCTTCTTAAGGTGCATATGAATGATATTTTGGAAGGTACATAACCTCAAGAACACTTAAAATTGTGTTTTTAAGACTAATTTTTAGGTTTTTTTGGAGAGATATTTCTCAATGTGGTGTATAGAAGTGAAGGAATAATTTCCCTTTTATAATTGAGGTAAAGGGTAACTTTTGGAATTTGTCAAAATATTAAAATATAAAATTTCTATTCTAGATCCAAATTCTTAAAAAAAGAATATAAATGCATTTGGGTGAAAATTTATATCATATATTATCAACTTTGTCATTATTTATGATTTTTATGATTTATAAATAATTTAATAAAATATTATTTTAACAAAATATCATTATTATCAATTCTGATACTATTAATTAATTTGAATTTAATAACATCAAGAAAAAAACGTAAATTGAAAAAAAATGCATCCCTAAAATTTCATGTTAATGAATAAAATTATTATATCTCATTAATTATCTCAAATTATAATACTTGTATTTTTTTAATATCATTTTTATGATTTTTCTCTTAATTTAATAACTATTGTGTCGGCTTTGTGTAAGTATTTAAGGTAAAAATTTCTTCACTAAAATTTAAACATAAATTTTAATTATTTAGATAAATATTTTATATTTAAAAATAGTAATTATATTCAAATATTTACTTTAGATAAACCCATATTAAAAATATTATTGTTATTAAGAACTAGAGTGTGAGAAGTTTGGATTTTCTTTAAATAAATTATTATAAAGGTCATAATATCATCTGAATGTCCATAAAATTATATATAACCAAATTTTTCTTGTGTTTGAATGAAATTTATTCATAAAATAATATCATTTCATATTTTAGGGTTAATTTATAGTCCTTATTATTGAATTGTTAACGAAAATTACCTGATTTACCCTTTATCGTGGTAACAAAAATTACTAAGGTTATCATTCATATTGAATAAAAATAAAAGGAAACTATTTGATAAATTTGGACCTCCTAAATACAAATATCTAACCCATTTTTTATAATTAAAAATATATTTGTTTCATAATTTATTAAAAAAAAATTAGAAAAATGCAATAAAAAATTTGTATTTCAAAAAAATTCTTTTTAAGTATATAAATAATTTCATAAAAAATTCAACCAAAAAATGATTAAAATGAACATAATATGGTATTAAATAATATAAAATAAATAATTTATACATTGAAACTATTTTAAAACAAAACATAAATTTTAAAATGATTTAAATAAAAATAATGTTTTCAATAAAAAGTAGTATTTTTATTTATTCACTGGAAAATAAATATGTTCGAAAAAATCTAAAAATTTAAAACTAATATAATGTTCATATTATTATTTAAAAAAATATTTTTTTATAAAATATAAATTATATATGTTCTAGAAATTAATATTCTCTGAAAAAAAAAATTATTCTTAATGAAAATATAATTTAATAGCATAAAATAACATTATTAAAAAATTGAGTAATAAATTTATAAAAATTAACAAATTAATTTTTATTAATATGTAGCTTATATATATTTCATAATTAAGTTGGTAATATTCATTCCCATTAATTTAATATCTATGTTATAATGTTCATATTTAAATAAAAATATCATGGGCTTATTTTTAACTCGGTGTTGTGTATTGTATATGATATTGAACATAGTGTTATTTTAAAAGATTATGGTGTACCATTCTGCCCTCGTTAAATAAATTTCATCCTTAGAATTTTTAATTTTTATCATTAATCAATCGTTGAACAATTGAATGTAAATTTTTGGGAAACCAACATCATAGGAAGGGTTAATAAAACACCTTCTTGATAAAAGAGAATGGAAAGTATGAATATTATATGGAATAATCACATAACTAAATTCCCATGTAGGATAACATAGGTGATAAGTGAAGATATTTACATTGGTGAAAAAGAGTAATTCCCAAATAATTATAGAAGGTGACAGAGGGAATCTATCATAAGAAATTTAATGATTAAGAGAAATTCAAAAACCACAAATCCATAAATATGTGATGAGTCAAAATGCCATTGATTCATAAGATATGAAGGTAATAAGATAACAATTTTGTTTCATGGTCCTTTTCATAGTGTTTTGGAATTCCTTTACCATTTAGACTAAGAATATATGGATATATAGTGACTTGATAACTTTATATTTAATATGAACAATTTTATCCTTCGTATGTTCTTTGATCAAATCCTACTTCATCTATAGCTCTAATAAATGAATATTCAATAAGAATTTTTATGCCTGAAGTACAAAAATTAAAATTTAATAGATTATTAGCTCAATAAAATAATGAAATGTCATTCCTTCTATCACTAGATAATTTCCAAGACCAAAATTATTAACACAAGTTATCTAAAAACACCCAAAGTTAATATAAATCCATTCCAAAAATTGTTAACCTTAAGGATCATCAAAAATAAATCTGTCCAAATACAAAGCTCACAAATTTAGAAGTAAGGTCACTAAATTTCAAAAATCAACTTAACATTAGGTTCCCCAAATAATAGAGTAGATGTCTTAATATTTCATACCAAATATATAAATACCTTGATCACGTTAAAAACTTAATGAAAGCATGAATGACTCCAAAAATAAAATCCCTAACTATCAAATATATTCTTTAAATCCAAGAATCTATTAAAATACAGAAAATATTACATAAAATATAAAAGCATTAACCAATTTCATGATCACTAACACAGTACCATAAACATGTCTTTATCATTATTATTTAATAAATGAGAACATATTAAGGGATATATTCCCTCAATCATGTGTTTTCCTAAAACATCCACTTTCCACTAAATCACTTTTCCTAGTCAACAATACCATTCAACTTATTCTTTGAAATCCTTAATGAAATAATAATGTAATACAATCCTTAAACATTTTAATTGTATTTATGAAATACTCATATAACATAATTGTTGAATCCAAACACAATCAGATTAATCATTACACTCCATTATTAAACCATTAACTTGGATTAATCATATTTTTGATTAATACCTCCTTCCTTTCATATATAATTTTTAGTCTTTTCATAATCAGTAATATAACCTTTAATCAAATAATATTTCTTATTCCCTTCTTGATATTTCCTATTAGGACATCTATTTTGGTAATGACCATACTTTTGACAATTAAAACTCAAAAATCTATAATACACTAGGGTGACTAGTATTCTTATCCATTACATTCACCAAAATTTTCATTATTTATCTATAATTACTTTATTTGTATTCAATTTTCTATATATAAAACATTTTCTTGTTCTTTTGAGACACTCCCATGGGTTTCTCTTTCCACATTTCTTACATGAAGTTAATCGGGCCTTTTTCCTCAATGGTCTCCATTTTTCAAGATCTTAGTAGAATACTTACTTTTCTTCTTTTGTGAGTATAAGAGTTTGTTAAGATGCATGTTATTAATCATATATCATGATAATTTATTGGTAATAATCCCAATATCTTTTACTCCATTCATCACCCAATTTGGTTTCTCATAATCACTATATTTTCCATCATATTCACTGTTATCATGATTCCACCTTGTTCCAGACATTAAAGAGAACAAAATGGAATATTACAAGAAACAATATTAATTCTAGGAATACAAACAATATTTACCCCACTAATGTTTAAGATATTATCATATACATATAATTACACACAAATTTAGTCATAGGGTTATGTTTTATAATCTATATTTTCTTAAATCTTGTTCTCATGGTTTATACTAAACTTCCTATAATACCAACTGTAACGACCTGAACCCCAGTAGCCACGAGTTAGTGGTTAATTTTTAAAATTATCACTAGATACAAGGAATCACATCCTGAAGGATTGAATATTTTATTAGTGTTTGTATACTAGATACATACTTTAATTTCATATTACAATTGAAAACATAAAATAAAACATAGTATTTTATTTGGGTAAACTTTTATTACCATTATAACATCCCTTCTTATCAATCATAATACATTTACTGAAATCATGTAGAAAGGAAAAATAAGAAATGGGTAAGCTGTAATGCTCTGTAGGGGTATGCGTACAACAAAATCTGTCATGAATAAATAAAAATAAACAATACAATAAGGTAAATAACTCAATCAAATTCCATTTAAAAAATAAATAAGGCATAATATTACAGGAATAAAGGATGATCTAAAAATCTATATAAAACATCACATGTGATCATAACTTATCAATTGATATTATAACTAATTTAATAATCCCATGGATATCAATAACTGAATTCATAATTATTTAATGCATACTACTGGACATCTTGAACATGTTGTTGGGGCCTCATGCCAAGACATCTTATATAAATGGGTGATACCACAATTAATACCCAAGATTGTTTATCTCATGAAACCTAACGATGCATTAAATATCTATAGTGGGACTCTATTATCACCTACTAATTCTAATTCATTCATCATATGAATAAGTAATATAATAGAATCGACATTCCTTACCAAAATCAATATTTGCATGTTGGAAGAACTAGTCATATAGAATATCATACTTTCCCTATTCAAACTAATCAAAAACCATTCAAATAAATATGATTAATGTTATAATTAGATTACATCCTCGACATAATATTCAATAAAGGATATTAACATAGATGACAATACTTTAATGATATTACTATAATATTTCTTGAGGAAGATACCCTGTTTAATTTATTTTTTTTAATCTAAAACCATACACAAAATAAAGAAATAATTTTCTTTGAAAATATCCCTATAATATTTTAAATGAATACTCAAATAATTTAGGTCTCATGACTGAAGTAAATTACATTAATTCCATATAAGTTTAAAAAAATTCCTTTCTCACTCTTGTATGATAAATAAAAAAACCATCTTCAGAAAATAAAAAGAATATTCCTTTTAAAACATTCTATAAAAATTCAAAAATTGGAAAAAATTACTTAAAAATAATATTATTTTATTACAATAACTTTTTAAAACATTTTTAAAAAACTAGGACTTTTAAGATAAATATTATATTACAGATATATAAACATAATGAATCCCAACAAATGATGAGATTATGAAATAAACCCTTACAACTATTCTAACTTTTGAATAGTAATCACCATGATAGAAATAACTTCAAATAAAACATTAAATACTATGAATATAAAATATTTCATGATATAATATATCAAAGAGAGAGTATATACACCACACAAAATAAATAAGGGTTGAATATGGTATGTGTCTCACAAAAGTAATAGTGAGATGAGAAACCCTTACTTGAGGTTCGACTCACCTCATAAGTTATTTTAACCTCATTTATAATAAATTTAAATTTATTACACTAATATTAAAATATATATAATTTTATATATGATCTATTTATAAACATTTACCAGTTTCCCAATTATATTTTTACTATTATCATTATTTTGGTTATTAACTTCTATTTTTTCATGTATGTTTTGATTCAATAGTTCTAGTACTCAAATTTTATTATGGTTACATAATATCTAGAATGTTATTTATGGTTCAAATATCACATATTATATATATATATATTGAGTCATCCATAAATTTTGAGATAGAGGAAAGGAATTACATTGTCCATGGAGACTATGGGATGTACATACGCAAGAACGTTGTTTTCATTTTTTGATGGATGAAATTAAATAATGCTTTAGAATAATTAACCATTAAAGAATAATAATTATTTAATATATATTATGTTTTTTTCAAATTTATAACCATCCAATTAAAATTGTCCAAAAAACAAATTACACCGTTATGTGGAGTCGGTAATCTATACGTATGCACGAGAGATGTTTTCACATTTTATAGGATGGAAATGAGATGATATATTATTTTTCCTATTATCATAATAAAATATCAATATATTTATGAAAATGGAGTTTTTATTTTTAGTGTGGGTACTACACATGAAGATGAAGAATAAGAAGAAATAAACATGAAAGAGTCTGTAAATATGGTTACATATTCTTTGGCAAATTCCCTTTTGATCTCTTCTCAAGGGACCTATGATTGATATTTTTTTAGGTTAAGAAACACAATAAATTATATAAGGATGTTTATAAGTGGAATTTTTAGGGTTATGTTGAGATAGATGGCTCAAAGTGGTGTAAAAATGTTATGGAAGGGGTAACCTTTTATAATTCAGAAGATGGGACTTTTTAAATTTCTCAAAATATTAAAATATAATAAGACTATTCTAGAGAAAAATTATTCTAAATGACCTATAAATGCATAAATGGTGAATATATTTACCATATATTATTCACTTTTTACTTATTTAAGTTCTTTTATATTATAAATAATTTAATAATATATTATTTTCATAAAATAACATTATTATCAATTTTGATACTATTCATTACTTTGAATTTAATAACTTCAATAAAACAATATAAATTAGAAAAAAATTAATGAATCTATAACATTTCATTTTAATCTATATATTTCTTGTATCACATTAATTATCCTATATTATAGTACTTATAATATTTTTAATATCATTCATTTTATTTTCCTATTAATTGAAGAATTAATCTGTCAACATTGACTAAGAAATTAATGTAATTATTTCCTAAAAACAAATTAAAAAATTTACCAAATTTAGAAAAATATTATTTATTTCAATTGAGTATTTATAGTTGAACATATCCTTTGGTTAACCCCGTATGTAAAGTATTATAGTTATTAAGGTCTAGAGTGTGACATGTTTGAATTTTCTTTAAATAAATTACTATTAAAGTCATAATCTCGTCCAAATTGTCATAAAATTCAATATAACCAAATATTATATTATTATTGATGAAATATAATCATAAATTAAGATCATGGAAAGTCCTAGGGTCAGTTTATAACCCTTATCATTTTATTTTTTACCTAAATTACCAGATTTACCTTTTACCAAGGTAAAATAATTACAGAGTTTATGATACATACTGAATTAAAATAAAAGGGTCATATTTAATAATTTATTACATGTTAATACAAATATTTTAACCATTTTTTCAAAATTTATAACAATTACATTGAATAATTTAATTTAAAATTAAATCGGAAAAACACAATGAAAATCAGTTATTTAGAAAAATGAAATTTTACGTATAAAAATGTTTTTATATTAAATTAAACCATATAATTTATTAAAATTAACATAATATGGTTATTAATATTCTAATAGAACTAAATTTTACTTTTAAACTATTTTAAAAAAGTGTTACTTTTAAAATAGTTGAAATAAAAATATAGTTTTCAATAAAAAGCAGTGTTTTAACTATTCAATATAATATAAATCTGTTAAGAAAAATATAATAAATTCACCCTAAGATAATTTTAATATAATTATTTAAAAATTGATAAATAAATTAATTAAATAAAATTTATATAAGTTTGATAAATTAATTATAATAATTTCCCAAAAAATCAATAATTTTTTTAATTAAAATGTATTTCTGAAGTATACAATAAATTTATTGAAAAATTGAGTACTTAATTAATAATAATTAATCAATGAATATTTATCTAATATTCAATTTATATATATATATCATAATTTAGTTAATACTATTCTTACACACCAATTTAATGGATAGGTTATAACAGTCGTACTTAAATAATAATATTTTGGGGATTGTTTAAGCTCAGGATTTCATGTTCTCTATGTAACATACCAAGTAATTAAACAATAATATATTTGCATATCTATGTCTATTTATTAATTATATAGTGTTTAGAGGCTTAAAATGAGAATAAATCCAATATTAGGCATAGAATACTCTAATATTTTTAAAAGATTGTTTTACCACCTTTTGATGGAAACCCATTTTTAAGTCTAAATTTTGAAAATTTTATAATCTATATTTGTCAAAATAAACTTATTATTTATAATTGAGACATTGAAAATTAATTTGGATAAATTTTTGGTATTTTTCTGACAATGTTCATTTTTTAATGAATAGTGAAAAATACTACATTTTACTTCAAAACTGTTGTTTCATCTAATTTAATTATATGGTTGGATTATCTAATTAATTGGTTTTAAAGTTTAATAAGAATATATTTTTACCATTTAATCCAATTTTTGTCATTATAATTAATTTAACTTTGAAATTTGACATAAACAATTGTCAATCTTTTGATAGATATTGTTTCTTAAAAACACGCTATTTGTTTTCACAACGGGAATTATTTTTAAATTAATTAATGCAATTTCTGTGTTTTTAATTTGCTAAAATGGATTTCATATTTGGAATTATAAGGTCCAAATTATATAATTAATACTCTTTTGTTTTTGGACATTATGCATAGTATCGACGACAATTATCCTTAATTATAAGGATTAATTAGTAATTGGGTAGTTAAGGGTAATAAAATACTTTCATAATAATATAAAATGACCCCAAAATGTGTCCAAATATTTTTATTTGAGTCATTTCCTACCATGGGATTCCTTTTTCCAACCTTGGGACCCCATGGAATCACTTTAGTGTGATAGTGACCTTTTATCATATTATTTTTAAAGAAAGGAAAATATAACCAAAGTATGTATCACCCAAGTAAAACAATTTTAAATTTGTTTACATAAATTATCTCTTAGACTATAAATAGTCATTGGAAAGCTAAAAATATTTCATACATCATGGTAGTTTTTTATTAATTTTTAGACATTAAATAAATAAATTTATTTATGACACCATGATGATGCAGTGATTACCTCATTAATAAACGATTTAAAAAAAATGAAAAGATAAGGTAAAATATAAGACTTAAACTTTTCAAAAACCTATTTTATGGGTGGATTTAGAACCCTTATCACTTTATCCTCAAAATATATCATTGTGGGACCTTTAAAATTCGAAAAGCATTTCATAATAAAGTAACATTTCATGGCTTTCCAAGAGTGCCCCTCCTCCCTCTTATAAAAAGCGCCCACCTCTACCCCCTTACCCACACCTCTCAAGCCCTTGGATAGTCCAACCTCTGCTCATATTATCTCTCCACATCTCTCTCTTACTACTAGAAGCCTCACTTTTTGCAGAAGTCTTTCCAAGGAAGCCTTTGGCTCAAATCAAAAAGAGTTACCCGATTTAGAGGTAATGTCTTCTCTCGAGTTTCTTCCTTTTATTTTAATTCTTCACTCACCAGTGTCTTCTTATTATTTTATCCCATAATAACACATGTATCCTAAATATACTAGAATTTTTTCCTGATAATGACTCTACCTACACTCACACACACACCCGTCTAATGGTTGAAGAACATACTGTTTCTGTGGATGGCGAATTACTACCTCACGAAACGATGATTGTTAAATCTTATTTAAACACCTATCATGGTGTCCATTAAGATGAAAATTTATTTATATATGATATATTTTTTTTATTTTTTCTTTATGCTTCTGTTTTTTTATATATATCAAACATTTATTGTTTCCATTATGTGTAAACATGATAATTTCATTTTAGGAAGTGCGGACTACCACCCCCTCAAAGTGATATGGATCGTTCATACCATATGTGGTACATATAAAGGATATGTTTAATGATATTATATATGATACAATACTTGAATTATAAAACTACTATGTATCATTATGTTTTAATTCCATTATAAATGAAATAGAAATGAAAATAGTGTTCATGCGTAGGTACGGCTTACCGTCTCCTTGAACAGTATATTTCATTTCTTACCTCTAAATGTTATGTACTATTATAAATAAATGTATATGGTGGATATATATGATATATATGATATCCAAATAATTAATATCATGATGGATATAATGAACCTTTGACCACATGAACAACATGTAATTATAAAAAGTCCATTTTTGACTTAAGTACCAAATATCGACAAAATGAACATTATTAACTTAAATGATTACATAATGTTTATAACATGGAAATAAGTGATATAAAAGGGATAATAAACTTGAAAAAGGTTCTTAACCAAGTAGAAATTAACTTTTGTTTATTATTCAAGAGATTAAAGAACGATCGAGTCAAGTTGGACATGAGGTAAGGGACTTCGTCTCAATCTATTTTCATTGAGGCGTATTTTGTTTTAATACAAGACTTTCTTTTACACGTTGTATAAACACCTTTGAATTTTCATTTCATTCAAATGGAATCTTTTTCTACGAAGCTTTTTACTAAACAATAAAAAGGAATGTTTCTTTTAACATACGTGGTGACAACGACCTTTCCGCCACCACGAGTATTATTTGATCTTTGGCTTCCTAAACAAGCCGTGATGTTTTTAAAAGAAAATAAATACCATATACTCTTATTTGTATTTTGGTATTGAAAATGGTTTTGATAATGGATTTGTTATGTCAATATATTTAAGTGATATATTGTGATTGAAATGTGGAAATTTTTTCTTTCCTTTATATTTGATTTATGTCTTATGATTTTATAATGGTACTTGGACATTTGACGGGTGGTTACATGATAAAACAAATGATGGGTGGTGTCGTGAATACTAGGACGGGTGGTTAAATTATAACTTATAATGCATTGGGTATGGAATTCGGTCGTATGGCTTTTCCATTTAGTGACATGTGTGAAAGTCGACCGTATAGTTATTCCATTTAAGTATGTTTATGTTTCAAGTTACCTTTATATGTTATGTGTTCTTTATATGGGTAATATTTTGGTTACAAATGGGTAATAAATGATATTTTATTTAGTGAAGAGTATTTACTACTTCATAAAGGTGAAAGGTATTGCTTATGTTAAATTATTCATGGTTTACTTGTTTTTTTTAAAACTAATAGTTTCCTTCTTTGTGTATTCCTTACTGAGCTTTTTATACTCATCCCAAGTTTTTGAAATGTTTTTCACAGGAGATAAAGTGGAATAGGGTCAAGTATGGATTCAAGGAAAGTCATGCTTTCTAAAACTTGGAAATGGACATGACTTTGTTATCAAGAGTTTTTATTTTATGAAAAAAATGGAATCTATGTAGAAGTGTCTACTTTATAACTTTTCAGATGTAATAGTTATAGCCTAATTCTCTAAAACTCTAAACCTAAAAAGATCCTAAATGTGAAAAATTCATTTAATTCACGATTAAGTAATGTTTTAAGGCTGGGTCCTTATACTCTACACTATCAAATATAGCATTATTTTAAAATCATGGTGTGTGAAATATAGATATATGGGGAAAGGATTCTTGTGACATTATTATACTTCTAAATGAATTTATGAGAGATTATCCATTAACTTCCTTTCACTATTTGCTTCCTGATCAGCTTGAGTTTCAGTATTTTGACTTAGAGCATCATTGATTTCATTGCCTTTTCTTAGAGTGTGAGAAACATAAAAGATTATATCATTTATATTTTCAACCCATCCCCCTTTTTGAGGTTTAATTAACACTAAGAGAGTATGTATTTGAGGATTTTATGGTCTATGTATACCATGAATCACTCTCCCAAAAAATAATGTCTCTAATAATACAAGGTATTAACAACATAAAATTAATCAAGATCATGTGTCACGTAATTATTCTAATGGGTCCCTAATTGATAATTCCCATATGCCAAAACAAGTTCTCATTGCATAAAAAAATCCTACAAGAAAATTGATATGTCAAAATACACAATGTACCCTATATCAGGCTTAGATATAATCAAGATCAGTGTTTAGGTTAACCTTCCTTTCAAATCCAAAATATCCTTATCATAAGATATGAACCATATAAACTCGACACCCTTTTGGAGAAACCAATACATTTTTCTTAAGAGTGTGTAATGTTATGTATAAAGGTTTGATAATAACTTACCAATACCCGGACTCTTTAAATATAAAAAACATTATTCTGTTACTCCAAAGAAAAAAAACTCTCACCATCTCTAGATGCACATATTCCCCTACATCTAATATAATGGGACACATATAGTGAAAGTTTTCAATCCAAAATGGCACATTGTGAGATAATCCCTTAGCATGTGCTCTCTTAGTGTACTTAGTATGATATCAAAGTGTTTTAAAGGATCATGTATAGACTGAGAGTACATTAATACGCCTTCAAAAAAATTACAACCAACTCATCTTCGTATGGGTGAAAACCTTTTTTATCAAGGACTTGAAATCCACAAACATGTTTGTTTGACCAAAAGACACAAACAGATACTTATATAAGCCATAAATACTTCAAAAAGATGTATGTGGTATATCTGAGGGCCTAAGTCACACATGATGAGATCATTATCTCTAATATATCATTGAGAAGACCCAATATCCTTAGATCTATTAAAAGATATCTTCAATATGTGCTAGTGGGTAGCAGTTCTTAATGGTAAGATGATTTAAACACTAGTTGTATGATCCTGGATTTCGCTTGAGGTACATAAGCATTGGTTTTTAATTTTTTTTCTTTTATTTTATATATATAAATGTGCATAATGAGGTTACAGAGGAAACAAGGGTGTCTAGGGATTGTTTGGAACCTAGAACCCCATCTTTTGGAGGAAACAACTTGAAAAAACAATTATTATTAATTGTGCATCCCAGTCCCCATAGTTTGGGTAAACAATATGGTTTGATAAAACTGTACAACTATACTATATTTACATTCAGGTCTATGGAATAGGGTTCACATGAGATACACATAGTTTGTATAATCGTGCATTGTATTCCATGTGAGGATTTACCCCTAGGATATGGGGTGCACACGGTTAGTGCACGGTTTGTCCAATAATGAGACAAAATCCTGAGAATTTTAAAACATTGGTGAAATGATATTTTCCCCTATTAAATATTAAGAACTAACACCATTATTTCTTATTTTAACATAGACAAAACCCCCTCCCCCTTACATTTTAAACTCTCCTCAAATACTTAAGTTAGGATTCGGTGTTGTTCTTCCATCCAGATTCTGATTCAAGATCTAGATATCACATTGAATCACCATCAGTGATCTCTCTAATCCAATTTCTCCTTTTATTTTTTTCCTTCCCATCGATGAAGATATTTTTGTGTGATTTCATATGACCTATTTTTAGGTCCTTCATCATTTTAACTATCTTCTTCTGGTCGGGACCAAAACAAAGGTTGATAGTGTATGAGTGTTCTACCATAGGATTGAAGTAGGTAGTCTATATCTTTTCCCTGATGTTTTTTTATCTATTTTACTATCACTATTTTTCCACTCACTAGACCATCTGGCCACTGATTTTAAATTAAACAATAAGACATAAATTGATTATTTATTTTGATTTGGGTCACCATTGTATCACCTAATTATGGTTGGAGGTTGGAAATCGTGACCCAAACCACCCATGTGGTTTTTTATTTAGTTTTTCCTTTACTAAACCACCGTATTGGGTGTGTAAACTTGCCACCCCTAGAGTGGGAGCCAATATGAATTAAATGACCCATTTAGAGATAATCATTCCACCTTTTTAATGTTATTAATTATTATTTAAGTGATAAAATGGTTGATTAATTGGAAATTTTAAATGTGTATAGATAGTAATATACCATTTTATTTTATTTTATTCCTTGATTAATGTTGGGATTATCAGTATGGAACCGAATATTATTAAGATATGGAACATATTATTAAGGTATAGAACCTATGATTAATGTCATGGAACCTATTATTTAGAAATGGATCCAATTATTATTGTATGGAACCTATGATTATTTTGATATAGAACCAATGGTTATTATGGTATGACACCAAGGAGGGTATCAAGGTATGTCATATACAACCCTTAGGTTTGATTATTTATGGTATGGAACCATTTAAAAGGATCTAGGTATGGAACATGTGACTCTCATATACCTTTATATCTCCAAATATAGGTCTCCCTAGTTAAAAACCCTAAAACCTATCCCATACAGGTATATTACTCTCATTAATTATAGATTATGTTTAGTTGATTACTACCTAATATTGATACTTAATTTATATTTTATTTATCATCTATTATAGCATGATTCTTCTACAACTTGTTCCATAGACTTATTATGTTTACCCTACATTATTGCTTACCTATGATACCTAGACATGGTTCTTATTATTATGAAAATTATGGATTTGTTATAAATAATGTTGGTGGTTGCCTAATGAGTTTATGTCACACAATATTCATCCCCCTTATGGTACCAAGGAATATTATATAGATGTAGGTAGGGATAGGGTAAATCGCTTAGTTATCGATGCTTAAATAATTATAGCATGAGATTGGGAGAGAAAATGGTAAAGATATGTCTTGTGATTATATCTTGTAATAGCCTTAGGGTATTTTTGGTCCTTTTGATATATCTGTATATATACGTGTTGATTCCATGTTGGCTACTCCTTTCAGTTTAAATACATGCCATTACTTCATTTTGTATATGGTACTGGATATTTTTTTTGATAACTATATTTTTTCATCATTGGTTTTTTTTGCTTCTGCTGAGTGTAATGAAATTAAATATGTTTCTACTATTTATTCCTTTATTTCACCATTGTTCTTCACTAATTAATAGGGTATAGTTTCCCCATTGCACCATAATAGACCCTTCTTGCTAGTCATCTGCCTCTTGCATATGGGGAGACACATATTATACCAAATGACTGACCATATCAAGGAATTGTTTAGTGGATCCTGGAACAAGATGTTACAAATTGGTATAAGAGGCTTCTCTTCTTTCCCTTACTATTTTTGGATGGTATAATGGGTTCTAGGATGTGTCTAAATTTGTTAATAAGTCTATTGATGGGGTAGCTAACCCAAGTTCGAGGAAAACCCAAATTACCTAGGATGGGACTTGATGTTCATGTTTATACCCATTATAATTAATTTGAGTCCACTATTGGGTAATATATATGATATGTGATATTATTATTATGATTTCGGATTACAATTTATCCTTTTCTTGGTTCAGCAAGGAATAATTGACCATGCATCCTTTTAGACACCTTATAGGATTAATATGTCATGAATTAATCCATTCCATATAGGTTACATTATCTGACTTTATGATACCTGTTTTATTTTCTTTCAGTTATATAAATGTTTTTAAAACAACATTTCTTCAAGAAAAATCTGATCAGATAATGGGTCATTAATGTGTCTACATCAACCAAATTAATGTTTTCACATATAGTTTGATGATGCCCTGTTAATTAACCAATTATCACATGTTTGAGTTATATAACCAAGGTTAGATAGACTCAAATATTAGTTGGTTGTAAATACATGAATTTCATTTGTAATTTAAATAGTGCATGGACCTTTATAAAATGGGAATGATGATTATTTAGTCATATAATCTTATGCTACCTGTTATATTCTACTATAAAATGTAAGGGTTTGGATACAGTTAAATGAACTACTGAAATGTAATTAATAACACCTATACTTGTCCATACCGGGATTGATACTCTAGTTAAATGATTTTTTATTTTAATTCAATAATTGATAGGTCCTAAATTATTATACGGTCTTCATTAAATACACATTATAATTGAAAATTAATTGTTATTTTCCCCTATTTATTGAAATTTAAATTCCATATACTAGGGAACTTATAGTAAAACAAATAGCTTGACCCAGACCCAAACTTAGTAGTGGGTAGTAGGAAATGTCACTTGTGTTTTAAACGATTGTTCATATCACCATGATATTTATTTTTTATTATATAGAGGGGTGAAAATTTTTATAGGAAGGTTTGTAACTATCCCATTTTTTTACCTATGATATTAGTTTTTATCAAAAACCTATATGAGGTGTGTTCTTGTCATTTATAGAGCTATTCCATAATGAGGTCCTCATTTCTTATTCTCTGAGGGTGGTGATAACCACGCTTCAGACTGGAATGTTATTGTTTTATGAAAAAATAATAAACAATATTTGAAACTAAAATATAAATGGTAATTTGAATGATTAATCATTGATCCTTATGATGTTATATTGTGATATCCTTGTTTTTATAACATGTCTTGTGATTTCTTCATTATAATTATTATATGGGGTGTTAGCCTAGTTTGATGATGAAATAATTTTATAGTAGGTTATTCCTAGTGATTCATGCTAAAATTATTATATTCTAATCATGGAATTGATACAAGATATAATTATTATATACCAGGCTTGGTCCTGACACCTGTTGTAATGCTTATATAATAGGTTCAACACTGATTTTTTTTTTTGAAAATGTTAATATAGTGGTCTTGACCGAGATTTTTTTTGATTTATACCATGGATATGTGGTTATTCTTGGAATTTCTATGAGACATGTTGAGGGAAATTCGAGAAAGTCACTAAAGTAGATTATGATTTACCATGGTCATATAGTTATGGTTACAATGGCTGGTAGACTTGCTCAAAGATATTTCATAATGGTACCAATGTAGGTTGGTGTGGTATTGATTTAATTTTTTAATTAATTTATATGCCTATTTATTCCATTATTTCAAGAACTTATTACCATATTGGTTATTTTTAGATAATATGGTGTTAAACTAGTGAGTTATAATCTCACCCAATTCAGTCTTCCATTTGGTACCCTAGTAGTTTACATGGATACATTATTGAACAAGGGAAATGGAACTTGAAATTGATTGTTTTATTGATGGATGGGCTGTAGTTGGAGAGAAGACCAAAATGGGGCTTGGGACTGGGGATTTTGAGTATTTATTTGATTCTACTAGTCATTCTTTGGCATTACATCTAACAGAAAAATTATTTACATTTCATCCTTTTATTACATCATTCCTTATTTATTCATTGGATTATTCTATTTGATTTATTATTGGTTTTTTACTATATAATATTGTTTACATTATTTTTTCACTCTGGTATTCATTTTTATATGAATTTTATACTATGTTATAAATATAAAACCAGGGTTATAGTCTCAACACAATAATTATCACACTCATGCTTCTAGTTGACAGACTCTGTTGAATGGGGAGGATCTCTTGAGGTCTCATAACCATCCCTTTTTGACATTATGAGAGAGTTCTTGATCAGGGGATGTTATACATACCATAATGCTCAGGTCCATCACTAAAAGTTATCAATTAGCTATATTTATTTTATATTAGATACTTTTATAAATTTCACTAATTCATATACAGATATTTCTGAAAAATTTCACTAAATGCGATGTCACTGATGTAAATATGTATACAAACTTCTCTAATTGTTGAAATTTATAAATGTCACTAACTAAGTGATTTTTAAAAGTGTTTCTATTTAGATACACCATATTTTGAAATGTTTTAAAAAATCATCACTAATTGATGATATTTATAAATATCACTAAGTTATTGATGTTTAAAAATGTCACCATTTAGAGAAACCTCATTTAGCAATGTTTTTAATAAACATCTAAAAATAAACATTGCTAAATTAGTGGTGTTTTAAATGTTGTTAATTTAACAACACCTTATTTAGAAATTTTTTTAGAAACCATGGTAAATAGATCAAATGTTTAAAAATGATGTATCATTCACCAACATTTTAAAAAATATCAAAAAAATTATTTTTTAAAATGTTATTTCATTTTCAAAATTTATTATTTTATAACAATAAAAAAATACACCCCCCCCCCCAGCTCACTTCTCTCTTCCTAACCCCTATATCCCCTATAGTGTGCCCCCTGTAACATCCTCTAGTACCACCTCACCCCAACCCATTAATTTTCTCTTAACCACCTCACCCACTTTAAGTACCGCCTCACTCACCCTCCTCAAGTACCGACCTTGGGCTATAATGTGAACAACCCAAGTAGTTCTTCTCTTCTTTCACTGCACAACATGTATTTATATTACTTTACCCTTCCACTTTTGTTTCTTAATAGACCATTAGTTCTCAAGATTCCTACCTATAATAGAGCCATAGATCCCACCCAAGTACCTCGAACTAGCATAGATCCTATCGCATTGAGAACTAGTGTAAATTTCCAACCAAAATCACTAATTATGGCCCATTGACCCATAAGATTTTTACTCAACTAGGTATTTACTACAATAAGGATTTGTGGTTCCATACCTTCCACACTAATGAAAAACCTGATAAATTATACTGTATATAATATGACTTCCACTTCCCTCATAATAAGCCTCAGAGTGATGCTTCCTACCATTGTATGAACCACTTACCTATCCAGCCACTAAATTACCATGTCCCATAACCATATCTTCCATCATATTATGCTTAGAAATAAGGTTTTAGCTCACTATACTAGAGATTATAGTTATTTCAAAGATGTTCACTGGAGATTAGATGGTATATAGGATCCCATCCTCAAAACCCCTTTCCTTATACAGCTCATCATAAGAAAATGTAATAAAAAGTATTGGAGATCCATGAAATAAGATGAGTAATACATACCAGATATAAATCCCTATTTTAGGTGTGTGGAATACCTTGGTTAGTCATATCTAAATATTTCTAGGAATATGTAGTTATTTAATTTTTCCTTTAATTCGTTCCATTCTATACTACAATGTTGATCAACTTGTGTAAGAATGTCCCATAATCGCTTGAAATATCATCGAATCATATAAGTCAGTGGATTAACCCTCCTTTTTAGAGGATTATTCATATTCCCAATGATCATAAACAAAGCTTCTGACCAATAATCTACAGTATAGTCACACCTTTACTAAAAAATTGTATGTGGTTCTTATGATGGAACTCCCTAGTCAAATCATAAATGGCCTGTGATGGACACATTGTTACCTATTTGGAATTAACTTGACATAGAAAACCTTATATAATATTTTAATCAATTCCAAGTATAAGAAAAATAATTGGTAATATGGTAGGTGTTTCTGGTGGCACTATTGGTGGTTCTGGTCTAACTACTTTAGGAGCAAGTTCATCACCACCTTCTGGGTGTTCAACCCATGACCTTCAAGGAGGCATCAATATACAATGCCAAGAAAACTTCTCAAAACAATATACAAGGTGGAAAATATTTCAAATAGTAAAACAATCTAGGTTTAATTATTACCTACAAAAGACACACTAACCCACTAGCCGCATCTAAATTTTGGTTAGAGGTTAATATTTTATGTACTAATCATAAGGGTTTTATTATATGGTGTTTTAATTAAAATATATAGGGGAAGGTACTAAATATGTTTTAATTGGCATCACTATTTCATGATAACCATTTTTTTATTAAGTATCTAATGGTCCGGTTAATCAAATTTCAATTACCAATTTATAATGATATAAACATTATAAGTTAAGATTTTAAGTCAATTTAACTAAAACCAACCTTTTAAATACGATCTTAGAATCTAACAAGTCAATATATGATGGTTTTGTTTTACAAATTTTCATTACCAATTTATATAGGTATACAAATATATATTGATCTTGGTAATCTATTTAACTGCAACCAACTAAAAGTATCAACTTATGTAACAAAGGTTCTATATCTTAGTCCATATAAAAAAATTAGTTAATGTACCATCATTAAGATATATAGGAAAACAGTATTTATATTGATACAAAAACATTACATAACTAGTTTTTTACAATATTGAAATCCACAGACATACAATAATAAATAAATAGAAGAATCCTTGAGATATATATGACATGAAATATTCAAGACATATAAGTCCCCACATGCCTATGATGATGAATTAACAAATGATACCTTTCCATTATAGCCTAAGGATTAAAAAATCCATGAATAGTAATGTAATAATTTATGTGTGTCACCCGATAGTGAATATAATGCAACTGTAATAGGTGAAATCTAATATAATAAGTCTCGTCTATAGAAAATTTTCATGTCTTCCATATGTGGGTGAGCTTCTCACAGAAATATGTTGATTACCAAGTTCCAAAACTTCTTAGTCTACTGTCTACCAACCCTAAATAGAAAGATAAAGGAAAATAAAAGATTTAATAACACTTTGTGATGTACTGGTTTGGGTTAATAGTTAAGGGAAAAGTTTGTTTTCTATAAGGCCTCAAGCATAACTATCCTTATGAAAGAGGCTTTCAACTAGTAGTGAGGGTTTGTAGTGTAAAAATGGGAATAATATACCCTATTCATCATATTGAAACATAATTGTGAATAAATAAGTAGAAATAATAAGTAAAGAAATAATAATTAAAATACTTAATTGAAAATAAACCATATCGATAATGAACAGTAATATATAAAGTAGTATGGAAAAATATTTATGGATGATTTCATGACTATAAAAAAATATGGAATATGAAGACATTGATATAAACATACAATAATACCGTCATGTAAAAAAAGAAAAAAAATACCCAAAACAAATATTTCCATAGGCATCCCAAGCATTATCTTATTAATCCCTTCTCATTACCCAATATTAAATTGAATGAAAGCATCCATTGCTGGTAACATAACTTTATCATTACCATTATCTATGAAGTATTGCTACATACCAAATGAAAACTCAAAAAAGGTTTGTCTGAAAATCAGTAGGCCAGCAACAACAGTGTATAATTCAATTATAGTTTTTAAATATAAAATATACATTGTGATAGTATAATAAGTATAATTAAATAAAGTAAATAATAACCACATAAATCACATGATCCTTATGGGATAACTAGGTGACACTACCTTATTTGACCTAAGTTGGATTCCACTGATCATATAACAGTTATACATGTAGGGACTCAAGGAACATAGATAAGATTTCCAAGTATATTAAACACAAGGGATCCATGGGAGACCCATGTAATCCATTATTTTAGAAATTCAATCCCACTTGCAGTGATTAGCTAAGATGTTAGACTTAGAGGTTGAGTTTAATCCAAGGGATGAACCCTTGGAATCCCACAATAAATGATTCAAACTGAGATCAATGAAAATTTGATTGTAATATCAAGATATACTTTATGGGAGTCTAAGGATATAGTAAACGGAATACCATGTTTGATGAAATTAATATGAATCTTTAATGTTTACCCCAAGCACAAATATTTTTAAGGGCTTGTAAGTGTATCATTAGTTTAAAGTCAAGGAATTCAAGGTTATAAGATATTTAATGAATCAAAGTGTGGTGTATAACTTTAATGCCACACTAATGATTTGTTTTTTTTTTGTCCAATGAGTTTACCCATTGAATTATATGTCAGAAATTCATGTCATACTCTAGGCATAACACACCTATAAAAGTGTCATCAAGGTCCATAAAAATAATCAAGCATACAAAATAAGTGTTTAAAGGGTGAAGTGAAGAATCCATTATATTTAAAAATTAAATTTATTAATTTTATACATTCTTTTTATAATTCATAAATGAAACACAACTGAGGTGTTTTTGGATAAAATCCAAAGAAAATATGTAAATGAAATTTAATAAAACACACGTTAATGGTTGGTTCTAGTTCAGGCTATCAACCTCCAAAGGTATCAAAGGGTCTCATGGAAAATATATGTGAAGGGTTATAAGACTAAAACATAGGGATTAAATTTTTAGGATAAACAAACTAAAAGTTATGAGTGTAAAAACCATGAGAAAAAGTATATACCTCAACACTTTTAGGAAAAATTAATAGTCCAGTTACCATAGTCCCTTAGAAAACTCCTCATATAGTATCTACCTGAAATTTGTATAGGAACAATAGAAATCGAAAAACTAGATAAAATCCATGAAAATAGGGTATATTAGCACACAATTAGATAACACCAATTAAAAATAATAATAATCAATAAAGAAGGTAAGAATTTGTTAGATTAATTAAGGGTGATCAAATGAAACCAAAAATGATGGAATCAGAGATTAGATGAGTGATATCTAGAAAAACCATGACATGGGGAAGGGGTAGAACCATACTGTGTTACAATGTGTAAATGAGTAGAAGAAAATGGGGGGAAATATTGATAATGAAAATTTGGGTAAAAATAAAATTTTAATTTTTTAACAAGTCTTGTGGTTTTCATGCATGGTATTCCAAACGATGTACTAACCATGTGAAACTACTGTCCAAATTCACCACACCTCACATACTTTGGTTTCACGGTTAGAAAAACTATGCACAAAACAAATGATAAGGAACTACTATAAATTCCATACCATGCATTGTTTATTAGCTCCATATGATGGTTAAAAAAACCATGATCTTCTTTTTCATGGATGCGTGGTTGACATGCATGGTTATCCAAACTATGTGTCTATTGATTACCTCATCCCACTACTTCTAAAACATGAAAACTTAGCCCTGAACCCATTTAAAATATTTTTTTAAAGCTCCACTACTCCCATGAGAACTTATTTTTGGGTAAAAAAGTGGTTTAAAAAATAATTAAATGGTTCCACACATTGTTGGAAAACTAAGATCATACATTATATTGTCACATTAAATATTTTAATTAATTTAAGAAACCATTATTAAATATTCCTATATATATACATAAATTTCTAATATTATAAATATTATTATTGCTCAGTTTAAAATGTTTAAAATTATTTTATTTTTTCATTTAATTCATAGATCAGTTACATTCAGTATATAATATAATTATTTTTTTGGTCTAACCAAGTCTTTGATTTTTAGTTTTAGTTATTAATACAATAATAAAGTTTGATTAGGATTTATACATATTAGCTATTATAGTTTTATTGGAATTAGGGTCACTCTTGGGTATTAATCTATAGATAATGGGATTTTGTTTTATACTTCTGACTATCTTGAGAGCCTAGGATCTATCTAGAAAAGTGGGGGTCGAAAATGTGTAGAACCATACTTTCACATAATGAGATTTTGTTTTTTATTATTATAATAATTTACATGAAATGATTTCATATAATTTATACATGATATAAATTTTAATATGTGTAAATTTTATTTAGATTTTATTTGTATGAATGCTATATAATCATGAGTTGTATATGGAGTTATATATTAATATTTTTTGACCATATTAACATGGATGAAAGGATATGATTCAAAAATAAATTTTGATAAAACTAAAAACATATATGTATTGTATGTGATATAAATATTGCATGACCTAAAAAATATATAGATAATATGCATAGGAAACATGTTGAAATTGTGAGATCTAAATAATCCACTATAATTACTATGTGAAAAAAAATATATAAAGTGAACACATGTCAATATGTAGATCATAAAAGTGGGTTAGTTATGTTACGTATAGAATCTCATAGATTGTCATGTTTATGTAATACTAGGTATGTGGATTAAGTTATCATATTCAATTATAATATTTTGGTTGCACCTAATTAGGTGAACCTTATAGGATCAGGTGCCAAGAGCAATGGAGTTGTGATAATTAAATTGATTAATTAGGAATGTTATTATCCATTTAACTATGAAAGATTAATATATTATATGAATGATATTATGTCTTACATAAATAGATAAATGATGCAAAAAAGTTACGATGTGACACAAAATATATTAAAATATAGATATTGTACCACTAATTGATATGATATATGAGGTCACCATTTGAACGAGAGTATGTTCAATAAAATTCATTTTTGAATAGATATGTCACTAGATACTCATTGAGTGACATATCTTGTTTTTAATTATGAAATGATTTATTAATATTCTATTCAGATATGTTAGAATTTTGACCTATAGTTTAATATATTGGTATATATTATTTATAGGATTTCTCAAGAAGTCTCATTTCAAGAATAAGGATGTGGATGTTATAGAAATATATTTCTCTAATTTTTACTCATTGGTATTAGATAATGGGTGTGAATCACACATTTATTATAAAATATATAAAATTATAAATAGGTTAAAATTTATGAAAGGAGAATTTTATCTATGTGTGGGAAATAAATCTTTGTTTATTTATTGGATGTATATACTTATGATCAAATTCATCCAAGTAGATCATTTATAGAATTGAAAACTAGTATAATTCCTTGAAAATAAATAAAATAATGATCTATATTTATTTTTTAGATTTTTTTATTTTATGATAAATAATAAGAGTTGTTCTATATACTGGAACGAAATGTTTAATTTTCATTGAGAATATAGTGAATGGTTTTAACATTATGAAAATTGATAACCCAATTTATAAAAATAATTGTAAAAGGTAAAGGTAATCAATTTTAATACCATTTAACATTATAATCATCTCTATGGGAATATAAATGTGTAACACAACATAAAACTCTATAATTTTTTATTTGTTTAATGATTCAATTGTAAATAATTTTATAAATGTGACTAATATTTATTAATAAAAATAAAAAAAAACATTTTATTATAAATGATAAATAGGCATACTGAACTATTCGATCAAATAAATAGTGATGTCTATAGAAAAATGAGTATAAAATAATTTTTCTAGTATAGTGAATTTATAACCTTTACTAATTACATTAGTTAGTATGTCAATGTGCATTTGTATGAGAGAAAAGTTTGAAATAGTTGAATAATTCAAATAATTAAAAAACTAAGTATATAATAATCTAAGAAAAAATATGATATTCTTCGATCCGATTATGGTAGTGAATAAATGATTTTATAGTTTACTAAACATATTATATATTATTGAATTGGTCAATAATTAACCCCTTCTTGAGCACTGTAGAGGAATAATGTATCATAGAGTACAAATCTGAAATTTTTTTGACATGGTTTGATTGATTATGAGTCAATGTGAGTATACTACATCATTTTTGGGATATTCTCTAGAAACTATTTCATTCATACTTAACCACACAATATACACAGTAGTCATAAATACATAATATTAGTATAAACTAAGAACAATCCCAATTTTATCATTTATAATGATTTATTGTTTCAACCATAAGTATAGAAATTTTTTCCATATAATCTTAATCACAAAGAAGAAAAGTAGTTATTTATTTATTTTCAAAAGGAAACAAATGATATTTTTTTCCATAATCCTACTAAACAAAAGGTGTTTTCAAATTATAATGTTATTTTCCTTAATAATTAATATATCACATGAGGAGTCAATGAGAGTAAACATAAAAAAAATGGAATTTAAAAAAAGATTCATGGGATAAAAATCTATTGGTTCCATAATAGGTTTTATAAAAATAACTGAATCAAGTTATATAAAAACTTTTATGGTGTTTTAAGATTCATCTAGAGCACAAGAGATATGGATTTCACATAGAATATGATGTCGAAGTAATATCACAGGGGATAAACCTATTACCTATTGAGAATCCATTTAGTGTTAATATTCTATGTAATCAATTTAAGACTTGATATTTGAGTTGAACTACATGTATGCTATGCATGCTTGGAACATGTTGGATGTACTTGACTGGGTAAGATTCATAGTGTTCAGTCAGGTTTTCCAAAAAAATGACTTTGATGGTAGTGTGAATACTAATATAGATTTATTAATGCTAAACAGTTATAAATGAATTGATGGCATTAATAATGATGAGACCTTTTCAGTAGTATAAATTATAAAGTCTATTCATTTATTGCTTGATAGAATAACATTTTATGATTATGAGATATATCAAAAAGATTCAAAACCACGTTCCTTAATGAAAATCTAGTTATGTAAATATATATGATAATGAATAAATGTTATGAGGAAATAAATAATGTTGATAATTTATATAATTTATAATGATCTATTTTGATATAGAAGAAATATTCTTTGAGTTAGAACACATATTTTGATGATGAAATCAAATAATTTGGTTTGATGAAGATTTTGGACGATTCTTGTGTATAAAAACATGTTAATCGTAGTTTTTTGTTTTGAATTTTTAGTGTTTTATATGGATGATATACTACTAATTGGAAATGATACACCATTGTTATATTATATAGAGGTATATTTTAAAAAATATTTCTTAATGAAAGGAATTAGTGAATTATAATACATTCTTGGAATGAATATCTATATATATGGATAATAATATTCTTGGATGATTTCAAAACAATTTTATTGGTATAGTGGTAAGGATTTTTAGCTTGGATAAATCAAAAAGGGATCTTTACCAATATTTTATTGCATGAGTCTTAAAAAAATTCCAAAGAGTTTTAATGGAGAAACATTGAATGGATTATTTAGAAATCCTTCACAGGATCTATCATACATTTCATATTTTATACTTTGCCTAATTTATTTAATTGTTTATGAATTACTTGTAGATATTAATACAATCATGGTAATATTTACTAGTTTTTTTTTTTGAAAAATGTACTTATTTACTTGGGAAGAAACAATGTTTTTTTTAGTTTTAAGAGGCAAGGAAGAGCTCATTATAATGTGTTACATTAATGATAACTTAAGAAATAACAAAGACTATATGGGATCTCAATATAGTTACATTTTTTACACAATGGTGGAGCTATTAGTTTGATAATTTTTAGAAATTCAATCATGGTAAACTCAAATATAGAGGCAAAGTACTTTAATGCATAAAATATTATAAAGGAATATATCTTTATCAATAAGTTCATTACTGAAAATGGGATAGTTCTTTTCATTTTTAGAGTAATTATTTTTAACTATGACAATAATGAAGCTATTACTCAAGACATAGAACCTCAACCTTATCAAAGTATAAAATATATAATTTTCAAATATTATCATACTTAATAAATAATTCACCAAGGTTATGTAAAGATATATTGGGTATCTACATAGTATAATAAAATAGATCCATTTATATATAGATTATTATAGAAAAATAATTAAAGTTATTTAATTTTTTTGGTATTCTATATATGGGAGACTAAATGTTATGGTTATTTCTAACATAAATGTATTTAGGATTTATAATAAAGGTGATTTATACATATTATTTATTGTTGTGTCCTATGAATGTTAAATTAGGAGTAGAGTAATAAAAATCTCTCAATGTATGACTTTGTTTTACCCCAAATTGACTCTCATTATGGAGTATTATAGGTAGTTATGATATGTTATTATTAACAATAATAGATTCTTATATACGATATAGAGTAGACTCATGATATAATATGTAGTGAAATATTATCTGAACTAAACCACCAAATTATATTACCTGGAATAAAAAACAACCATTTATATACTTTGGGTTTTTATATTTTTATGTATCCACATTAACTAATGTATAAAAGATACATAATATGTTTACTTTTATTCATCGATGCCATTATTATGATAGCCTTGATTTTGAACTAATTAGGGGATGGTTGGGTGTGTTAGTGATATTATCATTAGTTGATATTAACTATGACAGGAATAGTCCTTTTTTTAACAATTATTAGATATGTGCCATAAATTGAATTGTATAGAGGAAGTTAATGTCCATGCTTAGTTTATTGACATATGTTCTTCTCAATTATTTTGATAAATGAAATCTCATATACTTATTCAATATGGATTTTCTATTTTAGTGAATCAAGAATATAAAAGTTACCTTATACTATATTGAATATTTATTTTACTAGTAGAGGATAAGATACCTTGGATAAAAGGATTCTATAAACATGAATATGATGTATAGATACATTCTTTTGTGGTCATATTCATATTGTTTTTTATCAATATCACTTAGGAACCCTTTATATATTTAAAAAAAGATATTTTGATAGATTCTGCTATTTCATTGTAATTATAGATTATGTAATTAATTGTTGGAGTAAATAATATAACATCACAATGGATTACACAATGGTCAATGGAATAATGATTAATTTTATTATAAATATTTTAAAAAAATTGAGAAAGATTTTAAAATAATCATATACAAAGGAGTTCTGATGGATTCAAGAAGAGATATTAAGTTTTTTAAAAATTCTGAGAGACTTTAGTACAAGTGAGATATTTTTGGATATATACACTAAAACACAAACAATGAAATTATAAAATTCATTGTGTCTTATTTTTCAATATGAAAAGGTTTCTTATACTATATCATGATTTTTGTGGAGAATTATATATATATAATTGAATAAATATTACTATATTAATTTTCAAACAAAAGGATTGTTAAAAATAATGTGATGACGTTTATATGTTTTATTTATTATTAAATGTAGTTAACAATCACTTAAATGAATATAGATTAATTATAATCATTTCAATTTTATCTAAAAAGATTTTTTTACAATATATGAAATAGTAAGACATTAATAGTATCCTTTATTTAATAAATGTATTTTATTTAATTGATTTTATACACCAAATTTTTTATGAATATATTATTCTCATACAAGACAAACATTTCACATGTTTTTTTCTTCATTTACCATTATTTAAGAGGTTATAAATACTCCTCTAAAGGAGAATGGGTCCTATATAATCATTTGATGATTTCATTTTTTATGGTGGATATATTTGGAGGTAGGAATCCTTTTAATAATATTAGTGGATCTTAATAAAACTCACTATTAAGTATGATTTGGTATGAATAGTGATGTATGATTTGTTATACATTTTCAGTCAACTTTATCATTTTTTATTCTAACTAATCTTGTATATGGGTTTTTTTGTTTTTCTTATGTTGTTATTATCCATTGTTATATCCTATAAAACTATTTATTATAGATTATTCTATATTTTCATCTACCTCTATAGTATTAATAGTTAAATTAATATCTTATTCCTTTTACTCCTCTACCATTTTTCTATTGAGTCCTTAAAAGAAATTAGTAAGATAAACTGCCTATGGCTCTAAATCTTAGTGTTAATCACTCTAGTTATTCATTATTAATTTATTTTTCCTCATAATATAGTTCAATGGTTTAATAGTTATTGGATCTCTTTCTATCTATAATGGGTTAAATTTTATTTTGTTGGCATACCCATAATTTGTTTTACTGGCCAAATTCCCAATTAAATCATTTTCCTCCTCCTTATATTGGACTTTTGATAATTTATTATGGATAATAATACCATTAATATCCTCTAGAATACCTCTCTTGATTTTTAATTTGTATATAAGAATATTAGGAACTTTATTGGTTTATCATAAGATTCTAAACCATAATAGTGTGTATATCTAATTGAGTTTTTTATTAACGGATTCACCCAATAAATATTTGACTATTGGGATTATGAAGACTCAATAAATATAAAAAAATTAAAATAAATAAATAATAGAATACAATAATAAATAATTGAAAAAAATATACAATAAAGAAAAACTAATCAAAAAACAATTAACCACCCAAAAAATGACTCTAAATTAATGGGAGGATTTTATGGGCCTCTAAAAATAATAGTAATTGGTTTTCAATATAGGAGGGAAAAACAAATTATATATTCATACGGTCCCTAAATATATATTTGTGAGTTTTTATATTTTTTAAACATAGAAATAAAATGATTGGGTTTTTTAAATAAAAAAAAGAAAAAGATACAAATATAGTGGGCACATTGGCTGACCATTAGGTATATTAAAAGTTTTATTTATTCATTTATTCCATTATTATTTTAATATTTTACCCTAATTTATTCATTTTATTTAATATCATTCAAGGAATCAGGAATCACTATCTCTCTTTTTGAGGAATCAGAGCATTGTGATCTCTAGTTCACTAACCCTTATGTCCTCCTACACAAAAAAAGTAGAAGCACCCAACTACCTATTATGATCATCTATTATTTGGTTCCCTAGTCATTAATTTCTCAAAATTGATAGAATAAATGGATGAATTAATTAATACACACTTTCCCAGACATTGAACCCTAGAAAACATGAACACAATCACACGCCACGTATTCCATGTTTCGTCCAAATTCATTATTTAATGGTAGGATCATGGAAAGGTAAGTGATAAAAATAAATTCAATGAAATTAGTTAATATAGTAATAAAAATATAATGAAGTGTAGTTATCTATTTATAAAAAAATAAAACACTATAATAACTTAGGATAAAGAAATAAAAATAAGAAACAATGTATATTTTAAATAAAGGAACACCGGAATCACAATGGTTCCCCTCATCCAAAAAACTATAAAATGCAATCACTCTGTGAATGGATATAAAACAAATCGGTGGAGGAAAATAAATATTAAAAAATTGTTTTTTTATAAAAGAAAATATAATATGATCAGGGACTTTTTGGAACCATACATGAATTATTTATCAATATCACTTTCCCTATTTTATATAATGAAATGGAAACTTCAAATCACTTACTCTTTAAAAAGACACACCCATAGGACCTTGTATTATATATGATGCATCCACTTACATTTATGGAGTTAATAATTTTTAGTTTTCCCACATAAATCCTCTTTTCCTTAGATATCCTCAACTCCCAAGATCACAATATCTTCTCTCTCTAGTTCTCAAGGGGTTCACTAATTAGATTTTTGGAAGACAAACACATGTGGAATTTTTACTCTCCCTTGAACCCTATAATATACACCATGTATCCACATAGTCTCGTCTATGGATGGTATCACCCATAGATAAAGCCTTTCTCTATCTTGTAGAACAAACATGTATTATTGTGATTTAATTACGTCAATATTTATTCATTTTTTGAAAAGAAAACGAATATATTTTTGACATGGGATATCATAATGATGAGATGGATCTTTTTTAGTCCGTTATCTTAGTTTCATTTTCCAATTCTGGGTGACATAGATAAATGCATCCCCTTTTCCTATATTTTTAGTTACTAAGAGAATACATCTTTATTACATATTGATATATAATAATTAAAAATACTCTTACATGTTACTATCCATCTAAAATAGATTATCATTTTTTATAATATAATGATATCATACTCGATGATTGGTCTATATACAAGGATAACATCTTCCATAGTTAATGATATAAATTGTACCCTCAACCACACTACAGTATACTTATTATATAGATTTATAGTTATAAAGACATCAGTTTTAACTATTTACTTATTAATGACATTAATATAAAAATACATCTTCTTTAGGATCACTGGAGTTAAATAATTATGATACCCTTACCATCTTCAATAATATTCTTTATTCAAATATAGCCTATAATTAGTGGTAAAATTACCTTGTCCCAATTTATAATATGAAATTAAATAAATTTGTCCATTTTATTTTCAATATCCTTCTAGCCTACACGCCAGCATTAAAATCATTCACTTTGTATTTGGGATTATTTTTATTTTAACATCTTCCCATAGACTCTATTTTTTCATAGCTGACTAGAGAATCCATTTTGTCACTATGGTCAAGTATAATGGATTCATGACTAACTCAATTGATTAATATCCACTATAATTATTTTTAATGACCCAATACTCTCTTTTTATAGCCTGGTCACACAGTTAAAATTCCCAATTTTTCATGGAATCTGAAAATAAACTACATGGTTAATTGTGATGTTCATTTTCCATGGAAATTAAGTCCACAGACAAATTCACCTATAACAGAAAAATAACAAAAAAAAGTTTTCAGCATATGAAATAAATTAAAAAAGATAATTAATTCATAAAAATACCTAAGTAAGTTGAATTTATCAACTAACCCATGATAAACTAAAATCATGAAAATGTGATAAAGGTATATTTAAGTGAATTATGTGTGATTTTAATAAAAAAAGTTATATTTAAAAATAAATATAAATTAACTTGTTTCATGTCACATTATATATTACTTCGCACCCAAGATATAAATATAGGTTGTGATTAAATAAACTCAGAGTAATTTTCTCATATGAACCCAATAATGTTCAATTCATGAACAATATATTATATACTGATTTAAGTATTAAAAAATTATATATATATCTACCCATACTATTATATTAACTAATAGATAATAAAATTATGTAATTTAGTAATAATATATATTAATTAATAAATACAAAATAAGCATGTGGTTTTTAATTGAGATCAAACAACCACTTATTTTAAATTTATACAATCAAGGTTAAGAAAGATGATAATTTTGGAATTCATAAACTAAGTTATAAACCATATATAAGTAAAAGTATCAATGGGAACCATTTGAATTACCATTATAGTGACCATTTTATTTAAATTCCCTTCTATAAAAAGCTAGATCATGTAAGATAAGAGTGGGAAACACTCATAAGGAATCTTCCTTGAGTGAAATGAAAGCACCACACATATCCTTGATCAGTACATGGTGAAAAAATATTAAAAATTATAGAATATTTAAAAAGTAAAATAAAAATTCCATATGTAAGAATTATTGACCTTCTAATGTTTTAGTATATCAAAAATAAATCATGTAATCTTCTAAGCCTATAGGCCTTGTAATCTCTGAGCCTACGGGCCTTGTAAGGGTTCCCCCTCATCCCTTGAAAGGGGGGTTATCAAAAATCAATAAAAATGATGGCCTTCAGGCCATTAAAGACATATGAATCATAGTATATTGACCATTTTAGATAAACTTATATTTATAATAAATAAATTTGATATTTTTAAACTTCAAATTAAAATTTAATTAATTTATAAATAAAATATTTTATCCTATTATCACTCTTTAGAGCATAGTAATCACCCTAATTGGTTTTCATATTTTTCTAATAAAATTATTAGACAAAGAGTGACTCTTAGAATGAAGAATAAATGATAGAATAATCATACTTAATAACGTATGAGGGTTACCTAGCTCTCTTAAAAAATAAATAAATTTTTTTATATAATAAATATTAAAATTTTCAAAGACACAAACATCAAAAAATTACCAATTATTTTTTTAACGTTCTTAAATAATACCCATGCCCTATTTCATGATTTTGAGCCCTATTTATAAAAGAATATAAATTTAAGGAAAATATTATTTAATTACACTAAAATTGAATAGATATTGTTCAAAGAAATATGAAAACATGGAGGTGAATAAAAATATATCACGGAATATTATAATAATGTATTGGACATTGTTTCTCCAATAAAGTGAATAAAAATTCTAATAATTTATAGAAACTAACTATTATATCCCCTATTATAGATCTTAATCATATATTATCCAAAATTAAAGAGATGGATAATTTTGGGTTAAAATTCACACATGTTTTGAAATATTTAATTATTACTATTCATAGTTAATAAATCATTAACCCAAATCAAGAACAACAATATACCACTAAGAAATAGACTATAACAATTATAATATATTATTTATAAATATTTAATCTTAATATTTAAATACTCAAAAACATCCAAAACATCAATATATTCCAAAAACAGATAAAAATATTTTATATTAGTAAATGAGAAATGGTTTTAATAAATTTATATGCCTATTTGAATTTAAACCCTAATAAAGTCATTGTATATTCCCATTTGTAAAAATATATGGTGTGTATTACTGTATAAGAGTAAGCCCATCCCAGTTTTCATCTTGGATTCTATTATTTTATATAACACTCTATATAATGGTATATTTTTTCCTCATTGATATTTCTCATATAAATTAATTATGTAAAATATCATGTGAAAAAAAGTTACACATATTTATAATTCAACATTATCCCAAAAAATAATATGGGAATGATCTGGTATGTATATTTTAGTTGTGTAATTAAAATAAAAATTTTAATTATTTATTATTAAAAATCTAAGTCTTAATAATATGATACTTTTCAATTATATTCTATAATGTCAAACGATATCACATATTATGGTGAAAACCTCCACTACTAGTAAATGATACTAGTATCCCCTTCTAGGAACTTATAAGATAAGTGATCCATACAAATAAAATAGAATATTTTTCTCTGGTGGTCTATATAAGTTTTTTATTAACTTTGGATAGTATTTATGTACTCTCTATTCAATCATATATTTTTTTCTATCTTCTGCCATAGTATTGGTCATAAAAGATGATTTTTCTTGAATTTAGTTCAACATAACTATAATTTTCATGAATTCCTTTGTATATTTTGAAAAGAAAAGCCATAAAAATATAGTTATGGTAACTATAATTTTTTGATAACTACACAAATGATAAGTGACTCTCTCAATATCCACTGAAATATATAACCTATAATCTAATAATGTAATCTAATACAATTTTATTTTATGTAATCCATATATTAGTCTAAGGATAATAATTTTCTATCAACCACAAATCTATTCTTAAATAATTTTGAAACCCCTCCTAGAATTTTGAAGTAAACATTTGACCATGGTGACAAATGATAAAAGAATAAGCAATATCAATATTGACAACTTTTTATATATATAAATCTATCTTAGAAGACTAACTATGTATGTATTTTAAATAGTAAATAAGTGTATATATTTGAAAATAAAATCTATAATAAAAAAGAATTATTTCATTATTTTGAGATGTTATTAAAAATATAATGACAAAATCTATAAAAATATTCCAACTTTGAAGTTATAAAGTGAAATGGATTCTATCAAAAACCATCCAATGCTAACATGACATGTCACCTGACCTAGCACCTGACAAGTTTAAAAAGTAATTCATGATCCCTATGAGATAAGACTAGTCATGGGGCATCAAATAAAAAATAATAGGATTAATTTCACCTAATAAATATAAATAAAAATACTATAAAAATATTTTGATAATCTCGTATGGTGTGCCCACATAATGGAAATCTATGAAAAAAATTATAATTTTGAAATAAAATAGAATGAAAATAGAGAATAATAAAAATATTTATCTATCCCAAAATACATATAGCTGATTTGAAATGAAAATCAGTATGCATGAGAGGTTAATTTAACTAAAACATACTTAGTACAATGAAAACTAAAATATACAAAAAATAAATATAAACATGAAATCTCCACAAAACTCATAGTACCTATCCAACATAATCACTAATATATTCTATATAAATGACAAGGGAAATAATTCCATAATTTGGAGTTTCTAGGTAACTAGTTCATGCATAATAAAACTACATACTCTATAGAAAATGAATGGTATAAGTAAAGTTTGATCATTATAGATTAGTAGGAATTCACCAAAGTATAATTTCATTTAAATTATTATAATATCATAAAAAAATTAAAATATAGTACTTGAAAATAACTTTTTTGATATTTTCAAAAAAATAATAAGTATTCCTAAAATACCTTTCTAAAATATGAGCATTACTTTTTTAACAAAATAATTTTCTCATTTTTTTAAAACCCAATTCAAAACTCACTTTATAAAACCATTTTACTCCATTTTTAAAAAAATATTGAATGATATGAAAGAACCAAATAAAAATTTAATGAAAAAGGGAATTTAGTGAAAATATCAAATTGTAATTATCAAAAATATTTAATCATCAATGTGTAACACTATCATAATAAATAAATATTAAACTATACCATAGAATAAAATGAGGTAATTTTCACATGATATAGGATAATAATATAGAAAAATAGAGAATAGTAAAATCATAATATAATTATATAATAAGCTAAGTAAAATATAGTTAATCATGGGAAACTCTTATGATCCAAGTGAGATAATTGTAGATATACTTAGGTGGAACCATTCATTGGCCAATAAATGATGTTTTATGTTAATAAACACTAATATGTCTCTAATATAGACTCATTGGTGAAACTATGAACAGTTAGAGTGTATCATTACAAGAGGATACTAGTGAGATTCTTATTAGGACTAGCACAGTAACCATCTCTTGGTATCTTACTTATATTCCATGGATTTCCATGAATGTTATCCACATGATGTAGAGAATAATTTATTACATGATAATCACATATCAATCATCCATAAAATATTATCACATTCCAATAATATCTCTCTTTCCCACTTCCCTACACCCACCATTGAAAATCTCTATCTTCGAAAAGAAATGAAAATATAATCACATCAGTTATACAGAAAAATTATATCATTATGACATGGCGGTTTTAATGATCATGTAACTCATTTTATAGAAAACATTTTTTTTAACTTCCAAATGAGTATCAATATTTGAGCAAATAATTTTATAGATAAAACATTTATTTTAATCCTATTTTAGAAACCAAGATTTATTTTAAGACCTCTTTTGGAAATAAATAATAAAAATAAATTTTAAACTAAAACCCTAATATATATATATATATATCATATTTTCAAATAGGCAAAAGATCACTAAATAAATAATAAAACAATATAAACCATAAAATAAACCATGTGAAATCATTTTAAATTTTAATATTCTATTCAAAATGATTATTTATTTGAAAAATGTTTCATAGTAATTTTAACAAACACATAGTATGCATATTTTAAAAAAAGTGACTTAAAAAATCAATCATTTCATGAACTTTCACGAAAATAAAATCACATTGAAACACATACCTTTTTTCATTGGTTTAATTAACTTGGATCATATTTGAAAAAATAAGTATGAAAAAAATCCAAAGATATAATGAAAACCATAATCTAATAGAAACATCATATATGAAATCTATTGGCAATGAACCCTAGGTCACAAAGACAGGCATGAAGCTAGAATGAAAGAGTGGAATAAGAAATTAATGCGAGAATAATGGAATTAAGTCTTAACATTATCAAATCCAATTGAAATCAATAAAAGATTCCAAGGATCTAATGGGAGAAGTGGGGTAGTCTTTCCTAGTATCTCTTTTATTTGGGGCATGTGAATGGGAAGAAAAATTACCATAATTGTGTTTTTAGTCAATCGAGGTAAAATAAAAAATACATAAAAAATAAAAGTATGAAAATAGAACCCTTATGGTGTGACCCCTTTTCCATGGAATGAAAACTATCTCCCTTGTAAAACCTCAGAACATGGAATCCTTTAAATAGTCTGGAGAACCCCCACACCCCCCAATAAGTAATAATTGCAGGCATTCTTCCTAGGTCGCTTCATATAAAGCTTCATCCTTAATGGAACGATGACCACTAAATGATAATTAATTCATGATAAAACACCCTATCTCATGACATTACCTACTATAGGATCATAATTTTTATAAACTCAAATATCTTTCACATGTTCATGGACATGAAACCCTTAGGATATAATGGAAACTCTTATTACACAAGATACATAATCATATTTCAAAAACAGTCAGTGAGAAATCAAATGGTCATGACATGAATTGGACTAGTAAAAAACTATAGACATCAAAAAATTTAAAAACTAGTAAATTTATAAAATTAATCCTTAATCGAGATAAAACCCAATAAATAAATAAAATACTAAGAAAAGAAAATGGAGGGATCTAAAAATTCTACCCACAATTACACTTTTCTCTAGAATATAATTAATGAATTAAAGTAATGAGGCGATCACCCTATCATAGAATAAAAGAAATGATTGACTTAGAAAAGTTAAGGAATGAACTAGAAAACTTAATCCACAATCCCGGTCTGAACCAAAGAAACTAACTCATTGAAACACATCTCAAAATACAAAATTGATATTTAATAAATTTTAAGTATATAATTAATGTTTGATATCCATAGTAGTACTACCCACTATATATGTATTACACTAACATGGTGGATCAAAAAATGATGTAAATATAAAATAGTCACTAAAATTACTACCATGTATCATCAATTAAAGAGGCATATATTAGACACCTAATCGATGGAATATCCATCAACTAACTTGAATAAAATAATTTTCTTTTTCAAACACGAATATCATATCGTGGAAAAATGACTACCAGAGTTCAAATGAACAAGAGAGAAAGATAATGGAGGTACAATGTAAAAGATATATTATACTACCACTATGATCCATGATATGATAGATATAAGTTTCTTTATTGGTATATAAATTTATATAACTTCTAGATATATCCTAACTAAACAAAGCGGTGACTAGTCTTTGGAAATATCTAATAAGTGGGATTGGAATAAACAAATTGTCCACACTAATAACATATAGGGGATTGTTTCTTCACCAGAGAAATAATGATAGAGTGGGGATTCTATCTCAAATAATTTTTATTCCCCGACTAAGTTTCATTGTTCTTCCTTTTCTTTTAAGATAGATAAAATTATCTCCATCCGATAGAATTAAGTCCACCAACCATGTTGTATTGTCTCATAGAAATTGATTCATCCATAATTTCCTTTTATAACACATCCTTAAATGAAGTTGGATGAGTCAAAGGAACTATATTTATATAGTATATATTAAGTAAATTCAAAAATAGATGGAATTTTAGTGATTCCTGAAATACTAACTATAGAGAGAAAGTAACAAACTACATAAACCATGATATATACACCTTAATTGATCACTCACCCTAAAGAAGGCTAAAATTCTCTATCATTTTTTTAACTTTCAAAATATCATGGTAATTCCACCTAAAATTTTTTTCTTAAATGATTCCCACTATATACTACTCTACAATTTATGTGAAACAATGTTCTCCCATTATTCTCGAGTTGGACCTTCAAAATATTTTGAGGTTGTTTTCAGTCATGATGATTCAATAGTTTTCAAAAAATTGAATAAATAATCTATATTTTCAAATGAATACATATCCTATTGAGTTCCCCGATCACTGTGACTGATAAGGGTGATTTGATAGGGGCCAAACTCTACCACACTAACTGAATTTTAGGTTGAGTTGACAACATGAAGGAATATTTCCAAGCCTTGAGAGACACTACTATGAAGAAGATTCCACAATAAGGATTCCTTGTAATATATTGAGACATCCAATATTAGTATAATATATGTAATAAAAAAACAAAACTTATTTAGAAATAGTAAAAATTTGACTCTCTATAGACAAAACCATTAATAATATTAAATAACAATGATAGAAACATGATAACAAATGAATTTTGAATCTTTATTTTAAAATATTTTCAAAATAATATGGTTTTTCATAGAAAAAATTGTGAAATCCAATAGTCCAATTTAAACTATTTCCATGATGAAGATAAAATACATTCATTAGTTGTATAAATCATGGTATTTTTTTGTAAAAACATGTTTTAATTCAATATGTTTCTCCCTGAAATCATTCACACACCCCAAAACATCAAATACATTTCATTACATTTTTATAAGACCTATTTATTAATTTCAAAACTAAATACATATTATTTAAAACCATGATAAATAATTTAAAACGAATAATTATTACTATTCTTATTCCATGATTAAATACTAAACACCCATAAACCAAAAGTAAAATTTAATAAAAAGATTAAAAACATGAATTTTTTGAAATAGGGGGTTAGTGAATGCACATTGCTTGTCTATATAGTCTGGAGGTCCATGCACTAATTACACAACTACAACTAGGGGTTTTCATATTTATATGAAAATCATTTAATAGTTTTCCAAACTATGATCCAAATGGTCTTCTCCTATTTTGACCAAAAACCAAAATATTTTTAAACAACCCATATAACCTTTAAGTAATTTTAGAAATCAATAATTTAAAAAAAATATCAAAAATGAATATAGAAAAATCTTAAAATAATGAATCTTAATCTAAAAACCCATTATAACTCGAGGAACCAAACAAGAAATAACTAGATAAACTATCCCTACACATACATTTTGAGTTCTCATATACCTATATCTAATCTGTCATTTCTCCCCAAATAAAATTTGGTGATTTGATACCATTTTGTTAAAAACCAACCAAGGTAAACCCAACCAATTTCCCTAATCATCTCATGGAATATACTGAAGGGAATTCCCAATCCCTTTGAGATTGAAACTAGTGTTGGGGATTTGAATAAAAACTAGTGGGAATGATTTCATCAATAAATATAAAAAACATATAGAAGAAACTCATCAAGAATATAACGTGATGTGTCCATATGACGGACTTTTATGAAAATCATATAATATGTTTTAAATAAATTGAATCTAAATAGGGAATAATAAATAATATGAATCCATCTCAAGTATAGTATAATTAAACTTTTAAAACTAGTATACAAGAGAGATTGGTTTGGCTAATTCATTATTGATACAAAGATAGGTAAAATGAACCCAAAAAAATTAAATAGAAATTTCAACATGAACCATGGTCACCATCCAACATAATAATAAAAATACCCTCCATGAGTGATAAAGACGCATTATTCCATAATATAGAGTTTCTTACGAATACAAACCAGAAAAATAAATCTAGTCACTCTAAAAACATAAAATAGTTTGATTATTTTCAGATTAGAACATCCTAGTAGGATTTTACCGAAGGTAAATTTAATTTACCTTATTTAAATATCTAATTAATTTTATTTTTAATTAAAGTTTTTGAAAAACTGGGTATAATTTTTTTTAAATAAATTCATTAAAATTCCTAAAATCCATTTTATACCCATTTGAAATCTTACTTTCCAAAACCACTATTGAATTTTCATTAATCAATAAAATAGATATGAAAGACATTCATCCAAAAATGAACTATAAAAGAGATGAAGGTATTTTTCAGATGATATTAGTGAATAATATAAGAAAATAAAGCAGAGTAAGAAAAATTAATAGTAGAATAAGCTATGTAAAATTAAATAAATCATGTAAAACTTATAATATCCAAGTGATATGATCCTAAAAGTACAAATAAATAATCTAATTCTAACATTACCTCTTTTCAAATGAAGATGACATGCCAGAAATTGGGAGATAATGGATAAACATTGATTGGAAGAGGATGATTGGTTATTAGAACTTCCTTTTATGGAGTTCATTTCTTATACCATTTATCCCTTATAAATTTATGATTGGCATATGAATCCCATTCCTTACACCATCTTGAGGTAGATGTTGGTTAATTTTATCAATTGTTTCCTTGAAAGGAAAAAACCTTATGGTTGGAGATGATGAGCTTGTTGGTAATATAAATGAAATTTTAAAATTTTATCCATTTGTAAGGTTATGATGGAATATTATGCTTTTCACACAAGGATTCTTAATCTCAACACTTAGGGTAACCTATCTCATTATCTAATGAATCATTGGCTCATCACTAGAGTAATACCATGCTCCATATATGGGGAACATTATTCATGTAACCTGTAGAATATTAGAAACATAATAAAAGTAATACCTAGATCATCACCATAGGCATTCTATTCTTATCACATGGGGAGCCTCATGATCAACATATATAGAATCTAAGCATCATTACCTAAGACCAAGCTTTTTATGATTTAGGTCAGTGGTTCGTCATATGACATCACATAGGGAATGTTATTCTCATCACATAAATAAAAGGGGCATATCTCATTCTCAACACATAAGAGTGGTTTCTCCTCTTACAGTCATCTTATATAGGTAGGAAAATTTTAGAGTCTAATGGGGATGCTCAATGTTTATATTCTTGTGGGGACACTCTTGGTTTAAAGCCTATGGGTGGATGGTTCCACCAATGGCCATCATATATGGCTAGTCAAGATTTATAGTCCCATGGGGATGAATGGAATATTATATGGGTTTCTTAAAATGTATATTTTTTTATCATTTATCAAAAGATATAAGGGATTGTGAGGTTATTTGGGTATCAAGGTTGTACCTAAAAGCAACAATGTACATATCCCATTAGAGTAGGAATAAAAATTGACATTCTTTAAGTTACAAAATTTCTTTTTTATTGAATGGACCATCCCATATAATTTAATTTAAAATTGTAAGGATTATTGTCTCCAAAAATGGGTGACATGAAGGAATATAGTGGGTCTTATGCAGTGGAACTACTTGATTAGAGGAGTTACTTGATGACCTTCATCACTATAATTTATAGAAAATTAGCAGAATTGGGAATTTTTATTCCAAGAAGGGAATTAGGGAAAAATAGAAATTTTTCCTATGATATGATCTCAAATAAATTTTTCTAACCACTCTAGTAGTTTGAGAATAGTTTTTTTACCCTAGAATAGGTGTTTGGTGTAATTCAAAACTGGTCAAATTTTCATAGAAGATTTAATATTGAATTAATTAAATATTTATTTATTCATTTATGTTTTTTTGGTGATATCTTTTTAATAGAATAAAATATTCATATTATATCTCTATAGATGATTTATTAGGGGGGTTTCCTATGTGAGTCGTAAACCCATCATGGACTCTAGGGAAACACCTGGACCCCCTTTTCATTCATTTTTTTTTCTTTTCATAAATTTATTTAATTTTATATTCCCCCTATTGGATTTTCAAATATTCAGATTCCCCCAATGTGGGGAACCAAGAAAAAGAGAAGAGGGTGCATTAGAGAGATTAGGTGCTTCTATGTGTTTGTCTGAGGCCCGAATCGAAGTGTGGTAGCTGTGGGTGGCCATTTTGTTGTGAAGCTATAATTTTTTACATTCTAAGGTAGGAGAATTTTATGTTTCTTTCATAGATACATCTAGGTTAGTTGATTCGTATTTTAATTTCTTATATTGATTACTAGGTACCCCATGGGTATTATCTATGGGTTTTATAGAGAAATAGTTAGTTTTAGGATGTTTTGGAGGTTTTTAGTTTGGTAAAATCCATGTACACAATTTGTAGTTAAGATAAAACAACCCATATGTACTTTATTTCATGATAGTAAAAAGAGAAGGAATAAAATATTTGTATTCATGGTAAAAACTCCATGTAAGTGTGACTTAGGGTGTGACTGAGTATTTGTCTAGACACCCTGTGTTGGGGCACATGGCCATGTGGGGTACATGGCCAGATCTCGTGAAATGTACACAACTAGTGGTTTTTTACTTTTTTAGAATAACCATTTGTGGGGGACATGACTAGGTACATGTCAAAGATAACCCATTTTGGATAACACGCCATTTACGAGAGGAACACTCTATATACTTTGGGTGGTAAACGCTATGTTGGATAAATGTACACAACCTGGGTTTCTGGATGGTTCTACACACCACATACACAAGTTACATTCCATATACGTGAGGTGCATGTCATGAACCTAACCTTTTGAGATATTTTACCCATTATCCAAACATTAATTCATAATTAGACCCATGAATGGTCCATTTAGATATTTTCCACACATAGATCATGATAGTGGAATCCTGTCAGTAATTAGAGTCATTCTGAACGTATTTTTGGATTATGTGAGTGTTTTAGAAGGATTTCATTATGGTTTAAATTCTAAATAGTCAAGAAGGTTTTGTTGTGTGATGTGGTACTTGATTTAGGGTCATGAGATAGTTAGTTGACTTGTATTATAGATTCATGATCAGTCTTATTCTAGGTTATTTGGGATAGATTTTTAAAGGTGGGATTAAGTAGTATATATGTGAAGATATTTGATTATTTTTGGATATTAGGACAATTTCTTGAGGATAGATCAGCTGATGTTTAGATCTTATGCTTGAGAATCAAATTTGTGAGAGTCTTTAAGCATGGTTGATTCCATGTGATTATTTTTACTTAAATGATGTGATTAATAAATATTAATGCTAAACTAGTGGAGTTACTATAGAATTTTAGATATAAATGTATAATATTTATTAAATTACATGAACGATATTGTCTCTGTAAAATATTTAGAGTTAGATGGAAAGAATATTATATCTTATATGAATCTTGTTATCCATTAAATGTAAAATTTAGTGCTTTAGGCATAAAAAATTATTATTGGATATTCATTTCATGGAGTGTGATATGAGGTAGAAATAGATCAAAATACAAACAAAGAATCAAATTATTCTTATTAAATATAAGGATATCGAGTAAATATATTTCCTTATATTCTTAGATAGTAAAAGTGTTCTATTACATTTGGAAGAGGGTCTTGAAAAAAAATGTTCTTGTATTATCTTTATATCCTAACAATAAAAGGGTATTTAAAATCATCATAGATTTATAGTTTTGAGGTCCTCAGATTTCTATTGATCATTCACTTTCTTGTGATCAATAACCCCTATCACTCCAAATCATTATTTTATTTTATTGAAATGGGGTGGAGATATAAGCTAGAAAACAAGGAAATACATGTAAAAATATTAAAATAAAAAATCAATAGTTTTTAAAATAGAGAATACCAAGGGAATTACCCTTCACAAGGTTACCCCCATCAAGGGGAAACGATCCTAATCTAGAAAACAATGTAATATGTGATCCATGGGTGCCCATGGAAGAAATGAAATCTGCAACTTTATTTCAGATGACCTTTGTATTTACCTTTATCTCTTATTAATAGGATATTTTATTAACCATTTTATAATGTGGGTTATTTAAAAATGTAATATCAAAATGTTAAACCCCAGATTACCATAATCAATATTAAATTACGAGGATACAATTCATTAAATGTGGGGAAAATGTAACACCCCAAGATTTTAAAAGATGAAATTGTATATGATAGTGTATATATAAAAAAAATAGATTATATGAGAATATAACACTGTTATAATTTATTGTATATTTATTTTTAAATAAATTTAATCTCTTCGATAGCGTGCAGAACATGAAACCCCGAGTCTAGATAGACCGTAATGTAGTATATCGTTATATTAGAGCTGTTAAATTGGCAGGTATGAATAATATTAACTAAATAATGAAAATTATATAGTGTAAAAAAGTATAAAATTAATTCAATGGATATATATAGATTATAAATAATATAAGAATCATTAAAAATAAAAATAAAATGTATTCTAAAAAACTATATTTCTCAACAAAAAATTTTTTATCACCTTCTATGCACTTATTTTAAAATTAATTTTTTTCAATTTTATAAAAAAAAATTGAAAAACAAAATTTAATTTTGAAAGCAGTATTTAAAAATTATATTTGAGTTAATTATTGAGAATATTATGAAAAAATAAATGTTTTAATGAATATTGAAAAATAATTTTTTATTAAGAATTGTTATTTTTTAAAGCATTTAAAAACATAAAAAAAAATTTAAGATGTTATTGAAGTTAAAATTAGATATTTTTATATATTTATAAAATTTAGTAAATTTTAATCAATTTAAAATTGAATTTTTATATAAAAATTGTTTAATCTTTTGACCATTTTCTTTTTGAAAATCCCACATTCTCATTGCATCTATAGGTTTAATTTAAAATTAAATTCTACTACTTCTCTGAGTAAATTTTGTAAAAATGTATTTCTTATTTGAAATCATAATAATTTATACTATCTAGTAATTTTACAATAAATTTTAAACATAAATAACTTTTAAGAATAGTAATAATTATTTATCTCATTTAAAATAAAAAATTATTTTCCAGGTGGTTTAATTAAAATATATGTGTTAAAAATGGCCCTAAACATAACCAAAACCTATTGTATGGACATATTTTGATTTTTTATTTTCTTTTTTCTAAAAAATAAAATTATTATGGTTTTTGGAATGTGAAAAATTTGGGTACAACCTTTTTCATATATTACAAGTGTAGCACCCACCGCACTTATTAAAGGCCACACTATATCCTCTTTCCTTCACACATCCAAAAACAATTATTTAAGCCAATACCTGCCCAAATAACTTCCTTAATTACCTATTAATATCAAATATCCCTTGGTGTGATAATAAAACCGACATAGATAGGAGTTTTGTTTTATCCTAAACAGGTTTCTTGAAAATAATTCCAAGTTCATAAACGATCATTTTTATTTTGTTTTTACTTACTTTTATTCAAATATTATTAAACCATTATTAATAATAAAAATAGTATATTAAATATACTGATATATTATTCTGTTAAGGTAATTAAATATTTCCATATTCTCTTCTATCATATGGGAAATGAAATGATCAATCATGTGTATGGCAGACTACCACTTCACAAACTCATGTAATTCATTTTCCATCACCAACATTAAAGGATGGGGGTAATGATATATTTAATAAATTTATATGTTATTTGTTATATTATTATTATTATCTAATTTTAATATCACATATAAATTTTTAAATTCCATTCCATTTAAATTATGATAATGTCGCTCTTGTGTATAGCACACCACAACCTCACGAAACGATATAATTCATTTTTTACTTTCTCTTTACATGGAATGTAATAAGGATAAATTAAATTAATATATGTGATATATATAACATTTCATTGATACTATAATATTAATATATCATATAATTCCTCTCCCTTTCACTTTTTAGAGAAATTATAACATCGCTTATGCATACGTACGACCTTCCATCTCCATGAAGCGTTGTGATCCATTCTCCATGTTAGATTTCAATAATGATTATAAGGAAGTATCTAATGAAAAAATGATATTTATAATATTAATATCACTCATCGGATAATTTTACTATATGATATGCTCAAGAACTAGAACTTTCATGAGAAAATTTACTTGATAAAACAACCCAATTAACAATTTAAACAGTGAAAATAATAAAATATTATTAACAATTGGTTGGTAAAATATTATAAGTGGATAATATATTGTATTATTAATATTAATATGGTTATTTTATAAATTAATAACATGTTTAAACCCATTATATATTTATTTTAATCAAGTTTAACTGAAAGGAAGCATAGGGTAATAGACTTCCTCTCAATTTCCCATCATTGAGGTATATTTTATTGTTATACACTGAATTGTTATTATATTGTGTATATACTTCCCCTTTTAAATGTAATATCATGAATAATTCAAAATTTATGGTCTTTCAAGTTTTTATTTAAATTATTTCATCTAAGGGGTTGTTATAGTAAAATTGCCATGTGGTAAAGAATTCCATAACTCAATTTCTTTTCAATGGGATATAATACTTATCTATTCTCTTTGATATTATAAGATTATTTTTTTGATGAATTTTTATCATCTTATGTTTTATTTAAAATTATTTTATGTGTATTTAAATTTTATACACATAACCAATTCAATGATTAATTCTCACTTCAACATTATAATTTCATTTTAGTTAGGAATGTTTATTCCTTAATTCCAATTGAAGGAACTTATTTGATCATTGTATAATAAACCCATTTAATTTTATTCTCCTATGGCTATTCAATATTTTTTAAAGTAATAGTAAAATTTTACACTCTTTGGTATTTGAAATTATTGAGAAATATTTTTTAATAAAATATGATTTCATTTCCCTCTTCGATTGAAAATCCTTTTTCTTCCAAATAATGTTTTCAGAATTTTTTTTCAAAAATATTCTAAAATTATTCAAAAAAATTATTAAATATATTTTTATACATGTTTTAATTTTTTAAAATTTTTTTTAAAGGAACCCTCATATCATTTTACAAATGGATATTTTCCTCAATAATGTTTTTAAAGATCTTTTTATGGTATTTCTATTCATAAATGAAAACAACCCTTTAATTTATACATAATACAATAGGGATATGTTATATTGATACTAGCCTTATTCTTTATCTATATGGTTTATGATTATTTTTAACAAGGATTGTATTGAAACTCACATCCTTGATTCATCTACGTATTCATTAACTTTCCCTATAAATATTCACATTCCTATGATCATTAGACATTAAATTTACCCGAAATATCCATATTATCTATCATGGATATAAGAATTTATTAAATCGTATCTCATTTATACATATAGTTTTTTACGTTGAAATTTATTTGATTCACTGGGGAAATATTAATAATCCATATTTTTTATTCAATGCATATATTTAATGGTACGAATATTGTTCGTAAATTAAATCGATTGTTCAATATATGAGGAATGATTTGGAAATATAAATATGGGTCAAGACTAGTTATAGATAGACATGTAGAATCCCTATACTAAATTATACTTAAAGGTTCCCTGATAATGGTTGGCCACATGTCCTCAAGTGTATATCCCTAAACACCAGAGGCTGGTAACTAGAATGAAGGGACCTAGATGTGTCTATGGGGAGACTATGCACTTATAAGACTAGGTATAATAGAATGGTAGAAAAAATATGTGAAGTAGCAGAAACATATAAATAAAAAGATAACAACATAAGTAAAAGAGTGAGTCAGACAATAAAAGGAAATAGCTGGAAATTTAATATCAATACTGTATATAAAAATGATGATAATTTCATGTCATGAATTTATAAAAAAATGGGAGTGTAGGGGACAGGGGTACAAGAATATATTGTATAATATCAATAAGTAAAAATGAATAAAAAATACTATACAATATCTCGAGAATAGGCTCAGTCCTCTACCCCCAAATCATCATCCTAAATGGTAAGTAACTCCATCATCAGAAGCAGCACACTTCCCTTTATCTGTACCTGCAATCATAAAGTCTACTCGGGTACTAAATGCTGCCCGAACAAGGTATGAGATATAATCTCAGTATGATGATGCCCACAGTGTCTAGTCCATTCCATTTCATGATATAAATGAAATATAGTGTGCAATGTATAATTAATGATAGGGTAGTAAATACCTAAACAATTCTATCTTAGTTCAGGTTCCAAAACATACACTCGTTCTATATCACCTACTTAGGCCTAAACAGGAAGTTGGAATAAGAAACCTATATGGGTCATAATAACATAACATTTTTCATAGTAAATAAGAAAACTAACAAATCATACCATGATATTCTATTCTGGATTACGGTATCAATCCCATGTCATCACAAAAGTATGCTGAAAAGTAATGAAAAAGTTCCACAGGTGGATAAGTATGCTCATGTAATCATAAAGGATGCATCTCATATGATTCAATAATCAAACAAACAATTAAATCAAAACATTCCATTGGTACATGAGTTGGATTTCCATACCCATCTGGGGAAATCTAAAATAATCCCATGTATCACATTGGAAACATCCGATATAAGCCAATACCACTGAGCTTGTCCAAGGCGACCTCTAGGACATCCCAAGTATTGTTACAAGGTATGGTAATTACTAAGTGTATTGTAGATATCTCACAAGGGAATAAGTATTACCCATAGTATGGCTTGTCTATCTTGCAAAAAGGTCTATACACAATCTCTCCCCTCAGGAACTGGTATCACTCAAGAGCATATGAAATCATCCAAGAAGCCCGTGAATATTAATCCAAAGCATCTCCATCGGCACATTGGGTAGTAACTCATTGAGCATAAAGAGTCAATCCACAGATCTTTAATACGGGATCCATGTTCTCTCCTGGCCCATGAAAAGTGCCATACCAAATAAAGAATACATAAAAAGAAATGAATCTATTATTTTTATCCAAAAAATAATCATATCAATACCAAAATCTTTAAATTTAACCAAGATAAGAAATTCAATCCAAACTTCAATGGAACATTTAATATAGTAAGGCAATAAGCACTTAAATAAGAACAAGCATGGTAAGGTATAAGCTTCAAGTTATAAACTTTATGAAACTGCATATCGTCACATGCAATTAAATTTAAAAATATAAAAATATTACCAATGAATTTCATATAGTTCAAGCCACTAAACATAGGAAAAATCAATAACTAATTTTCATAATCAATGAAATATAAGTAAGGGATATAAAAACAACATGCTTATTTCCAATATGTCATCTATGAAATTTCAAAATCACAAGCTATAAAGCTTGAGAAGGCATCACATTCCATTTAAACACTTTAAATATCTCAATCAAGGAGCTCCAAACAAGGAATAATCATTTTTCATGATATAAGGTAATAAATTTCACATGATATTAAGAATAAGAATTTGACATAATACATTATAATAATTCACTTTGAATAAACAAGTCCATTTGTGTATAATAACACTAAGTAATGTATATTGAATGAAGTATAAACTTTTATCACAAGTCATAAGGTTTTCATTATAATTCAATGTTTTCATGTAATGTGAAATGATCATTTTATCATGTGAGGAATATTACATTCAAGAGACAACAATCATGTAAAAGGTATAAGAAACTACACATTGGCTAAACAGTAATGTTTGAGCATAGGAATTATCAAGAGGGACCAATTTCACTGTACATTTCTCATTATAATATCCTTAATAAAATTAAGGAATTATCAAGGTTCCACCCACACCAAATAACTAATTTAAACATTTTAAACAAAGGGAAACCTATTCCATTTTGAATTTATCACCCAAAGGAGTGGCCAGATCCAATTTGAACACCATAAACATGGGTTTTCCCACAATCTATATTCCCAATGGTCACAAAAAAACTAGAAAATATATTTAATATATGATAACAATCCTTTTTGGAATGATCTGAAGGAAGGAAAAATAGTACAACATCCAAAAAGACACAAAATGAATGGGAAAATGAGTAAATTCCCTACCTCATGGTTATAGGTTTCTCCAAGTTTGGTACAAGTATTGATTTAACCTAAGGTGGAAGAAATAATGAGATTTAAGAAAACCCCAAAATAGGGAATAAATCTGTTGTAGGTAAATAGCACAATCAGGGTTGGATAAACTAATAAATAAAGGAGTAAAGATAAGAGAGCTTACTGAGAGGATTCTGTAGCTGCTGATGGAAAAGTAAGTAGATCATTATTGATGGAGATTGACCAAAACCCTAAATATGGAGGAGTATGACTTTTTACAATTCTGAAAGGAGTAAAAACTTGAGTGTAAGGGGTAGGGGAGAGAGATAAATGGATTTAAAACATTTCATTTAAAAAAATCCCACATAGTAGGGGGTGTAGGGTTTAGCCGCATAGTTAGAAAACCATGCACTAACCATGATGCAGTTTTTGATTTACTATGGAACCTTATAGGGTTAGGTGAATAGTTTTATTAATTGTTCATTTTACCACTACCCAAAACCTTCAACTGGACACACTGTCATGTTCTGTGGGTCACACTATTTGGAAAACCTTTCGGTCCAGCCTGATTTCTCCATTTTGGTTCTCTTGGATTCAAAGGTGCCAAAAACGCACCCAAGACCTATCTTAAATGTCTTGGAATCAAAATATGGGACGTTTTAAGGAATTTAAACCAAAAATTAAACATTCTATACCATTTTATAAATCTAATAGGTTACAACCTTCCCTCTATAAAATAACTCATCCTAGATTTTCCCTACCGAGGGTGATATGATGTCACCTAAGAAGAGTTATGGCCACTTCCCATGTACATCGGTCTCCCACTCAAAGGTCCCATCCTACTCACATCAGTGCTTTCATAGCATGCAGACTAAAGAAATTAAACTACCTTGGATAACCTTCATTCTATGGTCAATGATATATATTGAATGATCCTTAAAGGATACATCTATCTCCAGCTCATTAGCAACAGGATCAAATGAATGAGATGGGTCTGGATTATACTTTTGAAACTGAGATATATGGAAGATATCGTTCATAGTACAATACCTCTAAGTTAATATAAACTTATAGGCTACCGACCCTACTCTCTATACTATTTTTAAAGGCCCAAAATATCTCAAAGATAACTTTCCATATCTCTTGATTCATTTATGCCCCAAATAAGTTGATTCAAATAGAAAGACTTGATTTTCCACCTCAAACTCCAGTGGTCTATGATAATGATCGATATAATACTTCTACATTGACTAAGTTGTAGACATATTATTCTGAATTAGATAGAATTTCTCTAAATTCTCTCGAATAAGATGAGGACCCAATAAAGCTACCTCCCATACCTCTAGCTAGCACAGGGGTGAACGATATGGTATACCATAGAGTTCCTCATACAGAGCCATATGAATTTTTTCCTAGAGGATATTATAATAGGAAAACTCAACTAGAGGAATATCATTCTCCTAGGAACATCCAAATCAAAGATACATTCCCTGTGAATATCCTCACTCGAACCATCCTCTCAGACTTCCCATCGATCTGAGGGTGATATGAAACACTCAGGAACACATGTGAACCAAAATTCCTTCTACAACCATTTCTAGAACCGTGATGTGAATCAGGAAACTCTGTCTAAGACTATAGAACAGGGTGCACCATGAAGTCATACTATCTACCAAATAAAAATTCTTCCAAACCCATCAACCGAGTAGGTCTTCTAGATTGGTAAGAAGTGAGCGAATTTAGTCAACCTATCGATGATCACCCATACTATGTCACTACAATAAGGGGAATCAACAATCCTTTAACAAAATCTATGGTGGAATCTTTCTATTTACACTCAGTAATGGATAGAGGTTGTAGTGGTCCAAGGAGTCACTGGTGCTCCACCATCACCTGATGACAGATGGAGAACCAAGTAATGAAGCTCGCTATCAACTTCTTCATACTTAGACACCAGTACTAACAATTCATATCTCGATACATTTTGGTAAGCCTAGGATAAACCACCCAAACTGAGTCATGATATTCCCTTATCTTCTCTTCTCATATATCATAAGGCACCCAAACACACCAATGGTAGAGTAGGTTCTCACTGTTATCAACAACCCAACCTAGAGGTTGTTTCTATCCCATGATACTCTCCCTTAGAATGAGACCTTTTTAATATGATAATTTTCACATATTAACTCATTATAGAATAGAATATTTCAATTATAGAGCTACTAAGATTGGTTGTACATGCTCCTCTTGAACCTCCAAATGAAACTCTGAAAACATAGCCATTGTCTGTTACTCACTACTAGCCACTCAGGAGGCTTATGAATGAGTCTTTTAACTCAATGCATCATCCACAAGATTTCCCTTACCATGGGTATAAGTCATCTCAAAATCAAAATTCTATAGGTATTCCACCCACTCTTGATGCCTTATATTCATGTATCACTATGTGGATATGTAGTTTAATATTTTATGATCCGTGTAAACAATGAACCACTATCCAAAAAGATAATTCATCTAAAACTGAAGAGTATGAATCATGAATATTTTCTCAATATCATGCATTGGATACTTTCTCTCTTGAGGCCTCAGCTGGAGAGATTAATATGCAATGACCCGATCACTATGCATGGTTTGTAAAGCACATTCATGGTTTGTTCTGAAGAACCCATAGTTCTCACATTCTCTGTTTCAACAAATACACATGCCTCTAATATAATATGACCCATGAAATTAAAATTATTGATCTAGAAGTGGCATTTACTGAGCTTCGTATAAATCTAGTGCTCTCTTAGTGCACTCATCATAATCTCAAGATGGATTTCATTATCATGTCTGGTATTTGAGTACACAAAAATCCCATCTACAAATAATACCAGAATTAAATCAAGATATGGGTGAAAACCCCAATTCATAAAAGCCATGAAGACTTTTGGCACATTCATCCCACTGAATGGCATAACCAGGTATTCATACAATCCATATTTACACTAGAATGATGTACATGGGATATCTGATAGTTTCAGATGAACCCAACGGTAGCTCAACCTCAAATAGATCTTGGAGAAAAATGTTACTCCACAGAGCTAGTCTAAGAAATCATCTATATGATAAAATGGATAAATTTTCTTCACATTAAGTTTATTCAATCATGTATAATCCACACAAAATGATAGGGGTACCGTTCACCTTCTTGGGGAAAAGAAAACGTAATTCCCATGGTGATGTTCTAGGTATAATGTAACCATTATCCTCAAGATCTTCAAGATGCGTTTGGAGTTCTTAGAGCTCTATTGATGTCATCTGATATAGAGGAATGGAAACAGGTGAAGCACCTAGAACTAGCTCAATTGTGAACTAAACCTCTATCTCAAGAGGTAAGCTAGAAAAATCATCAAGGAAGACATCACTGAAGTAATACACAATTGGAGGTAGATCTATGAGTTGTGTTCCATGATCGCTCATAAAGAGACTCGATAACTAAGTTGTCACTCTTCCAAGCCCAGTTCGGGCGGGTCTATCTCGATATACCTGGATATCCCATTATCTCTTGTGAATATAATCATTTTCCTCAGGTGATTTGAAAGACACTCGATGGAAATATAAATCCACTTGGGCGTGATAAATCACAAGACAATCCATACCATGGAAGATGCCAATGTCGATCATCTCTAAGATGAAGAAATTCTAGATGAAATTGTACCCACCTACCTCAAGGGGGAACTCCTGACACTAGTGTTTTCCCTCTGTTCTAACACCTAGTGGAGTTTCGAGATACATAATGCTGTAGAAGTACATGATAGAAAGGCCAAGGCTTTACAAACACATAACAGATATGAAATAGTGTGATTCAACTATATTGAAAAGTGAAGAAACTAAAGTAAAGGTTACCAAGATAGAACCTATAAACATAAATGGACCTAGAATCTACTCCTATGGTGCTGGATTCACTACATATATATGCCTTGTACCATGGCCCTAATATATAGTCTGACTAGCTTGAGTAGTTCCACTCAGTTGTCACTGATGATCTAAAGCCTGACTACCTCAATTACGGCCACTAATACCTCATCCTAATTAGCTAGAAGATGAACAACTCCCCCCCTAACATGGTTTCCTAGAAAATATACCTAATAGAATGGATGGTATAGATCACCTTCCACTATATTCTAGAGGGAAATGCTGGTTAAAGCGTTGTAAATAACCCATCCATTCACAAGTTCAATATTCCATTGGGTTCTTAGGGAATTTTGTCTTCTTATGGAATATCATGCTACATCGGTTATATACTATGGAATTGTTAGTACATATCATGTAATACCCTGAACATAGTTACCCAGAGTCGATGCATTATTACATAGCATTGGCGTGATTATAAAGAATCAAGTCCCGAAAGACCGATCAGTTTAGCAGTCTTGGAAAATATAGTATATACATGAACGTTACATTACACTTTCTAACATATAACAAAAAAATCCTTTGAGAATGCCATTGTTACCTTTAATTAACCCTGCATCTCAAAAATAAAACACTTATTGGGATCCTGGGAAAATAAAACATAATTAATGGGTCATATCAGATGCTCAGTAAGGGTAAATAATTTATAGAAAGATAACATAAACTGTAGGCATGGTGAATAATTGAAAACAAATGCCTTTACAAAAAATAAACATGAAAACTTTATGGAAAAAATATGAGCTAAGTAAATAATGCCATAATAAAACATAGACATTGGTATTATACTAGTCAAACAGCCACATAAACCATCAATATTATTTTTATAATGAGGGAATGTATAATGCCAGACATTCTGAAACATTTTGTCAAGGCCTCATCCAAGATGTCTAAAAAAGATTGAGGCCTTAGCCAAAACCATAATTCAAATTGGGAAAGGCCTCAGACAATTACACATATAATTTTCTCACAAGACCTACCGATGCATCGAGGAGCTATAGCGGGCTCCAACCGTCACTTACTATGTCCAATACATTCCTCTTATGAAAATGTTAAAACATAACATAAACATTCGTATTATAACTATCATATGAAATGTCAATACTTTAACCCTAAACCATGAATGGTATAAAAATAACACATCCATAGTCAAATATATCACAAAAACTTAAATACAATATGGAAGATTAGTATCATAATAAATCAACCTCAATAAATAATAATATCCCATAAATGATGTTGGCATAGTTGAAAATGATATGTAAAAATCTTTGAGAGAAATGTCCCTTTTTCATGTAATCATTTAAAAGCCACATAATTTATAAAGGAATTAATTTAAAATATAGTTTTTAATCAAAGTTTCCCATACCACATTGAAACTTTTGAAAGGAATTAAGATTTTAAAACATTCATGTCAATATAAATAAATCCTATAAACCATTTTAAAAACATGGAAATTAATGAGAAAGGTTTAAAAGCATAAATCTTTAAAACATTTAAAATGATGTTTTAGTAAACAAGAATCTTAAAAATAATCCCTTTAAAAACTCTTTTATGAAACATGGACATGGATAATAAATATTTCCTAGTAGATACTTATGTAAAAACAACCTCGGATAATAAAGAGATTGTAGAATTAATCATTACCTTGCACTTTCCTTTGGTAGAGGGTATGTTTAACCACTTGTATAATGACCATAGTATATTATTAAATTATACCAGAACCATATTTATATTTATTATATGATACATTATTCATTTATTACTTTATACTACCCATTTAATAATTATTTCTATGTTAAATTAACATTTTGGGTAATAATCGCTTTCTTTATCGTATGTGTTTTAACTTGTTATTATTGATCATATCATTTAGATCTTGATTTAAATGATTCCAGAATATAAACCTTGATTTATATATCATATATATTTAGAATATAAATATTTAAAATAGATTTATATACGAAGTGTAAGGCACCGTTTATGGAGACGGTAGGCCGTACGTACGCATAAACGTTGTTTCCATTTTCACATCGTATTGAATGGAAGTAAGTGAATAAGATATATGTAAGTACATACATACATACATAAATACATACATATATATATCCAGTATAATTATTATGTCATATATTACATACTTATTAATAATATATATTTTTATAATCATCGTTGAATGGTGAACATGGAAATGAATCTCATCGCATTGTGGAGATGGTAATCCGTACATAAGAACAAGCGACTATATCATTCTTTTAATATTAAAATCATATATAATTCGATGTTATATCATATATACAGAATCATTAACATGTTATATTTATTATTTACATAAATTATACATCATTATTATACCCATCCAATATAATAATGTATTGGATAACAACTACACCACGACGTGGAGACGGTAAGTCGTACGTATGCACGTATGGTGACATGTCATTAATAGGATGGATAGAATAATTAATATGGTTGGACCATATTTATAATAACATCACAGTATATATAAGATACTGGATTTATTATTTCACAATGGAAACAACAATGAAAGAATAAGTGAAAGAAGAAAAGAACTTGAAAGAGGTGATTAAATATTTACCTCTTCTTCGGGTTCTTCCTTTTAATTTGATCAAAAGGGATCATTAGGTTAGATTTATGACCAAAGGAAGGAATCTAGGATAAATTTATGATATTTTATAGGATATTTGGTTTGGGTTTGGCTGAGAAAAATGGCTTCGAAGGTATTAATTTGAGAGAATAGGGAGTTCCCTTTTATAAGAGGGGTGAGGGTCACCTTAGGAAAAGATTGAAATATTATTTTATAATAAATTCATATTCGGTTTATATTGGCTAAAAATTGATTTATTTCAAAGATAAAGTGGGTATGGGTATAAATCCTCTCAAAAAATAGGTTTTAAATAAGTTTAGGTTACCATTTTAACTTTATATTTTAGATTTAACTCTAAGTTAAATAATTTAACTTTTACTGTGTCTTCTTGTATTCTTACACTATATGGTAAATAATATTACTATAAACATCCAAGAGAACCTAAAGTGTTTCATTAATGACATATATAATATTATTTAATCCCTTTGGAGGAACCTTATATTTTTTTGAATATTATATCAACCAATAATAAAGTATTTCTTTTAAAATTTAATTTATGTCAATTTTGACACTATTTGGTATTTTGTTTTTGTGAAAGTCATAATAACCTTATCACTTCAAAGAAAATTATATAATCAACCCTAAAATGTCATATTAACCTATAAAATTAGATTAATTCATCATAATTTTCAAATTAAATTTATTTGGATATTTATGATATCAATTATTTAAATCTTCCATTAATAAGGTAATTACTACATCATCATTGTGTCATAAATAAATAAAATTATTTAATTTCTAAAAACTATAAATAAAATACCATTATGTAAGAAATATTTTTATATTTATAATTAATATTTATAGTCGAATTTATCTTATTTATGACCATATATTATAAATGGTTTAGTTATTAAACTTTGAATTTAACACTTTTAACTCTTCTTTGATTTAAATAATAATAAATGTCCTAATCTAATCCAAGTTGACCTAAAGGATAATATTTTATTCCTAAGGTTGTTGCTTGTAGAATTACACTTATCCAATAGAATTAATACATGTGTTATGGTAATAATAATATCATTTTTACCCTTAATTACCCTATTTATCTTTAACTGTGGTAAATAAAAGTCAAAAGTTACTATTCCCCAAAAAAATATTTTTATCTTATTGAACCACATTTTACTTTCTGATATCAACCGTGTCTCATTGATTTTTGAAATTCAATTCACAGAAGCGGTAAAATTAAGTTATATACTAATTTGAAAATGCTCCTAGGAGGTGGGTAAAAGACAGTAAAAAGTTCAATAAAAATTTTATATATCTAAACTTATTTTAGAAAATGACTCTAATGAATTAAACTAAACTTGTATAGGAATTATCTATCTATTTTTACCTAAAATAAATTTAAATAAAATAAATAATTATTTAAATAAAAAGTCGGTTTTAAATAATAACTCAGTGTTTTTCACTATTCATTAAAAATTAAAAGTTTTCAGAAAAATACCAAAAATTCACCCTAAAATAATTTTGATATTCCAAATTCAAAAATGAAGTCTATTTTACCAAATTCAAAACATATAAGTTTCATTTATTAATTTAAAATTAATTCATGTTTTCAAAACCAAAAAAACAGGTTTTTAAAAAAGTAAAAACTATCCAAAGATTGACATGTGTTTATGTCAAATTTAAATTTGAAATTACTTATAATGAACAACATTGTATTAAATGATAAAAATATAATATAATTATACTTATAAACCATTCAAATGTATAATTTAACACTATAAATTATTTTGATTAAAAAAATTGTTTTTAGTTAAAATTTAATAATTTTCACTATTCACCCAAATATGAAAGTTATCAGAAAAACACCAAAAATTTATCAAAACTATATTTTTATGTCCTGATTCTAAATTAGAAGTTTATTCTGTCAAATTATATATATAAAAGTGTCAAATATTGGATTTAAAAAAGGGTTCACCATTAAAAGGCGGTAAAATTTCATTTTTTGAAAAATACTTCTTTTATATGAAAAAATTAATGTGTTCTTATATTATGTCTAAGAAACCCATAATATGGATGTTAAAATTATATAGAGTATTTATGATTCAAAATGTAGTTAATACTATTTATAACTGCTATTTGAATGGCTAGTTTGGTAATGTTGTGGTGTGCTCGAACTCGGTGTTGCGTGTCGCACAAGCTATTAAATTACTTTAATGAGATAACTTACTATGAGATCTTGGAGTGTTAAATGTCACCTAGATAGAACTTCCCCCATGAGAACCCTCAAAACGATGCTTTCAAATTCTTGAAGAACTATCACCCTTACATGGAAATGAACTCACCTTTCTCACAGGACTATCTTCTCTGAGATTCTTTTCAATAATCAAGGCTTGGTTCACTATCTCTATAATAGTAGTTAACTAAAATAAATTCACCAATGAGTGGGAAAGTTATCCAATCCCATCCTCAAAACTCCTTGTAGTAGTCAATTTATTACCTATCATGGATGGAGAAAAATGTTGAAGCTCAGTGAAGTAGTAAGAAAACTCCAGCACTATCATAGAGACCTTCTAAAGATGCAAGAACTCCCTCGATTAGTCCTCTCTCAAATTCTAAGTGAAGAATCTCATATCTCCATAATGATATGGCTGGGATTCTACATCCCGTCAATTTTTTGTGGAGTTTTGAAGCATGTAGGTAGAAATATTAACCCTACTATCAGGAGTCATCTCAAGATGATAAAATATGGATATCATAGCTTCTATCCATGACACTATAGCATGAGGACCACCATCCCTTAAGATATTGGTAGGATGATGCTACTGAAAGTCTCATGTAATCTCTTCCATAGACTAGGTAGCACAGGGAGCACCTTAAATTATCAGTATAAACCCCAAAAAACTACCCCTAAAGGGAGAAATCATTCCCAGCTGAAGATCAATAGGATGTTCCTTGGGAGGTAATATAGGAGTTACAATGTGTGGCTCCTAGCCCACCACCTCTGGAGTGTTCTCATCGTCACTCTCTTATCGTTTAGCATGAGTACATCACAGTGGCATAGCTCTACAATTTCCAAACACATGACTCAATAAATATTTATAATATATATCATAATAAGGTAAGGAAGAAGAATAAGAAGTGTAGGTATTAAGCCTCCATGGTCATGGAACAATAAATTATGAAATATATAAGAGTACAGAAGCATGGCCTTCCTCTGAGCATAACACCACTAACATATTTCTCCAAGAGAAATTTCTAGATAAGAATAAAGGACCTCAAAAGGTTCACAATGAATTCATCCTATATCCCATTCCAAGGTAAGGTCAATGTCGCACATTACCATATAATGTTTCCATTCTTTTTAACAGGTGGTTTTCATTTTAAATTTAAGGATTTAATTACCATTATTCATTTGGTTGAGTTAGGTGGATCACCATACCAATCCATGAGAACCCATACACCTAATGAGATGAATGTGACATTCAATTAAACCAAACTAAAACATAACCCTGCAGTTTAATTGGAATGTTTCTATATTTTTATGTAAATAGGCTCTCAACTATATTTATAATAGTCAACACTGCATGATATAGTAACTGATCATAGATTCAATCACATGAAAACAACTAGATTCATGCTGAAAGTAAACATATCATGACATTATGCATGACAATTCATTCTCTATAGTTCCTAGTATTATGCATGTAATGAAACCCCCTCATTTTATTGGGCTAGAGTAATAGTAAATCATCATTAAAATCATACCATTATAAATAAAATCAAAAAATGAGTGCATCACCCAATGGTGAATTCATATCAACCAAAAATGGCATAATCAGTAAATCTAATTACCCAACCCATGGAATTTTATTGTCCCTTATACATGGGTTAGCTACATCCAAGAACATATTCAAGTCCAAATCCCTATATCCTAGTCTCCTATCTAATCTGAAAAAGTAAGATAAGGAAAAATGAAAGTTCCTCTAATACCACATTGTACGATCTTGGTATGAGATGCCACTTAATGGTTCCACGAGATTGGTTGGCCACATGAAGTGAATCAAATATCCTTGAACACTAGAGGATACCGAATAACAATGAGTTATCTAGGTGTGTCTGTGGGGAGACTATTCCCTAATAGGATTATGTACAACACAGCAGTACACAAAATATGTCAAGTAGTGGAAATATATAAATAAGCAGGTAATAGTGGAAGTAAACGAACATGTCAAGAAATAAAAGGAAATAGCTGGAAACTAAATATAAATATTGTATAAAAATGGTGATGATGTCATGTACTTAATTTTGAAAAAAAATGATATAAGTTTAGGGGATGGGGATACAAGCATATATTGTATGCTATTAAAACATAAAAAATACCAAAATATGCTATACAACATCTCAAGTATAGGCTCAGTACTCTACCCCCAAATATCCATCCTAAATAGCAATAAACTAAATCATCAAAAGTAGTACGCTTCCATTTATCAATACATGCAAACATAAAGTATACTCATGTACCAAATGATACCCGAGAAGGCTGTGATATACAATCATAGTTGGTCTGAACCCATAGTTTATAGGTCTTTCAGTTTCATGCTATAAATGAAAGAAAGTTTGTAAGGTTTAATGACTGACAGGGCAGTAAATATTTAAACAACTACATCTTGGTTTTGGTTCCTAAACTGACTCCTGTTACATATCACCTAATTCAGACTATGATGATAGTCTGAATAAGAAACCTATGTAGGTCAAAATATATATATAACATGTTCCATTATATATAAGAAAACTAAAACATCATACCCCCAAGATTGTGCTCTAGCTTGGGGTCCCAATCCCATGTTATCACGTAAGTATGATGAAAAGTAAATATGAAGTACCATAGGTACATAAGCATTCTAATATAATCATAAAGGATACATCTCATATGATTCAACAATCAAACAGAAAATTCAATCCAAACATTCTTTTTAAACATGAGGTAGAGTCTCGTTCCCATCCAAGGCGATCTAAAATAATCCCATGTATCACAATGGAAACCTCTGATATAATCCAAATCCACCAATCTCATCCAAGGTGACATTTACGACATCCCAAGTATCACTATGTGGTATGGTAACTATTGATTCTATCCCATGTATCACACAAGGGGACTATAAATTACCTAGGGCATTTCGTTTCCATATTTCTAAAAGGAGCGTCCATATTTTCTCCCCTCGGGTACTAGTATCACTCAAGAGTAAATGAAATCCCCCATGAAACCCTTACCTAGAAATCCAAAGGATCTCTCCTGGCGTATAGGGTAGTAAGCCATTGAGCACGAAGATTCCAACCATGGGTTCTTAATATGAAACCCATGTTCTCTCCCATCCCATGAAAAGTGCTATATCATAAAAGGCATACATAATAAGCATTTCATTTATGATTTCTATCCAAAAACTAATCAACTCAATAACACATGCATTCCATTTAACCAAGCTGAGCTATTCAATCCAAACATCAATGGCATATTACATATAGAAAGGAAATAAGAACCTAATTAATAATAAGAATGGTATGAGGCTTAAGATACCTAACATAAGCTTTAAAAAATTGTATATTGTCACATGAAATTAAATTTCACAAGATAATAAGTTTTCCAAGGAACTTTATATTGTTCAATCCACTAAACAAGGAAATACGAAAGAAGAAATGTGCATAATCAATGAAATATAAGCAAATCATGTGGCATCAATATGCCTCTTACCCATATGTCATCCATCAAATTTCATAATATCAAGTAACAAAGATTGACAAGGAATAACATTCCATTTAAATCATTTAAATGGCTCAATCATGGAGCAACAAACAAGGCATAATCATTTTTCATGATATAAGGTGATCAATTTCATATGATATTACGCATGTGAATTAAACAAAAGGCATTTGCATAATGAACATTAAATAAACAAGTCCATTTGATTATAATAACACTAATTTATATTTCATGAATTATAAGATTTCATCATAAGTCATAAGGTTTTTATTTTAAGTCAAGATTTTCATGTATCTTGAAATGGGCATTTTATCATGTGAGGAATATTGCATTCAAGAGACATCAAGAATTTCAATGGTATAAGGAACTACACATAGGCTAACCAATTTTTTTCGAGCATAGGCATTATTAATAGAGACACAATTCAAGATAAATTTCTCATTATAAGATTAGTAATAAAATTATGGCATTATCAGGGTACCACCCATACCAAATAACTATTTTTCACATTTTAAACAAAGGGAAACTTAGGTAATTTTGGTTAGATCCCACAAAGGGATGGTTGGATCCAAGTTGAACACCCTAAACATGAGTTTCACTATAAAGTATAGTCCAAATGGTCATGTTAAAATAAGAAAATAAATTTAATAAGTGATAATGAGGCTCGCTGGAAGGTTATGACAGGCAGCACAATGGTGTAACACCCAAAAATAAATGAAATGACTTTGAAAAAGAGTAAATTCCTTACCTCATGGTTTTAGTACTCCCCACATGTGGTATCAAGTATTAATTCAACATAAGGTAGAAGAAATCAAAAAAATTAGGAAAACCCCCAAATATTTAAAAAATCGGTTGCATGGAAATTATGCAATGAGGGTAGAAGAAACCAAGAAATCGAGGGGTTTGGATGAGAGAGATTATGTAGAGGATTCAGTATCTTCCAATGATGAAGGAAATATGTCCCTATTTATGGAGATTAATAAAAACCCCAAAGAGGGAGGAGGAGGACTTCAGGCATGCCTGGAAGAAGGAAAACCCTAAGTTTAAGGGGTATGGGAGAGAGAGAAATGGATTTAAAACATTTAATTTAAAAAAAATCAAACAAAGCAGGGGTCACATGGTTTGGCTGCACGGTTGTCCAAACTATGCACCAACCATACGGTATATTTTTCTTCACTATGGAACCTCACATGATAAGGCACACAATTTGATTAACCATTAAAAAACCAAATGTTATTTCACTATCTAAAACCGACAATTAGCAACATGTCTAGGTCGCACAGCCTATTTTTCTTATTTTTGTTGCTTCGGGCTTCAAACAAGCCCCAAAGGCCCCCAAGACCTCTCTTAACCTAATAATAATAAAACTAAGGTATGTTTAAGGAATTAAAACCAAAAATAAATAAATGGATTGTGCCTTTTGATAAATATAAGACATTATAATCCCCTAGATTCATTGGTAGTCTTATGAGATGAGTCAGTTAGCTGGATTTATTTAAATGGTTTACTAGTGTATATATACCCATCGATTTTAAATTGTCTTGAGAAACATATTTATAGTAGAGGTATCCTGATTTTCGAGATCATGATGTCCAATAACTAAACATTATACTTCATTGATAATTTTTTTTTATTATTATCCATGATATTTTTTCAATGATATTATCTCTGGATGTATTTAATTCTCATTTTATAAATTAAATGGTATGTGTTTTCAATTTTTTAACTTTCCATATTGATTATTTCTTATCTAGGTATAGTAGCAATGTAATTGATTAAAATAAATATTTTTTAATTATTTAAATTATCATATTGATTATGATTTATCTTATCATGATTGTCATTTTATTTAAATGTAATGGATGCTATGTTATTTAACACTCAATATTGATTATGGATTATCTTATCATGATAGCCAAGTTGTTTAAATGGAATTCTTGTTCAGTTATTTAGCTTTCCATGATGATTATGTGTTATCTTATCATGATAGTTAAGTAATTTAAATTTAATATGTGTTTAATTACTTTCCTTTCAATGTTGATTATTATTATTGATTCATGATAGCTTCTGTTATACATAACCTTTATTGATTATTTAAGCTCACCATTATATTTTTTACTTTACAAGGAATCCTTGAAGTTTATATGATTTATATTCAAGGATACACTAGAGGGATAATTTTATTATCAAAAAATTATTGTTGTATATTGTGATTTCATATATAATATGGTAATCATGTATGTATCTTGTTTATAAATACTACTAAAATATCTGGTCTTTCGTGATATGATTCCTTATATCTTATGCTAATGTAATAAAGAAGAAATATGCAAATGAGCCACAACTTGGTTGGTGAGGACTCGGCAAGTGCATACAAGAGACCTGAGATCAAATCCTGGTGGAGAAATATTTCTAGGGTACTGTAGTGGTACTGTAGTAGTCAATGTAGTTTTCACTATAGTAGTCATTATAGCAGTCACTATAGTAGTCACTGTAGCATGTGATGTTCGGTACTATAGTAGCCAGAACTATTCATCCATTTGGGTCTTTGGGCCACCGGTTTGGTCCTCAAGTCCTCCAAGGCTTTCAGGCCACCCAAGGCCTTTATGACAATTGACTATCAAGGCCTTCGAGCCATGTCAAGGCCTTCAGGCCACCCCAAGGCCTTTGGGCCACATGATTATGCAGACGTACTATGAATACTGCAAGGGACAAGGCTCTAGATGAGGATCCAGAGCAGGCGCATCCACCAAAACAGATCTAATCAAATAGGAAGAACAAGAGTGTATCACTTTGCCATCAGCACCAGGCCTGTTAAACTCTGTACATGATAACTTTCTGACCAGCTCTGTGAAGGTGGAGTGCTTATATCATGACATGTGCTGGGTAGGAGAAGTTCCAATTTTTCTTTTCTGGTTGATTCCCTCTAATACCTACGGGTCATGTAGTTGTCTCTATGCCTTCAATCCTTATAAGGGTTCTACCTCACACCTTGGAAGGTGGATTATCAGAAATAACAAAAAAGGAAGGCCTTTAGGCCATTTAGAGTAATAAAGAAGACATGCCCTTTAGATTAGTAAGAATGGGGTTGTTATAAGAACATTATATTTATGGACACTAAGATTATATATTCAATTAGGTTATAAAAATATTGATTTAATCATTTTTTATAAGAATAATTACTCATATAAAGTTTTTACAAGTGGCTATTATAGAACAATCATTTAATTGGTGGGTATGAATATAAGTATCCAAATTATAAACTTTATATAGAAAGTTGAAGAAATGGAATCATGAAGTGGGATTATTACTTATGAGGATCATTTTTCTAGGCTTAAAATGGAGGTAACATTACTAGGGATTTCCCTAGACCAATCCCAGAATGAACTTCAACAAGTATACATTGAGTGAAAACATTTATGGGAGAATTTTAAGAACATGGAAATTACTAAGGGATCCATGCTAACTGAATCACCACAAAAAACTAACATCATTTCTTATATTATCTTACATATTTGTTGATTTCTTGATGGGTTTTGTATGAAAAATAAATGATTATATTAACTATAAATATTAATAAAATAAATTATATATATGTTATAATTATTTATTTTTTATTTTTTTTCTGAAAATAAATTTTAAACAAACATTAAAAAAAATTCTTTAACATGAAGATTTTTATTAATTAATATGAAATAACTAATCAATTTTAAAAATAAAGAATACAATATTTTATTGTTTAAAATATCTATTTCTCAGATAATTTTATTTTTTATATATTATGTATTTTTATCTTAATAAAAAAATAATCATTATTGAATAAAAAAATTAACTAAATTTAATTAAAATATATATAAACAAAAAAAGTTAACATTATTTTAATGATTATTAGTTGAAATGGTATAAGAGTAAATTTATTTTAGACTTTAAAAAAATTATTGTTTAGTAAATTATTTTCCCGCAATATGGGGTTTTGTATTAAAATTAATTTTACATCTTTGAGAAATTGAATAAAATAAAATTGATTTTATATTGATAATAATTATGCCAAAATTATTTAATTAGTAAAATTTCATGTTTATAAATTAAAACAAGATACCATAGTAAAAATTATAACCCGTTAAAGCCTAAAATAAGTCCAATGTGGGTAAAGAAAAAAAATATCATAAAAATAAATTTAAATGTGTTTCTGAGTGATTTATCAACCTCAAAATTTATAACCATCAATATTTTTCATGTTTCTATCAACTTTACTTCAAAATGAAATTCCATTTTATATTAAGTAATAAGTATTTACAAAATTTTCACACCTTGCACTTATAAAATACACACCACCACCCCTTTGAAGACTCAATAAAATTTAAAATTTAAATCCATAATATATCTTATTTACTTTATTAATAATATTATCCCACAATGGGTAGTTTATAGTCCCTATAGATGTCCCAAATTTCATTAAACCAAATAAGGTTTTTGATAGAAGTTATAATTTATTATTTATAAGTAATATCTTTTTATCATTATTTTTAAATTTTATTATTCATCATGCTATTATAAATTCTAATTTATATATTTAATAACATATTAATAATTTCATTATGATTATGTAATGATGACATTATACTAAAACCACTTCATAATCTTACTCTTTAATTGAATATTACATATTACAATTTGTGTCGGTTTGACCACAAACATTAACGATGTGATAAATTTTTATCACGAATGGTTATGGAAACATAAGTACTAGTATAAAATGTTATTAATAAATATAAAATTTTTATGGTTTTTAATTTTAATGTTAATATTAAACTAATTAATAACATACCACCTTTTATTCGTTAAAATTTTCAAAAACTTGTGTGTTATGGATTTAATATTGGAGAACTGTACGTGAAACTTCCAGGTAATGAAATTATAAAATTATAAATAATTATGGAAATTATTTTATAGTACCATGAATATTATAGAGATAGAGAAATCATGAATATATAATGATTACCAAAAATATCATACTAAAACTAATAGGGAAAGGTTAGAAATGAAAACATGGATGAACAATATTAACTAAAAATAAGTAATAAAAATGTAAAAAATTATTATAAAAGGTAATTTATAAGAATAAATTTTAAATTATATTTTTTATAAGTCTGTTATTATTATAAAATATCTTAGAGTTTGTACGCCCAATAGGGAATCCACGGTAAGGGTTATATCGATTTAATTTTTTTCATTAGTTCATAAACATTATTCCTTAACTATGATTTTATAAGTTTATTTTATTATTAAATGTACATATTTGATATATAATTTTAAATATTTATTTAGGGAAATTGAATTGTTATATAAAAATATTTTTCTTTGATGAGTTTTATTCTCTATTAAAATATTATATTGTTAAAAATAATTCTTATCCTTTCCAATAGAACTTTTAGATCTATATCCACATTATTTATTGCCATAAATATTATATTTTTACTATTAAATAAAAATATGTATTATGTTTTCATTATCATTTATAAATTTATCGATTTTAAAAAATAAAATTTTCATCACTTTATTTGATGTGTTTTTTTCATAAAAACTTCATAAAAGATAAAAAATAATTTATTTTCACTTTAATAAATTTTTATCATTTAATCCATATTTGTTTACATAAAAATTATTTATTTTCATGGTTTCATTCTTAGGGACCATTTCTTGTATGTTTTAATAAAATCACCATTCACATTCTTCAAAATAAATTCTGAAAGTGACTTGTAACTTTGAACTTTTTAAAAATTATAAAAATAATTTCTAAAAACACTTTTTTAGGAAAAGACATCCAATTTCATATATACCTCTAATGTAGAGTTTTTTTATGCATTTTTTTAAAAAAAATTACAAAAAACAGTTAGGGAGATTTTTTTTTTCAAAATGCGCTTGAAAGGTGGCATCGCAGATGCCGCCTTTGCATTATGAGTGAAAGGCGGCATTGCGGATACCGCCTTTCCACTACAGATGTGGATCGATGACGTGGAAAAGGCGGCACCCGCGGTGCTGCCTTTCTATATAACATCATCCAAAAGGCGGCACCGTGGGTGCCGCCTTTCCCTTGACGACATTGTGAAAGCAGGTACCTGCAGTGCTACCTTTGCCTCCACGCCTTATAAAAGGGAAGCACCCCCCACCCCTTCTCCTCACTTCCAAACACCTGTCACCTCTCAATTTCTCTCTTTTGCGGTAGAGTTTTGCGGTTTAAAATTTTTGGAAATCTTTTCGAGGTATGATTTTTAATTTAAGGTTTTTTATCTTGTAGAATTGTTTTTAGTTAAATATTTTTATAAATTTAATGTTTTTTATTTAGTTGAATTGTTTATAGTTAAATATTTTAATTCTTTAGTAGTTTAGTTAATTTTAAATTTTTTTGTTTATTAGATTGTTTAATTAGTTATATTTAGGAATTATAATTATCATTAGTATAAATTAGTTTAGGATTATTTTAATGAAATTTTGGTAGCATAAAGACTATGTTATCTAAGCAATCAAATCATTGTCTGGATACAAATAAGTGAATGTGGCTCTAGCGCAGATGTACCTAGGGGTAAAACCCGAAAACACCGATTTGATCTAGACTCGAATGGGAACTGGTGCACGACAACGGTCCTTGCTGCATTCGGGTTTGACACTCCCGGAGGATATTCTTAAGATATGCATATTTCTTTATAAACTACTAAAATATCTAAGAAAAGAAATGATAAATTGATAATTTAGTAATAATGTTGATAGTTATTATTAGGAATGATTAATTAAAAATTAATTAATAAATAGAGTTAAAAATAAATAACATGGAGTTAAAATATAAATAGCATGGAGTTAAAATATAAATAACATCATGTTATAATATAAATAACATAGAGTTAAAAAATAAATAACATGGAGTTAAAATATAAATAACATGAAGTTAAAATATAAATAACAGCATGTTAAAATATTAATAACATAGAGTTAAAAAATAAATAACAGAATGTTTTGAGCTTCTTTCTTTTCTTGCAGTGAATTGAATATCAAAATTTCAGAAATCATGGGTTTTCTGAAATTTTGATATCCAATTCACTACAAGAAAAGATAGAAGCTTGAAACATATTGTTATTTATTTTTTAACTCTATGTTATTTATATTTTAACTCACTAATTAGAAAGTGTACTAAGAAATATCCTAGTTTAGGATATAATATCTTTTAAATTTTAGTTATCATAAATATTTTATAGTTTAGAAGTAATAGTTGTTATTTGAACGTGAGGTAAAATCCAGATTACTTTTAATAAGTAGTTTAATTACAGCTTCAAAGTATAAAATCCAACTTATATTGGTAACCACCATTCTGAATGTCATTTACATTATCAAAATCTTGATCAGAAAACTTTTTTTACGTGGAGTGAAATGTTTGCCTGTGTGTACTGCTATGGGGAGGTTATTCAAACTGAGCAAGAAGCTTCTTACAATACAAAACCAATAAAATTTGTTAATACAACTGATTGTGTAACCCTAATTGACCTTCAAGACAGAATTCATGGCTCATTAAATTTAGGACCCGGTCAAAAGATCAAGTCAATGAGTTATAGACATTTGTAGTTCCCGTCAACATTGTGGTATCTAGATTTTCCATTGGTTGATGATACGCAATGGATCCAAACATTTAATTTGTTTTCTCAACAGTTGGATGGTACCATGATGGAGTTATATGTTTATGTTTATACTGTACAACAAAAATATCCAATTGTACAAAGACATAGACTTACAAGAGTCATTGAAGATAGTGTGCCCCATGAAGATCAGACTATTCCAAATGATGCAGAGGACAACCTACTTGATCTCCTGGATATACATGTTAACCAGACTTCCGATGAGGAGTTTCGTAATAACGAAACCGATAGTGATATTACTCCTGATAAGGAAGGAACAATATAAGTTTCGAGAAATGCATTAGTTGTACAGCATGCTCGACCTACAATAAATCATCCACCACTCTTTGCATCTTGGTCAGAAGCAGTGACACGTGTGCCTGAATTTGAAGATAATGTTCTCACACTGACAACTAAGTTTCCCAGAGTTATATGAGATAGGTTTAGTGAGATGGAAAAAACTTTATATGTTGGAATGAATTTTCTAAGTAAAGATGCATTAAAAAGTACGCTAAAGATATTTCACATTGAGTGTCACTGTAGCTATATAGTTTACAAATCAGACCTTAAAAAATATGGCATATGATCTGAGAAGTATGGGGATTATTTTATATTTTGATTGAGGGAGATTCCGGACATTTCACTTGGAGGTTGGAGAATCTCGAGGATTGAGGCAACTCATACTTGCATTCAGCCAAGCCTGACACAAGATCATACTTCATTAGATGCAGAATTTGTGTCATCCATTGTTGTTGAGATGATTAGGACATGTCAAGATGTTCCAATAGCCCTTGTATAAGAGGGGATACAATAGACATTCGGTTATAATATATCCTATAATAAGGCATGGAAGGTGAAACAAAAGGAAATTTTGAAGGTCTATGGTGATTGGGATGACTCATATCAGGTGTTTCCGCAATTGTTGGCCATATTGAGGCATCATAACCATGTTTTCTTCCATCTGGATATAAACGAACATGAGTCTCATGATAACCGACTTGATCCATCTCGTGTTCAATTTCATCGGTTGTTCTGGGAATTCCTTTCATGTATCTCCTCCTTTCGTTTCTACAAATAGTTTATTCAGATTGATGGAACATTTCTTTATGGAAAATACAAGGAGGTATTGTTGATTGCGGAAACCCAAGATGGAAATCATTCACCTCTTCCTCTTGCCTTTTCCATTATAGAAAAAAAAACAATGAATCATGGAGTTGGTTTTTGGCATTTATCTACACCCATTTCCCCAACATTCAGGGTGTTTGTTTGATATCTGATCGGCATCAGGCTATTAATGAGGCAATCAATGTGGATCCTGATATATGGAGTTACCCAAATGAACATCATTGGTTCTACATTAGACACATTGCTAGAAAATTGCATAAACAATTCCACAACGAACCGATGAAGAAGAAAATCACCAGACTTGGTATGCATTGTATTTGTTATTTTTTTGTATATCAACATAAAAATAATTTAAAAATATGTGAAATATCATATATTTTGTGTAGCATATGAGTCCGATCAACAATGGTTTGAAGAATTTTTCGAACAAATCTCTCAGGATAATGAAGAAGTTTATGATTATATGATGCGAATTCCAAAAGAAAAATGTACATTGGAATTTGATGGGGGGAAGAGGTACGGACACATGACCACCAGCATTGTAGAGTGCATCAGTGGTGTCTTCAAAGGGATTCACAAGCTACCTATAACTACCCTAGTTCAGGAGACATTATATCGTTGCATGAAGTACTTTGTTGATAGACAAAAACTAGCATCAGATGGAATAAATCAAGGGCTAACGTATGGAAGACATTTTCAACGAGAGATTGAAAAGAATATTGAAGAAGCTTATGGTTATCAAGTATGCCTATTTCGACGAGAAGACTACTGATTTGAAGTTCAAGAGAATTCTAATCCCACCAAAAATAGAATTGGTGAAAAAATGGTGGTTATACTAGAAACGAGGAAATGTCAATGTGGAAACTTTCAGGCCTTACAATTTCCATGCTCACACGTCATCGCAGCATGTGCCTCTGTTAACATTTCATGGGAAGCATACGTTGATCCAGTGTACTGGATGAACATCATTGCTAACTATCATGCTGCACCATGGACACCTATTGGCGAGTTTTGTTATTTCCCAATGCCCGAAGGTCAACCGATAGTGGTACCTGATATGAATCGGTTGTGTCCCTATGGGAGACCGAAGGCCAGCAGGATGAGAAATGAGATGGACTTGCCTCAAGAACAAAGACAGAGTTTGAGATTCACTATATGTCATCAATAAGGTCATAATCGGAAACTATTCCCCAACATTGTTGGGTCATGTTCACACTCTAAGCCACAATGATGTATTGTCATTATTGGGAGATTCTCATATTGTAAATTTTATGTTGTTATCTCTTCCTTTTACCTCAGTTTTCTAACCCCCAAAACTGAAAATCATAACAGTAAACCCAGAAACATATTTTGTATACCGTAATCCTAACAATCTAAACCATAATCCTGAAAATCATTTCTCAAATCATTTACCTAAACTTTAAAATGTTAAAAGAAATCCAAAAGCCTAGATCCAAAAGGAAAAATGTGAAACCCTAATCATTAAACCCTAAAATTGAAAACATGAATCATAAACCCATGCATAAAGTTTTAGGGAATAGAGGAGCACCCCAGAAATTGAACCCTTTTACATTGTTAATGAAGTCATAGAGACAAATGAATCTTGATCTAGTAATAGAATAACACCCCAAAAAGTGAACTCCCTTACAATATCAAAATATGGTCCCTAGTACTACATCTTCCACCCATATACCCAAGGATCACATTTGAGATATACATAAAATCATTTTTAAAGGGCATTATAACATTCAAAAATAACAAAAATCACTTTCTTTATATAAAAACATTCTTTAAAAACTAGTTCACACTTCATTTCACAATTATTTAAAAACACCCTTCTATCTACCAAAATTAGGGGAAATCATATTTTATCAAAAACCCTTTTCATAAAATAAAAAAATCATGCCAATTATTTTATAAAAAATTTATAAAACAAAGTGAAATCATGATTCATCAAATATAGATTAGAGACGGAACCATTTATAGGTCGTGAATGATCCATGATGTGAATCCTTGATAAAACTTCATTTGTTTATATGCAGATGACTGACACCATACTACTCAGTCAGCAGGCTACCCATTGTTCATAGGTTGTGATAGAGGGTGGTCCAGATCGATTGATCAGGGTGCGTCGAGCTCACCATTTTCATCACACAGAGCATCCCCTTGCTATTATACCATACTTGTGTTGTGCTGGCTTTTATGGTATTGCAGTATCAGATTTTACATTTGTAGACCATCACCTGCTAGTTGCACTCATGGAGAGGTGGAGACCAGAGACACACACATTCCACCTACCTGAGAGAGAGAGATGACCATCACCCTCCAGGATGTGGTTTTTCTTCTTGGTCTTCCTATCCATGGGACACCCGTTATTGTATCCACTAAGACAGCTTGGCCCGACCTTGCTCAGCGCTTGTTACGCGTTAACATTTTTTCCGATCATAGTGCTACCAATGGAGAATCAATATCGATGCCTTGGTTGGAGTCACAGAGTCCACTTTTAGATAATGATGTTGACGAGCATACAGTGATGATTTATTCACGTTCATATATATTACGACTTATTGGAGGGACCATGTGTACGGATCATTTAGGGATGCACATGAACATGATGTATCTACCCCTGCTAGAGGATTTTGATCGGGCAGGGACGTAAAGTTGGGGATCTTCCTGGTTGGAATACACATATAGAGCATTATGCAGGATATCCAACAGGCGGCGCACAGATCTTGGGGGATGCATCGTCCTTATTCAGATGTGGGCAGGGGAGCACATCCCCACATTCTGCCCTCATCTTGCTGGTCCACCGGTCGAGATGGCGGTGCTGCATGATGCTCCGCATGGACACTGGCATGATCACTCATTTATATCAGTTTCTGATGCTACTACAAGTTATTGACTTTAATTTCTCATTATTTATCATTAACGATTTTGTATTTTATAGGTGGCATCAGCGACACAATTTCAATGTGGTTCTGAGACATGATTTGGTCGTATATCGGCTTGAGTTGGACTTTCTCTTACCCCATCAGGTATGTATATACAATCTATAACTGTCTAAAAAATTTAATAAAAACATCATTTGTTTAGTTAATAGATTTTCTAACAAGGGTAAAATGTTATTTCAGATTTTATGGGTTTCATACTAGTCTTTTATGGACAGTTGCCTCCGTACTGCTTGGTTGGTCTTGACGATGTTATGGCTGTAGTGCCACTCATTCACTTTCATATTATTGAGTGGAACCATCCTGACAAAGTCATGCACCAGTTTCTCTTCACTTAGTGGATTCCATTACCGTCGAGGCAGATAGATCAGCTTCATGGGATGAAGCTGACAGGGAGGAAGGATGATGACTGGTGTCGAGTACATGCTGTATTTCTCGACTGTTGGCACAGACGCGCAGAGTTTCATATCTAGGGAGTTCCTACGATGCATTTCTCTATTTCAGCACAACACGAGTACGATCCATGGTATAGACTAAAGTCCTTACTGTATCTTAACCAAGCTGGCAGAGAGATGCATATGATTGTAAATCAATTAAATTATATTACTATGTTTATTGAGTTATTTTCTAATTCAGTTTTAATCTATTTATAGGAGAGTCACACAGACAGACTTCTTCATATGAGTGATGAGGCTAAGGATAGAGTCTTCTGGTGGGAATATGTTCATGCTCAAGCGTTGGAGCTGAGGTCATCTGTCCATGTGTTTTCTAAGAGCCTCTTCGAGCGTCCGGCACGAAGACAGCAGGTTCATATCGCGGAGGAAGATCCTGCAGCAGCTTCTGGTGCTGAGGAGCCACGACCACGGCGACATAGATAGTGTCGTCCTGCACATCAGGCATCACCTATTCCACAGGCATAGGTCGGCCCTCTAGTAGTCCAGTCTAAGATGATGCAGGATCTTCCTCAACCGTCATGAGATCCATCCTTTTTTGATAGGATATCCTCAGTTTTCTCCATCGTGGGGTCCATATGGAGTGCAACCTTTGGGTCCAGAGTCATCGTAGCCTTGGGGTCTAGACCCATCGCAGATTTGGGGTATAGCACCACAACATGATTTGTTCCCCACTGTGATGATGTCGGGTTCTTCTACCATCGAGGTGGGAGAAGGATCAGGAGGGTCGTACAAGGTGGAGTTAAAATTTTCTCCCACTGGCACATAGGTGGAGGATATGACAGTCGACGTTCCATCGCCCGAGTACCAGCCCTCTCCAGGTCATCAGACTCCCCAGAGATCTCTCCGCGGACGTCCTATTATTAGACCACCATGTGGGATAGGATCTCCCCACCGTAGACATAGACATTGATTGTTTATGCTCATTTATATGTTTTATGTCTATGGAAATGAAAAATTATTTTTTATGAAATTATTTGTGTTAGACCACCATGTGGGACAGTATCTCCTCATCATAGACATAAACATTTATTTTTTATGTTCATTTATATGTTTTATGTCTATGGAAATGAAAAATAATTTATAAGCTCTCAAAACCGCCAACTTGAAACATAAAAATGTTTCAAATATGTGACTTTGAAATACTATAAAATTTAAACCATAATAATAATATAAATGAAACTTTAAACATTAATTAAACATATAAGAAATTATTGAAAACACAAATCATTTCATAAAAATTGTTCATGAAAAATAATTTATAAGCTTTCAAAACTGTCTACTTGAAACTTAGAAATGTTTCAAGTATGTGACTTTGAAACACTGTAAAATATAAAAATAAGACCAATCTAAACTAAACTTTAAATATTCATTAAACATATAGGAGTCAACCCCACATCAATAGGATGCACGGTGTCGCTAGTATCACATAAATATATAACCTTTAGTGCATGAAAACATGTTATATCTCCTTTCAAGGGACAATGAAATCCATTCTTCCACCCTCTATGTCCATATCCATATCAACATCCTGCCGCATAAGGGTATAGTGAAAGATATGCAACATGAAATTCTCATACGTTCCCATTCCTGAAAATATCAACCTCTTCAACACCACCATGCATCAAACCATTATAATTTATTCTACAATTGTCACCCCATTTCCCCAGGCCCAGTTGATCAGATGAAAACACCAATGATTACACAGAGCCCATCGAACTCTTCATCACCAAATATTTATCCTTTATCATCTTAAAAAGGCCACTGTAGGACCTCCTTGATCTATCCATTCCAAACACTCACATACAAGTATACTATAAAAATAAAAACCTGAAAATTTGTTGATTTTTATGTTTATAGTATACTTTTATGTGAGTGTTTAGAATGGATAGATCAATGAGGTCCTACAGTGGCCTTTTGAAGAATATAAAGGATAAAGATTTGGTGATGAAGAGTTCGATGGGCTGTGTGGAATCGTTGGTGTTTTCATCTGATCAACTGGGCCTGGGGAAATGGGGTGACAATTTTAGAATAAATTATAATGGTTGGATGCATGGTGGTGTTTAAGGGGTTGATATTTTCAGGAATGGTAACCTATTATAATTTCATGTGGAATATCGTTCACCATACCCTTATGCGGCCGGATGTTGCTATGGATATGGACATGGCGGGTGGAAGAATGGATTTTGTTGTCCCATAAAAGGAGTTATAACATGTTTTCATGCATGAAAGATTATATATGTATGTGATAATAGGGACATCTTGCATCCAATTGATGCGGGGTTGACTCCTATATGTTTAATGAATGTTTAAAGTTTCGTTTAGATTGGTCTTCTGGTTTATATTTTATAGTCTTTCAAAGTCACATACTTGAAACATTTCTAATTTTCAAGTAGGTAGTTTTGAAAGCTTATAAATTATGTTTCATGAAAAAAATTTATGAAATTATTTTTGTTTTTAATAATTTCTTATATTTTTAATTAATTTTTAAAGTTTTGTTTGTATTGGTCTTATGGTTTATATTTTATAGTATTTCAAAGTCACGTACTTGAAACATTGTTAAGTTTCATGTAGGTGGTTTTGAATACTTATAAATTATTTTTATGAACAATTTTTATTAAATGATTTTTGTTTACAACAATTGCTTATATGTTTAATTAATGTTTAAATTTTAATTTATATTGGTCGTATGGTTTATATTTTATAGTATTTCAAGTCACGTACTTGAAACATTTATAAGTTTCAAGTAGGCGGTTTTGAAAGCTAATAAATTATTTTTCATGAACAATTTTTATGAAATGATTTGTGTTTTCAAAAATTTCTTATATTTTTAATGAATTTTGAATGTTTCGTTTAGATTGGTCTTATGGTTTATATTTTATAGTATTTCAAAGTCACGTACTTGAAACATTTCTAAGTTTCAAGTAGGTGGTATTGAAAGCTTATAAATTATTTTTCATGAACAATTTTTATGAAATGATTTGTGTTTTCAATAATTTCTTATATATTTAATGAATGTTTAAAGTTTCGTTTATATTGGTCTTATGGTTTATATTTTATAGTCTTTCAAATTCACGTACTTGAAACATTTCTAAGTTTCCAGTATGAGGTTTTGAAAGATTATAAATTATTTTTCATGAACAATTTTTATGAAATTATTTGTGTTCACAACAATTGTTTATATGTTTAATGAATGTTTAAAGTTTCGTTTATATTGGTCTTATGGTTTATATTTTATAGTATTTCAAAGTCACATACTTGAAATATTTTTAACTTTCAAGTAGGAGGTTTTGAAAGATTTTAAATTATTTGTCATGAACAATTTTTATGAAATGATTTGTGTATAAAACAATTGCTTATATGTTTAATGAATTTTTAAAGTTTCATTTATATTGGTCTTATGGTTTATATTTTATAGACATTCAAAGTCACGTACTTGATACATTTTTAGATTTCTAGTAGGTGGTTTTGAAACAAAATTTTAAAACTAATAAATTTTTTTGTTAGGTGAAAGGCAGTATCTTCCTGAACATTTTTCAGGAATTATGTTAATAAATAAAAATATAAACAAAACAAAACATAAAAAAATCAACAATTTTTTTTTGTTAGGGTAAAGGCGGCATCGCGGGTGCCGCCTTTCAGCCCCAGTGGAAAGGCGGCATCTGCGATGCCACCTTTCACCCGAAATGCAAAGGCGGTATCCGCGATGCCGCCTTTAAGGTGAATTTCGAAAAAAGTTTCGCCCTAACAGTTTTTTGAATTTTTTTTTAAATGTATTAAAAAAACTCTCCAAAGTATCTTCATCTCATCAAATAATTTTTTTATAATTATCTAAGTTATTTTATACTATATTTTGGAGATTGAATTATGGTTATCAGTTGATATACTCTTAATGTGAGGTAATATGATACCATTTTTAAAATATATAAAACCTATTTTATTTCCTTGTATTTTTTATGATATGTTTTATGATTCGTTTCATATGGAATATAAATATTTTATTTATCAATGCGAGTTGGGTGGGTCAGTTATAGACCTCCAATTATATGGTTAAATATTTATATTACATGGGAAAATATTTTTATGTATGGGAATTATTGATATTTCTCACAAAATTATCTATTGTTATTATTTAAGTTAGATATGTAAACAAATTTATGCATAGGTATGATTAAAGTTAGATTTTCTCAAAAATATATCCATGAACATGATTCAATTTAGCTAGGTTCAAAATGATATGATTTTCTATGATTATAGTAATTCCACATTTCTATGTTATACCACATACCTAAGTTATTCTCCATGCCTTAGTATCCATATTATATGGTATATGTTTAATTTATTTTGAGTTTATATCTTCTCTTATCATGTATTATGGACAAATATTACTATTATATAAGCCTTTTAACTATATATTTCTCCCATTATCATGCTTTCTCATATTCTTATGATTTAAACTATTTATAAATTTTTGAAATGATTTTCACATCATGCACATTTTTACACACTCCTTATATTTCCCATTTCCATAGGATATTATATACAACATTATGATTAGAATGGATGATTATGTTTAGGTGCTTGTGGGAAATGTTGAAGTAATTATGTGTAATAATAATTTTATGTTTCTAATATAAAAATACAACAAACCTTTGGATTTTGTATTGTGTGAGTTATCTCTTATATATAAAATTAATATATGGAAATTAAGTAAATCATATTTTTGTATAGCATCAGAAATGTTTAATCGGTAATAGTAAAGAGTTTTTTTGGATTAGGTTAAGAAGTATAAGCGAATCCAACATAAATAAACCTAAGTTAAATAAAAACTATCCAAGGCTAAAAATGAGGTTTTATGTAGTAAGACATTATAAAATGTATTTTTTCAATTCAAATAAAAGTTTACTCTAATTTTATTTATATATTATTATTTTTTCTAATGCTAACCCTTTTTAATTTTAAATAATGGATAGAACCAAGATTATTTAAGTAAAAAATATCTTTCAAGGAAATTTTAGTGGTTATTCAAATATTAAATATAATGTGATATCATATAGAGTATAATCCATTATATAAATTCTCTATTGGGTTATGAATAAAAACATAAATTATTTTGATCCCTAAAATGCTCTAATGAAGTAGCAACATGAAATCTAGTCTACCATGTGTAAATTTTCAACCTCAATTAGTTTGGATTTTCTATCCACTAATTTCCAATAAATATATCAATTAAATACAAAATATAAATAGATTTTCCTAGCTATTTATCTTTTGAAATGAGAATTTGGCCAATGGGGGACACACACTAAGAATACAACATAAAAGGAATAAATAAACTCTATGAAATGAGATGGTTTTTATAGAATAATTAACACTAAATATTTTCTACAAATGATTCACACAATAATGGAGATAGAATTTATGGATTTTAAATAAAAGGAAATGAATCTATGGGTACTTATGAAACCAAATATCACAATAATTTTAAAATACAACTATTGTTTTTTACTTATCCCGGACTAAAAATACTCCATTTTTTAGTGGTAAAAACTCAAGAGTTCAAAAAATATTATCTATAATAAATTTTGGTATCTATGAAAAAATTGTTCATTATGAACTTATGGTGAAATTGGAATTTTAACACTCTAATTATTCTAATGGATTTGGTGATAAGAAATGTAAAATAGAGTTTTAAATAAATTCAAATGATAAATCACATGCGAAAAATAAAATTAAACTACTTATATGAAATAAATATTGTAAAAAGATCCATTGAAATTTCCTAGGATGGATCATAAAGTTATTCATGTGTGGAATGGTTTTCCATCAAACTCCTGATTATTGAAGGTGGATAAATAGGGTTTTTAATATAATTTATGATAAGAATGTATCAACCAATAAACCCACCACACTTAAATGATTCAAATGGAATGAGTTTTTCCAATACAAAATCAATGCCCCAATATATGGTATAATGAGGAAAATATGAATAAAAAACCCATATGAACAAGCTAATAAGGAAAGTACTCTATAAATACTATTCTTGAAGTAGACCATGTTAATGAAATTTTTAATGGAAATATTATTCTCTAATTTAGTACTAAAAATGTTTTATTTGATTCTGGTTCTTTACATTATTAAATATTAGGAATGTTTACTAAAAAATTTGATTCACCACCACAAACTTTGGATATTAAATTGTTGATGAAAACATTTAGTGGTGTGATGATTTCATCCAAGGAGGATAACTTTTATCCAATAAAGTAATATGTTAGGATAATTCCCTTATATCAAGTACTTATTTCCTAAGAATAATTTGATATGATTTTGGGTATGTATTAGATCACTCTATATAGATATCATATAATTTTTTCAGAAAATAAAATCTCATTACACATCCAAAAACCATCCTATTATCAAATATCAATACAAGGATGATTATAAACTCCATTTGGATGAAAATTCCTTAATATGGGTTTTGGTACACAATAAAGAGGGATATTTTACATAAATGGTTTGATATTAACTCAACATTGGAGGAATACCGAGTGTATGGAAGCACATTTATGTATTCCCTGAATAAATATATAGTATTTACCCAAAATGAGAGGTGGATTATTTATTAGAACTTATACCAGTCTCCATAACATTATCAAATAGTCATTATAAAATAAACCATATTGAATTAGTATTATTAAGGAAGAAACTTCATGAGAAAATTGACATGGGTTTTATATGCCCAAGTGATTTTCAATGGAGTTCACGAGACCTCTTTGTCGGGAATAAGAATGGATCAAAATTCCTTTATATTGATTATCATGAAATTAAGTAAATCAAGATCAAGATAAATTATCCTTTAACATATATTTATGATAGTTTTTATCAACTTATAAAGGATCAATTATTCCCAATGTTTTATCATTGACTTAGATTCCAATAATTAAGGGTATAAATAGAATCTATAACCAATATGGATTTCTATAAAATATATAGAGACTTTGAATTCATATTGATTCCTTTAAAAATAGAAATTATATTATATTATTCATGGGTATAATGAATAGAGTATTTAAATATTCAACAGATAAATTTTTAGTAATATTAATTAATTATTTTCTCATATATTCTTAGTGAAAGAATTAACATAAAGATAATTTTAGGATTCTACTAAAAACCTTAAAAAAAGATAAATTATATGCAAAGTAATGCAATTGTTATTTTTAGATAAAAAATTATTTATCTTGGTTCATTTAATCACAATGGAGGGTATATTTATGGATCCAACAAATATAGAAGAGATTAAATAATCTCATAGAGAATCCACTCTGATTGAGATATGTTGTTTTCTTCATTTTTATATATAATATCAAACCATTTTGAGAAAATTTTCAGGATTGTAAAATCCTCTAAACAAGGTAATGTGTAAGGAAGTGAAGTTCCTTTGGATATAATAATATGAGGAATGCTACAAGTAACTATAGATGATGTTTTTCACTGCACTTATACTCACATTATTATATAGTAGAGAAGGTTTTTCATATATAGTGATGCATCATTGTAGGTATTAAGGTTTGTTCTTATAAAAAATATCAAGATAATGGATGATTCATCATGGAAATTAAAGTATCGTGAGAAAAATTACCTCATGAACAATCTGGATCTTGTTAAAATAATCTTTTCATTAAATATTTGGGAAAATTATCTCTATTTTTAAAAATGTGATATATATTTACCCATTAGAAAATATTAATGTACATATTATCATAGAAAGAGTTAACATGTATGTAAGGATATTATTAAGGTTAATACAAGACTAGGATTTCTCAATAAATTATAATCCTATAAAGTATAATAAGGTGGAAGATGACCCAAGTAAAAAGAATCATACTACCATATATTTTATGAGTATTTAAAGAAAAACAATATTTATGGATAATCAAAGGATTTATTTGGAAATCATAATGGATGGGATCAAATAAAAACTATCTCGAATGATTACTCTGTCATATATCTATATAAAGGTCACGGATTCTCAAAATAATGATATAGAGATTAAAAAGAAGGTGATAAATATATCAAAGTTAAATTTTGAAATAAGAAGAGTGATAAGATTATGGAGATGAATATGGATCCCTTCAAAATTAGAGTTGAAGAAGGTGATGTTGGATGACACACATAACTCTTCCTCTTATAAACATCTATAAAGTAAAAAAAAGAAGTATAGAGATCATAATAAAAATTTATTATAGGACACCATGAACATTAATATTGTAGATCATATACTATGATGATTATTATTCCAAAAATTAAATGTCAAACATTATAAATATAATGGGTTGATGAAACTATTATGTATACAAATATAAAAATGGGAGGAGATCACGATAGGATTTTTCACCGCTATTACCAAGACTTATAAAGGAAATAATTATATATAGGTAATAGAAAATCAATATAAAAAGTTATCACACTTCATTATCATTCAATAGGAATTATCACTTGATAAACTTTCCAAATTACATATAAAGTAATTGCTTTGGTTGAGTGGAGTACTAATTATAATTGCATCAAATCAATATCCTTGGTTCACATAAAAATTCTAGAAATTATTTTAATAACTAAAGTATATATATATATATATATATGTGAGCTTTAGCATATATTATCATCCTAAATTTGATGTAAGGACCATTAAAACATTGGATGGAATACTAAGATCCTAATAAATGGATTTCAAAGGAAGTTAGGATCAATATGTCCCAGTAGTTAGGATTTCATATTAAAAAAATTTCCACTATAACATTAAAATGGAACCATATAATCCTCTATTTAGGAAGAGATGCAGAAATTTTATATATACTTATCAAGAAATAGAGATGAACTATTAGGAAATTATTTATCTATGAAATGATAAAGGAGGTTAAATTTATTAAATAAATTCTAAAATATGAAAAAATTCAGAATTTTTTTTACTCCTAATCATCGATGAGATATTCCTATGAATATCACCATGGAAGAGGGTTATAAAACATTGGAAAAATAAAAAATTGAAAATTAAATACATCATTCCATTCAAGATTATAGATATTATAGTTACTATATCTCATCACTTGGTTCTTCAAAAAAAACCTCTCTCAAGTACATGATGTATTACATGTATCACTTTTTAGGAAGAAAATATAAGATTTATCACATGTAATAAAATTAAAAGTAGTAAAATTAGAAGATAATTTGTCTTAGTAGGAGAAACTAGAGGAGATCTTGGATTAAAGTGATAAAGTACCATGTAATATTACCATCCACTTAGTTAAAGTTATATAGTAAAATTATAAGTTTGAGGAAGCTATAAGAGAATATATAGATTCAATTATACAAAATTATGCTCACATATTTTTATCTCAGTAAAAAAAATTAGGGTGAAATTAGATTTAAGGGGAAGAATGCAACAAAATGGGATTTTATTATATATTTCTCTAAAAATAAATTTAGTTTTATTGATATCTTGTTTGATAATAAATATTGAACTAAAAAAAACTACATAATTGTATTAATATAAAATTTTATAATATAAGAATTAATATATAATGAGAATATATTATTAAAAAACATCAAGAAAAGTATAAGTGGAATAAACACAAAAGTATATAAAAACACCATAAACAAAAAATTATTATCCTCCTGGTTCACTATAAATATAATCACCCCAATTACAATAACAAAAAAAGGATAAATTTTTGAAATATAAAAAATTGGAGAGAGTAAGTAATCAAATTAGAAGAATAATTTTAATATATAAATATATAATAATGAATTATAACCATTATATATATGAATTTTCGGATTATATGAATGTTGGGATTATAAAAATATTGATATAATTACTAGATATAAGAATAAATAATGAGATAAAATTATTAATGTGACCATTATAATATATTTTTTGAATTTTAGATTATAAATAAAAGAAACTAAGTTAATAAATCTATATATAAATAAGAATAAATGACATAAATCATTAGGACTCTTCTTTAGGAAGATTATCTTTATGAGTAGGAAGAGGAAGTGGAGCCCCTAAGGTTTCCCTAAAACTATGCCCAGACTAATCTTAGAAAAGTTGTAATTGAGAAAAATCATCTATGAGATAAGTAGAAGATTCTGGAAATAACTATGAGATCCATACAAGATGATTACCACCAATTACTACCGAAAATTCTTATCTTACTCTTAAAACTTATACCAAGATCATGAGGGGTCTTTATGTTGAATTAAAGATGATATAAAAAATCTAATAATAGGTTGGGTTTAAGAACCCTTTTATTAAAAAAAAGTCAATCCCCTTTTAAATAGTGTTGAGTGATAACCCTTACATAAACTAGATCCATAATGGCCCCTTGGGCCAATGATACATTTATTAAAGTCCTAGTATCTTGAATACCAATAGATGTCTCTAAGGCCTTGAGTGAGTGATCTATAACAAGTCATGTCACTAGTAAAATGACACACTACCCCCTCCTGGATTAGTCATCATTGTAGAAATCTATCATAAAAATTTCATTCACCCGTTCCATGAGTTTTTTCGTCATGATTTCCAACAAAAAGAGTAATTTAACCCCTCTAACCATTATTTGAGAGGAGGTCTATATGATGGATTCCCACACACATACCTATATTTTGATCCACCCACCTGGTGATTACTATGTGTCACTTCGCTTCTATCACCATCCCATTGAAATGTATCTTCAATATAGTTCCATGTGTGATAGTCACATGGAGGGGTAATCCTTTATCCCATAATAGGGATATAATTCTAGATTATGAGAATCAACCCAACCATCCCTCAAATTGAGACTGCCCACCTAAGAGTGTCACTACACTACCTTCCTAATGTGACAAATATTTCATCTAACTACAGTCGTGCTTCTTGAAAAAAAAGGTGAAGACCTAAAGGTCCCAGGTCCAAAATACCAAAACAATTCTTGAAGTCCCCATCTAATATGAAACCCCTAGGTAAAACCATCAAAAAAGTAAAGCATATTAGCATTTCCTCCTAATGATAGTCCTCCATGAAGCCTCAACACCACCACTTGTCACTGATACCACCACCACCAGACTGGTTTTTGTGGCCACTAGAAAACAAATACCATTAATGAGGCCTTATATAACTACACATTATAGAAATAACTTTTCCACCATCTTCTAAGTATTACTCTAACAACCCCCGCACATCCCAATGTCATCACCCCCCCTTTGAAAAAATGACAATGTCCACTACCCACGTAACCCAAAAATTCCACCACTATATGGAACAATAATCCAATTAAGGGAGGATAAAGTTACAAGCACCATAAATGATGATAATTAACTCCAACCATAACCACCATCTACAAGATCTGGAGAGGAGATTGTATGTCACACTGCCACTGAAGAGAAATGAATCTAAATCAGAAAAACTGACAACTAGTGCCATCATAGCCTTGATCCATCACCACTTAAAGGCATGTTAACAAGATCATTGGAGAAAAGGTTCTTGTGCACAACCATCATTAATAAAATCTAACAGATATAGAGTCGGTCAGCCGACACAATCAAAGCAGATAACCACTAGAAGAAATGATGAATTTTTAGGTCGTGAGGGGGATGAAAATACAAATAGATATCTCCATAGAGGAGGATGTGAGAAAAATAGGAGTAATTAAACACCATTAAGGCTATTGGAGAAGAAATATATGAGTAAAATATGAAGAAATCAATTTCAATGAAACCATTTAATGTTAAATGACTTTTTTTTCAAAGAATTGTATATTTCTATATATTATGTATTATTTTAATAGAAAACTAAATTTATCATAATTTAATGAATAATTTAATTAGATTTCTGGGTTTTATATATTAAAAACCACATAATATTGATTAAATTATTTTTACTTGATATAGAATATGAATAAATTTTTTATGCATAAAAATACATTTTTTTCTTCTATAAATTTCTTTTTCACATTGTGAATTTTTATATTTAAAATTATTTTATCACTTTTATAAATTGAAACATATATAATTTCTATAATATTTATAATCGTAATTTAGAATTTTTAATGAAAATATTTTCATTTTTATCCATAAAAATAATTTACGATATAAAAAGTGAGAACCATAGTAAAGGGTAAAATAAGGTGAAATAGTTAAATCAATAGTGAAATCCTTAAAATATAATTAAAATTATAATAAAATTGTTTAATAAGAGATTAATCGAATTCATATCACATTATATTGAGTATTTTTTAAATTTGGATCCACTTTCCAAGAAAATGACATTCCTTTTAATATTAAGTAATAAATATTTTCAAATATTTTACTCCTCTCACTTATAAATTTTTCATTACAACATGACTAAAAATATAAAACAATATTCTAATTTACATCTATAATTATAAATAAGTATTTACTTAAAAAGTATCTCCCATGTTGGCATGTTACCGGTCCCTATATATGTCCCAAATTCCTTCAAAGACAAGAAGGTTTCCAAGAGGTGAGATGATTTCTTCTTTGTAAGTAATAACAAATTATGATTATTTTTTATATTATTAGTCTAAATATTCTAAATTTTAATTTATATATTTAGTAAAATATAAATAATATAATTATTATCTAGGAATGATGATATTATTAAAAAATCCCTTCATATTCATACTGAAACATTGATTATAGCATGTAAATGTTTGTGTCGATTTAACTACTTTCATGAATGATGATGTAACCTTTTATCATTGATGGTTATGTAGACATAATTTATAGTATGATTTGATATAAATAAGTTATAATTTTTTTATTTTATGTTTTTAAGGGTAATATTAAGATTGAAATCATTATTAACAGGCTACCATTTATTTGTTAAAAAGTACTAAAACAAGAACGTTGTGGATTTCATCTTGGATAACCAAATGAAAAACTCCCATGTAATACACCTAGATATTCATAAATTATTATTTAAAGTATAATAAATTTTAATTACTTTTTTTTATAATTATGAGCCTATAAACATGGAATGATAATTGAAATTTGTATACTGAAACCAAAAAGGAATGGTTAAAACTACTAACACTGATTGTCAATGTTAACTAAATATAAATAATTAATATATAAAAATGAATATTAAATATTAATATAAAAGGAAATAAATATGTAAAAAATTTGAAATAGATTTTTAAAGATATGATAATTATTATTCAAGTTTTTATTGCATGCCCAACGAAGCGTTAATCAAAGTTAGGGGTTTTATCAACTCAATTTCTTTTTTCTTGAGCCATTAACATTATTCATTAAATATTATCTTATAATTTTATTTTATCCCTCAATTTAAAAATTCTATATGATATTTTATCATTATATCTTTTGAAATTACATATTTACATCACAATATTCTTCTTTTATAGATTTTATTCTCTATAGAAATATAGTGTTCTTGAGAATATTTTTTATCATCTAAAATGTTTCTTCATCCACCAGGATTATGTTATTTCTTACCAAAAATTGTTTTTATTATTTAGAATTAAAAATAGGCACCATATTTTAAATTCCACATGTTTATCTTTATCTCTATTTAAAAACAAAATTTTCAAATCTTTCTTCGAAGAGGGTTTTTTTATAATACTACCTAAAAGCTAAAACGTTATTTCTTTTTAGTCTCATAATTTTTTATTTTACCCTCTAAATTTTATTACATAAACATTATTTATATTCAATGTTTCATTATTGGAGATACATTTAAGGTTATGTTTTAAAATTATTCCTTTTAAATTCTTTAAAACTAATTTTGAAAGTGACTTATAACTTTGACTTTTTTAGCAATGATAAAAATATTTTCATAAAAATATTTTTCATGATTTTCCTTCCATTTTACTATCTAAATTAAAATAATATTTTTATTATATAGAAATGTTTATTATGACAGTCAAAATTATTTTACATACCTTTTTGGATATTGAATTTTGGGTATCACTCGATCTGCTCTTGATGTCATGTTATGTGATACTGTATACAAATGATATAAAGCACATTTTATTTCCATGATTTTTTCATGATCTATTGTATTATTGATTTCATGTGGAATTAATATTTATGTATTATCATTAAAATATGGGCGGGTCCATTATATCCCTATAATTAATTATATAATTCCTTATATCTTATGAGAAAAAAAATTATGATAGGGAATGATTGGGTTTTCTTACAACTTTTTACATGGACATGATTGATGTTAGCTATGTTAATAACATTATTCCTGAGTATGATTGTAGAAAAATATGTTAAAAACTTTATGTGATGGTATTATTATAGTTATCTATGACTACCAATTTATTCATGAACATGATTGTGTTCAGTTATGTTCATAAATTTATGATTTCCTATGCTTATACTTATTCCATATATCTATGTTATAACACATTCTAATCTTATGCCTTGTGGATCTTTATTGTTTTATTATACCTAGTAATTATTATGAAATGGTATATATTTGATTTCTTTTGAGGTTATATGCTCTTCTATAATGTATAATATAAAATTATTGTGATTCCATGATCCTTTTAATCATATATTTATTCATTACTCATGTTTTTTCATAGGATTATAATCTAACCCATGTAAGACTCATTGTAATTTTTTTCCCTTATTGATCAATTTAGCTCACTTCATATGCTTCCCCTTTATGAAGGGGATTTTAAGCATGTTTGTATTTATAAATAAGGTTTATATAGTTATTTTTTTAGGAGATGTTGAATTTGTGATGTGTAATAAATATTTTATATAGAATATATCCAAAGAAACTAAACCTTTGGATCATATTTTTTATCCGTGTAATGTTTATATATGAAAATATTGTAAAATATATTTATGTTTATCATTGGTTGTCTCATCCATGATGGTTGGTTTCATCAATATGGAGATTCAACCCACCAAAATTAGTGGGATAATGGGGTCTTAATCATGGTTTTTAAAGTCATATCCTTACACATTGGTTAATATTATAGGATATTAGATGGTAGATATAGGTGCAGCCTCTCGTAGTGTGGGAGTGGAAGTCGACCCTCAACATGGGTGTCGCGATTTTTGAATTTTTGTGTCTATAATAGTATAAACATTTAACTTTTTGTTACAGTCAATGTATCCCTGCACTAATGACAAATTTAGGTGGCAGGATCCATCATTGATGAGTACTTAGTGGTAGCAAGGGATTCCATATATCAGATATCCCCTACCTCCTAAATATATATTTAGGAGGACTCAATTTACTATAAGGAAATGATCTTTAAGTATTTTGATGTATAAATGTGGGAGGTAGGATTTCCCCCTATAAAACCACTATTTTTTTTGGTTTCTACATGGTTCTATGAATGATATTTCTCCCCAAGCCACCTATCATGTAGGATTGATACCTTCGTTATCATAGTAGTGTATGGGGTCATTGAAAGATCTCAATTGAATGAAATATGATGGGAAAAGGGGTGAGGCAACCTAGTATCCATGTAAATTTATAGGAAATGGCTAGTGGATGTGGGTGACATATGATTTTTTTGGGCATGTGAGAAATTTTGGTCCACCACAGTGCCAATAGATATGCTTCATGAAATTCTTATGTGTGTCTGTAACATTGCAGTAGAGTGATAACTTGGGATATAGATATTAAGAATTTTAAATCTCATGGAATACTTGAGTATTCATTGAACTTTGGACTTGAAAAACCCCACAAGTTTCATACTCATAGATCTTGAGTTATGTGAGAATCTATAATTTTCCAACATTGAGGTCTGAATTCAAATATCCATAACATTTTATCCATAAGTCTATTTCATCTCTATGTGATATTAATTCAAATCATAAAAAAGTAACTATGGCCATCGATATTGTGTTCTCATATCACATTTTTTCCAATTCCAAAAAGTGCCCAAAATAAAATTAAAATTGGGTTTTTATGGTTTTTATGGTTTTAATAACCCTTTTCAGTAATAGATAAAATATATATCCCAATACCAGTGATATTTTCTAACCACCTAGTCACTAGAAATTGAATATTTTTGGAAGTGTCCCAAACCCTTAGTTTTTTAGTTGTGATGAGGTATATAATGATCCCATTTACATCTTGTTCAGATATAGATATAATATTCTACCTAGACCTGACCTGAGCCTTCTGAATGAGGATCATACCATGGTTTCCATAGTAAATTACATGAAACACATTTTTCAATTCCAAAAGAATTTTTCACATAATAATCACACATTAATCAGAAATCGCATAAAACCTCATAATCATGCAGCCCTATATCTTATAATTCAAAAAAATATTTTTACACACTATAACAACATAATCACATAAATTATCAATATCACATATGCTATAATAACATGGGGATTTCAAGGAGGTTTTAATCGATTTTATTAATCAACATTTTTAAAAAAAATCAAACATGCCTTAGGATTTAATCTACTAATTCAATACAAAAAAACAATTTATTGAAAACCATTTTAGAAAAAAACTTCCATACCAAAAAATGAATGAAAGGAGTAGTATCACTTTAAATACACTAAAATAAATATATATATATACATATATATATATCACTTTTGAAAATAGGAAAAACATCACTAAAAAACTATGAAAACAACATAATGGTATGTCATTAAAATATAATAATAACATATATATGAAACACAAAAATGTATAATATGATTAAATTCATATCCAAACAATAATTTAATCCCCTAAAACAACCAATTAGAAATTATTTATAAGTTTAAAACATCATTAAAAATTATAATTCATTTTATAAAATTCTCATATAAAATTTAATTAACATTTTATATGAATAATTTTTTTTAAAATAAAACACGTATGAAAAGGTCAAGTATTTTATATCATATAATAAAATGGAAATCACATGGAAACCCTAACACATATTATCACTTTCATTAATTGGGTTTTAATATTCTATAATAATGACTAATAAACTCTAAAGATCCAATATAAACCTTAATACAAGAGAATCCTCATATAAACAAATCATGTGATAGTGAACCATGGCTCAATGAGACCATTGTGGGGCTAAAAAAGAGATGAAGAAGAAAAGATTGAGAGACGATGGAAAAGGGATACATAACCTTGAAGAATCAATTTGGAAGTGAAAAAAGATTCCAAATATCCAATGAGTGAAGAAGTGTATTCATTACAAGGCTTTCATTCAGTTAATAAATTTGAATCAAAAAATAAAACACCCCCAAAGGGGTTTTATGTTGACTGAGGTAATATTATAAAGTTACAAGAAATTAATGTATGGAAATAAACCCATTGGGGCATTAATCCTATATTATGATACAACTAATATCCCCATATACTATCCTTGGAGAAAATACTCCTAAAAATGACATGAAGGTCCTCCCCCAAAACCAAGAAGAATGAAGGTCATTCCTCCTAGGCTATGTCATGTCATAATAGTACCTTCACTACTTGATGAACACTATGGAAGAAGGACTTTGAGATACAAATCCTTTATAAATTTAAATACATACTCCATGATCTAAAATTTCTTAAAATCAAACATCATAGACATATTTACAGCCACAAAGTCCTTAAGACATGAAAAGGCCTCATATTACTCATGAAACATACTTGGATTCCAAAAACACATTGTGGTGTGACGTCCCATGGTCGCACCCTGGCCTATTGAAGTCTCTAACTATAGACAACCCAAATTGTAAAAAATAAAATAAATAATAAAAGGGCTCATAAATCGAGATAAAAACTAATAAATAAACAAAAGAAATGAAAAGGTTGGTATGGGATATATTCAATATACCTTTTAGAAATTAAAGCTAAAAAATTCTTAATAATTGGAAAGGAATCAAAAAATATAGTCAGCTACCACTATTTTCATCCATGACAAACAAAACTATATTATATAATTATACATATTATTATTATTTAAAATATTAACTACCCCACTATAATGGTGAAATACCTTTATAAAAAATTCACATAATAAAAACATTTCCACTATTTTCCTTCAATCATATAGTTTCAAAGAAAATTACTCAACCCATCCATAAATAGTATGACAACCATTTACATAATTAAAATTTCTAGTACATTCAAGTCTATAAATCTTTCCCACTCACAACTGATATACTATGGTACCGGAGGCACTAACTTGTGATAAAAAATCCTTCAATATCTCTTTTCGAAATTAAAATTTATATAATGATCTAATATCTTCATAAATTCATAATACATCTAAATAAATGAATATTAATTACATAACATATCAAAAACATGCCAGAATTGTATGTGTTTAGTTTTTATGGAAACATGGAAAAAACCAATTAATAAAACATCTACATCATCTCCCACTTATTCCTTCGTAGCTAGAACCCTTTTTGATATGTCATATATAATATAATCTATCATATACCAAGGAAAATAAACAGAATAAAGGAGAGACCTCAGGTTTTCAGTAATGTTAAAAAGGTGGGAAATGAATCATAATACAAACATAATGGTATAAATGTATTAACATAACATTTAAAAATTATACCCTACATATCAAAGATCATAATCTTGAATCTTAAAATAAATCATAAATATTATTAAGATATATCACAAATGGATAAATTTGGAATAAAACATTGAATTATGACAAACAAATAAGCATAGAAAATCATCTCCTTAGTAGTAAAGGATATTTTACAATACTTTTGTAATGGAATGTTTTCACTTCTCAAACCATCATAGTAGTCAAGGTTCACTCCCAAGACTATCATAGTGAATTGGGTTCACTCCCAAAACCATGGTAGCAGAAAAATTTCTTTAGTGAATCGGTTTCACTTACCATTACAGTCTTGTCTTACTAAACCAAGTTTATATCCCATTATAGTCCTATATTACTGAACAAAGTTCACTTTCGGTTCCAGCCCTATATTACTGAACTAAGCTCACATCCCATTCCATTTCAGTATTAATGAACCAAATCCACTTCCCATTTCAATCCGGTCAATCTCATGAGATATAATATAACAAACCAACTAATTGAAGGTAGATATAGCTCCCACCCATCATTGGATATAATGTAACCACCATCACATAGTAGTATCCATACACATCTATGCTAAAATAATGTAAATCATATCATAACCTAATAAAATAAATTGAGTTTCATAAACATTTCATCATAACATAACTCATGGAAAATAAATAGGTTTCATAAATATTATTCCATCATAAACATAAAGAAACCATAAAAAGTGTATGGGTGGTATTATTGAATAATATTCCCAAAAATAATAACTAATATCAAATAATGTTATCATAGATAGAAAATAATTTTGAATAATCACATGAAATAATTCTTGAGGAAAATATCCTTCAAGTTTTGAAAAAAAAAATTTTAAAATCCCACACAATTATAAAAAAAATTTCTTTTGAAAATTACCTTATAGTCTTATAATGGAAGCTTCAAGGCATTAATGAGTAATGATAGTGGGAAAATACACTCATGTTGTTTAAGTTAAAAATAAATTCCTTCTGTGTTTTTATCAGAACATTCATAATGAACCTCACTCATAAAACAAAAAAATTAATCCTTTCAAACTATTTTTTAAAAAGTAAAATATGTATAAAAATTGAACTTAAATAATCATAAGAGACTAGTAAAAACATTTTTGGAAACAATTTTATAAAAAAATGAGCATGGAAGAAAAATATAGATTTAAGGGAAACATTAAAAAGGTAATTTTTAAGAGAAAATATCTTATAAATATCATATCATTGAAGTGGGAATTAATAAATTAATCATTTATGTATATACAATGTAAATCAACCTAAAAAATTGGAAATGAATAAGAATATATTCAAAAGTCATCCCGCACATAATCATAGAATGACATAATCAATGGTGCAGAATTTTAACCCAATGAATGAAAATTGGTTTAAGAATTTTTTACCGCTTTGTAATCAGTCGAATCATATGCCCCATTAAAGTAATAATTATCAAATGAAACATTGAATAATATTAAGATAATTATATTAATAATGTAACATCCCAGGTAAATAAAGAATAAGAAATTTTCATATTTATTAATATTTGTGAATTAAATATTAATTTTACTTCAAAAAGGTTGCTATGTTCGATAGCACACCCAATACGCAACAATGAGTTTTTCTTTGAAATCTTACGTTGCACACTAATAATATAATAATATTATTTTAAATGGTAGTTAACACGTAGCCGTTGTATTAGCGGGAAAGAATATAAATAACTAAAATATTATTATATATGTTTGTTAAATGTTTTTACATTTATCCAATAAATGATAAAGGCTTAAAATAAGAAAAAAAATTCAATTATAAGCATAAATACTCTAATATTCACTAAAAGGTTGATTTATTGCCTTTTGATGGTGAACCCTCCTTAAAAATAGTTTTGGTCACTCTTATACATTCTATTGGACCAAATAAAATCATTCTATAGAGCTGGGACATCAAAATTTATTTTTTGTATGTTTTTGTTATTTTTCCCATAAAGTTCATTTTTAATGAATAAGTGAAAAATGTTGCATTTTAATTAAAAACCTAATTTTAATCTAATATATTTATATGATTAGATTATATTTTGAATTATTTTTAAAGTGAAATTATAATATATTTTTACCATTTAATCTAATGGTGGTCATTGGAATTATTTTCACTTTGAAATTGGACTTAAACTACTGTCAATCTTTTAATAGATATTGTTTCTTAAAAACACGCTATTTGTTTTGACAACGGAAATTAATTATTAAATTAATTAATGAAACTTATATGTTTTGATTTTTTTAAAATAGACATCATTTCTGAATTTGGAATATCAAATATAGCTTAGGGTGAATTTTTTGTATTTTTCTGAAAAACTTCAATTTTTGATGAATAGTGAAATCACTAAGTGGTAGTTTAAAAAACTAACTTTTCATTTAAATGAAACTTTAACACTTCTGTGATTTGAATTTCAAAAATCTGACATACATGGTTGTCGTTTGGATGTAAAATGTGGTTCAATGGGATTAAAATAATTTTTTGGTGAATAGTAACTTTTAAGTTTTATTAATCGCGATTAAAGGTAATTAATGTAATTTAAGGTAAAGATAATGTTATAATAATATGAAATGACCTTGAAACATGTCCTACCCTTATTGGATGAGTCATGGCCGACCAATAAAATTCATGGGTCAACTTGGGTACCCCATATAGCCGCTTGTGTAAGAAAATGACATTAATAACTTTTTATTTAAAGTTAAAATAAAAATGTCACGAACATGTATTATTTTACTAAAAAAAATTTACATGGGGTTATAAAAGTCATATTTTTTACTATAAATATTCATTGGAAAGATAAAAATATTTCCTACATCATAGTATTTTGTTTATAATTTTTAGACATTAAATAAATTAATTTCTTAATGACACTATGATGATGCAGTGATTACCTCATTAATGAACGATTTAAATAAAATGAAAATATAATGTAAAATCTAATACATAAACTAGTAAAAAACCTATTGTATGTGGGGATTTCGAACCCTTATCACCTTATACTATAAATATATAATTTTGGGACCTTTGATATCCGAAAATCATTTTATAATAAAGTAAAGTTTCAAGACTTTCCATGAGTACCCCTCCTCCCTCTTATAAAAGGCCCCCACCTCTACCCCCTTAACCACATCTCTCAAGCATTTAGCTCGCCCAAACTCTACTCATTTTATCTATCCACATCTCTATATTCATCCTAGAATCCTTACCTTAGTCATAAATCTCTTCAAGAAACCCTTTTGGTTCAAACCAAAGGGTGTTACCCGATTTAAAGGTAGTGTCCTCTCTTATGTTCTTTTGTTTTATTTTGATTCGCCAACCCCCTAAAATCTTTTTATTCCTTTATTTTTTAACAAAACAAGTATCTTAAATGTACTAGGATGTTTTTATGAGATGTATTATAGCTACACTTACACACACCTCCATCTAATGGTTAAAGAACATACTGTTTCCGTGGATGGTGAATTACTACCTCATGAAACGATGATTGTTTTATCTTCTCCTACCACCTCTCGTGTTGGAAATTATGATGGCACTATATTTATTTATGATATATATTATATTTATTTCCTCTCTATTCTTCTATATTTTATATTTAATACATACCTTTATGCTTTTCATGTTGTGCAAATGCGATAATTTCATTTGAGGAAGTGTGGACAACCGCCCCCTCAAGTGATGTGACTCCTTCATGAAATACATGTAATGTATAAAGAATGAAATTGATGAACTTATGTGACCTATATAACATATATATTATACTAGAATTATAATATATATATCTCTCTCATTTAGTTTTAATTCAATTAAATACGTAATAGAAATGAAAGTAGTGTTCATGCGTACGTACGGCCTACCGTCTCCATGAACGGTGCATTTCATTTCTTTTTTATCTCCAAATGTTTTGGAATAGTATAAAACTAATATATAATGTATATATGTGATATTTAAATCATTAATACTATTCTTTATATGATTTACTTATAACTACATGGAAAATTCTTTTTCAACAAGTTCAATTTTTACTCATGTACCGAACATCGACAAAAACGTCTGATATGAACTCATATTATTAACCAATTATTATAACATTATAATATGTGATTTGAACTGAATAATAATCTTTAAAGGAGGTCCTTAAGAAATTATAAATTGACCAAAGTTTATTATTCAGGAATATAAAGAAATGAACAAGATAAGTCGGACATGAGGTAAGGGATCTAACCTCTCTCTTTCTTTTTAAGTACTCTCTTTTATGTCACTTCTTTTAAGCTCTTCTTTCTTATGTTGGGAGATGTTATTTTATATTCCTCTTACAATAATTTTTATTTTAATATGATGATAGACCCTATTTGATCTCATCAATCCATTTTTTGGAGGTTTTAAGTGGCGACGTTAGGCTGCTGAAATTTCGTAAGGGATTTCTTATCTCACTTTTTCCATGAGATTTCCATTGTTCGCCACTTATTTATTGCATGTGGTGTATTTTTTAATTCCATTTAATATATATTATCATTATTATATTTATATTCATGGTATTATTTGATTCATTTGGGTTTTATTATCTTTTGGTCATACAACTCGATTGATCACAATGAGGTAAGGGGTTTTTATCTCACTTTGTGTTCCCGTGAGATTCATGCTACATTTGCCACTATTTCCTTTTTTGTGGTGTATATACTGCCCATGATTGTATTATTTGTGTAATATAATTTAATTTATGGGTATTTACATCTTCATTGTATGATCCTTCTTTCATTGGGTGTACGTTTCGAAAGTTACCCAAATCGGTAAGGGAACCTTTCACCCTCCTTATTTTAAAAGACTTCTTTTTGTTAGGTCTTTTAATTTACATATTATTATGTTGGGATATGTCCTTATATATCCTTATTTCTGTAAATGTTATGTACAAGTTATGAGTTACCCTTCTTATCTCTCATCATCTCATTTTCATAATTTTAAAGTTATGTTGTTAGGCTGTCGAATTTCTGTAGGGGAACTTCTTAACGCAATTTCAATTATTTTGGTTAAACCTATACTTCTTGATTATGTCATACTATGAATATGTGTGTATTAACTCTGATTGTTTTACACTTAATATCCTCTTATATTTAGTGTATTTATATTTATCACACATAATTATGTAATTGATTTATCTTTAATCTAAGGATAATGACTTTGTAAAGGACTTCGTCTCAATCTCCTTTCATTGAGGAAAATTTTGTTTTATACACAAATTTCTTTTATACGGTGTATAAACCCCTTTTACTTCTAATTTTTTTAAAAAGGAATCTTTTCTATATGAAGTGTTTTACTAAATGACAAAAAAGTATGTTTCTTTTTAACGTACAGGGTGACAACGACCTTTCCATTGTCACGAGTATTATTTGATCCTTGACTTCATCAACAAGCCGTAATGTTTTTAAAAGTAAATAAATACCATATAATATTTTATGTATTTTGGTATTGAAAATGGTTTTGATAATGGATTTGTTATGTCAATATATTTAAGTTATATATTGTGATTGAAATGTGGAAATGTTTTCTTTCCATTATATTTGTTTTATGTATCATGATTTTTTAATGGTACTTGGATATTTGACGGGTGGTTATGTGATAAACCATATGAAGGTTGGTGTCGTGAATACCAGGATGGGTGGTTATGTTATAACCTCCAATGCATTGGGTATAGAAGTCAGCCGTATAGCTATTCCATGTAGTGATATATGTGGAAGTCGACCGTATGGTTATTCCATTTAAGTATGTTTATGTCCCAAGTTACCTTTATATGTTATGTGTTCTTTATATGGGTTTATGGTAATCTTTTGGTTACAAAGGATAAGTGGTGATATTTTATTCAGTGAAGAGTATTTACTAATTCGTAAAGGTTAAAAGTATTACTTTGATAAAGTATTCATGGTTTACTTGTTGTTTTGAAAAACTAACAGTTTTCCTTCTTTGTGTATCCTTTACTGGGATTTTTATGCTCATCCCAAGTTTTTGAAATGTTTTCCACAGGACTTAAAGATGAATAGGGTCAAGTATGGGATCAAGGAAAGACATTATATCTAAAACATGGAACTAGACATGTTTATTTTTAAGAGATTTTATTTTATGGAAACTTGGTAGAAGTGCCTACTTTGTAATATTTTGAGATGTAATAGTTATGTCCTAATTCTCTAAAACTCTAAACCTGAAAATATACTCTATGTGAATTATTCATTTAATTCAATATTAAGTAATGTTTAATGTCGGGTCCTTGTAGTTGGTATCAGAGGTCAGTTTAGATAACTTTAGAGGTTTGGGTATTCTCTAAGCATAAGTGACATTAACATAATGGTTAGGATTTCAGAAAGAGTCGTAGTTTTAGATAAAGTGAATGAGTAAGTATATATTAGTGATTATCTTCTTCATTAGTACATGATAATTTTGTTGATATACTCACACTGACATTTTTGGTTTTAGTAAAATGATGGATCTAGCAGGCACCAAAGTGACAATGGGTTTGAAGGAAACTGTGGTGGTTCTCTGATTAAGAGACTGGATGAAATGGGGGATTCAATGAGGAATTTCATGGTTATTATAAACCAACTATCAAGGAGTCATGATTAACCACTTGAACCATGGTGAGTTCTCTTATGCATCATGTATGAGAGAACCAACTCGATGTGGAAGTTCAGGTAATAATTATAATGGTAACCATTAGGGTTTATATGATCCTTACTTTTGAGGTAATTATGGGTTACTATATGATGGAAGATGAAAGGCATGAGGTAAAATTGAAGATAAATTATGTTATGGTTATTTTTGAAGATTTTATATCTTTTTGGGGAATGTTTTAAGAATTATATAGTTTTGGAAAAAGGACAACACGCAGACCGCGTGACAACCCGTCGCGTTGGACAAAGCTGTGGGAATCGAACCCACAACCAAAGTGCGACTGGTATTTATCGCCTACCACTGGACTACGTGATGTCCCTAGTTAGTATGACAAATTATTTTTAGTTATATAATTTTATGAATCAAGAATAAGTTTATTTTTGGTTATCTAGGAAAATATTGACCTATCATAGAGGATATAGGATTAGGTTAATTACTTTTCAATATGAGACTTTAAGAGAAACTGATGTTATTTGGAGATAAATTTTAACTGTTACCTTGGAAGAATATGTGATTAAATCCTTAAAATATTTGGGTTTCAATCTTAGTTTGGTTTACTTTGAATAATTTTATGGACAAATTGTTTATCGAATGGTCTTCATTGAACTTTGGGTTTTGTTGGACAAATTTTGAAGATTAAGAATAGATTTTCTTTTTATAAAGGATTATCCTTTTGTGGATTATCTGATCTTGTTCTAACAATTTTGGTTTTGGTTAAGGTCTAAAGACATGGGAAATATATAGTTCTCTTTTTTAGATTAGGTGATTCTCTAGAAGTTGATTATAGCGCTCTTAATGTGAACAAGTCATCCTAAATACTCGTCTTTTGGAGGAAAAAAATGAGTTTGTGTAAGAAATATAGTAAGAGATGAAAGTCTACATGACAATTAATTATGTTTCCTTGTGATTTAGTTAAACTCATAAATAAATTACTCAATGAAAAGTAACTTAAAACTAAAATATTGTCTGTTAACTTTTCCTACCGGGGAATCAAATAACGTTTAACCCATCACAAGTTTGTAATTTTCTTGGGGTTAACTTTCTCCTAAACATGTTTTCTATCACTCTCCATCAGAACATGACCCTTTGTTTTCTCTTACATATCAATGTTTTCTAATATGGAATCTTAGAATGATTTAACTAGGGTGACCCTTGTACTTCTCTTTCTTTCTTTTAATGTGACAGTTTAATTGACTCCTTTTCCATTATGGGGCTTTCAAGGAAGTTTCAAAGTCCAATTTTAAAAATTGTGAGGACGCAATTCCCAAAAGGGGGGAAGGATGTAACATCCCAGATAAATAAATAATAATACATTTTTATATTTATTAATATTTTTGAATTAAATATTAATTTTACTTCAAAAGGGTTGTTATGTTCGATAGTGTACCCGATACGCAACAATGAGTTTCTTTGAAATCTTACGTTGCACACTAATAATACAATAATATTATTTTAAATGGTAGTTAACATGTAGCCATTGTATTGGTGGGAAAGAAAATAAATAACTAAAATATGATTATATATGTTTGTTTAATGTTTTTACATTAATCCAATAAAAGATAAAGGCTTAAAATAAGAAAAGAATTCAATTTTAAGCATAAATACTCTAATATTCACTGAAAGGTCGATTTATTGCCTTTTGATGGATAACCCTCTTTAAAAATAGTTTTGATCACTCTTATACATTATATTAGACCAAATAGAATTATTCTATAGATTAGGGACATCAAAATTTATTTTGTGTAGGTTTTTGTTATTTTTCCGATAAAGTTCATTTTTAATGAATAAGTGAAAAATGTTGCATTTTAATTCAAAACCTAATTTTAATGTAATTTATTTATATGATTAGATTATCTTTTGAATTAGTTTTAATGTGCAATTAGAATATATTTTTACCATTTAATCCAATGCTGGTCATTGGAATTATTTTCACTTTGAAATTGGACTTAAACTAGTGTCAATCTTATAATAGATATTGTTTCTTAAAAACACAGTATTTGTTTTGACAATAGGAATTAATTATTAAAATAATTAATGCAACTTATATGTTTTTAATTTTTTAAAATAGACATAATTTTTGAATTCGGAATATCAAATATAGCTTAGGGTGAATTTTTGGTATTTTTCTGAAAAACTTCAATTTTTTATGAATAGTGAAACCACTAAGTGGTAGTTTAAAAAACTGATTTTTCATTTAAATGAAACTTTACCACTTCTGTGATTTGAATTTCCAAAATCTGACATACATGGTTGTCATTAATATGTAAAATGTGGTTCAATGGGATTAAAATAATTTTTTGGTGAATAGTAACTTTTAAGTTTTATTAATCGCGATTAAAGGTAATTAGTGTAATTTAAGGTAAAGATAATGTTATAATAATATGAAATGACCTTGACACATGTCCTACCCTTATTGGATGAGTCATTTCCGACAAAGAAAATCCATGGGTCAACTTGGGGACCCCATAGAGCCACTTGTGTAAGAAAATGACATTAATAACTTTTTATTTAAAGTTATAATAAAAATGTCACAAACATGTATTGTTTTACTAAAACATTTTTTACATGAGGTTATACAATCCTATTTTTGACTATAAATATTCATTGGAAATATAAAAATATTTCCTACATCATAGTTTTTTTTATAATTTTTGGACATTAAATAAATTAATTTATTAATGACACCATGATGATGCAGTGATTACCCCATTAATGAACGATTTAAATAAAATGAAAATATAATGTAAAATATAATACATAAACTGGTCAAAAACCTATTGGATGGGGGGAGTTAGAACCCTTATCACCTTATCCTAGAAATATATAACTGTGGGACCTTTGATATCTAAAAATCATTTTATAATAAAGTAACTTTTCAAGACTTTCCCTGAGTGCCCTCCTCCCTCTTATAAAAGGCCCCCACCTCTACCCCCTTACACACATCTCTCAAGCATTTGGAACGACCAAATTCTGCTCATTTTATCTATACACATCCCTCTCTTCATCTTAGAATTCTTACCGTATTCATAAATCTCTTCAAGAAACCCTTTTGGTTCAAACCAAAGAGAGTTACCCGATTTAAAGGTAATGTCCTCTCGTATGTTCTTTTTTTTTATTTTGCTTCTCCAACCCCCTAAACTATTTTTATTCCTTTCTTTTGTAACAACACCAGTATATTTAATATACTAGGATTTTTTTTATGATAAGTATTCTAGCTACACTTACACACACCTCCATCTAATGGTTAAAGAACATACTGTTTCTGTGGATGGTGAATTACTACCTCACGAAACGATGATTGTTCTATATTCTCCTACCACCTCTCATGGTGGCCATTATGATGGGAATATATTTATTTATGATATATATTAAATTTATTTCCACTCTATGCTCCTGTATTTTATATTTAATACATACCTTTATGCTTTTCATGTTGTGAAAATGCGATAATTTCATTTGAGGAAGTGTCGACTACCGCCCCCTCAAATAATGTGACTCGTTCATGAAATACATGGAATGTATAAAGAATGAAATTGATGAACTTATATGACCTATATAAAATATATATTATACTGTAATTATTATATATATATCTCTCTCGTTTATTTTTAACTCCATTAAATAAAAAATAGAAATGAAAGTAGCGTTCATGCATACGTACGGCCTACCGTCTCCATGAACGGTGCATTTCATTTGTATTTTATCACCAAATGTTATGGAATAGTATAAAATTAATATATAATGGATATATATGATATTTAAATCATTAATAATGTTATGGAGATTATGTACTTATAACTACATGGAAAATTCTTTTTCAACAAGTTCAATTTTTAATCATGTACCAAACATCGACAAAATCATCTAATATGAACTCACATTATTAACCAATTATTATAAAATTATAATATGTGATATGAACTGAATAATAATCTTTAAAGGATTTCCTTAAGAAATTATAAATTTACCAAATTTTATTATTCAGGAATATAAAGAAATGAACAAGACAAGTCGGACTTGAGGTAAGGGATCAAACCTCTCTCTTTCTTTTTAAGTACTCTTTTTATATCACTTCTATTAAGATATTATTTATTAATTTGGGAGATGTTATTTTATATTCCTATTACAATAATTTTTATATTAATATGATTAGAGACCCTATTTGATCTCATCAATCTATTTTTTGGAGGTTTTAGGTGGCACTGTTAGGCTACCGAAATTTCGTAGGGGATTTCTTATCTCACTTTTTTCGTGAGATTTCCTTTGTTCGCCACTTATTTATTTCATGTGGTGTATTTTGTAATTCCCTTTAGTATATATTATCATGATTATTTTTATATTCATGGTATTATGTAATTAATTTGGGGGTTATTATCTTTGGGTCATACGACTCGATTGATCACAACGAGGTAAGGGGTTTTTTTCTCACTTTGTGTTCCCGTGAGATTCATGCTACATTTGCCGCTATTTATTTTGTGTGGTGTATGTACTGACCATGATTGTTTTATTTGTGTAATATAATTTAATTTATGGGTATTTAAATCTTCAATGTATGATCCTTCTTTCATTGGGTGTATGTTTCGAAAGTTACCCAAATCGGTAAGGGAACCTTTCACCCTCCTTCTTTTAAAAGACTTCTTTTTGTTAGGTCTTTTAATTTACATATTATTTTGTTGGGATATGTCCTTATATATCCTTATTGTTGTAAATGTTATGTACAAGTGATGATATACCCTTCTTATCTCTCATCATCTCATTTTAAAAATTTTAAAGTGATGCCATTAGGCTGTCGAATTTCTGTAGGGGAACTTCTTAACCCAATTTCAATTATTTGGGTTAAACCTATAATTATTGATTATGTCATACTATGAATATGTGTGGATGACCTATGATTTTTTTACACTTAATATCATCTTATTTGGGTGTATTTATATTTTTCACACATAATTATGTAATTGATTTATTCTTAATCTAAGGATAACGACTTTGTAAGGGACTTCGTCTCAATCTCCTTTCATTGAGGAAAATTTTGTTTTCTACACAACTTTATTTTATACGGTGTATAAAACCCTTTGACTTCTACTTTTATTAAATATTAATCTTTTCTATACGAATTGTTTTACTAAATGACAAAAAAAGTGTGTCTCTTTTTAACGTACACGGTGACAATGAACTCTTCACTACCGCGAGTATTATTTGATCCTTGGCTTCCTCAACAAGCCATAATGTTTTTAAAATTAAATAAATACCATATACTCTTTTATTTATTTTTTATTGAAAATGTTTTTGATAATGGATTTTTTATGTCAATATATTTAAGTGATATATTGTGATTGAAATGTGGAAATGTTTTCTTTCCATTATATTTGTTTTATGTATCATGATTTTTTAATGGTACTTGGACATTTGACGTGTGGTTACGTGATAAACCATATGATGGGTGGTGCCGTGAATACCCGGATGGGTGGTTACGTTATAACCTCCAATTCATTGGGTACGGAATTTGGCCGTATGGCTATTCCATATAGTGATATGTGTGGTAGTTGACCGTATGGTTATTCCATTTAAGTATTTTTATATCCCAAGTTACCTTTATATGTTATGTGTTATTTATATGGGTTTATGGTAATATTTTGGTTACAAAGGATAAGTGGTGATATTTAATACAGTGAAGAGTATTTACAACCTCGTAAATGTGAAAAGTATTACTTTGATAAAGTATTCATGGTTTACTTGTTGTTTTGAAAAACTAACAGTTTTCCTTCTTTGTGTATCCTTTACTGGGCTTTTTATGCTCATCCCATGTTTTTGAAATGTTTTCCATAGGACTTAAAGATTAATAGGGTCAAGGATGGGATCAAGGAAAGACATGCTATCTAAAACATGTAACTAGACATGTTTCTTTTTAAGAGATTTTATTTTATGGAAACTTAGTAGAAGTGTCTACTTTGTAATCTTTTGAGATGTAATAGTTATGTCCTAATTCTCTAAAACTCTAAACCTGAAAAGATCCTCTATGTGAATTATTCATTTAATTCAATATTAAGTAATGTTTAAGTTCAGGTCCTTATACATAATATTATATATCAAAGGTAATTATATACACCATAAATAAGAAATAATTTTTTAATAAGTCATATATATCTCAAAATAAAAGCAGAGATGGGAAACCCTTACCTATTACTACCTTTTATTTTGTGTAATTTATCCTCTTATTGCATATCAACACCTTGTGGATCCATTAAAGATATTAGAAATGATATTTGGGTGACACTAGTATCACATAGACATGTTGAACGTGATGAGTATAAGTTATCACAGAGATTAGAGGAGCTTAAGGGCCTGTGGGGAGAAATGGGGTAGTATTTAAACTTGAGGAGGTGTGGTTTAAGTGAATAGATAATTATTATTTTATAATTAAAGACAAATAATGATTTTGAATTAATTTACATGATTTTTTATGATAAATAATGTTTTAAATACTATTTAGGGTTAATAAATACCTCCACCGCCCATTAAATGTTTAGTTATTAGGTATTTTAGGCCTTTACCTTTTACCTTTAACGAGTTTTATTATTTTACCTATATTGTTGTAAATATGTATTTTTACCACAATATTTTTTTATAAAATTGACAGTGAAATTAATACCTAATTTTTACCTCATTATTATAAACATGGAATCCATTTTACCAAATTCAATTCATAGTTTGGGAAAAATTAGATTCAAAATTAATCCTGCAGACGCAATTGAAAATATGGTTTTTAATGTAAAAGTTTCAAATGTTTTAAATGTTTTTATATCCAATTTAAATGTAAAATTTATTCAAAATACCGAAATAGGATTAAATTAGGTATAATTTAACTAATTATACTTTACAATGAATTAATAATATAATTTATCTATATAAATAAATTAGAAGATAGAATAGTTTAAAATTAAAATTCAGAATTGTTCACTATTCATCAAAAAATGAAACTACTTCAAAAAAATAAAAAAAAATCACCATAAGATAATTTTGATGTTCTTATTTCAAAAATTAATCTTATTTTTTCAAATAAAATTTATAAAAGTTTTAAAAATTTAGATTTAAAACTAGTACGCGATTAAAAGGTGGAAAATTTTGATTTATTCTTATCTGAATCCTATCAAAATTACTTTAAAACCCTTTGATTGAATATGCTATATATAAATTTAATTGATAGATTTTAATTAAAGTGATTAATTTAATTTATTAAGATAAAATTCCATTGAAGGCATAAAAATATTTTTTTTATAAAAAAACACTTCTTTTATGTTTAATTGTTTTTTATTTTCATTTCTAATAAATTTGTAACAAATTATTTCATTCTATAGAAATTTGTAATATATATTTTCAAAATTGAGTTAACCTCATTCCATCCCTCCATTACAATTTATTGGTGATAAATATCAAAATTAAAAAATAATATTTTAGAGTTCACTTAATCTCGGTGTTTTGTGAAATGTATGATATAGAAGAGATTAAATTTATTTAAAAAATTTGAATATCATAAAATATTGGGGTGTAATATTATACCCCCTTAAAATAAATTTAACTCTCAAAATTCATCACTCAGATACAGATATATGATGATAACTCTTCCTCATCTCATCCTTAGGTTCCCACATCGCTTCCTCGAATTATTGGTTTCACCATAATCATTTTATCATGTGAGTGGTCATGTTTCGTAGAATTTTATATCTATGGTATAGAATATATATCTATCATTTTTTCCTAATAAGAAATATATTTATATATTTGTTTGACCTGTGATTTTATTACATGTGAAGGATCAGGTATGTACTTCCTTATTAGAGATACGTGGAACACATCATGAACCATAGTAGGATTTAGTGGAAGAGTCAATCGACAAGCTAACATCCTGATATGATCAATAATTTCAATAAAAAAATCATTCTCGCAAATTTGAAATTACACATGAAAATTGAAGTTCAATATTGGAAAACATCATTTGTATAAAACAGATAGCAAAAATGGGTTAAAAATACTTCCCCTTAAAAATGGGGAAAGTAAAAGGCGAAGATAACCACATAACTAGGATTATGATTAGGACAAAATCAGTGGAAAGCGAAAACATAGACATGGAAGAGAATTATAACTATCATATTTTCATGGTGAATGATAGAGAATATGGTTATTATAGGGTTAATGAAAAATACAATAGACAAAATAGGTCTAAAAAGGTTATAGATATTATCATAAATGATGATAATAGGATAAAATTTTATTTCAAAATAATTTTAGAAGATATAATTACTTGATTTAATATTATAAGTAAAATATTAATTTTTGGTTGTTCCTTGATTAATTTTTTCTTCTTTTATACACAAAGTAATGAATTTGAAATTTAAATTCATGTAGAACTAGTCGATCATAAGATCCATAATTGGATGACAAGTCATTATTTTTTTCTCTAGTTATTACAACAAAAAATAAATGGTCAGTACTGATTATCCAATATATATAAATATTCACATGTTTAAGAAATACATTATTCTCTAAAACCTCATCCAAAATTCAACATAAAAAATTTCATAAATGGTCACCCTTATGAGCCTTCTAAAATATTAAAATCATAAAATTTCTAATTAAGGTCACTAAATTTTTAAAATCAACATATCATTACTCCCCAAAACAACTTGATGCATCTCTTAATTGTCACACACCATACATATGATGATAGTTATCATTTATTATCTTGAAATATGTTAATAACCTGAATTATTATAAAACCATAATGAAAACATGAATTATTTCAAAAATTAACCATTTTCGCTTAGCATAAATCCAAAAAATCTATAAAATAAATCCATAAACCACATAGTCATCATATTAATAATCTGTTATAAAGTTATAAATATTATCCCACTTATTTTTTCACAATAAAACATCTTGTTATCTCTTTATTATCCCAACATCACAAACATGTAAAGGGTTATCTTTCCCTTAATTATGTGTTCTACAAAAATATCACCTTACAACCTCAACCAATATTCATGGTTACGAGTACCATACAACATACAATTTCCAATACTTAATGGAAAAACTACTAAGGAGAAATCCATAGTTGTTTCATTATTTCATCATACATTAAAATTACTTATAAAAAATTATTCATGAATTCCAATACATAAAAACTCAATCTTTCAACTTCCTTATTAAACCATTAACCATGTTTCATAATTCAATTCCTAAACCCTTATTATATCTAATATTTCATTAATATTATATTCATAATCAAAAATATAACCATCACTCATAAAACCTCTTTGATTCTCTTCGTGAACTTTCCCCATGTGGCAATGATTTTCATAGTGGCCATGCATTCCTTTTTTAAAACATTTACCAATCGATGATTTATTGAGAATATAATTATTCCCATCCATTTCATTTACTAAAACTTTAAATTTTCATTTTAAATTACATTTTTTGTTTCTTTAATTTCCACACCCAAAACATCTGTTATTTCCTTTAAAACAACCTTCTTGATGCCTCTTCCCACATTATTTACTAGAGAAAAATTTAAAATTATTTCCTCTGTGGTCACCATGAAACTCAACTGATCTCTTATTATTTGGGTTAGGAAACTCACTAAAGTAGAGATTATTGATCATATAATTATATTTTTTCAGAATAATTACTATCTCTCACCTTATAGACCCCATTTTATTTGGTTTATCACAAGGAAGATCGTTACATTGTCTATCACATTCAGAATTTACATCAATCCTCTTAGTTCTATCCATTTAATGAAACAAAAAATAATAATGTGAGAAAGAATAATCATGGTGTGAAACCACATAATCAAGGTAAATTACTAATAAAATTTCTATCTATAAAACATTAGTTTTAACTTAGGTTATCCAAGATCATTAGTAAAAATTTAGGATTATAACCTGGACTTATCCCTAGGTTTCATACTGAGGTTTTCTCATCGTAGTTTACAATGGTTAACTGTACCTTTATATGATAACATGTATAATAATGCACTATTTTTATACATAGATTTCAATTATAAATATATGGATATTAATTAAATAACATGTCAAAACCATACAATAATTTTATGGGTTTAGTGTCTTTAAAAACTTGGAAACATAAACAACTGGTTCATAAAATGTCTACATCATCTCCCACTTATTCTATCATAACTAGAACCCTTTTGGACATGTCATGCAAAATATAATCCATCATATATTGGGGTAAATAAACATAATAAAAGGGTGATCTCAGATGCCCATTAAGGGTAAACAAGGGAGAAATGAATCATAACATAAACATGAAGGTTTATGAATATAAACATAACATTTTGAAGTTATACCTTACATATCAAAAAAAAATATTGAGTCATAGAATAAATCATAAAAATTAATAATATAGGAATCATAAAAGTATAAATTTGGTATAAATTATGGAATTTTGGAATACAAAAAAAGTATACAAAATCATTTCTTTTGAATTAAATGATCATTTTTAGGACTATAATAGTGGAATGGGTTCACTTCTCAATCCATCATACTAGTCAAGTTTCACTCCTAATACTATCATATTGGGATGGGTTTACTCCCCCAAACCATCATACCAAACAAATTCCTTTATTAAATTGATTTCACTTTACTTTCTAGTCCTGTCTTTCTAAACCGAGTTCACATTATAATCACCTACTCTATTATTGAACTGAGTTCACTTCCCATTCTAGTCCTATATTACTGAACTGAATTCAGCTCTTATTCCAATCATGTGTCACTAAATCGGGTTCAATTCCCATTTCAATCTTTTTTATATCATGATATATAATATCATTACCCAATACATTGGATGGGTCTAAGCCTTTATTGGTTAAAATGAAAGAATCATCACATAATGATAAAAATACATATGTTTTTTAGAAGAGCATAAATCACATCAGAACCTATGAAAATAAATTTAGTTTAATAAATATTTCATCATAACATCACTTACGGAAAAGAAACAGGTCTCATAAATATTATTCCATCATCAATAAAAACTAGTGATAATAAGAGTAAGTGTGTTATCATTTAATAATATCCCTATTGAAGCGTAAGTTACATCAATAAATTTTATATAAGATGGAAAATAATTTTTAATGATTCCTTGAAAAAAATATTGGGGAAAATAACTTTTCTATTATATATATTTTTTAAAAAAAATACGAGAAAAATATAAAAGAAAACATTTACTTTAAAAATTTCTTATATATGATTGTAAAGGAACCTTCAGGTAATTAAAGATTTATGACAGCATAAAAATCCTCTCATTCCATTTAAGTTAAAAAATATTCCTTTCATATTTTTGTGGTAAAATTCATAAATAACCTCACTTAGAAAATGACAAAAATAATCCTTTCAAACCATTTTTTAAAAAGTAATACATGATTACAAATGAATCTAAAAAAACATAAGAGAATAGTAAAAAAATGGAAAATATTTTAGAAAAACATGGGAATGAAATAAAAACATAGTTTTAATGGAAAATTTAAATTGATAATTTTTTAGATAAAATCCTTTATAAATATCCTATTATTAAACTGATCAGTAATAAAATAAATCAATTATGTATATCCAATTTCAATAAAAATAAAATAATCGGAAATAAATTATAATATAATCAAAATTAATAGCCCACATAAAAAAATTATGAAATAATCATTGGACTTAATATTTTATCGAAATAATTGAAATTATGTTAATAATCCCCTTACCACTTTATTGTGAGTCAAATCGTATCCCCCAAAAAAGTAATAATTCTCAAATGAAACATTGTATAACATTTATAAAATTATATTCATGATATTATATAAGAAATGTAAGTATATAAAACACACATAATAAATAAGTGGTGAATAATTCATATATCTCATATAAGTAAAAGTGAGAAGAGAAACCCTTACCACTTGCTTCGCTTTAGTTTTTTGTACATTTTCCTCCTCTTGAATATCAATTCTTGGAAATATTTCTTAAATGCCTTTAAAATGATATTTGGGTGAGACCAGTAGCAGTTATAGACAGGGAGAGTAAGGAGGATAATTTTTTGTAGTGATTTAGGTTCATCCATGCTTGTGATGATAAATATGGTGGTGAGTGGTGGTATTTAAACTTAAGGAAGGGTGGGTTTAAGTGATTAAATAATTATTATTTATAATAAATGGTGACCATATTTATGTGAAATTAATTTCCATGAATTTAGATGAGAATTAATTTTTTAAATTATGGTTACAGTTGATAATTACATGAAACACCCATTAAATGATGTTTTTATATATTTTAGGCATTTACCTTTTAATTTTATCATGTTTCATTATATTACCTATACAGTGGTAAATCTTTCCTTTTTAACTTGGTAACATTTTTATGCATAAAAGTTAAAATAACTTTAATACCTAATTTGAACCATATTATTCTAAATATGGAATCCATTTTACCAAATTCAATTCAAAGGGTTGTATAAATTAGATTTTAAGTTAATCACATAGACGTAATGGGAAAGCGGGCTTTTAAAGTGAGAATTTCCAATTTTATTATTATTTTATATCAAATATAAAAATGAAATTGATTCTAGAAAATAAATTGTATTTACTAATGTATATTTGAACTAATTATACTTAAAATTAATTTTACATATAATTTTACTATATAAATAAATTAGTAGAAAAATAATTTTTACTAAAATTCAGTACTTTTCACTATTCAAAAAAAATGAAACTACTGCGAAAAATAAAAAAAATTCACCCTAAGATAATTTTGAAATTTTAATTTCAAAAATTAAATTTTTTTTTAAAATAAAATTTATAAAAGCTTCAAATTTTGGTTTTAATATAGTTTCTCTAATAAGATAAATAAAATTTTTTATTTAGAAAAATATAGCTTTTTTGCTTAGAATTGGATTTATTATTATCTTAAGCCTATAAAATTTATTTTAAATTTATTTAATTGAATATATAAAATATAAATTTAATTATTATATTTCATTAATAGTGATTGATATAATTTATTATAGTAAAATGCTTTCGTCAATGTAAAAAATAGTTTTTTCTAAAAAACATCTCCCTTATGTTCGGTTGGTTTTTATTTTAAGTTATACCTTATTGGTAACCAATAAATTAATTTTATAAACATGTGTAAAATATATTTTCAGAATTTAGTTAATCTCTTTAATTACTATAATTTAAACATCTAGGAGATAATTATTACAATTAAATAATAATATTTTGGAGTTCATTTAAGCTCGATGTTTTTTTTTAAAATAAGCAATAGAAGTGATTAAATATATTTCTAAAAAATAGAACAAGAGTAAAATAATAGGGTGTTAAAATTAATCACATATATTATATTTATGATCTACCACTAGTCCTTTGATTTTTTTACTACCTATATATAAAAAGTATGCCTCAATAAATCCACTAATGTATTTACTTTTCCAGGTATGTAATGTAGATCAGTGATAATAATATAAAAATATTTCAACCATCATCACCATAATAGATTCAAGTCTCACTAAGAAATGAGATATTTTAAGATATTAAGAACAATGTATATGTTTTATTTATATTAGATAATACAATTCCTCTAGCACGAAAAATCTCGAACCATTAACAAGAATTCCAATTCATGAACATATAGTCAGTTTCATGTGATATAAATTTTTATGATATATAGGACATGACATTATTTCCATGAATAATGGAAAACCATATCCCAAATATTGAATCATAATAATACATTGTTTATCTATCCCTTATTTCATATAAAATAATAAAATTCATTTTAATATAATATTATTATAAACTCCTCAAATGTGACCAAACATATTACACTATTTATAACCACATACCCTTCATTATTAAAGTTTTCATCAATTATTTTAATTGATTAAATTCAGAAATGAATCACAAAAAACCACCACATAACCTAAGAAAAATTAAAATATAAAATACATTCTTGGGAGTTTATGAATTTTTATATGATCTATGACTATCCCTTTATTTGAAACCACATGAACTAAGAATTTTAAATGTTAGATCTATAAATTAATTTTCAAGATATTTATATAAAATAATGTTTTCTTAATGTCTCTAATAATATTTATTAATATTATTAATGATATTTTTTGGATCAAAAATATAAAAAGATACAATTTATAATGACCATAATAATATATTACAAATATTGGTGAAAAATATGATTAATCAATGCCAAGAATGACACCTGAGAATTTATAATCATAAAATATATGACTAAATACTCATTGTTACTTTATTTATTTTAAAATTTTGTTTATATAATTCATTTTCTTATTATATAAATTTTATGATATTACAATAATTGTCTAATTTTTAAAAAACATGTTACCCTCTTTAATTTGACAAACAATTTATTCATTTAGGAAAAATATATTTATTCTCAATCATTACTTAGTTAAATTATTTAAGAGATAGATTCTAGTAAGTCATTTATACTATTTAAATAAAGATACATCAAAGATTTATTCCATCTATGAACCTTATTTGGAAAAGTGATTTACTCATTTAGTGGATGGAAATCCATGATTTTTCATCGGCCTTATCCTAATTCATTTCTATTAAAATCACATACAATGATTTATTTTTTTGAGGATGATATTTGTGTTATATATATATATATATATATATATATATATATATTTACTAGTGGTAACATTCTTCAATGGAATTACTTTTGGAATAAATATTTTTTATTCTTGATGGAAATAACATTTACTACAGTGATAGAGGTATGGATACTTCAAAATTGGAATCATTTTTTATTTAGTATTATTGGATTGGGAAACTACTAATTAAAAAATATAGGTTTTTTATTTCCATATTAACTTTTATTATTTTATTTCATTTAATTTTTTTACTTACAAATTTAGTGTTAGTTATTGGAGTTTCAAAAACATTTTAGCACATAGATAAAATTAATTCTTTTACTTTATCCTTGTAATTTTTTTTATTTGATCTTGTATATATATAAATTCTATGTAAAATACTCTTTAATTGATATATAAAAATTTGAAGGTGATATTAAGTGTTTAAATCTATTCATAAAATCTTCAAAATACCCATCACATGTAGAAAGAAGTTAGGGGAAGAGGATAAAGAATACTAAAGCTTATTATCACAAACCTAAAGTTCACTATATGGTATTTACATCACTTTTTCTCCTATATTGATTTTTTTTCAAGTTTCAAATTATTTCCCCTCAAATTTTCAAAATCTATCCCATAATGATTAAAAAACATTTTTCAATTAGCATTTTTTTAGCCACCGTGTAAGGATCTTATATCTATCCAACTTTTCATATGTAAAGGAATGTTTTAAAATATTATTTTTAAACCCCCATCATGAAGACACTTATTTCTCCAGGCCTCTATATTTTTATCAAAAAAACACAATTACATTTTCTATTATCCCCATTATATAACACTACACCATTCACTTCTCTTTTGAAAAAACACCAGTAGTTTACGCATTTCAATATTTTCGTCCCCCATTTTTAATAAGTTACAAATGTATTTTTACCTAAAAATCTCAATGGAAAATGGGACTTCCCAATCATTGATTCCAAATAGAATAAATACAATAATAAAAATAAATGAATCCGAATTCAAGAACATATTTGAATCCATGATGTCATAAAAACAATAAGGAATGATACACAAAGATAGAATTCAATGTAGTGGATTATTATGTCAAATATATTTAAATTGAAACTCTTGATGAATATTGACAGGAAGATTATAAGGATAATTATACAACTTATTATGGCCTTAATGAATCAAAATTTTAGATAATAACTTCATTAAAAATATAAAATGAGATATGATAAACTCTTTATATGGAATTCAAAGGTATTGAAATGGAAAAATAGATATGACATTAATTTATTTTAAGTGGATTTGAATTTTTTTAAAGTATTTTAAAACGATTTATAAGTATTATACTCATGTATTGGTAGTTAAAAAAACTACAGATAAATTTATAACATCTTGAAAATATTAGGGAATGTGATAAACTTATATGATTCTTATATCTAAAATTGGGTTTCATAGTCAAAGAATTAAAAGAAACTAAATAACTAAAAAAAATTGTTTCAAAGAACTCAGGGGATCTCCATAAGAATATTGTATAAAGGTTAATTAAAGGAATGAAAAAAAGGGTTTAGCATAAACTTAAGAAAAATTTTCTCTTAGTAATTCTATGGATGATAAATGGGAAACATTTTAAAGACATATAATCATAGGTTCTATGGACTTAAATTTTATCAAAGAATAGGAGGATGAGTTTGAGATAGCCCAAATCCAGGAGGTCTTGGATTTCAAAACTATCTTTATTAGGATAAGGATCATTTATAAATTCAAGATATAAAAATATATATCCAACATAAAAAATAAACATCCAATGCTATATATTTTACAAATATGAAACATATATCAATGAATGGTAGGGTAAAACCCTATAGAGAATGACACTAAGGAGGAAAATATCAATGAAAAGGGGATGTTATTATATTTTCCCATATATTGATGATAAAAACATTAACAAAAATCAAGGTATGTGGTATCTTGACTTTGGGGAAAAAATAAAAAAAATCCACAAGAACCTATTTATAAACCTAGATTAGAGGATTTGATGATGGATTTTATATTCTGATCGTGTAGTGATATATATCCATGGAAGATGATATATTATGACTAAGTAATGATATGGAAATAAAGAATTCACATCTTATGATTAATTGTTACTCAATGTGTAGACCAATATTTTTGAGAATATGGATAATTTTAGAGATATTATTTCACATTAGTCTAAAAATAGAAAAAATATGATTTTTTTGGAAAAGGAAGGAGGTAAAAAAGTGACCAAGAAAAAGAACCACATATTTCCACTTATGATCCACAATGATGTACCAAAAAATTTTATGATAGTACATGATGATAAATATTTTTTTATTGCATACCATATTTAGAAATTCAAAATTTTATTATTTAAGATTATTAGAAATAAAGATGAAGATGAATGGGATTCCAAACATTAAACATTAGAATAAAATATTCTAAAGTATTTTTCTTAAAAAGAAACATAGAAACATCTTTTCAAATAAGGTACATTTCAATTCGACAACACTACTTGAATTTTTTCACATAGATGTGGGTGGTATATTGAATCCAATATATAATTGATAAAAAAGGTACTTGTTAACATTTATCGATAATTATGGTAGGAAACAATGGAAATAATTTATCTATATTTTTTTAAAAGTATTTGAAATATTCCAAAAATTCAAGGTGTTAGTGTAATATTAAATAATATTCTATATAAAAACATTTTAATATTATAGAGTTGGGGAGTAAACCTTTTATGATTGTCATTAGTAATTTAAAAAACATGGAATTAAATACTAGTTGAAATCGATATATACACCTCAATAGAATAAATTAGGAAAAAGAAAACATCAAACCATTCTCAACATGGGAAGAATCATGTTTAAAATAAAAATAGATCCCAATACTTTTGTGTTAGAATTGGTTTTGTGTGTAGTGCATCAACTCACTATTTTCCCAACCAAAAACCAAGAAAAAAAGATGTTATATGAATAAAGGAGTACTTGTAATGACCTTCACCCTAGTAGCCTAGTGTCGGTGTCTTAGATTATTACATTGATATAGATACAATGGGGAGAATATCAAAGTACGGATTAGTTTATTAGATTTTAATATATATATATATATATACACACACATTATACTTATTTAACATTTAGAATAGAAAATAAAATATAATACGTAAAAGAATAAAATGATCAACATATATTAAAAATCATTCAAAGGATTTATCTTCATAACATGGGGAAATGAAACAAAATAAGGGTCAGATAAAATACTCAGTAAGGGTTAATTATAGTGGAATCTATCATTAATCAATAAATAATAATCAATATGAAAATGAAATTTACTAAAAACTTACTCCATTAAAATCAATAATATTAGAATGTAATGCATCCATATATAATATCATAGAGAAAATCTCATGGAATATAATAAATGAATTATGAATGAATTAAATTCATAATTATAAAAGGTTATGTTTAAAACGAACATGATACCTTTAAAATCAAAATCTATCCTCAAGACAATTTACGACATACTGGGTAAAAACCCATCTGATTTGACCAACTGATTCATCTCATGAGACTACCCATGCATCGAGGGGATTTAATTAACAAGTCCCCAACCCATGTATTATATGTCAAAAAATTTACTCATATATTTAATAATTTATTTAATTCACAAACAATGTTCCGTATCAAATATTCATTTTGGGTAAAGGATATCAATTTATTGATATTTCTCAAGTTAATCAAATAACATTAAAAATAAACATTCTGTATAAAACTGGTATCTAGTTTAGGTAATAATCAGATAAATCATATAAGAATATGGATATTTAATATAAATTTAACATCTAATAAAAAATATTACAATAGAGTTATTGTTTTAATACAAATTCAACAATCACAAAAGAAAGTGAGATTGCACAATAACTTTTACTATTTGGTAATTGTCAATTTAAACCAAATTGGATCAAATAATTAAAATTAAAACATAAAATACCATGAATAATGAATTATTAATGATTATAAATTTCAGATGGGATGTATATACACCACATAAAAGTTAATTGGGGCATAATAAAAAATAAGTCTCAATAGAATGTAAATTGAGAATAAATCCCCTAAACCACACTTTATTTTCGTTGAATGCTATTTAGCCTTTTATTTAGTGGTTTTAAACATGTTATTAAATTATAATATAATCATATTAATACCATATATGATCTTATTATATCATATTATCACCCTTTATTTAATATTACCTTATTATTTTCATTAATTCATGTGATGGTATCCTTTTTTCGCCATACGCCTTTTGTCATGAATGATCAAATTTATGAACATGTTATATAATTTTATCATCCTAAAAAAAATAATGAAAATTTTGCCTTATTTATACATAAATCATAATTTTATTACCAATCATGATTTATGGCTATGAAAAAAAAGTACATTATGATCATGGAGACGATAGGTCGTACGTACACATGGGTAACGTTTCCATTATTTTCAATGATCACTATAGAAAGAAGTTAAATAATATTTTGTCATTAAATAATGACCATAATATCATATATAACATATTATATATTTATATATATATATATATTATGTGATTTTCTAATAAAAAGAGTGACACGTCACTTTGAGAATGTGGTAGTCAACACGTACACGAACAATGTCATCATATTTACAAGAGTAAAAAACAAAGGAAAGAAAATGATATATATATTATCATTTATGAATGAAAAATGTGTTATTAATATAATAATAATTTCATTTATATAATATATAATTTCTAACCTTATCTTTATCAACTTCTATATGAAGCGTTATTGAAAGATGAATCACATCGCTTCATGAGGCGGTAGTCTATTGCACACACGAGCAACATTATCGTATCTCTAATGGGATGGAATGTAAAAAGATATATATTATATTGTGACTATAGTGGTATAAATATTTTATAAATATCATATATATACTTTATATCTATCACAATAACAAATAGTGAATATTGGTAATGGAAGAACTAATAAAATCTGTTCAAGATGAGGTAGTCTTCCGTACATACGAATGATGATTTCATAACATATTTGATGGAATTGGGGATGGTATTAGGTCATTAAATTAATATAATATCATAAAATTATATTGAAGATAAAATTTTATTATATAATTAGGGGTTAATAAAAAACATTGGATTTGGGGAAGAAGTAATATAAATATGTTCATTAAAGAACATTACCTCTCCTTTAAGTATCCTCATTAGGTTTTCACTAGATCCTTAAAAAGTTATATTAAATCACAAAATAAGGATTATTGGATGATTTATGGTAATATGGGAAGTTATTTGGGTAGCTATTGGATGAAACAATGTGTATTGAAGGTGTGAATAATAGAGGTGATGTGGTTGCCTTTTATAATTAGGGGAGAGGATATACATGGTATTCCCGAAAACTATTATGTCCACCCATGTTTTCATATATCACAAGGGTAAAAGAACATCCATTTTCAAATAATAGAATATTAAGGGTCTATATATATATATATATATATATATTATACAATTTTATAGGTTATTTGTACGCTTATCATTTTAGTTTAACCTCAGGTAAACCCATTTTTACCTTTACTGCATTAATTAATATTTACTACATTTACTATTAATTTTGATAAAAAATTAAGTATAAATTTCTATAAACTAAAAATTATTTTGATTAAAAATATGGAATATATTTTTCGAAAATAAAATCACGTATATTTAAAATTTTAATTTAAAATTAATCTCACATATGTTATGAGAAATAAGGTTTCTAAAGTAAAAGTGTTTAAAAGTTTACAATGTTTTTTTAACTAAATTATATATTAAAATGATTCAAATAACCAAAATTGGATTAATTTATATAAAATATAACTAATTATTCTTTAAAACCAATTCAAGATAAAATTTACCATTATAAATTATTTAAATTAAAAGATGACATTCAATTAAAATTTATAATTTTTTCACTATTAATCAAAAAGTGAAGCCTTTTAGAAAAAACACAAAAAACACACTAAGATATTTTTTGTATCCCAATTAAAATAATTATGATTATTTTTCATATAAATATTATAAAATTTGTAAAAATTAAATTTAAATAATTTTTAAAAAGATCGATTAAACTATCTTTTTGAAAATAATATAGTTTTTCGAAAAATATTTGTTTTTTTAAATGATTCTTGTTTTATCAATAATAAATAGATTTATAAAAAATCTATATAAAATAAATATTTTTATAATTTATTTAATCCTATTCATACACTCTAATTTAATGTCTAGTCTATTACTATTATTTTAAATAATAATATTTTCATAATATATTGTTGTTTGGTAAAACTCGATCCTCCATATAACATAAGAAATCGAAGGAATGTACTATTTCATATAACTAAAGTCAAATTTATTTTTTCATATAATTCAAGCTATTGAAGAGTTTTTATTTAAATAAATTTTATGGTATCAAGGTGTTATATTCCCTTCTATGGTTGGTGTTGTGTGTCATACACGCTATCAAATACAATGTCCTTATTTTATAATTTTAGGATATTACATTATTTACACATTAGATAAATTGTTTCTGTAACATCCCAAGTAATGAATAATAGATATTTTTATCTATGTCTATTAATGAATTAGATAGTGTTTTAGAGGCTTAAAATGAAAATAAATCCAATCTTAAGCATGGAATACACGAATATTTTTTAAAAGATCGTTTTACTGCCTTTTGATGGAAAACCATTTTTAAACCTATCTTTTGTCAATTTTATAAGCTATTTTTGTCAAAATAAACTTATTATTTATGAATGGGAGATCAAAATTTACTTTGTGTGAATTTTTGGTATTTTTCTGACAATGTTCATTTTTTTAATGAATAGTGAAAAATACTGCATTTTACATCAAAACTGCTTTTTAATCTAATTTATTTATATGATTAGATTATCTTTTGAATTAGTTTTAAAGTTAAATTATAATATATTTTTACCATTTAATCCAATGGTGGTCATTAGGATTAATTTCACTTTGGAATTGGGCATAAACTAATGCCAAACTTTTCATAGATATTGTTTCAAAAAAACCCGCTATTTGTTTTGACAACGGGAATTTTTTTTAAATCAATTATTGAAATTTCTGTGTTTGGAATTTGCTAAAATGGATTACATATTTGTAATTATAAGGTCCAAATTTTGTAATCAAGACTCTTTTGTTTTTGGACATTATGAATAGTAAGGATGGTAATTATCTTTAATTATCTTGATTAATGAGTAATCGGGTAGTTAAGGATAATAAAATAATATCATAATAATAAAAAATGACACCAACATGTGTCCTAATTCTAATTGTTGTCTCATGTCCGACCATGGGATGCCTTGTGCCAAACTTGGGGACCCCATGGAATCACTTTTGTGGAAAGTGACTTGTTATCTTTTTATTTTTTTTAAAAGAAAGTAAATATAACAAGAATGTATCACCTGATTAAAACATTTTTACTTTTGTCTACATAGATGATATTTTAGACTATAAATATTCTCTGGAAATCTAAAAATATTTCCTACATCATATTATTTTTTTCATAATTTTAGACTTCAAATAAATTAAATTATTTATGACATCATGATGATGCAGCGATTACCTCATTAATAAAGGATTTAAATAAAATGAAATGATAATGTAAAATCTATGACCTAAACAAGTCCAAAAACTATTGTATGTGTGGATTTCGAACACTTATCACCTTACCCTCGAATTATATAAATTTGTGACCTTTTGAATCTGAAAATCATTTTCAAATAAAGTAACATTTCTTTACTTTCCAAGAGTGCCCCTCCTCTCCTCTTATAAAAGGCCCCCACCTCTACCTCCTTACCCACACTCCCAAAGCCTTTGGATCGGCCAACCCCTGCCCATTTTTTTCTCTCCACATCCCTCTATTACTCCTTGAATCCTCACTTTGGGCAGAAGTCTTCCCAAGGAAGCCTTTGAGCTCAAACTAAAGAGAGTTACCCGATTTTAAGGTAATGTCTTCACTTGAGTCCTTTTGTTTTATTTCGCTTCTCCAACCCCCTAAACTCATTTTATTCATTTCATTTGTAACACCTTCAGTATATTCAATATACTATTATGTTGTTATAATAAGGATTCGAGCAACACTTACACACACCTACATCTAATGGTTAAAGGACATACTGTTTCCGTGGATGGTGAATTTATGGCTCCCGAAACGATGATTGTTCAACATTCTTTTAACACCTTCAAAGGTGGCCATTAAGATGTCACTATATTTATATATGATATATAATATGTTTATGTTTTACTTAAGCTTTTGTATTTTTCATTTTGGGCATACCTTTATGGTTTCCATTATGGGTAAACGCGATATCTTCATTTAAGGAAGTGCGGACTACCACCCCCTCAAAGTGATTTGATTCGTTAAATACCATATATAGGATGTATAAAGTATGGAACTATGATATTATATATGATATTATACTTGAATTATAATATACCTTTATATCATTATGATTTCATTCTATAAAATACGAAATAGAAATGAAAGTAGCGTTCATGCGTACGTACGGCTTATCGTCTCCATGAATGGTGCATTTCATTTATTACCTCTAAATGATTATGTAATATTATAAATTCATGTATATACTGAATATATATGATATATACATCATGATTATAATTCTGGATATAATGGATACATGAACAACTTGTAATTATAAAGGGTTTATTTTTTACTCAAGTACCAATGATCGTTAAAACGACCGTTATTAACTTAAATAATTACATAGTGTTCATGACATGGAAATAAGTGATATAAAAGGAATAATGAACTTAAAAAAGGTTATTAAGCAAGTAGAAATTAACTCAAGTTTATTATTCAGGACATTAAAGAACGATCGAGTCAAGTCAGACCCGAGGTATGGGACTTCGTCTCAATCTCCTTTCATTGAGGCATATTTTGTTTTATACACAACCTTCTTTTATATGGTGTATAAACCCCTTTGACTTTTACGTTTATTCAAAAAGGAATATTTTTTATACGAAGCGTTTACTAAACGACAAAAGGGAATGTTTTTGTCTTACGTATGCGGCGACAACGACTTCTCCGCCGCTGTGACCATTATTTGAGTTTCGGCTTCCTCTACAAGTCATACCTTCTTTTTAAAAGAAAAATAAATACCATGTTTTACTTTTCTTTTATTTTGGTATTGAAAATGGTTTTCATAATTTTTTTATATCAATGTGTTGTATTGATATCTTGTGATTCAAAGGTGGGAATGTTATGTTTCCTTTATGCATGTTTTATGTGATACGATTATGTTGAGGTTGTTGGGAATTGTTATGAAGACGGGTGGTTCCGTGATAAACTAAGGGCGGGTGAGCCCGATATAGATCTCCAATGCATTGGGTAACGCGAAGGAGTGAAACTTTAAGGTTTCTCCGAAGAGATTTAGGGAATATACTGTGATGGGTATTCCAAATGTAACCAAGAGGGTTACTCTCTACGTAAGAATGTTATGAATGCCTCAAGTTACCTTTATGTCTTATGATTTCTATGATTTATTCATGATTTGATGAGGTATGTTAAAGTGCTTGTGTTTTATGGGTAAAGTATGATTTCATTCTTATGTATATATATACCCATGTTTCCCTTCCATATTTTTATATCCCTTACTAAGCTTTTTATGCTCATCCCAAGTTTTTTGAAATGTTTTTCACAGGTCAAGGGAAAGGTACATGATATGATGATAGTGTCAAAGAAGTGTCAAGAAAGAATCCATGTTTTATTTTAAATATGTTTCCATTGATGAGAAAGAAGAATACTATCTTTATGTAACCACTTTGTTTATATGTGGAATGTAATGCAAGTTTTATGATCTAAATCTCTAAAACTATAAACCCGAAAAGATCCTCAATGTGTAATCTTGTAATAACTCAAGATTAAGTAAGGTTTAAGTTTGGGGCCTTATATTTGGTATCAGAGGTCGGTTTAGGTAACTTTATGAGTTAGAATTCTATTAAATGATTATCCAAAAATATTTTTTTTATGGTCAAATTGAAGTGATATAGTATTTGAAGATTACCATGTTTCTTCATCTAAGACATGTTTGTTCAGAATGGTTTTCCGCAGAGGAAACAGGGAAGCAGAGCTAGGAAGGAATGCAGAAGGAAATAACCTTCCGAATCAGCATCCTGGGATGGTCGGAATTGGAACTGAATAGTTTGTTGCAGTAATGGCGTAGTTGACTCAAGCGATAAATGGTTGTGGTATCCATACACGAGATCATCCAGATCAACCGCAGAGGAACATGTCAGTGGTGGAACATTTCATAAGGCAACATCCCCCATCATTCAGAGGATCATCTGACACTGTGCTAGCTGAAGGGTGGATTAAAGCACTGGATAAGATTTTCGATGTCATGGGGTGTTCAGACAATCAAAAGGATAGTCTTACTATTCACTATTTGGAGGGTGAAGCAGATCTGTGGTGGTCGATGGTTAAAAATATCAGGGACGCTGATGAGATTGATGCTCTCGACTGGGATAAATTCAAAGGTATGTTTCTTGAAAAGTATTTTCCTAAGGCTGTTCGAATTAGGATGGAAAAAAAATTCTTGGAATTGAGGCAAGAGGAAGACTCAGTGGCTACCTATGAAGAAAGGTTCACTCGATTGGAAAGTTATGCTCCAAATTTTATCTGAGAACTTGATAGTAAAATCTATCGTTTTTACTCAGAATTAAAGCCAAAATATCAAAGTGCATTAGCTTCTCGTGAGTTTAAAAGTTATAAAAACCTTGTTCGATGTGCTGAGAAGGTGGAAATGGAGTTTTCCGATGATCAAGTGTTCTATAACAACCAGCAGAAGAAGAGACCAAGGTGGCAGGAGAAAGGGAAGAATTCTTCAAAAAAGTCTGATGGTAAGAAATCTAAGTTTCCAGTTTGTGATAAATGTGGCAAAAGGCATGTTGGGGAATGTCTTCTGAATTCTGGAAAGTGCTACCGATGTGGTAATATGGGACATATGGCTCGTTATTTCACTGAAAAAGATCAAGGTGAAGGTAAGACCAAATTTGATTTACAGTTAGTGAAATGTTTTAAGTGTAATGAGATGGGTCACTATGCAAATGAGTGTCCGACAAAGTGCTTGAGTGATGGGAAGCAGTTATACTACAAGCAGAAAGGGGTGGTGAAATCTTTTGCAACTACTTCAGCAGATGTCGGGCTATCAAATGAATTTTTATTAGGTACTTTGTTTATTTTTTCAGATTATGCCAGTGTGTTGTTTGATTCGGGGTCTACACATTCTTTCATATCTGAAAACTTTTCTAGTAAAATGGGAATACCATCTCAAGAAATGACTCCTGAACTTTTGGTAAAAACACCTGGGGGAAATGTTGAGGCAAAAAGAATTTATAAGAATCTTTCTATCCTTATCTTTGGAAAAAACCTACTTGCAAACCTTATTGTTCTACCTCTAATAGAGTTTGATGCTATCCTGGGTATGGATTGACTCTCTATTTACCATGCTAAGATTGACTGTAGAGCTATAGAAGTTTTTTTTCAGAAAGACTTTCAGTTTGTGTACAAGAATTAACCCTTACTGTTGATAACTTATCAAGAGGCCAAGAAACTTGTAAAAGATGGAAATGAATGTTACATTGCACACATCGTTGAAAATAAAGGAATTGTTCAGATTAATGATGTGCCAGTGGTAAATGAGTATCCTGATGTTTTTCCTGATGAGCTTCCTGGAATAATACCAGATCGGGAAGTTGAGTTTACTGTTGACTTAGTTCCTGATGCTAAGCCAATTTTAAAACCCCCTTATTGAATGGCTCAAATTGAACTTTTAGAGTTGAAGGAGCAATTGCAAGATTTATTAGAGAAAGGTTTCATTCGACCTAGAACATCACTTTGGGGTGCTCTTGGTTTATTTGTTAAAAATAAAGATGGTTATATGAGACTTTGCATTGATTAGAGAGCCTTGAATAACATCACTATTAAGAACAAATATCCTTTTCCTCATATCGATGATTTGTTTGATCAGCTCCAGGGAGCTCAGTATTTTTTAAAGATTGACTTGAGATTGTGGTACCATCAGCTGAAGGTAAAGGAAGAAGATGTTCCGAAGACCGCGTTTTGTACAATATATGGCCGTTATGAATTTGTAGTAATGCCTTTTGGGATAACCAATGCACCTGTTGTATTCATGGACTTAATGAATAGAATTTTCCATGAGTTCTTGGATAAGTTTGTGGTGGTTTTCATTGATGATATTTTGGTGTTTTCTAAAAGTAAAGAGGAGAATGAAGGACATTTAAGGTTTATCTTGCAAACCTTAAAAGAAAAGAAACTATATGGAAAATTCATCAAGTGTGAGTTTTGGTTGAAATAAATTTCTTTCCTTGGTCACATTGTTTCTAAATATGGGATAACTGTTGATCCTGCAAAAACAAAAGTTGTAGAAGACTGGCCAAGACCCACAAATGTAACTGAGATTCGTAGATTCCTTGGTTTGGCAGGATATTACCGAAGGATTGTTATAAATTTTTCACGGTTATCTAGTCCAATGACTAAGCTAACTCGGAAGGGTGTTCAGTTTATCTGGACAAAAGAATGTGATGATTGTTTTCAGGAATTGAAAAGAAGATTGGTGAATGCTCCAGTTTTGGCACTACCTTCCAGGAATGGTGAGTTTTTTATATACAGTGATGCTTCATTGAAAGGACTTGGTTGCGTTCTAATGCAGAATGATCAGGTAATTGCTTATGTTTCACGACATTTGAAAACTCATGAGGTAAATTACCCTACACATGATTTGGAATTAGCTGCTGTTGTTTTCGCTTTAAAAATTTGGAGGCATCATTTGTATGGAGTAAAGTGTGAAATATATACTAATCACAAAATTTTAAAGTATATATTCACTTAGAAAGAGTTAAACATGAGACAGAGGAGATGGCTGGAATTAATCAAGGATTATGATTGTACAATTCATTACCATCCGAGAAAAGCAAATAAAGTGGTTGATGCTTTGAGTCGAAAAAGTAATGCTTCATTAGAAATGTTGCGTTTGGAACGTGATCCTTTGGTTAAGGATTTGATGAACTTTGGAATAGAAGTTCTTGGTGCAGGAAGTTATTCTATTTTGTTTCAGGTATCAGTGAGATCATCTCTATCAGATAGAATCAAGCAAGCATAGAAGCAAGACAGTGAGTTGCAGAAAAATGTAGAGCTGGTTCAGAAAGGTAAGTTTCCTGAATTCAACATTGATAATGATTGTGTTTTGAGATTTGGGAAGATATTGTGTGTGCCTGGTGATTCACAGTTGAGGAGAGAGTTGTTATGTGAAGCTCATAGTTCTCTGTTTTCAGTTCATCCTGGCAGTACTAAGATGTACAGAGATCTGTGGGAGTATTACTGGTGGGATGGAATAAAAAAAGATATTGCTGATTTTACTGTGAAGTGTTTGACATGTCAACAGGTTAAAGCAGAGCGGCAGCTACTGAAAGGGATGCTTTAGCCTTTACCAGTGCCAGAGTGAAAATGGGAGAATATATCCATGGACTTTGTTGTGGGATTACCGAAGACATCTCGAGGTAATAATGCAATCTGGGTTATTGTTGATCACTTGACTAAATCTGCTCATTTCCTTGCTATACGAGATACTTTTTCCCTAGATCAACTTTCTCGTTTGTATCTTAAAGAGATAGTCAGGTTATATGGAGTTCCCCTCTCCATTTTATCTGATCGTGATCCCAGGTTCACTTCTAACTTTTGGAAAGGCCTTCAGAAGTCGTTGGGTACTGAATTAAATTTTAGTACAACATTTCATCCTCAATCAGATGGGCAGTCAGAATGAAAAATTCAGACCTTGGAGGATATGGTACGAGCTTGTTCGATGTATTATCAGGGAAGTTGGGACCAACATCTTTATTTGGTTGAATTTTCATATAATAATAGTTTTCATTCCAGTATACAGATGGCACCATTTGAGGCGTTATATGGGAAGCGATGTCGAACTCCAGATTTCTGGGATGAAGTGGGTGAAAGGAAGTTGATGGGACCAGAATTGGTAGAAGAGATGGCAGAAAAAGTTCAGCTGATTCAGAAACACATGAGAATAGCTCAGAGTAGGAAGAAGAGTTATGCAGACAATAGGAGGAAGGATCTAACTTTTGGGGTAGGTGATCATGTTTTTCTCAAAGTCTCACCATGGAAAAGTGTGATGCGATTTGGTAAGAAAGGAAAGTTGAGTCCAAAGTTCATTGGACCATAAGAAATTCTGGAGAGAGTTGGATCAGTTGCATACTGGGTGGCTTTACCTCCGAGTTTATCTCAGGTACACAATGTTTTTTACGTTTTGATGTTGAGAAAGTATATGCCAGATCCATCTCATGTTTTGAGTCCAGAGGTAGTTCAGCTGGAAGAGAACCTATCTTATGAGGAACAACCGGTCCATATTCTTGACCACAGGGAGCAAGTGTTACAAAATAAGGTGATTAATCAGGTAAAGGTTTTGTGGAAAAACCACATGATGGAAGAGGCAACATGGGAATCTGAAAATACAATGAGGGATAAGTACCCCCATTTATTCGATAAGTAAATAAATTGCGGGGATGCAATTTTCTAAAGGGGGGAAGGATGTAACATCATAAGTAAGTAATGAATAATATATATTTTTATCTATGTCTATTAATGAATTAGATAGTGTTTTAAAGGCTTAAAATGAAAATAAATCCAATCTTAAGCATGGAATACACTAATATTTTTTAAAAGATCGTTTTACTTCCTTTTGATGGAAAACCTTTTTTAAATATATCTTTTGTCAATTTTATAAGCTATGTTTGTCAAAATAAACTTATTCTTTATGACTGGGACATCAAAATTTACTTTGTGTGAATTTTTGGTATTTTTCTGACAATGTTCATTTTTTAATGAATAGTGAAAAATACTGCATTTTACATCAAAACTGATTTTTAATCTAATTTATTTATATGATTAGATTATCTTTTTAATTGGTTTTAAAGTTAAATTAGAATATATTTTTACCATTTAATACAATGGTGGTCATTAGGATTAATTTCACTTTGGAATTGGGCATAAACTAATGCCAAAATTTTCATAGATATTGTTTCAAAAAAACTCACTATTTGTTTTGACAACGGGAATTATTTTTAAATCAATTATTGAAATTTTTTTGTTTGGAATTTGGTAAAATGGATTACATATTTGGAATCAGAAGTTCCAAATTATGTAATCAAGACTCTTTTGTCTTTGGACATTATGAATAGTAAAGACGGTAATTATCTTTAATTATCTTGATTAATGAGTAATCGGGTAGTTAAGGATAATAAAATAATATCATAATAATAAAAAATGACACAAACATGTATCCTAATTCTACTGGTTGTCTCATGTCCTACCATGGGATGCCTTGTGCCAAACTTGGGGACCCCATGGAATCACTTTTGTGGAAAGTGACTTGTTATCTTTTTATTTTTTTTTAAAGAAAGTAAATATAACAAGAATGTATCACCTGATTAAAACATTTTTAATTTTGTCTACATAGATGATATTTTAGACTATAAATATTCATTGGAAATATAAAAAGATTTCCTACATCATAGTATTTTTTTCATAATTTTTAGACTTTAAATAAATTAAATTATCTATGATATCATGATGATGCAGCGATTACCTCATTAATAAAGGATTTAAATAAAATGAAATGATAATGTAAAATCTATGACCTACACATGTCCAAAACCTATTGGATGGGTGTATTTAGAACCCTTATCACCTTACCCTCGAATTATATCAATGTGGGACCTTTTTAATCCGAAAATCATTTTCAAATAAAGTAACATTTCTTTACTTTCCAAGAGTGCCCCTCCTCTCCTCTTATAAAAGGCCCCCACCTCTACCTCCTTACCCACACTCCCAAAGCCTTTGGCTCGGACAAACCCTACCCATTTTGTCTCTCCACATCCCTCTATTACTCCTTGAATCCTCACTTTGGGCAGAATTCTTTCCAAGGAAGCCTTTGAGCTCAAACCAAAGGGAGTTACCCGATTTTAAGGTAATGTCTTTACTTGATTCCTTTTGTTTTATTTTTCTTCTCCAACCCCCTAAACTCTTTTTATTCATTTCTTTTGTAACAAATCCAGTATCTTAAATATACTAGGATGTTTTTATAAGAATTATTCAAGCAACACTTACACACACCTACATCTAATGGTTAAAGGACATACTGTTTCTGTGGATGGTGAATTTATGCCTCCCGAAACGATGATTGTTCAACATTCTTTTAACACCTTCAAAGGTGTCCATTAAGATGTAACTATATTTATATATGATATATAATATGTTTATGTTTTCCTTAAGCTTCTTTATTTTTCATTTTGGGAATACCTTTATGGTTTCCATTATGGGTAAACGCGATATCTTCATTTAAGGAAGTGCGGACTACCACCCCCTCAAAGTGATTTGATTCGTTAAATACCATATGTGGGACGTATAAAGGATGGAACTATGATATTATATATGATATTATACTATAATTATAATATACCTTTATATCATTATGATTCCATTCTATAAAATACGAAATAGAAATGAAAGTAGTGTTCATGCGTACGTACGGCTTACCGTCTCCATGAACGGTGCATTTCATTTCTTACCTCTAAATGATTATGTAATATTATAAATGCATGTATATACTGGATATATATGATATATACATCATGATTATAATTATGGATATAATGTATACATGAACAACTTGTAATTATAAAGGGTTTATTTTTGACTCAAGTACCAATGATCGTTAAAACGACCGTTATTAACTTAAATAATTACATAGTGTTCATGACATGGAAATAAGTGATATAAAAGGAATAATGAACTTAAAAAAGGTTATTAAGAAAGTAGAAATTAACTCAAGTTTATTATTCAGGACATTAAAGAACGATTGAGTCAAGTCGGACCCGAGGTATGGGACTTCGTCACAATCTCCTTTCATTGAGGCATATTTTGTTTTATACACAACCTTCTTTTATATGGTGTATAAACCCCTTTGACTTTTATGTTTATTCAAAAAGGAATCTTTTTTATACGAAGTGTTTACTAAACGAAAAAAGGGAATGTTTTTGTCATATGTATGCGGCGACAACGACTTCTCCGCTGTCGTGACCATTATTTGAGTTTGGGCTTCCTCTACAAGCCATACCTTCTTTTTAAAAGAAAAATAAATACCATGTTTTACTTTTCTTTTATTTTGGTATTGAAAAAGGTTTTCATAATGTTTTTATATCAATGTGTTGTATTGATATCTTGTTATTGAAAGGTGGGAATGTTAGGTTTCATTTATGCATGTTTTATGTGATACGATTATGTTGAGGTTCTTGGGCATTATTATGAAGACGGGTGGTTCCGTGATAAACTAAGGGCGGGTGAGCCCAATATAGCTCTTCAATGCATTGGGTAACATGAAGGAGTGAAACATTAATGTTTCTCCAAAGATATTTGAGGAATATACTCAGATGGGTATTCCAAACGTAACCAAGAGGGTTACTCCCTACGTAAGAATGTTATGAATGCCTCAAGTTACCTTTATGTCTTATGATTTCTATGATTTATTCATGTTTTGATGAGGTATGTTAAAGTGCTTATGTTTTATGGGTAAAGTATGATTTCATTCTTATGTATATATGTACCCATGTTTCCTTTCTATATTTTTATATCCCTTTCTGAGCTTTTTATGCTCATCCCAAGTTTTTTGAAATGTTTTTCACAGGTCAAGGGAAAGGTACATGATATGATGATAGTGTAAAGGAAGTGTCAAGAAAGAATCCATGTTTTATTTTAAATATGTTTCCATTGATGGGAAAGAAGAATACTATCTTTATATAACCACTTTGTTTATATGTGGAATGTAATGCAAGTTTTATGATCTAATTCTCTAAAACTCTAAACCCGAAAAGATCCTCAATGTGTAATCTTGTAATAACTCAAGATTAAGTAAGGTTTAAGGCTGGGGCCTTATAGTTTCCTCCCAATTTAATCTTGATATGAGTAGTCAAAGGTTTTTTATTTAGAAGTAACATTATTGAAATCCCTTATCGTGAGAAGGGTTGGTAAAACATCTTATTTATAAGTGAGAATCAGAACTACAATGATCATATGGAATAACACATAACTATGTTTCCAAGTAAAGGAAAATTAGTGAAAAGTTAATATATGGAGATGGAGGAAAACCATAAATAATTATAGAGATTGATTTATAAAATTGCTTAAAAACATGTGAATGATCAATGGAGAGTTTAGGGCCTCAAAACGAGAAGTTTTTGATGATTTATAAGACAACTAGATTCATTTTTTATGAAGGTAATAGGAAAGAATTTGTTTTTTAAGATCCTTTTCCTAAATTAGAAGGATTATTTTTTGGTTCAAGAATATAATGAAACCTAATTTATTGATATTTTTCTATTTCATCTGAAAATTTTCATCCTTTGGTTGTTCTTTGATAAATTTAAAATTTAGCACCTACTATAAGAAATGATTATTCAAAAATGTATTTTTTTATGATAGAAGCACTAAAATTTAATTTTAATGGATCGTAAGATCCATAATATGATTTTAATTCATTACATATATCAAAATTTGTTATTATAAAAAATGGTTAAGATAGGTTATATAATATGTATAAATATTAATTTGGTGAAGTAATACATTAATATTTAAAACCTCATCCAAAGTTCAATTTATGAAATTTCATAAATGGTTTACCATATTTCCCTTCCAAAATATTAAGATCCATAACATTAAAAATAAGGTCAATGAATTTTAAAAATTAAAATATCCTTAATCCAAAAAACATGAAGTTTCTCTTAATCATCACATACCAAACATGTGAATACTTATATCATTTATTTTCTTAAAACATGTAAATAACATGAATTGCCATAAAACCTTATTGAAAATAGGCTTGTTTCCTTATTAATTAACGAGAACACAGATTATTGTAAATATTACTTAAATAAAAATTTATTTGTAACTCTATAAATGATGGCATAAACTAATTTTTTAATGAATCCTTAATTAGTTTCAAGGTACTTAGTGTTATCCAATTTACATTATCCATACCAATCATATTGTATTCCCAAAAAATTTATCTCTTCATCATGAAAAAATTAAGGTTTTTATTTTCCTCAATCAGGTGTTTAAAAATAAATAAAACATTCCACTGAATAATCTTCCAGGTTCATTAGTACTATTCAAAATAATAATTCAATTAATTAATTAATAATGTACTACAATACAATCCATATATTTTTTATATTAGTTATGATAAGAATATTATCAATATAATACTTTTACAAAAAAAATCTTGGAACCAAATACCAAATCACATTAAGCATTCCACTTCAGTTGTATCAATAGCAAAAAAATGACCTTGATCCCTTAGATTATTATGAGGTATATTCCTTATATTCTTGGGGAATTTATTTTTATAGTGCCCCATTTCACTACTATAGAAACATTGAATACCAGTTTTTTCTTTCTTCCCTTTGTATTTTTTCTTGGTGACCATTTTCTCTACACCTATAATAAAATCCCAATCCAGTCAACAATTTCCTAGGGTGATTGTTTCCACAGTTATGACATAAGGGAAAATCCTTATTTTCCTTCTCCCTTTTGTCTAATTTTTCTCTTCTATCCTCTTATTTTGTTTCTTCCATTTTAATCCATAATGTTGGAGAATTATTTCTCTATCTTGATATCACATATAACTATTTCATTTTATGAGGAAAAACATTAAGATACTATCACCCTTCATAGTCTGGACTTAATCCATTCAAATGAATGTTCAATATTTCACTCCATGTTTTGTATATAATCCATAACATACCTAGTTATCCTTGTAAAATAATATTCATACTAGACAACCCATTCTTATTTTTTTTCTTTACGCTAAAAAACATTCTCTTTATCTCTTTTTACCCTCATGAAAGAAATATTTTTCATTGAATGGCTCATTAAAATCATTTAATTCTATGATTTACATATTTTATTCCTCATTATTTAGGATCAATGACCAACATTAATCAACATCTATTTTGAGACAATACACTTCAAGTGTAACCTTTTCTTGTTCACCATATCCCAACACTATAAATATCATCTCTATATATATAATACATTGATCAAATATCATTAGATCATTATTCACACTAAATAATGGTGGAATTTATCAGATAAAGTGATCCATAATAGGATAATATTGTTGTGAAATAGGTTTCCCTATTTAGGAAAGGTTATTTTTAGTAACCTTACTAAGCTACCCTAATATAGAAATAGCTTTCTTAGTTTCAATACCATCTGTATTAGATTCCTTGGTAGGGAAATCTCTATATTTTCCATGAGTATTAATACCCTCCTTCCTTCTAAGTGATACTTCTAAACAATTCCATATACTCTATTATCTTATAAAATTATGAATGTTAAATAATAATTTATAATAAAAAATATGGAATAGAATTTACCATAAATTAAAATTTATGTATTGTCAATATCAGAATGATAAACATTGGTTTCACTAGGTATTTGTTTTCAAATAAATCATAATGGTTTATATATAAATGTTATATTATCTTAATAATTCCTCCCAGGATTGTCAAACCAAGTGCACAGTAAGGCCCATTTTCATGCACTTGAGACTATATGGTCATGCACAATGCACCCGTTTTGAGTTATTATCCCTTGTTACATCTATTATAGAACCATATACTCTTGTATTATCTAAAAAAGGATGTATTTCAAGGTAAAATCACATAATTTCCACCTTAAAAAATTTTAGTATGTTCTTATACACTAATCCCCAAACTATATCACATGGTTATAATCCTTAATATATGTTATTTCAAAATATAGTTTCCATGGTTTATATTAATCTTCCATTTATTATAACTATAATAAAACTTACCCTAGTATCACATATATGGTTTCTTACTTTATTACATTAGTATAGATACATTCGGTTGAATATTGAAGGACTGAACAATTTATTAGTTTGGGAGAACTGGACACAAACATGATACCCATTTCACATTGGGAATACAAAATAAAACATAATACATAACAAAATAAAATGATATGTATCCTTGAAAACTCATTCAAAGGATTCATCTTCCTAATTTGGGGAAATGAAAAAAATATGGGTGGAAAAAAATGCCCAGTAAGGGTTATATACAACACATGCTATCATGAATGTATAGAGAATTGTAAGTATGGAAATGTAAATAACTAAAAACTCGAGAAATTTAAATCAATAATATGAGAATGAAATGAATCCATGGATAATATCATTGAGAATATCTAATAAATAATAAAAATAGAATTATGAATTAAATTAATGACTAATTATTAGATTTTTTATTCCCCAGGAACTTTATACCTTTTATCGTCAAGATATATTCATAAGAGAGTTCAAGATATTGTGGATAAACCCCATCTGATTTAGACAATCGATTCATAAAATGAGATTGTTGATGCATAGAGGGTTTTAAATTAACTGATCCCAAATCCTTGTACTGAATTTTTAAAATTTTCCACATATATCAAATAATTTATTTAATTCATAAAAAATGTGCCTTTTCAAATATATGTATTGAGTAAAAGATGGAGATTTATCAATATTTACCTAGTCAATTGAAATAATTTCAAAGTAAACACCTTATGTAAAAATGGAACATTTTTTCAGGAAATAATATTATACATCACAAAATAATGTAGATATTTTAGGGATATTTAATTTCCAATAGAAAATTATTACAAGTGATTGTTCTATGGGAAAGTTAACAATCACAAAAGTATGTAACATTACACAATAAATTTTATCATTTCTTAATTTTTAAGTTAAATACACCTGGATGAAATAATTCAAATTGAAACTTAAAATACCATGAATAATGAAGTATTAATTTTATTAAATGTAAAGGTAGAAGTATATACACCGCATAAAAGTGAATTGGTGCATAATAAGAAATAAATCTCAATGGAATTTAAATTGAGATGAAATCCCTTACCTTATACTTCCTTTTGGTTACATATTATTTAACCTCCAGTATAATGGTTTTGAAATAGTTATTAAATTATAATTGAAACATATTAATACCATATATGATCCTTTAATAAAATATTATAACCCTTTATTTAATAATCTTTTATTATTTTCATTCATTCCGGTGATAATTTCCATTTTTTCTTCATGTGTGTTTTTTCATGAAAGATCTAGTTCTTGTGCATATTTTATAATTTCAATATCTATGGAATAATAGTCATGAAAAAATGATCATATTTATACATTAATTATAATTTTAAGACCAATCATTAATGGTGGTTATAAAAAATAAATTATATTATGATCTTGGAGGTGGTAGTTGTTACGTACGCATGAGTAATGTTTCCATTTTTATCAATGATCATTATGGAAAGGAGGTAAGTAATATTTTACCTTTAAAACTGATAATAATATTATAAGTAGTATATTATATACTAATATATGTCATTCATGTGTTCTGGTGATGAAAATAGAGTCACATTACTTCATGAAGGTGGTAATCCACACATACATGAACAATGTTATCATCTTGACATGAGTGAAAAGAAAATAAAGAAAAATATATATAAATTATATTCCAAGAGTGTTAAATTTTTAATGAATATAATAATTATTTAATTTATATCATATATAATCATAAAATTTATCTTTATCACCTACCATATGAAGCATTAGTGAAAGAAGAATCACATCGCTTCGTAATGTGGTAATATGTCGTACACTTGAGAGACATAATCGTATATCCTATGGAATGGTAGGTAAAAAGATATATATTATATTGTGACTCAATAGGTATAAATATGTTATAAATATAATATATATACTTTATATCCATCATTAAACCCAACCATGAATAGTGGTAATGGAATAACTAATGACATTGGTTCATGAGTTGGTAGTACATTGTACATAAAAACAATGATTTTGTAGCCCATTTCATGGAAGTGGGGATGGTTTTAGGTCATTAAATTATTATAAAAACATCCTATTATATATAATATATTTATTTTATTATTTCATTATGGTTTAATAAAAAATTAATGAGGTTTATAAAGAAGTAAAATTAACATACTCGTTGAAGAGTGTTACCTCTTATTCGGGTATCCTCCTTAGGTTTTCACTAAATCCTTAAAAGGTTAGATTTATTCAAAAAATAATTCTTTTAGGATGAGGGGAGTGAATATTGAAGTTACTTTTATAGGTCTTGGACTAATTTTTTTGAATTTTGGAGGAGAGAGGATAGGGGTGGCCTTTTTTATGTGGGGGAGAGGATATAGTTGGTATTCTTGAAAATAATTGTTTGGTCCCATATTTTTCATATGTTACAATGGTAATAAAGGTCCATTAAAAAAACTAATAGGTTTTAGGGTATAAATATGTCTATAAAATAGTTTTTATAAAAATTTATAACTTATTATTACCCTTATCTTTTTAGTATATGCCTCGGTAAACCCATCTTTACCATGACCACAATAATTTTTTGTACAGCATTTGCTATTAATTTTAGTCAAAAAATAATTTCATAATATTAAAATTATAAATTATTTTTATTAAAAATATGGAATCAATTTTTAAAAATTCAATTAATATATGTAGAAAATTTTAATTTAAAATTAATCCCCTAGACATGATGAGAAATTAGGTTTTTAAAAGTCAAAATGTTCAAAAGTTTAAAATTCTTTTAAAAATAAATTAAACATGAAAATTATTACAATGAACTAAATTGGATTAATATAAGTAAAATAGAACTAATTTTATTTAAACTGAATTTAAAATATAATTTAAAATTAAAAATTATTTAAATTAAAATAAAGTTTTCAATTAGAATTCAGTGTTTTTTACTATTCATCAAAAAATGAAACTTCTCAAAAAAGTCCCAAAAAATCACCCTAAGAAAATTTTGGTATCCTAATTAAAAAATGAATTATATTTTTTCATATAAATTTTCTAAAAGTGGTAAAAATTAATCTTAAATTATGTGTGAAAAGTGAAATTAAACTAACTTTTAGAAAAAATATAGTTTTTTAGATAAAATTTCTTTTTCTATTAAATGATTATTATTTTACTAATAATAAATTGATAACTAATAAATATTTTTAAACTATATATTTTTATAAATTATTTAATCTTATTCATTCCCAAAAATTTAACATCTAGTTTATAACTATTATTTTAAATAATAATATTTTAATAATATATTATTGTTTGGTAAAACTCAGTCTTGTGTGTAATTCAAGCTACCGAAGAAACTCGTAGTTGTGTAAAATTTAAGCTAAAATAAATTTTTCATGTAAAGAAATATATTTAAGAGATAAAATTTTAAAATATCATAAGTTATATGGGTGTTATAGTTTCTTTAATTCTTGGTTTTCCATGTCATACATGCTATCAAATACAATGTCCTTTTTTATAATTTCTAAGTGTTACAATACTCACATAACTAGTTCAAGTCATCACATCATTTTTGGTTTAATTTCATATTTTTTCACCCCATAGGAAAATTGAAAAAAAAAATATTGACAAAAATGGAAGAAATTTATTCCTTATGGGATGAACTAATTGATAAATGAGATATCACATGTGTCATCACATCACCAATAATATTATTTCTAGTAGAGATGTTATATTTTAATAATAGAAGTCTTGTAAATATAATAAAATCAAGATGTTCAAGATAGTTAAAACTCACATTATAATAAAAATAAGTGATTAAATAAATAACCATATATTAAAATAGATTTGAATCACTAATGATGCCATAACAAAAATATTATATATGAAAATACATTAAAAAATAATGTTTTGAAATATGATGCTGAAATGTTTGAAGTATTACAGGAAAATATGAAAGCATAGAACCAAAATATGAATATGTGAACAATTTTTTCTTGGAATACTACAATCATTTTAGCTTATAGAAAGATAAATATAATTAATGATGGAGGAAAATTATGTATGAAAAATCAATTCCATTAAATATAAAGAAACATGGGACTTAGAATACATACTAAAAAGGAAAAAAAATATTAGAGTGGAGTGAGTATTTAAAACCATGGAGAACAATAATGGATAATTCTAAGGTTATTACTAATTTATAATTATAAAATGGTATAAGAAAAAACTAATTCATATACTAAGGTTAAGTTATTTCACCCATCCCTCTGATGAATATGATCAGATTATTGATCTTGATAGATAACCGACACAAATTTATAATCAATCAGCTAGATGTGAAGTAAAAATTTCTAAATGGATTTTTAGAATGATCAGCCTCCTAGATATATAAATAAAGTAATAAAAGGAAATTTATACATTTTAAAGAATGTTCTCTATGGGTCCACAAAACCACCACATATGTAATGAATTTGACTCTTATAGATCAAAGATAGTTTCTTATTTATTAAATTAGAATAAGATATAATGAATCACATCTCGATGGACCGAATAGCTTAGTATTCCTTGACAAATAAATACATAAATGATTCTATATTAAATTTTCAAACACAAATTTCAATATATTTTTTGGAGAATAGTATTGTTCCCTATAGAATATCCTTACACAACAATCATAGTACACTTCATGGAATCCTAGGGAAAGAAATAAAAAATGGTGAGATTAAATAATCAGTAAGGGTTTAGTACATTGGAAGCTATCATGAATCAATAAGAATAAATAATATGGAATGGTAAATAATTTAAAACACATTCCATTAAAATAATTTAACTATCATGATAAGATAATGCATAATCAGTGTGATAAGGTAAATAAATGAACACATATTCCATTTAATCAATAAAATGACTATCATAACTAGATAAGGTATAATCTATAGGGAGTGGTAAATAACTAAAAACATATTCAATTTAATCAGTAAATCCAGAATAAAATGTATTTATGGATAATATCATTGAAAAAAATCATAGATAAAAGATAACTGAATTTAAATGAAGGAAATTATTAATTATTGTACGTCGTGATCTCAGGAATCATAATACCTATATTATCAAGATCATTCCTCTAAACGGTTTAAATATAATGGGTAAGTATACATTATAAACCCATTTAATTATGTATATCCAACAAATACATCTCATGCGACTACTGATGCATCAAGGAACAATCAATAATTAGGCCCCACCTGAGTCTTCATTTCAAAATAATTCCTCACTTATCAAATAGTCAATTTAATTCAAGAACAATGTTATTTATCATCAAATATTAATATTGAGTAAAGAATGCATATTTATTAAAATTTTCCAAGATAAAAAAAATAACTTTCAATATAAAAAACCATATATAGAAATGATATATTTTTTAATAAATAAAAATAGTCATGATAAATAATATGGATATTTAGAGGGAAATTTAGTTTCCAATGAACACATGAGAATGAATATTTTGAGGGAAAGTTAATGGATAAAAAATTAATCAAGAAGGTTAGTATTAATACTTTCCTTGGTAAAAATAATTATGAAACATCCATATATGGAATAAAGATATTATCAATCCAACATAGGCACTTTGTATTAATAATACATTATTTTTTTATTGATGAATATATATACCAAAAAGGTTCTTTATAAATATTACTGAGGAGAATAAACTTTTCATTATGAATATTAATTTTAAATCAAGAAGTTCACCAAAAAAATTCAAAATAATTTTCTATTAAAATTATCATTCAACCTTATAAATGAAGATTTAAAAAAATAATTAGTTATTATAGAGATAAATTCCATACATGCAGTACATGTTAAAATAATGATTATTTTCACATTTTTAGTAAAATTAAAATAGATATTGTTTGGAAAATGTCATATATATTTCATTCAAAACATTTTTTAAAAAGTAAAAATCGATAACAATTTATTTAATAAATCATTTGAAAAAATTTAGAAACATTATTGAATATATTTTTAGAAAACAAGGTTCTGGAAGAAAACAGATTTCTGACCGAAGAGTTAAATTAATTTTGATTTTCTAAAAAACATTTTCTTGGTTATTTTAGCATTAAAGAGTATAAAAATGGTATTATTAAATGAAAAAGTTCATGAATAAATATAGGAGAAGAAAATGAAATGATTTATTAAAAATTACCAAATAATTAACATTAATGTAAATTCATATATAAACATTCCTGATTAAATTGAGATTACAAAATAAACCCTTTCAATGATCATAACGTTGAAGTGAGAATTAACCAATGAAATAATTATGCTTATCAAATATAAATCCATATAAAAAAATAAAAATATAATGTAAGATAATTATAATTATTTTCAAAAATGATCTTACAATATCAAAGACAAAAAAATATAATATAACCTAATGAAATGAAATTGAGTTATGAAATTCTCCACCACTTAGTAATCTTTAAGTGAAATCCACTTAGATGAATTAATTCAAATTAAATTTCAAAATACCATTAATTATTAGGGAATCATTATATTACTTGTTAATGGTGTATTAAATACACCATATAAAATAAATTAGGTTCATAATATTACAATATGAATCAATGAATAGAAATTTTAATGAAGTCCCTTACAACTTCAAAACATTTATGCCAAACCCACTTTGATTAAATAATAGATATTAAAGCATAAAATACCATGAAGAATGAATTATTAATGATATTATATGTGAAATGGGAAGTGTATACAACATATAAATGAAATTGGCTCATATCATACAAATGTTCCTCAATTAAAGAAAATTAAAATAGACCCTTACCTTATGCTTTCTTTTGGTTCAACATGCTTTAACCTCGTGTATAGTGGTTTCAAATATGTTATTAACTTATAATAGAGAGTAACATATTTACATAATGATAATAATATCATAAATAATATATTATTTATTTAAATATACATATACATATATATCATCCATGTGGTGTGGTTATGAAATGAGAGTCACATCACTTCGTGAAGGTGGTAGTATGCACATACTTGAACGATGTTATCATATTTTTATTAGTGAAAAAATAATAAATAAAATGATATATATTATCATTTTATAATGAAAAATATGTCATAATTATCATAATTATTTCATTTATGCCACATATATTTATTAAAAAAAAATTTATTACCTTCCATGTAATGTGTTAGTGAAAAATGAATCGCATGGCTTCGTAAGGAGGTGATCCACTGTATACATGAGTGATGATATTGTATCCCTCATAGAATAGGATGTGAAAAAATTATAAATGATATAATGACTCCATATATGTAATTTTATAATAAATATAATATATATACTCTATCCTCATATTTATACCCAACTGTGAGAGTTAGTAATGGGAAAACAAATGACATCAGTTCTCTAGGTTGTAGTTCATTGTACACACAAATGATGATTTAATAACCGATTTAATAGAAGATTGGATGGTTTTATGTCATGAAATTGAAATAAAGACATATTAACATAATTAATATATGAGGTTATTATATCATTATGGTTTAATATGAAATAAATTATATGGGGGAGAAATATAATAAAAACACTCAATGAATAACATTACATCTTCCTCAAGTAACCTCCTTAGGTTTTCACCAACGTCATTCCTAGGATATATTTAGGAAAAAATAATGATTATATGATTATAGGGAGGAATTTTGGGAGTTATTTATCTATTTATTGGCATTAATACAATGGTTTTAAGTTCTGATTAAGAGATGAGAGTGGGTGACCTTTTATAATTGAGGTGAGTGGCATATTTATAATTTTTGAAAGGAAAAGAGTGTACCCACGTTTTCCACATGAAAAAAGGGTCCAAAATGGTGTATTCTACCGATTTATATATTATAAGGTATAAATATGACTATAAAATATATTTTATACAAGGTTTTAGGAAATTTTAACACTTATCCTTTTAGTTTACACCTCTGATAATCAAATTTTATCTTAATTGTGATAAATAATATTTACAGCTTTCACTTTTAATTTTGGTCGAAAATTATGTTTAATTTATTAGATAATAAAATTTATGATGATTCTAAATATTTAATCCATTTTTAAAATTCCATTCACGTATATGGAAAGATTAAATTTAAATTTAATCTCATAGACACGATCAGAAATAAGGTTTTTAAAGATAAAATATTCAAAAGATTATAATGTTTTAAAATAAAAATTAAATATGAAATGATTGAAATAAAAGAATTGTATTAATTTAAATATTACATAACAAATTATAATTTCTAAAAATTTTAAAATATAAATTAACCTTATAAATAATTTTAACAAAATGTCAGTTTTCAATTAAAATGTAGTATTTTTCACTATTCATCAAAAAATGAAACATTTCTGAAAAATACCAAAAAATTATCCTAAGATAAATTTGGTATTATGATTAAAAAATAAAGTTTATTTTTTTATTTAAATTTTATTAATGTTATTAAAATTTATTTTAAATTATATGAGAATAATATGCATAACATGTCTTTAAAAAATATATTTTTGGGAAAATATTTCTTTTTATTTTAAATAAATTTTAATTTATTCCTAATAAATATATAAAAATGATTTTTTTTACATGTGTAAAAAAATACACTTTTCATAATTTAGTTATAACTATTCATACAATCCTATTTAATGATTGGGTTATAATGGTATACCATATTATGTTTCATTTAGACTTTAGGTTGTGTGTTCCACAAGCTACCGAAGAGCTTAAATTTAATGAAATATATTTCATAGGATGTTTAAGATCATTGTTGTATGTTTCTTAAACTATCAAATACAATGTTATTCGTTTATAATTTTTGGGTGTTACGTTCTCCCCACATTAAATAAATTTCTTCCTCATAATTTAAACTTGATCTCAGAAATCAAGTGTTTGATATTTGAAAATTATTTTGTTAAAAACCCAAATCATAAAAAGAGTTAATAAAAAATAATTTAAATAAGAGATAAATATAAGTAATAATGTTATTTAGTTTTCACATAACTTAGTGGAAATTGAAAATATAAAATGGATGATCAATAGAATTATAAAGACCTAAAAACCATAAATATTTGAAAAGCATAAATAATTATAGAGACTGATATAGGTCATTAATCATAATAAAGTGAATTATCAATGTAATTATAAATACATAAACCCCATAAATATTTTATGATTTAAAATACCATTGGATTCATTAGATATTAATGTAATTTGAAATATATTTTTCAAGATCAGTTACTTATTGTTTATGAATTCATTTACTATCTAAGAATACAAATAAATATGCATACATGATACATTTCTATTTAATAATACAAATTTAATCCTTTGTATGTTCTTAGATCAGTTTCAAATTCATCACTTATTCCCAGAAATGAATATCTAAAAATTATCTTTTTATACCTGAATAACTAAATTTCATTTTTAAATTATTTTAATATCAATAAAATAGAGACAAGTCTTTCCTCATGATTCTAAATATTTTTCCCTATCCAATATACTTAGTACAAGTTATCCAACATAAAATATTAATCTCTAAACCTCTACAGTAACATTATTGGTTCTACATTAATATTTATCCATCAAATTGTTTAACTATGAATAGTGATATATTAATCATAATATCTTATAGGCTAGTGGTAGGGTCAAAACTATTATTATCCTTCGCTCACATGTTCAAGATCCATGGATTTACTGGACATGATAGGTTGTCACTCACTATGCAGGTTATCATTCTTCTAAAACTATATAAATATAATTCATAAAATTTTACCAACAAATATATGATGGACATCATTGAAACAAAATTAATCATTAAATAAACATTTTACTAAGGTTTTAAATAAATATTTTTTCCCCACAAATTCTAATAATATTATTTGACTATTATTAATATTTAATTAATGATCATATCAACCATAAAGGTTATAATTACCTTTAAAATTATGCCTGTAAAATAAAATGTCATTATTCCTCAAATAACTCTTTCATATACAAAACTATTGGTTGAATTAACCTAAATGTTTTCTGAAAATATAATTAATCTTGTAATAATCCTCCCATGAAAATTTAAAAACAAAATTGTTTATGAATTTGAACTTATTATCAACATTAAAAACATAAACCCATGATTAAATCAAAAAATCTTAAGTTAATGATGAGATATATGATTCTCAATGTTAACAAATTCCACATATTTTTTATTATTCTTATAACAAAAATACCTTTGGTAAAAATACTTCTAAAATTTTATTCTTAATTCCCAGTACATAAAGACTTTAAAAATTTTATTTTGATATAGTTCCTTCCTTAGTCTAGGGGTTAACCATTAAAATAGGTACTTGAGTGAGATAATTCACAGGTTCTCTATATTTAAAAAAACTATAAATAGATTTGTAGGATGAGATTTATTTCCTACCATTATACTCTTCATTTTTCATTGGGAATTATCTTCTTTATCCCTTTTTTTCTACACATAAATAATTTTCCTATTATATTGATACAATTTTATTGGTGTATCTTTCCACATTTCTCAAATGGTAGAAATCAAATGGTATTTATCTGTTCAGCACTTAGAAAACTCTATCCTTCTCATCACTAGTGAGTCTAGGATTTGTTTAAGAATAAATTAATAAACATATTTCGGGAAAACTAATTAGGAATTATAAAAATATATTTCACTCTAGTCATCATCCCATTTGGTTTTTCATTATTACCTCATTATCCTTCATATTTATTGTTAACATGATTTTTTTAGGTTTTATACATTGACTAAAACCAATAATTATAGTGTAACCAACAATAATCATAGTGGGAAAATAATAAAGTCATTTATAGGGTATTTAAATCTTGACACATCATTTACAAAATATGACACCTTAGGTTTATCCATTTTCATTTCTTATCATTATCTATTAAAATCCTATATAATGGTTTGTAATGAAAATGTGAATTATCTATGCATATCCCCAGGGGGTGTCAATCCAGGTGTAGGGTAAGGACTGTTTTCAAGCATCAGAGGATGATAGGGTCAAGCATAATATTTACATTTTCAGATTCATTACCCCTTAATACATTTGTGATAGAATCACATACACTCATAGTATCTAGATAGGGATGTATTTCCAAAAAAAATCACATAATATTTATCATAAAAGAAATTTAAAATGTTATTCTGTACTTATCCTCAAAGTATATCAAAGTGTTATGAATCCTAATATATATTTTTTAAAATATTGTTCCAAAGTTTTTTACTAAACTTCCTTAGATAAGAAACTGTAGAAACCTCAACTCCTTTATCCTAGAACCAATGTATTTTTTTATTAAATTATCATTAGATATAATGAATCACATCTCGAAGGACTGAATAGTTTAGTAGTCTTGGTAAACTAGATACGTACATGATTCCCATATTATATTTTAAAACAAAAATTACAACATAATTTTATTTCTTATAGGATAACATTATTACCTCTATAATATACTTTTACATCAATCATAAACCACTTCATGGAATCCTAGGGAAATTAAAAAACTAAGGGTGAGCTCAAATTCTTAGTAGGGGTTAAGTATAACTAAATATATCATTAATAAAAAATAAAAAATGACATGATAAGGTAAATAATTGAAAAAACCATTTAAGTAATTTTACTATCATGATAAGATAAGGCATAATCAATGTGGAAAGGTAAATAAATGAACATACATTCCATTTAATCAATATCATGACTATCATAAATGGATAAGTCATAATCAATATAGAAAAGTAAATAACTAAAAACAAAACCATTTATTCAATAAACTAATAATGAAATGAATCTTGAGAAAATATCAATATGAAATTATCATAGATAAAATATAATTGAATTCACAGTGATTGAAATGATTAATTATTGTGTTTTATTATATCAATCATCATGATATCCTTGTCTTTATGATCTTTCCTCAAGATAGTTTAAAAGTGATGGTTGGTATACACCAAAACCCCATTTAATTAAGGTAAGCTAACTGATTCATCTCATCATACTATTGACGCATAAAGGGTCTATCTATATCTGGGACCCACCCATGTCCACATGTCCAAATCATTTCTTATAAATCGCATATTCGATTTAATTCCTGAACAATGTTCCCAATCATCAAATATTTGTATTGAGTAAATAATATAGATTTATTAATATTTCCCCTGATAAAAATTAACTTTCAATATAGAAAATCATTTGTATAAATGATATAATATTTAATATATAAAAATATTCATGATAATTAATATGGACAAATAGGGGAAATTTAATGTCCAATGATCGTAGGAAAGTGAATATTTCAAGGGAAAGTTAATGAATACAAGAATGAAACAAGAATGTGAGTGTCAATAATTTACATAGTAAAATTATAATAAACCATCCATATAATGAATAAGGATAGTGTCAATAAAACATAAACCCATTTGATTATGAATAAATGGTTGCTTTTATTGATGAATAAAAATACCATAAAAGATCATTAGAAGAGTTCTTGATGAAAATAGACCTTTCATTTTAAAAATCACTTTTAAAAACTAAAAGTTCACAAAATATTTTTAAAATAATTTCCATTGAAAATAATACATTTAACTTATAATTTAATACTTAATACATTGATTGGTTATTATGGTAATAAATTTCATACATTTCATACATGTTAAAACAAAGATTCTTTTCACATTTTTAGTAAATCTCAAATGGGGATTGTTTTGAAGACGATATGAATATTACATTAGAAACATTTTCTCAAATGTAAAAATTTGTAAAAATTTATTTACTAAATAATTATAAAAATTTTAAAAATGTTTTTGAAAATACTTTTAGGAAACATGGTCATGGAAGAAATTGAATTTCTGACCGAAGAGAGAATTGAAATCAGATTTTTCTTAAAATTAAATTCCCAATTATTCTAAGTACCAAAGAGTTGAAAAATGGTAATCTTACATGAAAAAGTTTATGAATAAAAATTTGAGAATAAAATTAAAGGGTTTATTAAACAACTATTGGTCGGATAGGAATCTCAAGAAGGGTGTGAATTGAGTTCCTACTTAAATATTTTATTAAAAAACTTATTATAAATATCCCCTAAATTTTGAAACTGGCCAATTAATTATGCTTGTAGAGATGTAAATATCAAGTTGGTAAATAGGTTTAACAAAGGTTGATTAGTCCTCAGTTAAATTAGTGTAAAACACTTATTCAACTTTTGAAAAAAGTTTACGGAATTAAACATATACACACACTAACCAAAACTAACTATCAAAGTGAATGAAAAATAGTTTATGTTTTCGAAATTATAAGTAGAAAAAATAGATAAAACAGATTATAACAAAAATATATAGCACAATGAAGTTAAACAAGAGGTTCAGTCTCAAGACGAGACTTAATCCTCTCCACTTGGTGATCACCTACCACCAAGAAATTTATATTAACAATAAACTTGATACGCAGCCTATATCAGGCTTTACAATAATTTTCACAACTGTCCAAGGTTCACACCCTCTGCCACAGTTCTTTGTGGGAAAAAAACAATACAGACCACACATGGTCTCTTCCACAGCTATACATGGGAAATAAGATGTAAGTGAAGTTTCATATGAGTATATTCAGTATCCTCTAGTTCAATAATAGGAGAAAGTGTGTGTAATAGACAGACACACACACTTCTTATAAATTTCAAAAGAAGGAATACAATAGAGTAAAGATTATAAGTTTGATGTTAGAAAGATCTATGTGTTTGCAGTTCAACTCTTGACTTCTTGGGGTGAATAATTTTTTATTCGAGTCTTTCTCTGGAAGTTTTCCTCAAAACAGAGTGTTACAACTCTAGGCTCCAGCTTTCAAGAGTTGAGTGTTCTACTTCTTGTGTTTATCAAGAGTTGATGAAGCATAAGAAGGCAGACTTTAAATTGTTCTCCTGAAATGATCTTCTTAAATTTATTGGGTTCGAAGTGTAATTGGTCGAATGGTTCTTCCTTTTTCTCTTTGATATAGCAAGTAAGCTCTTTCACATGCATAGACACACTTCTCATTCCACACTCTTTTCTTTTCTTCCTCGGTCTTCTCTTTCATATTTGAGGTCCAACAATAGGAATAATTACATATGTGCGATCTTTATCGCACCTCGTACTGTCCAAATACGGTCTCTTGATATGTCTACAATCAGCATTAATTAATCTCAAAAGCATTAAATTTACCAAATATGACCGTTATAATAATATTAATAATTTGGCAAAGTATGGAAGGATTAGCATGGGTAGAATGGTAATGGTAGCCTTCACAACGGTAGGCTTCAATAGTAGGTGCACATCGACAGCCTTCATCGATAACCTTCAACGGTAACCTTCCATTAGTAACCTTCATTGGTAGCCTTTATCGGTAACCTTCCCAATAGTAGCCTTGCATTAGTAACCTTGCATCGGAGACCTTTACATTAGTGACCTTGCATTAGTGACCTTTACATCGGTAACCTTTTGATTGGTGACCTTTGCATCGGTGACCTTTGCATCGGTGACCTTTGCATCGGTGACCTTTGCATCGGTGACCTTTGCATTGGTGACCTTTTCATCGGTGACCATTTCATTAGTGACCTTTTCATCAGTGACCTTTGTATTGGTGACCTTTTCATTGGTGACCTTTGCATCAGTGACCTTTTCATCGGTGACCTTTACATCAGTGACCTTTTCATTTAGAGAAATTTTTCATTGTGAGCTTAAACAAGAGTGCAGTGAGATTAAAAGTACATAGTTATTACTTTAATATAAATATTATTTTCACATAAATGATTATCCTGTAAGAAAAACAAGATTTTTTATATAAATGAAACATGATTTTGGATTATCAGAATAGGAGAGTCCAAAAAACTCCCCATTTTTTATAATCACAAATTATGTCTATATTTTCTGAATTAGGGTTAAGCACATTTTCTAATATCTTCAGAGGTGTGTATAAGAACATTTCAACCATGTTTATTATGGAAAATATAGATAGTATATATGTGAAAATTCAACTTTAAAACTTCTCGTTATTTCAAGTTAGGCAGCTTAAAACTTAGACTAACTTAGACTTGACCTGTTTCTCCCCTTTTGTGATTAACAAAATGAATAAAATACAAAAAGAAACAGAAGAGGATTTTCCATTAATGAAGAAATAGTACAATGTTCAAAAAATTTACAAAGATCCCAATCAACTAAGATATCCCAAATTCAATCCACATTACATATGTCCAAGGGATATTTGTCTTTGGAATTTGAAGAGGCGGGTTCTGAAGTTGGACGGATAGGCCTAGGTATGGAAGTCAGCAGGGTTGGAGGAGCTTCAATAGAGGCATCAATAGACCTATAGTGATTGGTTATCTGAGGAATCATAGGGGTCAAACTTCTGATAGCCGGTGTAGGGTTCATTATTGGTGCAGCACTGGTAGATCATGAAGTAGCCAAGGTAGAAGGCAGGGCTAGAGGAATAATGATGAGAGTTCAGTCCACCTAGAGGAAGGGTAGAAAAAGATTTTTGAAATCCATAATAATACTTCCTCCTCTTTCCATAATTGAAATAAGATCATCCTTATTCTCCATGAATTTCCCTATGGAAAGAGTCAATCCTATGATCTTGCTAACCTGATCCTTAAATGCTTGAGTGACAGGTGTAATCCTCAAGTTCTCAAACAAAAACTTGAAGTGACCATCCATATGATGCTTAGTATACACCCTTTTGTAGTCGAAATAAACCTGCTATTTGATGTATTTCTGATCCTGAACAGCTTCCCTTAAATAATTTCACACAAGGTTATGAATTTATTTGGTAGTATAAATGATCTCAATCATAGACTGAGAGTCTGAGGTACTGGAACTAGATAACTTCTTCACTTCTTCTCTGACAACTGATCTAAAAGATTCTAGATCAACAGGAGGAGAAGCTAAAGATGAATCAGATGCACATAGAGGTGACATAGTGAAAGCCACTATCTCCTTAAAGGATTTGGTCAGCCCACTGATCAGCCTCTTCACATCATAATCTTTTCCACTCACATGTGTCTCCAAGGAATTCTTAAAGTCCTCAAACACAGTGACCAATTTCTGAACCACACTTTTAATATATTGAAGATATTTTTTCAACTGAGCCTTTGAAGCCATGTAGGATTCTAAACTATGAATAGACTGCTTCATAGATTCCATTGAATATTCCAAGGTTCTAATCTGATTTTGATAGTCCTTCACTTCCTATAGAAGGATGGAGTGAGTGGCAGAAACTAGCCTTTCCACTGCAGAAGTTACAACTTCATGACTGACTGAAAATTAATTTTTTATTATAGAAAACACTTTTAAGGAAAAAGTGAGAAACCATAGTTCAAGAGCTAAAGTAAATAATAGAACCATTAAAGGACAACTTAAGTCTATTAGATATTATATCCCTGCATAATTTTCTAGAAATAGTACTAACCTGAGAATTTGGATCGTCCCTCAAAAGATCTTCAAACCGATACGCCAGCTTGTCCCAAGACTGGATGTACTCCTCTTGACTGATCTTCCCAGCATTGAATCCCCTGACCAATATTTGATCTTTCTTTTAAATCCAATTACTTTTCTCCTCGTTGGTAGCCACTCTTATTGACCTTTCCATCATCTTGTCATCATCTTCTTTAGTATCCTTAATTTTCAAAACTAATTCAACAATTTTTTCTTCTGAGTGAATAAGCTTCTCCACAAAATAGTCGCTCACCACACCAAGCCTCCCTACTTTCGAGAATCAACCTTGGATGGAGGAACACTTCCCTTCATTTTCTTCACTGGTCTGGTCTCCCTCAGTGGAGGAAAATATGAATAATCCTTCCTCACTTTCTGAGTACCCCGCTGGTTCTTGCTGCGCCTCGGACTTGAAGGCCAATCACCTTGGGTGTCACCTTCTATATCTCCTGATGAATATTCAGAGTCCTCATCACTGGACTTGGTCCCTAAGGCTCCATGTTGATCCAATGAAGGCCAAAGCGGGTCAATTTCAACCTCCTGAACCATATTATCATGCAACAACCCTTCAAATCTGTTGCTCAGTGCAATAGCGGCCACCTCCTCACGCTGCAGCACTTTACAACCAGATGAGTCTCTCTCCCTTGGTGACTTAGAGGCCTTAGCTAGACCCTTGTTAGCCCCTGAGCGCACTGCCTCGGTGTATGAAACAGCCCTGGGAGTCATGGAGCTTCCTTCATCCACCGTGTGTGGATCCACAAGAATTGGACCATTATCAGGCCGCACCTCCGCCACAGCAGAACCCTCTAGCCCCCAAATTAGGCAGAAAGGGTTGGGGTAAGCCCAAATCATTCTTTAAGCGATGGAAGACGTCAGACACCAAAGGATTCACTTATTTTTATCCATGCTTTACATCCATTGATAATTTAGACTTAGTGTCCACTCCCACCAACTTTTGTCTAGACAAGGATGCCTTAACATGGGCCCCTTTAGCCTTACCATTGTCTGCACCCATCTGCTTGGTGGGATTCAAAGAACCTTGTCTACATGATGACATCGGATGACCCATACGCTTATAGACAGCACAAAAATCGGACCATGATTCATAAAAAACATGTTGATTATACCGAAACTCTTCACCTACGGTGATCCAAACATTATCGAATGGAACTCTTGACACATCCACTTCCACATAGACTCGCAGGTTAACAGGATGGCATATAGCTTCAGTACGACTATCCGACCACAAGAATATACCCACTAAGTTCCCGAGCATCCTAATCATAGAGGGGTTTTGAAATGGTAGAGGAAGATTAGGGAAACTGACCCAAATTTCCATCGAAGAAGAATCGTGCTTCATGTGGAAGTTGTAGGTCCATCTAAAGAGGTAGAACCGGAATCCGTTGAAGCTCTGAGGTGTGCTAGACCAAGCTCTAATTAAATCGTCCTCTGAAGAGAACCGTATCATAATATTCTTTCTGTCAAGAAAAATCACCGTCGCCTTCTCTTTGATCTACTGCATCAACAAAAGGGTCCACTTCTACTTCCTCTACAAAGTCTTCAACTATTTCCATTGCAATTATAGCTTGCACCGAATAAGCAACCTCATCATCTAAACTTTCAACCATTTCTATATGCCCTATCAAGGGACTGAGACATAGTCCTTCTCCTTCACTTTCACCAGAAGCTATCTCAAAGTCATCATAACTATATTCAGTGTCTGCATCCTCTTCTGAGGTCTCTCTAATGCCTCTTAAGACATTTTTTCCCTTTTTTCTTCACTAGTCTCTTCATAATCATTGTACCTTAAGACTATCTCCCTTCTCGGCAATCTTTTTGGTGGATTGGGCTCACCAAAGGATACATTATTAGCATGAGGTTTTGAGGGAAGGTCAGGATCACTCATGTCATATATAGGAGAATCCTCTCTTTCTTGCACAGCAGCAGCCTCTTCTTCTTTATCTAAATATGCAGGCTCTACTTCATCAGGCTTTAGACTAGGATATCTCTTATTCTTAGGCCTAGTAGGATGAATAATAGGGTTGAATTCCTCATATATCTTAGCCTCATCATGCACCCATCTTTTTTTCCAAGGGTTCCAATTTATCTTCATCAACTTACAAATCACCCTTGTAAAACAAAAATTGTCCCTTACTACAATTGTTTTATCCTTGTTTCTAGCAACTCCTTTCACCTACAACATCGAGGATATCAATCTAGCATGAAATAATAAATTGGAATTGGAACTGGGATTTTTCATGTCCTCTAATTGAATCATCATCATTCTACACAAGTTTATCTTATGTCCTTGCTTTAAAATAAACAAAAGAAATGCACTATGATACATCAAGGTAGCAAATTCCACCCTCCTAGGACTCAAGACATGCTAGAAAAACCTAAACAGTAGCTTGTATTCTCCTTCCATCTTAGCAGTAGTGACTTTCTTATGGATCGCACTCCCTATAAGTTCGGTTAAGGCTTCTTCATAATAGAAAAACTCAATAGTGGGAGGCACCACCCCTGAGTATTAATCATAAATCCCTTCATGAGGTACTCTCAGACACTCATCCCATTCAACAGAGGATAATCTTACACTTACTCTATTTACCCTTGAATACATTCTATTCTCATCCTTAGTCTATTCAAATTTCAAAAACTCATAAAACTCCTTCACTAACTTCGAGTAATATGTTCCATTGTTTTTTGAGAAGAATTTGACCCAACATTGAGCTTCAAGTGCCTTTAGTACTAAAGATATACTCATCAGCAGCAATTCTGAACTTAGCTCTCTTCCAACCACGATTTCCTTCTTCGACAGATGAGGGTTGATCAGCTTTTCCACTACCTGGCTTCCACTACTATACTTAGATCGAGGTACCTTTGGATTTGGTGCATCTCATTCATCACTGAACAATGGTCGCTTTAATCATTCCATTTCAATATAGAGAGTTTCGATGGTTTCGGTAGAAGTTGTAGTTATTAGGTTAGATAATAAGTGGTTTAGAAGAGAAGTGGATCAAAATGTGGTATGTTATTTAATTTTATCACTTAGGGATCGAAAAACAAATCAGATAAAAGAAATAAGTAATACAGAAAACATTTCAGATTCTAGCATAGAAAATGTTAAGTCCTGCAAAAGTTCAACTATTGGTAAGGTTACAACAGTGAGGTCTATCAGTGAGGTCTTAACGGTGAGGTCTATCGGTGAGGTCCAATAGTGAGGTCTATTAGTGAGGTCCAACAGTGAGGTCCAACGGTGAGCTCTATCGGTGAGGTCTAACGGTGAGGTCCAATGGTGAGGTGTAATGGTGAGTTATATCAGTGAGGTATAACGGTGAGGTCCAAACCTTAATAGCTTATCATACCTAACTCATGTTTGATGTAATTTAACCTCTCAGAATTCAAAGGCTTTGGGAATATATCAGCCAATTGATGTTCAGTTCCAATGAATTCAAGAGTGATATCACCTCTTTGATAATGATCTCTCAAGAAGTGATGTCTCACATCAATGTGATTTGTCTTAGCATGAGATATTGGATTTTTAGAGATGTTAATAGAACTTGTATTATCACACTTTATAGAGACAAGTTTGAATTCATATCCATTGTCTAGTAAAGTGTGTTTCATCCAAAAAATTTGAGCACAAAAACTACCAGTAGATATATATTCAGCTTCGGATGTAGATAATGCAACCGAATTCTATTTCTTACTACACCATGATACTAGTGACTTGCCTAAAAAGTGACATGTTCTAGAGGTGCTCTTTCTATCTAATTACAACCAGAAAATCAGCATCTGAATAAATTATTAAATCAAATAATTGTCCTCTTGGATAAAAAAGACCTAAGTCTGTAATATATTTGAGATATTTAAAAATCTTTTTAACAGAAGTTAAATGATAGTCTTGGGGATTGTATTGAAAATTATGACACATGCATACATTAAACATAATATTTGTTTGGCTGGTAGTAAGATAGGGAAGACTCCCAATCATACCTCTGTAATTGGTTTGACCCCCTAGTTTACTAGTTTCATCACCATCCAACTTATAGGTGGTACTCATAGGTGCATCACTACCTTTAATATAGTACAAACCAAAATGTTTCAAAATATCTTTAGTATATTTACTCTAATTTAAAACAATACCATTCTTATTTTGAAAAATTTGAAATCCAAGGAAAATTTTAAGTTCCCCCATTAAACTCATTTCAAATTCATCTTGAAACATTTTTGAAAAATTAGTACATAAAGAATTTTTAGAGGATCCAAAAATAATGTCATCAAATAAATATGTACTATTAAAACATCTTTCAAAATCCTTTCAATAACAAAATTAGGATCCTTTATTCCTTTAGTAAAACCTTTTGATATAAGAACAGAACTAAATATGTCATACCAAGTTCTTGGAGCATGTTTTAGACCATATAAATCTTTAGATAGTTTAAGACATGATTTGAAAAATGGGGAATTGTAAAACCAGGGATTGTTCAACAAATACATCCTCAACTATGTACCCATTTAAAAATGAACTTTCGACATCCATTTGATAAAGTTTGAAATTCAGATGAGCTGCATAAGCAAGTAGTATTCTAATGGATTATAGTCTAGCTATAGGTGTAAAGGTTTCTTCATATTCTATTCCTTCTTCTTGACTATATCCTTGAGCGACTAGTCTATCCTTGTTTCTAACTATGTTTCTAGATTCATCAACTTTATTTCTAAAAACCTATTTAGTGTCTATGGTCAAAGTGTCTTTAGGTCTTTCTACTAATTCCTAGACTTTGTTTCTTTCAAACAGATTTAATTCTTCTTGTATATCTATCACCCAAAATTCAACATTGATATTCTTAGGTTCAATATGTGAATGAAAGGATTGATGTTCAACCTGTTTTCTCAGAGAAGCTCTAGTTTGTGTTCCTCTATTTAAATCACCTATTATAGCATATAAAGGATGATTCTTGAGTGTTCTAATACCTCTAGAAAGAGTTGAACTAGACTCCTCGTGATTGTCTGTAGGTTTAGATTCACCATGCAAAGATTCTGGAAAATTTCCAGAAATGGTTTTTTTCACTAAAAGTTCACGGTCTTTATCATTAAGGTCCAGAATTAAAATATCTTCTTCAAGGTGTTCAACAGAGGTTTTGGGTTCATGTGGATCAGTCTCATTAAATTTGACATGAAATGATTCTTCCACACATTTGTTTCTCTCATTGAACACTCTATAAGCTTTACTAGAGATTGAGTAACCTAGGAAAATTCATTCAGCATTTTTGGAAGCAAACTTGTCAAGATTTTCCATAGTGTTAAGGATGAAAACTTTTAAACCAAAAACTCTAAAGTAATTAACCTTAGGTTCTCTATTATTCCAGATCTCATAAGGCTTATTCTTAAGAACAGGACTAATTAAGACTCTATTGATAATGTAAAAAGCTATATTAACAGATTTTTCCAAAAAATAGATAGGTAGATTGTACTCATTTAGCATAGTCTGTGTAATATCTTGAAGTGTCATATTTCTTCATTCTATGACTCCATTTTGTTGAGGTGTTCTAGGAGCATAGAAATTGTGAGTATAGCCATTTTTTGAGCAAAAAGATTCAAATTCCTAATTTTCAAACTCATGGCCATGATCACTTTTTAAGGTCTTAATTCTAAGCCCACTAAGATTTTAGACAGACTTGGAATATTTAATGAAGTAAAAGCATGCCTCACTTTTGTGAGCTAGAAAGTATACCCAAGTATATCTAGTAAAATCATCTACAAGAACATAAACATAGTTATTCCCATTTAAACTTGAAACTCTATATGGTCTAAGAAAATCCATGTGAACCAACTCAAGTGGTTGAGAAGTAGAAACTCCTTTATGTGGTTTGAAAGAAACTTTGTGGTGTTTTCCCTTTTGATAAGGATTACAAACTTTGTTATGTGGGAATTCCAATTTAGGTAAGTCTCTAACTAAGACTTTCCTAGTTAGTTTCCTAAGTGAGTGCAAATTGTAGTGTTCTGATCTTCTAGGACATAACCAAGATTCCTTATGAAACACATTTAAACAATAAACATTTTTCTTAGCTAAAGAGTTTAAATCAACAGCATATACATTTTCATTTCTAAGAGCAGTAAATATTAAATCATTTTTAGAATTAAAAACATTGCATGCATCATTTTCAAATTTAATATTTAATCCATCATCAAAAAACTGATATATACTTAGTAAATTGTATTTTAACTCGTCAATAAAAAACACTTTTGAAATTAATATAGTATTAGGGTTACCAATTTGGCCTAAGTTGGAGATCTTCCCTTTTTCATTATCACCAAATGTGACATGTCCACCATCAAATTTAATTAGGCTCTTGAAGCATGAATAGTATCTTATCATGTGTCTTGAACATCCACTGTCCAAGAACCATAGAGTCTTATAGGAGCTCTTTAAATATTTTTCCTGCAAAATATATTAAGTGTAGGGTAACTTTGGTACCTAGATTTTCTTAGGTCCAGAGTGTTTAGAAAGTAAATATTTGGTAATACATACTTGTCTCACATGTTTCCTATAATAAACAGATATGTTTTGAGACATGAACACTTTGTTAGGTCTTTTAGAGAATTGTTTTTCAAAAGATGATCCAGAACTTGAACTAATAGTGAACAGTCCAAATTTTGGAACAAATTTATTTTTAACAATCCTTCTCTGCCAAGGTTGATATCCTATATCATTTGTATATTTTGGATCAATTTTTTTTCCTAGAAACTAAGTCAGGGTATCTCTACCAATAGTAAATTTCTCAATATCTCATTTTAATTCCTCATTTGAAAATTTAAGTTCAGTATTTTTTTCAATAGCTAAGCACATTTTTCTTCTTCAATATTTAGATCAAACTTATAATTGGCATTTAAAGCATGTTGGCTTTTAAATAATTTTTATTTATCCTTGAGCTCATTACATGTGTCCTCAAGTATTCCATGGTATTCAAAAATTTCATCCTTAGTCATATTCTCAACATTATTTTATTCACTCTCATTCCCATAATAATAAGCATTAGGTATGGGGGAATTGGGTGTTACCTCGGATGTTTCTGTCATGAAACACAGATTTTCATGTCTTTTATTCTCAATATTTGAAGTTCCAGATCCACTTGAGCTATCTTCTGAATCACTCCAAGTAGATTTCATAGCCTTTTTATATCCTTTTCCCTTGTCTTCATATTTCTTCTTAAATTTCATTTTAGGGAAATCATTCTTCACATGGCCTTTTCATTTACACTCATAGCATACTATCTCACTTGTGTTGTTATTCCATTTTTGGTACTTTTTCTATTGTCCTTTATTATCATACCTTCCTTTATATTTTGACTTCCTAAATAAATTTTTCTTGCGGTAGAACTTCTTGAATCTTCTATGAAGATGAGCCATCTCATCACCACTGTCATAATCTGAGTCTTCACTGATAGAAGTGTCTACAAGAGATTGTCCTTTTTCTTTGTCTTTGATCTTTGAGGTAGTAGTCTTGAATGATACAGATTTATTTCTTGGTTCTTTATCTGATTCTTGATTTACCATAAACTCTTATTTGTACATCATAAGCTTTCCAATTAGTTCCGTTACTGGTATCTTTCCTATGTTATAAGATTCTCGGATAGAAACAGAAGTACCTCTCCATCTGTCAGGTAGGCATCGATGCAATCTCATAATATGATCCATGTTATCCACCGATTTCCCAAGCAGAATCATGGTATTCACTGTTTCATTGAACCTGAGATACATTTTAGAGATAGGTTCATCAAGATTCATTTTAAAATTATCATATTTAATAGTATAGGTATTTAATCTCTTTTCTTTAACATTGGTTGTTCCCTCATGAGAAAAAGATAAAGTATCCCAAATTTCATAAGCAGTTTTATAGGTGGATATTCTGTTGAATTATTCATCACCTAAATAATATTACAATGCATTGATTTCATTACAATTATTATTATATTTGGCTTTAGTCAACCGAGACCATGTGTCCCTAGTAGTAGAAGGTAATTCATGTTGTTCTTCAATTGTGTCCCAGATTTTCAGGACCTATGCTCTCTAGATACATTTTCATTTTTAATTTCTGCTGAGCATAGTAATTTCCATTAAAGAAAGGTGTCCTATTAGTAGAATCACCCTTAACTCTATTATCCATTGTTAACTAGAATTTTAAAGAACTGAAAATTTAGATATGATAGAAATTTTAAGATCTTTAAGATACAACTAAAATCGTAGTTAAAACGAATTTGAAAACTTCCACAACAGTTCAGATAAAAACAAAAAAATTGAATCCTTTGATACCAAATGTTGATCGGAGTGGAATCTCAATAGGGGTTGAATTGAGTTCCAACTTAAAATTTCTGTTAAAAATTGTATTATAAAGATCCCCCAAATTTTAAAATGGCCCGGTTAATTAAGGTAGTAGAGATCTAAATATCTAGTCTGTCAACAGGATTCTCAAAGGGTGATTTGTCCTCAGTTGAATTAGTGTAAAACACTTAAACTTTTGAAACAAGTTTACTAAATTAAACATACACACACACTAACCAAAACTAACTATCAAAGTGAATGAAAAATAGTTTATGTTTTAGAAATTATAAGTAGTGGAAAATAGATAAAAAATAGTATAACAAAAATATAGATTATAGTGAAGTTAAACAAGAGGTTCAGTATTAAGATGAGACTTAATCCTCTCCGCTTGGTGATCACCTACCACCAATCAGTTTATATTAATAATAAAATTGATACATAGCCTTTATCGGGCTTTACAACAATTTTCACAACTTTCCAGGGTTCACGCACTCTACCATAGTTCTTTATGGGGAAAACAAACAAAACAAATCACACATGGTCTCTTCCACGGTTATACATGGGAAACAAGATATAAGTGAAGTTTTATGTGAGGATATTCAGTATACTTTAGTTCAATCACACAAGACAGTGTGTGAAACATACAGACACACACACTTCTCATTAATGTAAAAAGAATGAACACAATAGATTGAAGATTATAAGTTTGAGTTTAGAAATATTTATGTGTTTGCAGTTCATCTCTTGACTCCTTGGAGTGAAGAATTTGTTGCTTAAGTATTTATCTAGAATTTTTCCTCAAAATAGAGTTTTGCAACTCCTGGCTCTATCTTTCAAGAGTTGACTGCTATACTTCTTGTGTTTATCGATAGTTGATGAAGCATAGAAGGCAGCCTTAAAATCATTCTCCCAAAATGATCTTCTTGAAGTTATTGGGTTCACAGTGTAAGTGCTCGAATGGTTCTACCTTGTTCTCTTTGATCTAGAAAGTAATCTCTTTCACATGCATAGACATGCTTCTCATGACACACTCCTTACTTTTCTTCCTCGGTCTTCTCTTTTATATTTGAGGTCTGACAATAGGAATAAGTACATCACGTGGGATCTTTCTTGTACCTCATACTATCCAGAAATGGTCTCTTGATATGTCTATAATCAGCATTAATTAATGTTAGAAGCATTAAATTTACCAAATATGACCGTTAGAATAATCTTAAGAATTTGAAAAAGTATGGAAGGATAAGCATAACTAGACTAGTAACGATATCCTTCACAACGGTAGGCTTTAATGGTAGGTGCACATCGGCAGCCTTCATCAACAACCTTCAATGGTAACCATCCATCAGTAACCTTCAATAGTAGCCCTCATAGGTAACCTTCCTAATAGAAGCCTTTCACTAGTGACCCTATATTGGTGACCTTTGCATCGGTGAGCTTGCATCGGTGACCTTTGCATCGGTGACCTTGGAATATGTGGCTTTTGTATCAGTGACCTTTGCATCAGTGACCTTTTCATCAGTGAACTTTGCATCAGTGACCTTTCCATCAGTGACCTTTTCATTTAGAGAAATTTTTAACTATGAGCTTAAACAAGAGAGCAGTGAGATTAAAAGTACACAGTTATTACCTTGATATAAATATGATTTTCACATAAATGATTATCCTGTAAGAAAAACAAGATGCTTTATATAAATGAAACATGATTTGGGATTTTCAAAATAGGTGAGTCTAACAATAATGATCAAATAATTTCCTTCAACAAAAATTCATGTATAAACAATCCCAATTAAAATTATATTGTGAGATAAACCCTTGTAATGATCATGATTTAGAATTTAAAATTTACCCATGAATCAATTGTCTATGTCAAATTTGAATCCACATAAAACAATTAGAAATAAAACATAAGATAACATGAATTCATTATACACAAAATAGTATAATATCAAATAAAATAAAGAATTATTATAACCCAATGAATAGAAATTGAGTTAAGAAATTCTATACCACTTAGTAATTTTAAGTAAACTAAAAATTGATTAAATAATTAAAATTAAAACTCAAAATACTATGAATTATTATGGAATCATGATATTAAATGTCAAAGGGGTAGTATATGCACCATATAAAATAAATTAGGTGAAAAAAATACAATATGGTTCAATGAAGAGAAATTTAGATGAAGTCTGTTTATACTTAGAAATATTCAAACCAAATCATATTAGAAGAAATAATTCAAATTGAAAAATAAAATACCATGACTTATTAAGTATTAATTATATTATTTGTGTAACATGTTGTCAATACACCACATAAAATAATATGATGCATATCATACAAATATTCCTCGATAAAAGGAAATTGATAAAGAATCACTTACCACACACTTCCTTTTAATTGAACATGATTTAAAATCTTTTGTAAAGGTTTTAAACATGTAATTAACTTATAATATAACCATATTTATAATATCATATATTATACTTTTATAACTTCTTATCACCTGTTTGTCAAAAATATTTTATTATTTTCATTGTTTCCAGTGTTAATTTCCTTGTTTTCTCATTCGTGTTATGTCATGAATGTTCTGGTACTTATATATATTATATATTTTCATAATATCTAGAATAATACTCATGAAATAATTATAATATTTATAAATCAAATATACATTAATGAAAAATCATGAAATATGGTTTTTATAAATTTTTTACATTGTAAAAGTGGAGATAGTAGGATGTACCTGCACATAAGTAACATTTCCAATTTTCAATGATCAATATTGAGAGGATGTAAGTAAAATTTTATATTTCTATAATGATCATAATATCATAAAAGACATATTTTAAAAAAAATATTATTATATATATCATCCATGTTCTATGGGTATGAAAAGAGAGTAACATTTCTTTGTAAAAGCGGTAGTCCACACGTACATGAACGATGTTATCACATTTAAGTGGGTAAAAAGGTAATAAAAAAATGATATATATTAGCATTTATGAATGATAAATATTTCATTAATATAATAATTATTACATGAATATCACATATATTCATTAAATTTATCTTTATTACCATCCATATAAAGAAATAGTAAAAAAACACGTCACTTCACAAGGCAGTAGTTCATCATACACATGAGCAATGTTATCTTATCACCTATGGAAAGGTATGTAAAAAAGGAATATATGATACATTAAATTCATATGAATAATTATTTTATAAATATAATATAGATAATTTATATACTTAACAATACCCAACTATGAGATATGGTAATGAAAAAAATAATGACATCGGTTCACAGGGTGGTATTCCTTTGTACACATGAATGATGATTTCGTAACACATTTAATAAATGTTGGGATTATTATAGGTCATTAACAGAAAAAAAATATCATTGTATTTAAAAAAATATTATATAGGCATGGTTTAATAGTAATTTAAGTAGGAGGAGGAAGAAATAAAATCAAAACACTCGATGAGTAAGGTTACCTCTTCATCGAGTAACCACGTTATGTTTACACCAAAAACCTCCCTAGGATGGATTTATTCCAAAACTAATGACTCTAGAATGAGATAAGAGAAGTTATGATGTGATTTTAGTTGGTATTTTCTGAACCAAAATGGTTTAAAGGTTTTAATAAGATAGGATGGGTGGCCTTTTATAGGTGAGGTGAGTGACAAATTTGTAATTTTTTAAAAGAAAAAGGATAATTATGTTTCTCAGATGCCAAAAGGGTCCAAAGTAGAGTATTATAGAGTATAATAAAATATAAGGTATAAATATTTCCATATAATATATTTTATATTAGTTTTAGTTTATTTTAATCCTTATATTTTAAATTTAAACCCTGGTAAATCTATTTTCACCTTAACTGCGGTAAATAATTTTTACTATTCTCACTATTCATTTTGGTTAAAAAATTATGTTGGCCATTTTAGGTAATTTAAATTATTATGATTCCAAATATTTAATCCATTTATCAAAATTCAATTCATATTAATGGATAATTTTAATTTAAAATTAATCCCACATACATTATAATAAATTAGGGTTTCGAAGAGAAAATGTTCAAAAGTTTATAATATTTTAATATCAAAATTCAATATGAAAATGATTCAAATGAACTATATTGGACTAATTTATATATAATTGAACTAATTTTACTTTAAATATAATTTAACTTTATATATAATTAAAATGAAAAGATAGTTTTCAATTAAGATTCAATATTTTTCACTATTCATCAAAAAAAATTAGAAAAATCTAAATAATTCACCATATGATAATTTTGATATTATGATTCTAGAAAATAAGTTTATTTTTTCAAATAAATTTAATGAATTTTGTAAAAATTAATTTTTAATTATGTGCATAAAGGAAAACTAAACCATCTTTTAGAAAAAATAGAGTTTTTTAAAAAATATATATTCTTCTTATAAATGATTCTTATTTTTTATAGTAAATGATTGAAAATTTATTTTTCAAAATTTTAAAACCATATAATTTTCATAATTTATTTAGTTCTATTCTTACAATCCAATTTAATAGATATTTTTAAAGGTACATCATATTGTGCTTCATTGAGATTTAGGTTGTGTATTCCATAAGCGATCAATGTTTATAAATTTAAAGAAATATATTTCATGGGTTTTATAAACTCAATTTTCATGTCACATACTATTATTTTATAATTTATAATTGTTAAAAAATATATTGAACAACTTTATTAATAATTAATATAAATCTATTATAATTAAGAAATTCCTATATAAACACTCACTCTAGTTAAATAATGAGGATGATGTAAGAATGTTATTGGACATATTATATGTTGCAGATATTATTTAAAAAAGAAATAATTTAGTTACTTTTTCATTCTTTAAATAGATCCTGGAAAAAGAGTTTTAAATGACTGATATTAGAGAGATGGAAAACTTCTTAGTTATAGTGGTTATTTAAATAGATGGTGGAATTTTTATTTCCCATTTAAATTATTCTAAATATATTTTGAAGATGTTAAACAAGAAAAATTACAATCCCATGACAACCCCATATTAAGAACTATTGTAATTATGATAAAATGATACAAGATATTTTAATCCTAACTATTTAAAAGTCTACATAGAATATTGAGTTATATAAATAGCACCAGACCTTATATTCTTAATGGGTTAAGTCTCATCTATAGATATATAGAGACTATTTTTCTGGCACATATGAGTGATAAAATAGAATTATTTGGAACATTTAAGGTAACATTAATAAAGTTATGTTTTATACATCCCCAAAATATAACAATATTGTTTGATATTCAGATATTGACTGGTGAATAAACCTTTACAAAAGGAAGAGTAAAATGAGATTGTTTTTTTGGTTAAATAATGTTCATATATTCCTCCATGAAAAAATCAATTATGAAATTATCACTATATGATGTTGATTATATTTCTATTAACTCGGTTATTTTCTATATAATATAGATCCGAAATATGCTATAATATTTTGTAATATTCACAAGAAAAAACTAATAATATCTTTATTGACAATTATTTAATGAATTATTTGGGCAAAAATATATAAAAGAAGAAGATACATTGATATGAAGTTAAATTTTATTAGATATAATGTTAATAATATATAATTTGAACTTATTTCCACCAAAAAATTGAATTTTTTACCAATATCATCATGAAACATATTATGAATGATGTATTTTTCTAGAAAAAAATTACTTGTGATGAATGGAAAACATGTTTAAGGAGGAATTCTGAATAAAATTTTATTTTATTCTATATGAAAACACTATTTAACACAATGATAGAGGTTGGGATACTTTACAATTGGTATCTTCTCCTTTTTGTCATTGGGGGTTACAAATAACATGTTGTAACAAATCAATGGATTATTTTCCATATTCATTTTTTTTATTTGATTTTTTTATGATTTCATCCATTAAAAATGGTTTTTTATATGATTTTTAAAATAATATGAGTGATAAAATAAAATTGTTACTTTTCTTTTAGAATCACTGTAATTTTTCTTATGATCACCCCTTCATTTTATTTTATTTTCAAAATACACCCTCAAGATTTAGCTTTCATCCATCTGGAAAACCATATAATTGATTGCCTTAACTAATTTCATGGTGGGGAACATAGATGAAGGATACGTGTTACTTCATTTCAAAGAAAATAATGATTTATTTTTGTTTATTTCAACAAAGTAATAATTGTTTTTGGACACTCGGAAAAGGTACTTATATTGTCACCATTATCACAATATGATTTCATTTCAATGGTTATACTTATTTGGGATATATGTGAATACTTTATGGTTCATACATTATAATATTAGTTGAATCTTTTAATTACTTGTTTTTTTTCCTAAACAAAAAATACTTTTCCACCGGCATATTTTTCATAAACTTCAGTAAACAAATATTGTGTTTTGATTGACATAATATGGGTGATTACTTAATCATTTTTGATTAAAAATGAAATGTATATATTATTTTAGTAAATTAAATAAAAGTATTTCTTAGAATTTTGTTTGAAATTATGTTGATGTGGAATCTTAATCCATCTTTTATGGGCCCTCATGATTTATTTGGTGGATAAATAGTGATTCAAGGACCACTGAGAAGGAATTTTTAGCTGGGCCTTCCACTATTACAAACTATATATTTTAAAAGATAATGAATAAAGTTGGTTAATTATCCTTTTGAGAATCTAAACTAGTGAAGGACACTTTTAAAGTCCCATCAACTTAAGGGGATACATAAGGGGATCCCGATGACTTTGTTATATTTGTGGCTAAAATGATTCCTAATATTATTTAATGTTCCAAAATCGAAATAACTAAGGATATAGAAATCAAATAATCATACTCGTTCCTCTTATATCCATGAAGTATGAAGGGTTTCACTATATCACATAGGGATATGATAACTTTTTGTTTTATTACATCATCTTTTAACTCAGATGAAATATCATACTCTTAGACTATGAGTATATATAGTGGAATAATAATTAAGGGATTCACTAACTATAATAATATCATTTGAAACATTAATGATTCCTTCAATGGCCTTGAAGGTAGGGATAAATGGTATGAATAACTTAAATAAGTTTATTGATTTTATTTTGGTGACCTCAACTATATGTGAAAATCACTTACTCAAAAAGCCTATTTTCAAGGGAAAGAATCCATTAATTGAAGAAATTAGTTTTAAAATGAGTATCAAGAAATCCCTCTCTCATAGATATTATTTTTCAATAAAAAATTTATTATCCATAACAAAAAACATAAGTCTTCCCAAGACATAGTCGTGGCCATTAAAAGTTGAAAATAAAATGAGATATGCAAGGATAAAGTGAATTTATTCATTCAAAACTATTCAATTCTACAAAAAATGTGTGTATATGATAAATATACCTTTGTCAAAAAGATATAAATCGGTTCAATTACATTTTATTGATATAAATTCATAAATTATTGATGATATTTTTAGAAAAATTAACTAAAATCATCTAAGGATAGTTGTTAGTTCCAATTAACACTTTAAGTTCAAAATATTTTTCTTGAAACTTCAATTCATTTAGTTAAAATTGATCCATAAAATAGGAAATATGAGTGATCATGTAATTAGTAGAAAATTTTACTATGCTCTTAAAAATAAATCCAAAAAATATATTCATGAAACACATCAACATGTGTTTTTTCCTCATTATGAAATGAAAAAATATGTTACAAAATAAAAATCCACCTAAAACCCAAGTATATAAAAATTATTGAGTTGTTCCCATATAAAATAATGAAATTATTTGATTATTTTTAATATAAAATGAAAATCCTAAAATAAATAATCTTTGTAACACCCCAAGCTTCCACGGTATGTTTCCCTTTGAATAATGCAATAGCTTGCATTGTATGCAGCTTCGAGATTCTAACACACCGCGACCAATCAAACTAGCCGTTATGAATAATAATACCCAATTTTTGAAATTTTATAAATTTTATTTTTCAAAATAGACTTCAATTTTGAATTCCAAATATCGAAATTAGCTTAGGGTTAATTTTTGGTATTTTTCTGAAAACTTTCAATTTTTGATGAAGAGTGAAAAACACTGCGTTATTGGTTAAAACTGACTTTTTGTTTAAATAATTATTTATTTTATTTACATTTATTTTATTTCAAAGTAGATACATAATACCTATATAAGTTCAATGTAATTCATTGGAGTTATTTTATAATAAGTTTAGATATATAAAAATTTTATTGAACTTTTTTCCGTCTTTTACCCACCTCCTAGGAGCATTTGAAAATTTTCATAAAACATAATTTTACCACTTCTGTGAGTTGAATTTCAAAAATATGAGAGATTTGGTTAATATCAGTAAGTAAAATTTGGATCAATAAGATGAAAATATTTTTTGGTGAATAGTAACTTTTGACTTTTATTTACCACAGTTAAAAGTAAAGAGGGTAATTAAGGGTAGAAATGATATCATAATTACCCTAAAACATGTCCTAATTCTATTTTATAAGTACAATTAGACCAAAAACAACCTTAGGAATAAAATATGACCCCTTTTGGTCAATTGGAATTAGATTAGGACATTTATTATTATTTTATTTAAAGAAGTGTGAAAAGAGTAAAATTCAAAGTTTAATAACTAAACCATTTTTAATATAGGGTTACACACAATATAAATTCAACTATAAATATTCATTATATATATAAACATATTTAATACATAATAATATTTTATTTATAATTTTTATACATTATATATTTTATTTTATTTATGACACAATAATGATGCAGTAATCACCTTAATAATGAAATATTAAAATAATTGATATTATAAATATCCAAATAAATGTAATTTGAGACTTTATATGAATTCAAATAATATTATAGGTTAATATGAAATCTTAGGATTGATTAAATAATTTTTTTTAAGTAATCATGTTGTTATGATTTTCAAAAAAACAAATACTAAATAGTGTCAAAATTGACATAATTGAGTTTTTAAAACAAACACTATATTATTAATTGATATAATATTCCTAAAAATCTATGGTTCATATAAAGAACTTATATAAGGTTATATATATATTAATAATGAACCACATGGGGTTATCTTGTCTTGCTATATTAATTTTATTAACTATATAATATAAAAATACAAAGAGACATAGAAAATGTCAAACTATTTAACTAAGAGTTAAATCTAAAAGATAATGTTAATATGGTGACCTAAACATTCCAAAACCAATTGGTTGAGATTTTTTCGACCCATACCCACATTATCCTCAATATAAATCATTTTTGGATCCATTATAAACTGAAAATTATTTTATTATAAAATAATATTTCATGCTTTTCCTAAAGTGACCCTCACCTCTCTTATAAAAGGGTACTTCCCGTTATCTTAACATCACACATCCAAAGCCATTTGGCTCAGACAAACCCTGACCAAATTTCCTCCAAAATTTCCTCCCTTCATTATAGAGGCCTTCCCTTGGTCTTAAATCCAACCTAAGGATCCCTTTTGATCAAATCAAAAGAAAGAACCCAAAGAAGAGGTAAATATTTTATCACCTCTTTCAAGTTCTTTTCTTCTTCCACTTCCTCTTTATTTGTTGTTTCCATTATAAAATAACAACTCCAGTATCTTATAAATTTTTTGATGTTATTATAAAAATGGTACAACCATATTCATTATTTTGTTCATCATATGAATGACAAAGTCACCATACGTGCGTACGTACGGCTTACCATCTCCACGTCGTGGTGTAGTTTTTTATTCAAACACTTCATTATTTTAATGGGTATAATAATGAGTATAAAAAATATAAATAATAAATATAAAATGTTAATGATTATTTATATGGGATATATCATCCAATTACATATGATTTCACCATCAATATAGTGTCATTGTCACTCGTGCGTACGTACTAGTTATCGTATTCACGAACGCAATGAGATTCATTCCCCATCATAATAATTCAAGAATAATTTTCATTTTATGATTAAAAATAATTTTTAAGAATTAATATCATTCTATATATGAATAAAATACATATTATCCATAACAAACATGGCTTATATAACCGAGCATATAAAGGAAAATGGATCAGTTAACACCCACAACGATGATACTACTAAAATATTATTAACACAGCAATATTATAAGATCATATATGATATCATATTTATGTATATAATTATTTTATAATTTAATTAGAATGTTTTAAATATTATATAGGAGGTTAACATACCATCGACTAAGTAAAAGTACAAGGTAAGGGTTAATTTCATAATCTCTTTATTATCGAAGGTTATTTTTACGTAAGTATCTACTGGGACCTCTTTATCATCCACATCCATTTTTCTTAAAAATGTATTCCAAAACATTTTCACTATTTACTAGACTAAGAGTTAAATTCATTTATACAATTTTTTGACTTTTTATAAAATGTTTTGAAAGTAATCTTTTCATCATTTTCCAAACAAGGTACTTTATGACCTTTATGACTAAATTAAGGTAAGAATGTCTTTTTTTAACTTATATGGTGTCTATGGCTATTTTCTGCCATTATAACATCATTTAATATTCACATAAAAGATTAAAAGAATATTTTACAAATAAATTTTTTCTTTTATAATTATATGTTTTTTAATTATTTCAAAATATAAAGAGATATTTCTCTACCAAAAAGTTTTTATTTCATCTATGTCAACATCCTTTGATGGATTTTAAGATTGTTTGAAGTTGATTTATTATGATAAAAAACTTCCATTTTGTATTGAAAATTTTGTGATATGTTTGACTGTGGATGTATTATTTTTATACCATTCATGGTTTATAGATAAATTATTAAAATTTCTTATGCTAGATTTAATACGAATGTTTATGTTATGTTTAAACCTTTTCATATGAGTAATTCATTGGACTTAGTAAGTGATGGGTGGAGCCCACTATAGCTCCTCGATGCATTGGTAGGTATCGTGAGACAAACTAGTGTCTTGGTATAAGGCCTTGAAAAATATTATTTTTAGTCTTGGCACAAGGCCTTGACTATGTGGTTATGAAGTCTGGCATTATGCATTCCATCATTATGAAAGTGGCTATTGATTATGCATGTGATTATCCAACTAGTAGAATATCTATGTGAATAAGTAAATGGATTTATTTGATTTTATCTTTTCCATATTATGCTAAAATTTAAGTTTAAAAGGATCTTATTTTTGTCTTATACATTTCTTTAAATGTTAATGCTTATTTATGAATGTTTATGCTATATTGTTATCTTTACTGAGCATCTGAGCTCACCCCTTTCTATGTTTTATTTTTCCCATGATGTGAAGAAATATTTTATGTTTGACCTTCAGGGATAGTCTAAGGATATAATTGTGTTCAATGGGGAAAAAATGTTGTTGATGTTTTTATTTCATGATGTATTGTAAAACTTATGAATGTATCTAGTACTTCCAAGGCTACGAAATGGATCGGTCTTTCAGGACATGAGTCCTTGTATCATGCCAATGTTATGTAATAATGCACTGACTCTGGGAAACTGTTTTGGGGCATTACAGTTTGTATCAGAGGAAGTTTAGTACAAACCATAGAAACTAGATTTAGATAAACTCTAATTAGAGAACATTACCCTAAGATAGACTTTGAGGTTTTGTTTAGAAGAACTTCCTAGAATTTTGGTAATGTAGAGATTTTTTGTATTTTCCAAGAAATACATCCCTGTCTTTATACGAGTAGGTAGAGGTGGCTTTGGCACAGATGTACCTATGAGTGAAAACTCCGACAAGGAGTTTCGGGCTTGACCCAGGGTATCCTGGTACACGACAACGGGTCTTGCTACACTCTTGGTTACGACACTCTTGGGGTATATTCTTAGGATAATTCAAATTTTATTTACAAACCATTATGAAGAATTTATGAGTATATACCTACTCAAAGAAAACATTTTTTTTATGATTATGGATTATATCCATAAATTTTTCAATTTAGGTTAAGTGTTCTACAAGTTTGGAATTATTTATTGTGATTCATAAACTAGTCTAGTGTATGCCATTGTTTAGAAATGGAGCCCAGTGGAAGGAATGAAAACTCTATCAATGCACGTAATCCATGTAGGGATTTTTCTCCTACTCAAGATAATTATAATAGAGCTGGTGATGCTACTGGTGCTAATCAGTTTATCACCATATTGGGACAACTCACTCAGGTTATGAATAATAAACTTGCCCATATAGAGCACCCTGATCCACAACACGTAGGATCAATGTTAGAACACTTCATGAGGCAAAAAACACTAACATTCAATGGTAGTACAAATCCATTAGTAGCTGAGCAATGGATAAATTCCTTAGAGAAAATATTTCATGATTTGGGGAGTAGCAAAAGGGAAAAAGTTTTCGTGGCAGTTTATTGCCTAACAGGAGATACAGATCAATGGTGGTCATTAATCCAAAACACCAAGGAAGATGAATAAGTATCGAACATGGAATGGATGGAGTTTAAAGATATTTTCTTAGAAAAATACTTTCCTTATGACCATTGATCAGATATGGAAAGGAAATTTCTGAGTCTAAGGAAAAAGGAGGATGAGAATGTCGCAAAGTATGAGGCTAACTTTACAAGGTTAGAAAGGTATGCAGCAGATTATATATGTAACCCAAGGAGTAAGATTAATCGATTCTCTAATGGGTTAAAACCATTTCTATATCAAACATTAGTCTCACAATCCTTCTCATCGTATGAAGATATTGTCTCATGCGCTATCAAGATAAAAAAAGAATTCTCTAAGTCTTATGAATTCAAATCAAAGAAAGAGAAGAGTAGATATGCTGATCACTTTGGAAATGGAAATAAGGGGAAGAAGGGAAAATTTGAATATCCATCCTGTAGTAAATGTGGGAAGAAACACACCGGTACTTGCTTAAAGGAAATGGGAGTCTGTTACAATTGTGGTGAAAAGGCCACCAAGCTTGTGATTGCAAGGGAAAGAAAGAGGTTGTCAATGTTGAATGCAACAATTATAGATAAAAGGGACATTATATAAATGAATGTCTTATGATCCAAGGGAACTTACCTCAAAAAAGGACAAGATATAAATGCCAAGCATATGATATCACTACTGCTGAGGTTGAAGCTCTGAAATACATGGTGGCAGGTAATTTAATGGTTTCCTCAAGTTTAGCCAATGATTTATTTGATTCTGTAATATTTCATTATTTCATATCTTCCTAGTTTGCTAAGAAAATTAGATATTTTCAATTTGACTTAACAATGGAGTTGTCAGTCAAAACTCCTAAGAGAAGTATCATCATAACAAAGTTTTGTGAATCAATTCCCATTAGGGAATATAAATGTTCTTTATCTGCTGATCTCATCGTCATACCCATGATTGAATTTGATATAATCCTCAAAATGGATTCGATTTCGGACCATGATGTGAAAATTTATTATAAGAAGGTGGTTACAATTTTCGATGATGATAAGGAGTGCCTTATCTTTAGAGCAGAAATGTCACCACCTGGTTATTATCTAGATCCACCCCTATAAGCTCTACTAAATTCAATTATTGGGGAGGAAAAGAATGAAATAATTGTGGGTGAGGAAAAAAATGTTTGAATAGAGGACATACCTATTGTGCAAGAATATATTGATGAGTTTCTAGAGGATTTACCTAGACATCCTCCAGAATGAGAAATTGAGTTTTCTATTGATTTAATTCCTGGTTCAAGGCCCATACCGAAGACCCCTTATAGAATGGCCACTATGAAATTAGTGGAACTAAAGAAACAACTAGAGGAATTGAGTAATAAGGGATTTATTCATCCTAATTTTTCTCCATGGGGATCCCATGTCTTTTTTGTTAAGAAGAAAGATAGATCTATGAGGTTGTTCATTGACTACAGGGAGATAAATGCTATAACAATAAAGAACAAGTATCTCATACCTCGCATTGATGATTTATTTGACCAACTTCATAGAGATCAATATTTTTCAAAGATTGACCTTCAATCTGGATATCATCAGTTGTCTGTGAAGAAGGAATACATTCTAAAAATAGCATTTTGAACCAGGTATGGGCATTACAAGTTTACAGTAATGCCTTTTGGATTGACTAATACTCCCTCTGTCTTCATGGATCTAATGAATAGAGTTTTCAAGGAATATCTTGATAACTTTGTAGTGGTATTTATTGATTATATCTTGGTATAATCCAAAAGCTATGAAGATCATGAGAATCACTTGTGCATTATTCTAAAGACTCTTAGAAGAAATGAATTACATGGGAAGTTTAGAAAGTGTAAATTTTTTCTTCAACAGATTTCTTTTCTTGGTCATATTGTCTCTAGGGATGGAATATTTGTTGATACTTCAAAGACCAAGTCAATACAAGAATGTCCGGAACCAATGAGTATAACTGAGGTATGCGGTTTTATTGGTTTAGCAGGTTATTATCAATGTTTCATCCAGAATTTTTCCTAATTGGATAACCCATTAACCAAGATCACACATAAAGGGGTTAAATTTCTTTTTGGAAATAAGAGTGTGAATAATATTTTGAAGAATAGAAGAAAATATTAGTTAATACACCTATCTTGACTCTACCATCAGGGAACGATGGGTTTGTTATTTATTGTGATGCTTCAAAGAAAGGCCTTGGTTGTGTCCTTATGCAGAATGATATATTTATTGCCTATGCATCACGACAGCTAAAAATTCATGATCAAAACTATCCCACTCATGATCTTGAGTTATCAGTTGTAATCTATACTCTGAATATATGGAGACACTATCTCTTTGGTGAAAAATGTGATATTTATACTAATCCCAAGAGTTTGAAGTATATTTTCTCAAAAAAAGAACTCAACATGAGGCAAAGGAGATGGCTTGAACTACTCAAGTATTATGATTGCAAAATACACTACCACCCGAGGAAGGAAAATAAGGTTGCAAATTCATTGAGTAGAAAGGATCGTGGAGTTTTTAAAAGATGAAACTTGAAAGGGATTCTATTTTCATGGATCTGGTAATGATGGATATGGGAATAACCATGGAAGGTGAAACACCAATATGTTTTTAAATGGTTTCCAAACCATCTTTACTAGAAAGGATAAAAAGTTCTCAGACTAATTATGAGGATTTTCAAAATAAGATTAAAGTTGTAAATAATGGGAGATTGAGTGACTTCGTATATAAAGATGGAATTTTGAAATTTGGGAAGAGACTTTGTGTTCCTGATATACCTGATCTAAAAAGAGAATTTTTGGATGATTCTCATAGCTCCAATTTCTGTATACACCCTCGGAGCACCAAGATGTATAGAGATTTGAAGGAATATTTTTGGTGGGAAAACATGAAGATGGAGATTGCTGATTTTGTGTCAAGATGTATGGTTTGTCAACAAGTGAAAGCTAGAAGACAATATCCTGGAGGAGTCATGCAAACTTTTCCCATACCTGAGTGGAAATGGGAAAATATTATGATGGAATTTGTCATGGGGCTACCAAAGAATCCTAGAAGGAATGATGCAATATGGATCATTGTTGATCGGATTACCAAGTCAGCACATTTTATTACTATAAGAGAAGATTTACCACTTGAACATCTAGAAATACTATATATTAATGACGTTGTAAGAATCCATGGTGTACCCCTATCGATTATTTCTGATCGCAATCCCCGTTTTACATTAAGATTTTGGAAAAATCTTCAGAAGGCCTTGGATTCTAAACTTTGTTTGAGAACTACCTACCACCCTCAAATTGATGAAAAAATAGAACAGACTATTCAAATATTAGAAGACATGTTGATATCTTGCTCACTTGACTTTCAAGGTATGTGGGATCAATATTTACCTCTGGTAGAATTTTTCTATAACAACAGCTTTCATTCGAGAATTCAGATGGCACCATATTAAGTGTTATATGCAAAGATATGTCGCACACCAACTTGTTGGGATGATGTTGGTGAAAGAAAACTTTTAGGCCCAAAACTTGTTGAGGAAACGATGGAAAAGGTGATGGTTATCCAAACCCACATAAAAGCAGCTCAAAGTAGGTAGAAGAGCTATGCCAATAACCGAAGGAAGGATTTGGAATTTCATGTAGGAGATCATGTTTTCTTGAAGGAATCTCCATGGAAGGGGGTTATACGATTTAGTAAGAAGGGTAAATTAAGTCACAGGTATATCAGAACTTTTGAAATTCTTTAATGAATTGGGGCTATAGATTACTATTTGGCAATGGCGCCAAGTCTCTACAAAGTTCACGATGTGTTCCACGTATCACTGTTGAGAAAATACATGCCTGACCCAATGCATGTACTCACCTATGAGGAAATTGAACTGGAACCTGATTTGTCTTATTGAGAAGAGTCTAATAAGATTCTTGATACCAGAGAACAAGTGTTGAGAAACTGGAAAACATGTTTGGTAAAATTTCTATGGACAAACCATAAGATTGAAGAGGCAACGTGGGAACCAGAGAAACTTATGATGAAGAACCATCCAAATCTTTTTTTTGGTAGTATTTTAGAAATTTCTAGGATATAATTATATGAAGGAGGTAATAATATAACATCTCAAGATTCCACGTTATGTTTCCCTGTGAATAATTAAATAGGTTGCATTCTACGCAACTTCAAGATTCTAACACCACGACCAATCAAACTAGTCGTTTTGAATAATAATACCCACTTTTTGAAATTTTTATAAATTTTATTTTCCAAAATGGACTTCATTTTTTAATTTGAAATTTCAAAATTAGCTTTGGGTGAATTTTGGGTATTTTTCTAAAAACATTCAATTTTTGATGAATAGTGAAAAACACTGTGTTATTAGTTAAAACTGAATTTTTATTTAAATAATTATTTATTTTATTTAAATTAATTTTATGTCAAAATAGATACATAATATCTATATAATTTCAATGTAATTAATTGGAATCGTTTTATAATAAGTTTAGATATATAAAAAATTTATTGAACTTTTTACCATCTTTTACCCACCTCCTAGGAGCATTTGCAAATTTTCATAAAACATAATTTTACCACTTTTGTGAGTTGAATTTAAAAAATCTGAGGGACACGGTTAATATCAGTAAGTAAAATGTGGTTTAATAAGATGAAAATAATTTTTGTGAATAGTAACTTTTGACTTTTATTTACCACGGTTAAAAATAAATAGGGTAATTAAGGGTAAAAATGATATCATAATTACCCTAACACATGTCCTAATTCTATTGGATAAGTATAATTAGACCAAAAACAACCTGAGGAATAAAATATGATCCCATTTGGTCCACTTGGATTAGATTAGGACATTTATTATTATTTTATTTAAAGAAGAGTTAAAAGAGTTAAATTCTAAGTTTAATAACTAAAACATTTTTAATATAGGGTTACACACAATATAAATTATACTATAAATAATCATTAGAAATCTAAAAATATATCATATATAATGATATTTTATTTATAATTTTTAGTCATTAAATAATTTAATTTATTTATGACACAATAATGATGCAGTAATAACCTTAATAATGAAATATTAAATTAATTGATATTATAAATATTCAAATAAATATAATTTGAGACTTTTTATGAATTAAAATAATTTTCTAGGTTTATATAACATTTTAGGATTGATTAAATATATTTTTTTTCGAAGTAATAATGTTGTTATGATTTTCAAAAAAATCAAATATTAAATAGTGTCAAAATTGACATAATTGAGTTTTTAAAACAAATACTATATTATTAATTGATATAATATTCCTAAAAATATAAGGTTCATCCAAATTAATTATATAAGGTTATATATATATCAATAATAAACCACATGGTGTTCGTTTGGCTTGTTATAGTAAGTTTATTAACCATATAATATAAAAATTCAAAGAGACAAGGTAAATGTCAAACTATTTAACTAAGAGTTAAATCTAAAAGATAAGGTTAATATGGTTGCCTAAACCTGTCCAATACCTATTGGTTGAGAGGTTTTCAACCCATCCCCACCTATTTCTAGAAATAAATTATTTTGGAGCCATTAGACACCGAAAATTATTTTATTATAAAATAATATTTCAAGTTTTTTCTAAAGTGACCCTCTCCTCTCTTATAAAAGGGTACTTCCCCTTATCTTAATTTCACACCTACAAAGCCATTTGGAATGGCCAAACCCTGCCCAAATATCCTCCCAACTTTACTCTATTCATCCTAGAGGCCTTCTCAGAAAACCAACCTAAGGATCCCTTTTGATCAAAACAAAAGGAATAACTCAAAGAAGAGGTAAATATTTCATCACCTCTTTCAAGTTCTTTTCTTATTCCACTTTATCTTTATTTTTTGTTTCTATTATAAAATAATACATCAAATATATTATATATACTGTTATTTTATTATAAAAATGATATAATCATATTAATTATTCTATCCATCATATGAATGACAAAGTCACCATACGTGTGTACATACGGCTTACCGTCTCCACGTCGTGGTGTAGTTTGTTATTCAAAAACTTATTTATTTAGATGGGTATAATAATGAGTATAAATAATTTAAATAATTAATATAACATGTTAATTATTCTGTATATATGATATACCATCCAATTATATATGATTTCACCATCAATATAATGATATCGTTGCCCATACGTAAGTATGGATTATCGTCTCCACGAACGCGATGAGATTCATTACCCATCATAATAATTCAAGAATAATTTTCATTTTATGATTAAAAATAATGTTTAATAACTTAATATCATTCTTGATATGAATAAAATACATCCTATCCATAATAAACGTGGCTTACCTAACTGAGCATATAAAGGAAAATAGATCAGTTAACACCCGAAACGATGATACTACCAAAATATTATTAACAAAGAAATATTATAAGATCATATATGATATCATATTTACATATATGATTCTTTTATAATTTAATAACAATGTTTTAACTATTATACAGGAGTTTAACATACCATCAACTAAGGAAAAGTACAAGGTAAGTGTTAATTTCACAATCTCTTTATTATCCGAGGTTGTTTTTACGTAAGTATCTATTGGGACCTCTTTATCATCCACATTCATGTTTCTTAGAAATGTATTCCAAAAAATTTTAATATTTACTAGAATATGTTTTAAATTCATTTATATCATTTTTTTACTTTTTATAAAATGGTTTGAAATGAATCTTTCCATCATTTTCCAAACAAGGTATTTTATGACCTTTTCGACAAAATTAAGGTAAGAATGTATTTTTTTAACTTATACGGTGGGTGTGGCTATTTTCTGCCATTATAACATTGTCGAAGCTTCCCATAAAAGATTATAATAATTTTTTCAAAAATAAATTTTTTCTTTTATAATTATATTTCTTTTAAATGATTTCAAATTAGAAAGAGATATTTCTCTACAAAAAGTTTTGATTTCATCTATGTAAATATCCTTTGATGGATTTAAGCTTGTTTGAAGTTGATTTATTATGATACAAATCTTCCATATTGTATTGAAGGTTTTATGATATGTTTGACTATGGATGTGTTATTTTTATACCATTCATGGTTTATGGATAAAGTATTTACATTTTGTATTCTTGTTTTAATATGAATGTTTATGTTATGTTTTAACCTTTTCATATGAGGAGTGCATTGAACTTAGTAAGTGACGGGTGGAGCCTGCAATAGCTTCTCAATGCATTGGTAGGTCTCATGAGACAAACAGATGTCTTGTCATAAGGCCTTGAAAAAATATTATTTGTAGTCTTGGCACAAGGCCTTGACAATGTGGTTATGAATTCTGGTATTATGCATTCCATCATTATGAAAGTGGCTATTGATATTGCATGTGATTATTCGACTAGTATAATATCCATGTTAATAAGTAAATGGAATTATTTTATTTTATGTTTACCATATTATTCTGAAGTATAAGTTTAAAAGGATTTTTTTAGTCTTATACATTGCCTTAAATGTTTATTCTTATTTATGAAAGTTTCTGCTATATTATTATCCTTAATGAGCATCTGAGCTCTCCCATTTCTCTGTTTTATTTTTACCAGGATGTGAAAAAATATTTTATGGTTGACCTGTAGGGATAGGATAAGGATATAAGTTTGGTCAATGGGTACAAAATGTTGTTGATGTTTTTATTCCATAATGTAATGAAAAACTTATGAATGTATCTAGTATTTACAAGGCTACTAAATTGATCGGTCTTTTGGGACATGATTACTTGTATCATTCCAATGTTATGTAATAATACACCGACTCTAGGTAATTGGGTTCAGATCGTTACAATCTCTCATATAATTTTTTATGAGATTACTAATAATAATAATGATATCCATGTTCCCTATGAGTATGAGGCCTCGTCTCTTACTGAGAGTGACCAGTTATAGACTATATGAAATTATTGTATGAGTCCTACAAAATCAATTGGGTTTGGATATACCCTATCAATATCTTTATAATTAAATTTTTAAACATTGTATTTAGTTTTATCTACAATTATTTCCGTTTTCACCTATAATTTCTTATAACCTGTGTCATTACCCTACCATACTAGGAACCCCACTTGGGAAAGTAATGAAAAGAAGAGTGATCCCGAAGGATTGTATCTAATAGTTCCTAGTATATAGACTATCATCAAGGATATAAAACTTGATAATGGGAGTAATTACCCTCATATTACCCAAAAATAAATAAATAGACTACCAGTAAACACTATAATAAAAATATATATAATCAAAAATAATCTGACAATGCATGAATATGTCATGAAAGATAAAGTCCCAAGATAATATACTACTAAAGTAATAAGTAGATAATCAAAATCAAATTCCATACTCTATTATATTACTATCCATACTTATAACCAAAATCATCTTAGATAGCTAAAAACTATTTATATACAGGGTTGATCATAACATTTATACTCATTATGATTATACTTGGGACCTATCATGAAAATACTGATGAATTATTCTAATGGTCCAATGAATAAATAGTATAAAAATCTCTTATATCTTAGGGAGTGGAAGGAAGTATATTTTTCATGGGATGATTTAAATTTTTAGTTTTCTATCTATTTTATATTATAAATTATGTGGTAAGTGAAGAGTTAGGATCCAAATTCTCTTTGAAATGTTGTATTGAGTGTCTGGAAGGTTGATATTAGGTTTAAGGACCCACTTCTCTTTACCCCTAGTGTGTTCTCAGGCAATGAGTCTAGATATTGTAATTTTCAAGAGGCAATGAATTCTATAATATGGTATACAGTCACTCCATTTATGATTCCTATGTTCTTTGAGGTGGTGAGAAATATTTAGGGGATTAAGTGGATACATTATTAGATATTTTCATCTCAATAGGGTCTCTATCGGTGTTCCTTTAGGGTAAGTGTTATTATTGATGGATCACATGTGTCAGGAAATCGATGTTTTGACTAATTGGGAGTCTAACCTCAATATGTTTTCATCTAAATTATTATTGGGTACTAGTTCTTATACCCCCACAAAGATCGATTCCCTAGTGATATTTTCTCATGTAGTTCATGGACATTAAATGTTCTAGTTTCCAATCCTTATTGGATCCCAAAATAGCATTGAAGAAAAAATTTATTACTAGAACCAATAGTAGTAGTTTTTATAATAGGTGTATCATCTACATGTTCTATATGATTATATTACATTGAGAGGATATGGGGCTGGTAGAGGCCCTCCAAATTTTTTTCCCCATATCGTTTGAAAATAGGGATGACTGTTTCTATGGAAATAGTTAATAACAGTGAATAGATGTACCAATGTTTGAAGATTAATGATATGAATATTCTAGTTCCATAGTTTCTAGATATTGTTTGAGGTATATTCTATTTATCTTCAACCACATATTTTTTTATAAAATTCTTCCCTCATTTTTTTCACTTACCTTAGTTTTTTCCTTAGGACCTAATATGGAGAATATTCAATCTCTCAATTCCTTAACTAGAATAGCTAGAGGTTAGACGAGCCTACTTGATTTTGTTTATGGTTATTATATGATTATGGGGAAAACCAGTCATCTATGGATTTATTTCTACATAAAATTTAACCAAATGATTTCATTCTCAACCTCAAATTGATTTACTTAGTGTCCACATTTTTAATTTATTTTAGATAGGATTTGTGTTCTATGATGAGGAGGTCCATTATGAGATGTTTTTTAATGAGTAAGAGCATCTAATGGGACATATATGTTCAATGAAATATTTATATTAGTTATTATATTTTTAATTGGGTTTAGTGGAGTCATATGTGGTGGATTTTCCTATATCCTTGGGGGAGTTTATCAATGTTTTTACCAAGGAGTTTGTGGGTTTACCCCCTTGGTGCAACATTGAGTTGAAGATCGAGTTTCTTCCCATTACCTCTTTTATTTAAAGGGTACATTATTAGTTGGTGAATTTTGAGATTTGGGAGTTGATAATTTAGATTGATGATCTGATACAAAATGGATTCATCCAGCATAGTGTGTCACCATGGTGTGATCCTGTGTTATTTGATAATAAAGAAGAGAGAGGTTTAAAGTTTTTCATAGACTATCAGAGGTTAAATAAAGGGATGATCAAAAACTATAATTATCATCTAAGGATTGATTATATATTTAAAAAAATAATGGGATACACATAGTTTTTTAAGTTACATCTACCGTATAGATATCACTAACTGATATTTAGGATGGAGTACAACATAAAAAATACTTTTCAGTGTTGTTATGTGCACTTAAATTTCATGTTCATTTTTGTTAAATATCATGAAAAATATAATACATTTAATGTGAATAATGAAATATATGTTTTTTGAGTTGTTGTATAAATTTATAGTGATTTTCATCAATTAAATCCTCATATACATAAGGTTAGAGGAGGAGAAAACTGAGAAACTTAATGTTGTTTTATAGGTTCTTCAACATGATCGGATTTAGGGGAAGATGTTCATGCATAATTTTTAGATGTAGGAGGTGTAATTCCATAGACATTTAGTGTCTCAATAGAGAGTGGTAAAATAATTTTTTAATATTTAGTCCAATGTTTCTTGGGAAACACAAAATAATGTTGTCAAGTTTTTTAGTTTCCATGGTCTCATAGGATCTAAATTAACACCAATAGAGGTGGATGGAGTTTAATTGGAATTATGACTTTGATATCTCCTACACCCTAGGAAAGGGTAATTTAGTTTCATATGAATTGATTAGAAATTAATGGGGTTATGGTATTTTAGATTTCATATATAGTGACCTAGAATTGTATCAATGGAATTTCCCCACTAATTATATAATTTTGTCACATTTAGTGATATAGTATTATATAGATCACATACACTACATGATAAAACTAAAAACATTTAAGTATATTAATTTTAACATTATATTTATACAATAAATACATCAATAATAATTTAAAATATTACAATGGGGTAGAAATTTGAAAATAACATAACAATAATATAAAAAAATTTGATATTCTTCATCCACCAGAATAACCACACTCACAAACAATACTATAGAAATGAAATAAAATATTAGTAATGCATTATTCATATAGAAAATGAAAATATACATAGCATTAATTGAAACTATAAGTGAATTAATAATGAATGAATTATGAGGTGTTTATAGAAAGTAAATATCCCATATGACCATTTCAAATCTGACCGTTGGAATAATAATCCAACCATATGTACAATATTCTGATCATTAGGAATAGTAACTTAACTATTAGAATAGAATACTCAATTATGGATACATAAAATATTATTAACATAACACATAAAATGAAAATACGACATATTTATATTATGATACAAGTAAATAAAACATTTAAAAATGACAAAATAAGTGTTTATAATTTTTAAATTATTAATATTTCATTTGAATTTTTTTTTAAAATATATTATGTTTTAAAATAATTTTTTATTTTTAGAAAAAGGGTTTATAAATAATAATAATTTTTAATTGTAATTAAAGTATAATTTAGTGAGATATTATGTAATATTTTAAAGTGTTAGATAACTGATCATAATATTAAAATTGAAATTTTTCAAATTAAAAAGGATTTTAATTAAAAATTAATTTTCGTATACTCAAAAAATTATTTTCATAAAATAAATTAAAATTTTGGAATCTAAACATCAAAAAATGGTAAGGGAAATTTTTTTGGTATTTTTTATAAAATATTTTTTTTTTGTGAATGTTGAAATATAATAAAATACAATATTTGACATTATAAGTTAAATACTTGATTTAATGAATTTATGATGATTTCAGAACCCATTAGTTATAAATAAGATAGAAAATTTACTATATATAGTCACAATATTCATCATTATTGATAGTCTTGAGAAAAAATAATAAACTAATTGTTTCAATGGGGAAGAGATGACGAGGGGGACCCTTACTGAAGCGGGTCCAGTTGGGTCTAATGGTTGATTAAGGGTGGTTCATTTCTTACACGATTTTTGAAATCAGGTAACCATTTTCATTCTTAATAGAAACTCCCAATGGTTCCCTCATCCATCACTAGGTACATATCAACATTAAAAAGGTAGGTTTCTAATTGGGGTTTCAGACCCAATGACTCTTAGGGACTCGTGTTGGTCGATAGGGTGGGAGGTCGGTCTCATCACACCCTTTTGAGGGGAATTGTTTCTTACTCTGTAATTGTCTTAAAGATTTAATATATGTTAGTAAATCTTTTCCTAGTCATGGTACAAGACTAATTACCCTAACATTATGATTATAGGTTAATTCTCATTATATAAAAAACAAAGGGTATATCATTAATGAACAGAAGGATGGGGAACTCTTTAGGGAATCCATTTGTATGTATTCAAGGTTCTTCAGCCATTTTTGAGTGATGGGTAGTTTATGTATATATTTAATCCACATAACCAAGTACTTATGTTTTTTCTATCACATAGGGAGTCAATTGATATTATTATATGGTAATTGAGCCATTATAAGGCATCATACGTATCATGATTATAGTAGGAATAAAAACCAATTTAGTTCATTAAACACATGAGGTTTAATGTCAAACAGAGAGGACATATTTGAGTGTTATGAGGCACTGGGAATTCAAGCTCAAGTCCCAATGGAGACGTCCTACATATCCCAATTATAGAAAGAATCATGATTATTTTAGTTTATTCATTCCATAGAGATTGGACCCAGTATAGATTATCTTTTGTATAGAGGTTTTTATATCATGTCATTCATTGGGGATTATATACTGGGATTTCCCTAGTTGGTGGAGATTAATGATTCCAATGAGGTGTTCATTTTGTCTCCCTAAGACCACATGAGCTATTCTCAATGTGGGAAATAAGAGATAAAAATTTATTAGCTTCATTTCATATGGATGCATAGATCATGTATCGGGACATCCCTTGGATTACAATTTGGAGCTCAGACCTTGAAGAGGCATCCTGATTATTCTAGTTATTATAGGAATCATAGTCATTATAGTTCAGTTGATTTCTCAGTCTGCTGAGGGGTGAGGTAAAGTGATCAACCCATGGTAATTATTGGGTACCTATGGTTGAAATTCAATAAACATGATTCTTACATCTAAATGGATGTTAATTGGTACACAGGACTTAGTAAGGCATCCTACATATCCTGGTTATTGAGGTAAATGAAGTCATCATAGTTCAGTTTATTGAGGATTACACACTAATGTTTCCCTATAATTGTACAGGATTAATGATGCATATGATATGATCATTGCAGATCCATAAGATTATGCGAGAAATGATTATTGTGATAAACAACGTATGGAAAATGATCAACCTCATTGCTTTTGGATGGAAGACTTATATACTAGGAAAACCCTTTGGATTTTTAATATGTATATTGGGCCTTAGAGAGCCATCCTTCATATCCTAGTTATGGAAGGAACTAGGTTCCTTGTAGTTTTCTTGATCAGGTCTTACACATAGACATTTCCCTTAGGTCAGGGCTTAGACACCGAGGGTGAAAAAAGTTATCCAGTCCTTGGATTACCTATTTACCTAGCTTACCTACCTTCCTGACAACTATTTATTGTCCGATCGATATTCCATGATTTTCTACTTGACATGTAGTACAATAAATTCCTAGTGTGTTCAAAGAAAATTTTATGATCTAGTTAACTTGTTCAGAGGAATTCACATAATCTAAATGACATTTTCGAGGGTTTCCACATGATCAGGGTTAACTTGTTCGGAGGATATCGTAAGACCTTTCCAGTTGATAATAGAATCCATAGCATAATCTAGATGACTTTTGTAGAGGTTGTCACATGATCTAGATGACATTACCAAATTTCATTGCAAGAGATAGCTGAAACATATAGAGGGAGTAACGAGAGTTAATGAAACATGTATCAGAGGTGGTATCATGTCCTATATGAAATGTTTGGATAGAATCTTGGGCCTTGCCTGGTATATCCAAAATGTTGTACAAGAGCTAGTCAACTTACCTAGGTGCTACTGTGAGACTCATATAACATGAATGAGTTCCACTATGTGGGTTCGAAGGCTTGTCTGAAGATAATATCAAGGCTACAATGATGAAACCAGAGGGATTTTTGAGACCTAGAAATATTTTTGGAGGGAATCATGTGACTTGCTTTGACACATCCATTGGACTTCGCAAGATCCAAATATTATTCCAATGGAGTTTTGTGTGATTAGGGAGACATTCCTTGGTGTTGTCTGTGACTTGGTTTGTTCACGACAAGTTCATAAGGACCATTTTATATATTCTTTGGATAAGTATCATTTATTTAGTATATTTTCTAGTATTTATATTTTTAATTCCTTAAATTTGTTAAATTTTATCTTGTTTTATGTCTTAAATGATCCGGGGGTGTGTGGGATGATCTGGTCATGTCCTTCTAGAAGTACTTCATGTGATCTATAGGAGATCACGTGAATAACCTATCAATATTTCATGATTGCTTCATCTTTCCACCAGTTTCTTATATAAAAAAATATTACTGGTCATGATATCAGCCTCTCTAAGAAACCTAATCTATAGTCGGTGTGTCTATATGCAAAGAGGATAATCGTTCATCCGGAACATCGTGATCATCTAGAATTGGTAGATATTGGTATCTTCGTGTGTAGGTGGTCATCATCATGGTTCATTTTTATACATGGGTGGGGGATTTATTGTCCTCAATACCCTGGTTGTTCACCACTTTTCACAGCATATATCACGTGAATCCAATATGGACTTTGAAAAAGGATTCATCATCATGTGTCTTTACGAGTCTCTATCGTGGACTACTCAAAGGGTGTCTCTTGATTTTCAGTGACCATGATTCCCTCCTATCAATTCTTCCATTATTGGATTATTTCTAATTAATGGGGAATTTTTTAATCATGTGAGTATACTGAAGGAATTTGATGTTGTCATATTTATGTTTCCAAGATCCTTCGTGATATCCATATGCCTAATGAGAGGCATTCACATAATGCTATAATCCTTATCTGGGGGATTTCATGAGATCATTCTGACCTATCAAGGGGTTTTACAAGACCATAATATGACCATCCTTCTCATGTCACAAGAGTTATATGACTGTAAGAGGCTTCCTCCTCCTCCCCCTTTTAATTCCTTTGTTTATTTTACAATGTTTTGGGAGTTCCTGAGGTTACATGAGTATTGTCAAATATAATTACTCTACCTTTTGATGATGAATCACGTGATAAAAAATTTCTTTATAGATACACATGAGAATATCATGTAAAAACCCTTCAATCCATCCTTAGGGATCTAAAGGGGAAATTTGATGTTTCATGGACATGACCTATGTTCTTCATGTGATATAAAAGATAAAAAATGTTAGTGGGATCTCATGAGATAAGGTAGACATGTCATCAGGGTCTCGCAGTGTCTTGAGGATCACTATGGGAAAATCATGTGACTTCTATGACCACAATAGGCTCCCACATCCTCCACTTTTATTTCTATTGTTTTATTTTAAATAGGTTCGTGGATCTTATGAGTTTACTTGAGTTTTTTCAAGGAAAAACATTCTCCCCATCGTTGATCCATCTCATGAGTTTCTCAACTGCAAGAGGCTCCCTCTTTTTGGAAATTTTTATTCTATTTTCAAAGTAATTTCATATGGTTTTTCAGAAATAAAATAGTTGAAGATATTCATGTCTTGGGAGAGCTTATCCGTCTATCATCACATGACCACTGGATTCCCAGTACACCTTCGCATGTGCCAAGGGCTTGTCTAGAGTGGCTCTATGGGATCCACTGTAGGTTATGTGTTGCACATGGTTCCTTCATGTTACATTATGATTGTCACACGATCATATATCTATCATAGTTTTATACGATCCATGAGTCTCGACCACCTTCTCCTTCTATTTATTTTTCAGGGAAGATAATCCCCATATTCAGGTATTTCTTTATTTTTGAATTTTTAAGTGATCATTTGGCATGCATCAAAAATCCCCCCCCCCATATGAGTGACATTCACAGGGAAAATGGATCAGTTCTCAGGAATGTAAATGTCTTCCTGAGGCTTTAGTGTTGTCATGAATCAGTATCTAGGGAGACACTTTGTCCTCTAGAAGATTCATGGTATTTTGTTAAATGAACTATATATAGGGGTGGAGAGCCTTTAGTTGAACTGGATACTCATCCTTCATATCAATCTTTCCTAACTTAAATCACATTCCCTCATTGAAAGACCATTCCACAAGTCTTCATCGTAGGACCTCACCTTGAGCCTGCTCTTTCAAGAACTATTTTTTCATGACTGTCTCTTCTCAAGTGCCCACTCAAACCAACTAAAAACTATGTTTTAGTAATTTATTAAAATTCATCCATCAGGAATGTGACTGTGTTGAATATTTTGTGGGGTCATCTAACTATATCGTATGACATATTTTTATCATGTGATTCATGTATCCATGTCCATGTCACATGATCAAAATCCTTCATGGGGTCAAGCAATTATGTGATTCCCTATGGGGTTATGCAACACACGAGATATTTGAGAGTCCCTTGAACTCTTTATGCAATTATTGAATACCTTATTGTTTCATGTGATGTGCATGATGTCACTGGTTTATTATGTATTCACTTTGATAAGATTTTATTTTATCTTTATGAAATAAACCACTTACTCATGTTCAGATGGATTTTGATTCTCATCGATGTTCCTCAACTATGTCCAATCAAAGGGTGATGATTTCTAGAAATCACAACGCCACCCCCCTAATTTTGTGTAAAGACCTGGAAATTTCAAGGAAAATTTTTTCTTAATTTTCTTTGTAATTTTACAAGAACGCAGTTTCTGACGGCGCCTGATTCCGAGGCCCGGTGTGCCCGGAATTATTTTCCGAAGTTTAGCTCGGGTACGTTCAGTGAACGAACGAGCGGGGATTTCTAACTTTTGAACCGGTGCTCGGAATCGAATTCTGAGGGCACTAATGAAACTGTAGCACAGGTAATTGCTTAGAAACACCTTTTCCGGAGTTGCGTTTTCACGAGAGAGGTTGATAAAAATTGTGGAAGATAGAATAAATATTTAACTACAATTTTTTTTTCTCTAAGTGGATTTAACCTTTCGGTGGAAGTTGGGTAACTACCCAACTTCCCTTGGAAGGTTATGAGAGTGGTGGGGCCCACACGAACCCCACCCCTTCACATTCCTTAACTCCCTCAACTCACATTTTAATTTGATAACTTATGATATTAATGAAGTGTGTTTAATGTGAGTGTTTTAATTTCAAACTCTTGAATTTCAAACCTTAAGTTGTGTTAATAAAATAAGTAAGGGACTTATTTTATTTTGGGTTGGAGGCTTGTTGCTTGAGAGACTTGGGAGAAAAGATAAGGGAGAATTGAGTTTCTTCATCCTCTTCGTCGAAGAACACGAAGAACGTGAAGAACGCGAAGAACGTCGGATTCCTCGGAGGTCGACGTCTTCTTCCGCGACGTCTCCTTCTGCGACACCTCTTACCGCGATGCCGACGACGTCTTCTTTTGCGACGTCTCTTTCCGTGAAGAATCCTCATTCAACGAACCTCCATTCAAGCAACGTCGAGGTAGGTAATTGTTTTGTGAATATTAATGAACCCCATGTTACTTCCTTCTAAATCAAAGAACGCGGATCAACTAAACATCAAGTTGATCCATGAAGAATTTGTTGCGGGTTGGGAATTCTTGTTTGCGGGAAAACTGTAGGGGAATTTATTGGTGTTCTCTTATCTTTTGAGAAAAGAACGATGAGCGCGGACTAACCATTTCTAGATTGATCCGCGGATCGTTCCTTCATGCGGATTGATGTTGAGGATTATTGTTTTTTCTGTGAAATATTTCTTTGTCGTACGTCGACTTCTATTTGATGGCCGCTTGCTATCATTATAATGGGAGGAGGTCGGACCGCACGAACACGGCCGACCCTCCTCCCCCCTTGTTGTTTGAATTTTGTTGCAGCACGTGAAAGGCGGCACGGAGCCATTGCACCGCGTGGAAATTATGAGGAAGGGTTAAGAAGCGCGGCCCTGTCGCGTCGTGCCGATGAAGTTGAACAAGCCACGGTGTCGTCGCGCCGTGCCGGAAAATTAAAAACGAAGCCGCACGGGCGTTGTGGGATCCTCACAGTGAAGGAAGGGTCCTAGGAGGTCCATTGGCGAAGACGACACGATTTTCCGACCACTGGAATCCGTTCGGTGGTCCGCGGAACAGCCCGTCGGCGCGCCTCACCGGCACGGCGGCGCCGCCGGCGGGTGGCGGCGGCGCCCGGTGCGCTGCCGGAATAAGCCACCCCGGCTGAAGCCGCGGCGGCAGAGCGCGGTCCCGCGACCACGTGAGAACGGAGTGGGGCGGCGGGACGCGGCCGGCTGCCACGTCCACTAGCATGAAGGGCCCCATGCGGGGTCGCGGTTCTTCACGCGGGGGCAGCGCCCCGCTCCGCTCGGCCGAAACCGGCCGAGCCGACCCACCGGCCGGGCCGGGTCACATCCAGGCTGAATCGCGCCATCCGGGTCAGACCTGGACCCGGGTCGGGTCGACCCGGTTCGGGCCGACCCGGGGGGGTGTTGGGTCGGGTCGGTCCGGGCCCAGACCCCCCTTTTTCGGATCACTTTTGGTTTTTCACCCATATCTTGAGCTGTAGACTACCGATCGATGCACCGTTAGGGGAAATGCGACCCTTGGATCGAGACGGTCGTTTTGGTATATTACACTGAAGGTTTCGGAAAACTTTGGGTTCGGCCGGGTTGGTTCGGATACGAAACCAATCGGGCCCTCAGAGCGGAAATGCTTATATCTTGAGTTCCGGACGTCTGATTGATGTGTCGTCGACTTTGTTGGTTTTCTCTTGATGAGATGGAACTTTTGGATTACTCTTATCGAGGTTTGGACGTTGTCGGAGTGTGGTTGGGTTGGTTCGCTCACAAAACCAATCGGGCCCCCTGAACGAAAAAGCCAATAACTCACAGACCGGGCGTCCGATTGACGCGCCGTCTGTCTTGTGGAATTACTCTTGATGAGATGGAACTTTTGGCATACGTTTCCCGAGGTTTGGATGCAGTTGGAGTATGGACGAGTTAGATTGTACCCGAAATCCAACCGGGGCCCTAGAACGGAAAATCTGATATCTTTCAGACCAGACGTCCGTTTGACGAACCGACAGCAGCGTTGGTGATCACGTTGAGAAATAGTCCCTATGAGTATACCCTGTGAGATTTCGGGGTACAGTTGAGATACGGTCGGGTTGGTTCGCACACGAGACCAACCGGGCCCCTGGGACGAAAAGGCTAGTAACTCACAGACCGGGCGTTCGATTGACGCGCCATCTGTTGCGTTGAGACCCCTATGACGAGGCGGTCATTTTAGATACTTCTTCATGGGACTTTGAGATACTTGGAGTATTGACCTATAGCTCGTGGAGCGGACCCTCCCGGAGATGAGCGTACGGAGTACGGAGACCATGTAGCAGACTGAGACCTGACGACTGCTTGACCGACTCGACTTGGAGTGAGTTGACTAGCCCAGTGGACAGAGCACTACTATGTTTGGGTACAAACCCATGGCGGACGGATCACTACCTGTGTGACAGTGCAGACCCGCAGTACTCGTCCGGAGAGTACCTCTGCAGGATACTAGGGGGTGTGCACTACTGTGTTTGGGTGGCATACCCCGGCGGGAAGCACTACTGTGTTTGGGTGGCTGACCCGCGGTACTTGACAGGAGGAGTACCTCGGTAGTCTTAGGTTAGTGAGCAGTACCTCGGAGTCGTGACAGGACCACTGTACACTCCAGAGACGGGGCTCTTCAGCAGTTACAGTTTCGATAATGAAAATCCTGGTTTGAGCTAAGTCTATGACCTTTGTGTTTACCTCATGATTGAGATGGGTCACTTGATAACTTAGGTATATGTATGGGCATATACCTGGGTAGTGTTTATCCGTTGATTTCATAATCTTTGTGTTTCCTCATGATTGAGATGGGTTACTTGATAAATTAGGTATATGTATGGGCATATACTTAAGTAGAGGTTATCTGTTGAGATCTTCTTGTGGTTATCCTTGTTGGTTTTAGTGAGACCTTGAGGGTCTCGAGGTCCCTACTGAGTATCATTATACTCACCCCTACATGGGCTATGCCCGCACCTCGTTGTGTTGGTTGCAGACGACGGGCAGTGCTGACGGAGGCCGAGTGTTCGAGGACTGGACGGTACCCAGAGGTGGACCACACGACGACTCAGTATCCAGAGGTGGACTTCACGACGAGACGACACACGGAGGAGGTTGACAGGCGAGAGTGTTGTGGAGGCTATCTGTACCTACCCTTCAGGTAGGATCTGTGGTAAACGATCCAGGAGATGCGCTATCTGTACCTACCCTTCAGGTAGGATCCGAGGAGGACGACCCAGGAGCTGCTTCCGTTCTTCCAGCTTTTTTCTTTTTCTGTTGTACTTTTGTTCAGTTGTAGCTGTATTTTCAGTTGGGTTTGTATTCTGGCCCTTTTACTTTTCATCACTTCTTTCTTTTGTAATTAGTGTTTTACTTCCGCTTGTACATTGTGGTGTTTTGTTTACTTTTATAAAGGAAATGACTTCCCAGTTATCGGGATTTACGCCTTTAGTGCTAGTCGCCAGCCCCTGGCCTATGGAAGGTGGGCTTGGGGTAGTCACGGCACGGGCCCCGAGGACGGTTTGTGACAAATTGGTATCAAAGGAGTCGGTTCTACCGCAGAACTTATAACTCTGATATTTTCTTTCTATGAAGCAATATTATTAAGGGTACCGAGTGTGGTCTTCAGTTCAGGGAGTTCGGTGTTGGTGCGGGCGGCCGACGTATCCATACACCAAGACCCTGACAACTAAATTCCGACTTTGTGCATGAAAACACTGATTGCGTGTGTGTTTCCAGAAGTTTTATTTAAATATCAGCTCAAACCAGGTCATCTCACCAGGTATAATCATTTGACCGTGTCACAAAGTTTCTTTCAGGATGCCTTTTCATGGACGACCAGCTAGAGCCCCGGGGGATGTACATACTGACAGCCTTCCAAACGACGAGGCTTCGGTATAGGTCCCTCTTGCAGTTGAGGCATCAGCGGAGGCACCAGCTGTACTATCATACGTTGGGCCACCGATGCCACCAGCCCCAGCAGTACGCGATGCACGCCACTTGAGCGTACTACACGAGTTCCAGCGCGAGGGGCCACCCAGGTTCCAGGGAGAGACAGACCTGCAGGAGGCTGAGGATTGGCTGGAGGTAGTGGTGAGATTCTTCAGGATAGTGGGGACGCCTGCAAACTTCATGGTGATCTTTGCTGCCAGCCTTCTTTAGGCAGCAGCAGGCAGGTGGTGGAGCCACTTGTTCCAGTTTTGCGACGGGATGAACTTCTCATGGGAAGACTTCGAGACCTTCTTCAGGGTGGAGTTTGTGCCAGTAGCTCTGCACCCCGAGCATGTTCAGGAGCTACTGCCTTTGTCTCATGTTTTTCGATCAGTAGTCGATTCATCTGTGGGAAGTAGACAGATGATGCAGAGGTCCAGGAGGACCAGACCAGCAGTTGGGCGATCTCGGGTTATAGGACCAGTGGTGCGGGGCACCCGGGGTGGGGTCAGATCTAGTCGTACGAAGAGCAGGAATTGTTATGAATGCGGCAGGAAGGGTCACCTGGCACGTGATTGTCTGACCCCCCGCACTATCGATCCGCAGGCATTGGAGGAGCAACCAAGGAAGTAGAGCTCCGGGAGCAGGTGGATAGGAGCAGAACTAGTGGATACGTCCCTTGTACTTCTAGTTCCATATTGCTGTTGTATTCTTGTCTTTGTACTATGAGCTGCAATAATAAAAAATTCACTTATCTTTGTGATGTTTTCTTTCCTGTCCCTTTGTTTGGATGATACTGAGTGGTCCCGGTTAAAACTGTTAACTTGACCCTCAATTTTGAGATTTCTACTGGAGGAGACCCAGCGACCTCACACTGATGCCGACAGTGTGAGTCGACCCTTGTAGGCGAGAGTGATAGTTGGATCTCTTGGTAGTTATGTCGAGGCCTTACAACGTCATCCATGGCATGAATACATCATTCATGTCAGGATTGACTGTATTAGGCAATGGGTATGGTTCATCCATGGGATGAGACCGAGTTTCTCTTTTAGGTAAAGGAGAAATTTTAGCAGCTCTTCCAGATCATAAGAAAAGAAGGTGCAGATCATCTAGGAGCGGATGAAGACTGCACAGTGCAGTAAGAAACAGGAAACCGGTGCCAGTCTTAGAGACTCGAGCGTGTTAAATGTTTCAAGAAGTTGGAAGCTTTAAGGAGAGATGAGTCTGCGAAGCAGCAGACGTGGAGGCAGATCTAGGAGAGCAGCATGAGGTGGTGTACATCTTAACTTGCTACAACCACCTGCCTTAGTTATCCCCGCCAGGCTCAGGGAGCTGGAGGGAGGAGGAAGAGTGCGGCTACATGCGGTCAAGGAGTGTGACCCAATGGCTCTAAAAATGATTCAAGGGACAGTCTGTGTCCACTACTAGCTATTTGTAGTAACAGATGTCGATATGAATCATTCCTTGCTTTCACGAATCTTGTCCCAGACCTAGAGTTTCTGGTAAGCCGTAGACTTGACCCTCACGTCTGGAGATACCAATGGGAGGAGACTCGATAATCACACTTACGCCGATAGTGTGGTCTGGACCCACGAGGCGAGAGTTTCGATTGGAATCTCTTGGTGGCAGCGTCAAGGCCTTACGATGTTAGTTTGATTATGGAATGGGCAATAACTGTTCATACTCAAATTGACGGTATTAGGCAAATGTTGGGATAGGTTTTCCTTGGTCGGCGAAAAGGAAACCCCAGGCAGCACAGGATAAACTCTTGCACAAGAGGGTGCGACCGATCACTCTTGAGTCTGTCAACCTTACCCTCGTGGCAAGCAGTCATTTTGAGTTCCGTTATAACAGGAATTAGAGACCTCTGTAGTTCGAGGATGATGCACACGTCCTTATACGGGTCTCACCTCGACGAGGTTTTACAGAGATGTGGCCAAGGCGGAAAGTTATCTCCGAGGTTCAACGAACCTTTCTAGGTCCTCAACTGGGTAGGCGAGGTGGTTTACCACTTGACCCATCCACCTCAGTTGCACCAGGTGCATGACTTTTTCCATAGTATCTCAACTAAGGAGATACGTGCTCGACCCATCGCATATCATCGACCATGAAGAGCAGGACGATAGCGATGGGGTTACTTCCACGGAGGTTCCAGTGGGGATCGAGGATCGATATGAGCGGATCCTACGAGGACGGTTGATTCTCGGGTCGCGCTTTCTTCGGCAGTATGGGAGCCTCTAGGTAAGCACATGGGAGCGGAAGGCTCATATGCGTGCTCAATACCTCTTTTGTGACCCTAGTTTGTGTTGAAGCTTTACGGGGACGTAAATCCCTGAAGTGGGAGTAATGTAAAGACCTGGAAATTTCAAGGAAAATTTTTTCTTAATTTTCTTTGGAATTTACAAGAACACAGTTTTTGACGGTGCCTGATTCCAAGGCCCAGTGTGCCCGGAATTATTTTCCGAAGTTTATCTCGGGTACGTTCAGTGAACGAATGAGCGGGAATTTCTAACTTTTTAACCAGTGGTCGGAATCAAATTCCGAGGGCACCGATGAAACTGCAGCGCCGGTAATTTCTTAAAAACACCTTTTCCGGAGTTTCATTTTCACGAGAGAGGTTGATAAAAATTGTGGAAGATAGAATAAAAAATTTAACTATAATTTTTATTTTCTTTAAGTGGATTTAAGCTTTGGGTGGAAGTTGGGTAACTACCGAACTTCACTTGGAAGGTTATGAGAGTGGTGGGTCCCACACAAACCCCACCCCTTCACATTCCTTAACTCCCTCAACTCACATTTTAATTTGATAACTTAAGTTTTGATAACTTATGATATTAATGAAGTGTGTTTAATGTGAGTGTTTGAATTTCAAACTCTTGAATTTCAAACCATAAGTTGTGTTAATAAAATAATTAAGGGACTTATTTTATTTTGGGTTGGAGGTCTTGTTGCTTGAGAGCTTTGGGAGAAAAGCTAAGGGAGAATTGAGTTTTCTTCATCCTCTTCGTCGAAGAACACGAAGAACGCGAAGAACGCGAAGAACGTCGGATTCCTCGGAGGTCGCCGTCTTCTTCCGCGACGTCTCCTTCCGCAACGCCTCTTACCGCGACGCCGACAACGTCTTCTTTTGAGACGTCTCTTTCCACGACGAATCCTCGTTCGACGAACCTCCGTTCAAGCAACTTCGAGGTAGGGAATTGTTTTGTGAATATTAATGAACCCCATGTTACTTCCTTCTAAATCAAATAATGCGGATCAACTAAACATCAAGTTGATCCGTGAAGAATTTGTTGTGGGTTGGTAATTCTTGTTTGCGGGAAAACTGTAGGGGAATTTATTGGGTGTTCTCTTATCTTTTGAGAAAAGAATGACGAGCGCGGACCAACCATTTCCAGATTGATCCGTAGATCGTTCGTTCATTGCGGATTGATGTTGAGGATTATTGTTTTTTCTGTGAAATATTTCTTGCCATACGTCTACTTCTATTTGATGGCCGCTTGCTATCATTATAACGGGAGGAGGTCGGACTGCACGAACAGGGGCCGACCCTCCTCCCCCCTTGTTGTTTGAATTTTGTTTGCGGCATGTGAAAGGCGGCGCGGAGCCGTTGCACCGCGCAGAAATTATGAGGAAGGGCTAAGAAGCGCGGCGCCATCGCGCCGCGCTGGAAAATGAAAAATGAAGCCGCACGGGCGTTGTTGGATCCTCGCAGTGAAGGAAGGGTCCCAGGAGGGCCATTGGCGAAGAAGACACGATTTTCCGACCACCAGAACCCATCTGGTGGTCCGCGGAACAGCCCGCCGGCGTGCCTCGCCGGCACGGCGGCCCCCGGCGCGCCACCGGAAGAAGCCACCGCGGCTGAAGACGCAGCGGCGGAGCACGGTCCCGCGACCGCGCAGGACCAGAGGGGGTGGCGGGACCGCGGCCGACTGCCACGTCCGCTAGCACGGGCGGCCCCACGCGGGGGCAGCGCCCCGCTCCGCTCGGCTATAAACCGGCCGAGCCGACCCACCGGCTGGGCCCGGGTCGCCCCAGGCCGGGCCGGGCCACCCCGGCCAGGCCGGGTCACGCCATCCGGGTCGAGTCGACCCGGTTCGGGCCGACCCGGGGGGGGGGGGGGGGGGGGGGTTGGGCCGGGTCGGTCCGGGCCCAGACCCTTCGTTTTCGGATCACTTTCGGGTTTTCACCCATATCTTGAGCTGTAGACCTCCGATCGATGCACCGTCAGTGGTGATGCCAACCCTTGGATCGAGATGGTCGTTTCGGTATATTATTACTCAAGGTTTCGGAAAACTTTGGGTCCGGCCGGGTCGGTTCGGATACGAAACCAACCGGGCCCTCGGAGCGGAAACACTTATATCTTGAGTTCTGGACGTCCCAATTTACGTGACGTCGAATTTTTTGGTTTCCTCTTGATGAGACGGGAACTTTTGGCTTACTCCGCTCGAGGTTTGGACACCGTCGGAGTGTGGTCGGGATTGGTTCGCTCACGAAACCAACCGGGCCCCGGGAACGAAAAAGCCAATAACTCACAGACCGGGCGTCCGATTGATGCGTCGTCTGTCTCGTTGAATTCCTCTTGAGGAGACGGAAATTTTTGCATACTTCGCCTGAGGTTTGGATTCAGTTGGATTATGGATGAGTTGGATTGTACCCAAAATCCAACCGGGGGCCCTGGAACGGAAAATATGATATCTTTCAGACCAGACGTTCATTTGACGAACTGTCAGCGGCGTTGGTGATCATGTTGAGAAACGGTCCCTATGAGTATACCCTATGGAGAGTTTGGGGGTACAGTTTAGATATGGCCGGGTTGGTTCGCACACGAGACCAACCGGGCCCCTAGGACGAAAAGGCTAGTAACTCACAGACCAGGCGTCTGATTGACGCGTCGTCTGTTGCGTTGAGACCCCTATGATGAGGCGGGTCCTTTGAGATACTTCTTCGTGGGACTTTGAGATACTTGGAGTATCGACCTATAGCTCATGGAGCGGACCCTCCCGGAGACGAGCGTACGGGAGTACGGAGACCGTGTAGCCGACTGAGACCTGACGACTGCTTGACCGACTTGACTTTGAGTGAGTCGAATAGCCCAGTGGACGGAGCACTACTTGTTTGGGTGCAGACCCATGGCGGACGGAGCACTACCCATGTGACAGTGCAGACCCGCGGTACTCATTCGGAGAGTACCTCTGCAGGCTACTAGGGGGTGTGCACTACTGTGTTTGGGTGGAAAACCCCGGCGGGAAGCACTACTGTGTTTGGGTGGCTGACCCACGGTACTCGACAGGAGGAGTACCTCAGCAGTCTTAGGTTAGTGAGCAGTACCTCGGAGGTCGTGACAGGACCACTGTACACTCCAGAGACGGGGCTTCTTTAGCAGTTATGGTTTCGATAATGAAAATACTGGTTTGAGCTGAGTCTATGACCTTTGTGTTTACCTCATGATTGAGATGGGTCACTTGATAACTTAGGTATATGTATGGGCATATACCTGGGTAGTGGTTATCCGCTGATTTCATAATCTTTGTGTTTCCTCATGATTGAGATGGGTTACTTGATAACTTGGGTATATGTATGGGCATATACGTAAGTAGAGGTTATCTTTTTAGATCTTATTGTGGTTATCCTTGTTGGTTTTAGTGAGACCTTGAGGGTCTCGAGGTCCCTAATGAGTATCGTTATACTCACCCCTACACGGGCTATGCCCGCACCTCATTGTGTTGGTTACAGACGACGGGCAGTGCTGACGGAGGCCGAGTGTTCGAGGACTAGACTTGTACCCGGAGGTGGACCCACACGACAAGTCAGTATCCGGAGGTGGACTTCACGACGAGACGACACACGGAGGAGGTTGACGGGCGAGAGCATTGTGGAGGCTATCTGTACCTACCCTTCAGGTAGGATCTGTGGTAAACGATCCAGGAGCTGTGCTATCTGTACCTACCCTTCAGGTAGGATCCGAGGAGGATGACCCAGGAGCGGCTTCCGTTCTTCCAGCTGTTTTATTTTTCTGTTGTACTGTTGTTCAGTTGTAGCTGTATTTTCAGTTGGGTTTGTATTCTGGCCCTTTTACTTTTCAGCACTTCTTTCTTTTTTACTTAGTGTTTTACTTCCGCTTTCACACTGTGGTGTTTTGTTTACTTTTATAAAGGAAATGTCTTCCCAGTTATCGGGATTTACGCATTTGGTGCTAGTTGTCAGCCTATGGCCTATGGAAGGCGGGGCTTGGGGTAGTCACAGCACGGGCCCTTGAGGACAGGTCGTGACATTTTGCATGTATTTGGATTATGCGAATCTAAAGAGGTTCCTCTTGTTTGAGTTTTAGGGTTATCCTCTATCTCACTATCTTCTTCTATATGGATCTAGTTTAGTGGATGATGTTATTTGCTCTCCTCTGGGATTCAATTTTCCCACATCATTGGGTGTCAACTCTTACTTAGTGAATTCATATGATAATTTTCCAAGTGTGTTCATATATCCATAGTTTAACCACATGGTTTGTATTATATGTTGGAAAATATCTTTTGGGCTTGGATGGTCATGACTTCACTCACCAGCCTGTCGCTCAGAACTACTCAAGTATATTTTCCTCCTCTCTGAAAAATTCTAGTGTGGGTGGAGCTTGAAATGGGATCTCTGTCCTCGCGCAAATTTTCATAATGAATGTTAATGGCCCTTCTAGGTTAGGAAATGTTTCATAGAATTTTCCGATCAGTTATACAGGGCTCATCTTTATGAATCCATGTGGATTTCCAATTCATCATCTACCATCACCCTCATATCTTTCAAGAAATGATCAATCATTGGTACCCAGGTACCAACACATTCCATTTGTCCCATGTTGAAGTGGGCAACAACTTATGATACATTAACTAATTGGGTGAAATTCCCCCTCTTGGAGAGGTTTATTATGAATTACTCCATGTTGTATATGTTGGGGATGATCCCCTATAGACTCCAGTTTTGGCTAAGTAGATGCTTATCATTGTTAAGGAGAAACTAATTAAGGATCCAAAAATTAACTCAATCATTTATTTCATGGATTAGATCAATATTTTTCTTTGTATCAATGGGGTTAGGCCAACTGCCATACACCCTCACCAGTGCCCTTCCCATCAGGTCTGTAATTATGATGGATTATAATGGGCCATATTGGAAGTTGTGGACTATACCTCATGGGGATACCGGGTGAACTCAATGGTATCTCTGGACCTAATTATGGTATGATTTATGGCCATGTTTTTTAATGGATGGCCTTTCCCAATTGGGGATGAACATTCAAGGACATGTGTTAGCATGTTTTTTATAGAGGAATGGCTTATATAAGGATAATTACTCAATTTTTAATTACCGATCCTTACATGGGAATCATCCCTTACATAATCTGTGGTTCCCTCCAGTTTTTGTTTGGATGGATAAGATATCATTTCCATTGGTATGAATATTACAATTCCACTAGGATTTGAGTCACCTTATCCCATCCCAGACTGATGTATAATCAGGGGCTAAAACCATGTCTCTAAGCCCCGTTGTGGTTAAGGATTCACTGATCCAATTTGATATCTTCAATTTTACCCCTTTTTATGTACCATTTGGTCCGATTATTGGAAATGGAAGTGGTTACCTTAATGAAAATACATATATGAACTATATTTGGGATGGGGTTCTTATAGCCAGGGTGGATGAGCAAATTATCTATGAGACTTACACACCCAATCGATTCACTCTTCAGTTTGGTTTTACCCAAAGTGTCTCCCCTATTCCATTACATGGTGTTAGAGGAGAGTGAAATACTAGGGTCGACCACTAATTTTGGATGATACTAGAATGTGAATATAATGAGGCTGAGATCATAATTTTTTCTATTGATTCTCCTACCTTCCTTACCTTGGATTATGCCCAGGATTGGGTAGAATCTTATTCAGATGGTGTTCTAAGCCAGCTGGTTCATCATGTGGGTAGGCCTTTTTCCTTAACAACCTGGTTGTCAGTGGCGATGATGGATTTCATCAAAGACTTGGGAAATATTTTAAGGAAGCAACCTCATTCCAGTGATAACTACCTCAATAGTGAAACATAATTGATTGAGGAAGTTATCCCTCCATAATAGGATATAGGTGATATGCTTTCCAAGATAATAGAATATGATGAGTATTCTCTTACTTTATTAATGAATCAATTGGTTATTCCTCCTCTTACCATAACTTCTCTATCGATCATAGAGGCTCAGTCACAATGTAGTCAAATATGGAAACAAATTCATGCCTTGATTACTAAGAACCCTTTGTAATAATTCTGTGACCAAGGGGGATTCCTTCATCAGTTATGTCATGGCATGGGTGCAGGTAGTTTTGACCTATAGCCTTCATATGAAATCATGAAGAAAATTGATCTGAATTCATAATATCTAGCCACAAATGAAAGATATTTTCATGATCTTGCAGATCAAGCTCCACTTTCTAGGAAGATGAGGGAGACATCAAAGGCAATGGAGCAGGGTTGTCAGTTGATGTCAAGACTAAAAACTCAAATCGATACCTGGAATGAAAAAATATAAAGGCATGAGGAAATCATAGCCCTTTTGAGGTCTAACCTTTCGAAATCATCATCCTCATTAGAAACCAAATAGTAGAGAGTGGAATATTTGACTAATTTGGTCGAATCTCTCTGCCCTATAGTAGAAGTGGAAGATATGGGGCGAATGGCACTCCATTGTTTAATTGATGCTTCATGTTAGACCCTTTCTAACTTGGATAGTTTAGTATATCAAATATTATTATAATTAGATGTACTCTTTTTTGTTGAGATTATTTTAGAAACACCAACATGTGGATATTCCTCATTCCTTGTACATTTATTAATGAATGCATTTTATTAAACATTTATTTTTTATATCTAGTATATTTTTCATTCATGATGTGTATGAAATTTCACTGGGCCAATATTATATAAATTTACAAAGATAAACATCATTTTTATAATATCTAGTAGACCTGAATGTATGTATCTAAACATTAAATCATTACATATTCTTCTCAATAATTTATCATGAATGCCCACCAACACAAGATTCTTTATTGATGTATTTGTTCTCATTATACCGAGATAACTTTATTCATATAAGGATCATCTGGGTAGGATATATATCCTAGAGGGAGAGTGGTATATATATTTTTCAATATGATGGTCTTAGAGATCATAACTTGATTTTTTTCAAGGCTATATGGTGGGCCTTACAATCTTTTCCATTCTTGTAGAAAATATTGTTATTTTTCTATAGTTTAGGGTCTTTTATCTCAAACTTGATATCACATTAGTTTACAATCTTTTAGATTTGACCTGAAATTAATGTAGTTTAAAGTCTTTTAAGTGGGACCTAATATCACATTAGTTTATGGCCTTTTAGCTATAACCTTTTATTTTTTTAGTTTAGGGTCTTTTAGCTCAGACATTATATTAATTTAGTTTCGGGTTAGTTAACTCGGACTTGGTATTGTTGTAATTTTGGGTTTTTTAGGTCATAACTTTTATTAATGTAGTTTATGTTATTTTAGCTTGGACCAAATATTACTGTGTTTTATGTATTTTTAGCTTGGACCTACTATTGCGGTAGTTTATGTTCTTTTATCTTGGACCTTATATTATTTCCGTTTAGTGTCTTCTTTCTTATACCTTCCACTAATGTAGTTTAGGGTATTTTAACTCGGACATGATATTTTTTGGATTTTAGGGCCTTTTAGCTTGGTCCTTCTATTGTTGTAGTTTAGGTTATTTCATATCAGACCTTATATTGTAATAGTTTATAGTCTTTTATCTTGTTCCTTATGTTGTTGTAGTTTAGGGTCTTTTAGCTTGGACCTAATAAATGATCATTGAATATGATGTATAAATTCTAGGAATGACCCAAAACACTATGGTTTCTTAGGTTATTTCATGGTTTTGTTAGGGATTATGAGGATTAGAAATCCATTTTTCATAGTAACACATTCGGGTGACAACCATAGGTGCATATGCAGGAGCCATATGAATACATGAATATTCAAGAAAATTGTATCTTAATGTTGTGTATATTTTCCAATACCTATGAATGGTTTATGAAAGTAATATAGGTTGAGGAAAAAATACTAGTGATATAAAATCTTCATGGATACTTTGAATATGGGTGATGCAATTCATAACCAAAAAGTTTGAATTGATGAATATGTGATGGGGAAGACATATTGGGTATGTCCCATGACATTCTGAGATGTTAGCTTCCACCACGGTGTTTCCAAGGCTCACCAGTACTGAATCTCATTTCTGGAAAGGAGGAAATGCCTTTATTTAGTGGGTCAAGGCCCTCATGCATTGGTATCATGGTCAAGGAAAAGATGATTTACACTCCTTTTTTAGGACCATAAAATATTTATGAAGACTAAAATATCTAGACAATGAGGTTAGATATGGGAAAAATATATATCCATGAAGGTTTTAGGGTGCCTAGGGAAGTTCATCTTAGAATTATGAATCTTGATCTCTACACCCCTATGGTTTTGAATTATGAGGTGGGGGTTATTAAGGGTTTGGCAATGAAGTTTTTCATTTTGGACTTGAGAAAGGGTACAAAACACGGTGAGGTAACATTGATAATGTTGAAACCACTTAGATAGTTTTGTTATGGATATATTAAGTAATGTTATGATGTTCTCAATTCAGGATGATTATATGGGACAATCATATAGGGATTAACCCAAAACATGATGGGATATTGGGTTCTACTGTAGTGATGTTAGGGATCACAAGGATCGAAAATCAGTTTTTTAGAGTGGTGTATTTGGTTGATGGTCATAGACGCATATATATGATCCATATGCATACATGCATAGTTAAGAAAATTCTCCCTTGAAGAATGGTATCCATTCAATGGGACATGTATTGTTTATGGTGATATGAGGAACCCAAATCATGAAGTTATATTTTAAGAAAGTGTAATATCAAAGAAATGTTCGAACACCCTAAAATTTGTGTCATCGCCTAGTGAATAGATTCTCATGGAGAGAGTACCTCATCATTATTTATATTGGTGTATAAGAATATTGTAAATCATGGGTCAAGGCTCTTTGGTCCTGAGTAATTATATTAAACAGTCATATCATGAGTAGTTTAGATCAGACTAAGGTGTTGAGTTCTTCCATAGTGATGTCAGAGCCCACAAGAATCATAATTTCCATTGTGAAGAGTGAAACATTTATTTGATGACTATAGACCCATATGTAGGATGCATAGAAATACATGAAGAATTAATAAAAGGGTCCCTTGAAGTCAGTTATCTTTTATAAGGGACATGGAAGATTTATGGAAACTTTTGGCACTTAGGAAATGAGGTATGATTTATGGATGAGGGTGCTTAAAAGGTGATGGAATATCCCTATAATCTGGTTGATCGGGGAAAGGATCTTATAGTCCTTTGATAGAGGATGGAAAATGGATGATGGTCTACATATTTTATTATCATGTAGTGGGTACATATTCCATGTAGTTTATCATCATGTATTAAGGACATTTTTCATGCATTTCAAAGCCATGTGATAAGGACCTTTTCCATGCAATTTAACATCATGCGGTAAGGAAGTTTGTTGTGCAGTTTAATGTCATGTGGTAAGGTCATTTTCTATACAGTTTAACATCATGGGGCATGGATGTGGGAACTGATGTGAAAAGAGTGTGAATGATATATTACATGCAAAAATAAGTCGTATGTAGATTTGGATCATACGTAGGAAAAATGACCCTATGTGACTCAATCCCTATGTAGTTGGGACTCATTTCTTATCAGTCATTGTTGCTATGTCCAAGATTGGAGAGCTAGAAACCAATATGTATCCTTTGATGATAGGAATCAATCCACATGTAGTTCTTGAATGATAAAATCTCAATGTAGGTCTGACCCATACACATAGGTGGGAATTGTTTCTGTTTATTATGGTATTTGGGCCCAGGATTGGACATAAAAGAAACACTATGTATCCTATGAAGATAAGAATCATGAAACACATAGTTCTTGAAGCCCCATGCAATTTAATGCCATGTGGTAAGGGTGTGGGCTTCCCAATGTTAAAAGGGGAATTGTGGCTAGACCCAAGGATGGAAATTTAGGTGTCACTACATATCCTATGGGAATATGAATCAATCAAAATGATTTTCATAAAATTCCATGTATTCTAATGTAATGTGGTGAGGAAGAAGATAAACCAACATGAAATAACAAAACTATTATGGCTGGTACCAAGGGAGGATGTTTGGGCATCACTACGTACCTCATGAAAATGAGAATCAAACATAATTTGGTTCTAGAGTTACCTTCCTATGAATTTTTGGTATATAAAAAGAGTGGGGGATTTTTATATTTTTCATGACTAGACCTAGGTTTGAATAGCTAGGAATCACTAAGTATCATGTGATTTTAAGAATCAAGACACATGTAGTTCTTGAATGCAGTTGTAGTAGGAGACCAACTCTAGAAATGGTGGTTATCTCGAGTGAGGTCCACAAGAATGTATGGTTTTGTGTCATGTAAGGGACATCAACGGTGCGATTTAACATCATGCGGTGAGGACATATGATATTCCTTTTGTGGTCATTCATTCAGGACCATGATGGGCATGTTTCAATATTATGTGCCTTATTTTTGTAGGGTATCCCTTACTAAAAATCCTAATATCACAAGAGCTATACTCAGTGTGATAAACAAGGGATGAAAAATATTTCTCTCACTGTGAAAAGATAATTAAAGATAGGTTAGGGGTATTTTTCATCATGTGGTGGCTATAACAAGATATATGATCATGGTGTCCCTATATATCTCATTGAAAATGAGAATCAAGAAATACATAGTTCTTGAAAACCCATGCAATTTAATTTCATGTGGAAAGGACATAGATAACTCGGTTTGAAGGAAAGGTAATGTTGAAGATGGGCCCAAAACATATATATTCAGGCATCAATATGTATCTTTAATTGATGGGAGTCATTCCATACATATTTCTTAAGGAACTATGTAGTTTAACATCATGAATCTAGGACAATATCTATATAGTTTATCATCATACGGTTAGGAACAAAGATTCTATGCAGTTTAAAGTCTTGTTGTTAGGACTTGGTGTTGTTGTTTAGTTTATTTTCTTACTACTAGGAAAATCATTTTATAGTTAATCATTATGTGTTTATGATGATCTTTGTACAGTTTATTGTCATGTGGTTCATATGAAGGATACCATGCAATTTATATTCTCACTGTTAGGACTTGGGATACCATGTAGTTTAAAGACATGTTGAAAGGACATGTGATATCATTCAGTTTAAAGTTTTTCTATTAGAAATTTGGATACCATATAGTTTAAATTATTTCTGTAATAACATGGGATGTTGTGCAGTTTTATGTCTTGTTGTTAGGACATGGGATATTATTCTTTTTAATGTCTTTATATTAGGACTTGTGATATCATGTAGTTTAAATTCTTGTAGTTAGTACTTGGGATACTATGTAGTTTAAATTCTTTCTATTAATACATGGGATACTATGCAGTTTAAAGTTTTTCTATTCCAAATTTCATGCTTTATGAAAGTTATGCAAATACTTATTGATAAATATCGCATTGTTTGGAGGTGTGACATGCTCCTCATCTATGGTGTCCAATGTGTATGCTTCATTATGATAGACCTTATATATGACATAATGTCCTTCTAACTTGGGTTCCATTTTTTTGAGGATTCTCCCCTGGTATCATTGGGGTCCTAAGGGCCAAAACCATTTCTCATTGGAGGATTTAATGGAGGTGAACCATCTTTTTAAAGTATTGTGTGATCCAATTATAATAGACCTAAAGATTGAGTGAGGAACCTTCTCTAAATGAGCCGCTCCAATTCATACATCAACTTTTGAAATTTCTCATTATCTGAGATCTATTTAAAAATGGATATTTGGAGTGAAGAATTCTGGAACTATATGGTAACACTGCCACATTCCCATACACCAATTATTATGTCATTTATTGTCCATCAGTACACATGGTGGTACGATAATCCCATAGAGAAAGGAGGATCTTGTCTGGTTATGAAATTTTATTTTTGTTCACCATCATTTGGAGAATATTTGATAGAGTCTTATTTAATGCCTCTATTTGTACATTTTTTATTTCATGATAGTAATATGAGTGATTGGACTCGATATTTTACTTCTGGTATAGTTTATTTAACTCTATAGAATAGAATTTTTTGTCATTGAATTTCAATATTGTATGAGGGAATCCAAACTTGGTGATGATATGGGACTATAAAAAGTTAATAATGTTCTTCATCTTGAATTCTTTGAGTTCATTTCCTTAGCCCATTTGGAGAATAATTTGGTATAAGTAAGGACTTACTTGAACTACTTTGTTGTGGTAGGTGGATATGGCCCCACAACATCCATTCCCAAAATGGAAATCAGATAGGAATATTTATCTATATATAGAAATTCAAAAGTTTGATGGATGAAGTTTAAATGGATATAGAACACATGATATTTCTTGGTGTATTCCACACTATCATATAGCATTGTTTTCCAGTAATATCCCAACCTCCTAATTTGATGGGAGATCCTGGTCCCAAATTGATGGGTATTGTAAGACCTCATATTCACTTATTCCAGGATGGTGAAAATATCTCATTATTCTATGTATATGAGAAGTATTTCATCAAATCCATTCTTATAAGTATTTTTGTTCATTTGGACCTTCATGGAGGGTAAATTTTGCTATATGGCACCAAATGTGTTCACTTCTATCATGGTCTATTAGAAGAGTCTCTTTTTGAAGATAACTGGTTATGGGCTCCATCCATTTAGGGGTGTTCATTGGTCCATAATTATCTAGGGTGGTTTTGACCAAGTTGATCTCATCCATATCACATACAATGAATGATGATATTATTCTTCTATGTATGCTATGGAAGATTTCTTCCTCCTGATCAGAGTTGGCCAATATTATGGCTACATTATCCAATACATCATCACAATTGTTCCGTGATTGTGGAAAATGATGCAATGTAGGCTCAAAAGGGAACTCTACCATCATTCCCCTAACATATCCAGTGAGAGGGTCTAGTTCTTCTTTTTTTATCAAATATTATCCATTGATCTTCTTAATCACATGTTCTTAACCCCCTTTGATATTTAGGTAGGCTACGTGTAGTTGTAGGTCTATTTCCAAGCCAGAAATGAGGGCTTTGTATCCTTCTTAATTATACTTCCATCCTTCTGATAGTGAGAAAGAGTAGGGAAAAACTTCTTTGTCTATAGAGAAAAATACAGTTCATAAGCCTTCTCGAATGAGCTTGAAGTTTTCCATCCTATTACCAACAGGACTTTAGGAGGCACCCTAAATGTATATCTCCCATGTTTAGGGAGTTTCATTGGAATAAAATACCTCCTCACATGGAAGCTCGGTGTCAACTGGTGTATTAATTAGGGTAGGATCTATTGTAAGAAAATCAGCCAAGGCCTTCCCTTTTAATGACTTTTTTGATACAAACTGAATTTCATATTGCTATATAATGACCTCCCATTGGAAAAAGTTCCCATTCAACATGGGACAACCAAGTATGTACTTGAGTTTATTGATAAGATAGACCATATAAACTTCATGGTGATATAAGTAATGCCTTACCTTTTTTAGTATAAAGATATGTGTGAGGCAGCTCTTTTAAACATCAGAGTATTGGGTCTTAGTACCTAGCATAGCTTAGCTGAGGTAATAGATACTTTTCTCACTCCCGGCATCATTCTTATATATGATGAGGGTGCCTAGTGGGTGTTACCTAGTGGTCAAATAAAATATGAGTTTCCTCCCTTCCACTAGATTCATCAAGATCGGTGGGTGTTGGAGGTACTGTATGAGACTTTTTAAGGCTTCTTGGAAGTTATCATACAATTGATGGGAATTTCCCTTATTCATTAGCCTAGTGAAGGGGAGAGATTTATAGTATTGGTTTGATATGAATCTTCTATTGTAGGAAAGGTTCCCTTGGATCCCCCTCAGTTCATTGAGATTTTTATGGGGTGACATTGTTAGAATAGAACTATTATTCACTGGGTTGACCTTGAGTCCGCGGTGGCATACCACAAAGCCAAGAAACCTCCCTAATGTTACCTAGAAAGTGAATTTTAGTGGAATAATATTTAGACTATGCTTTCATAGCTTTTAGAAGACTGTTTAGAGATCAACTAATTGATCACATCGTTGTTAGGACATGAAAAATAGGTCATTGACATAACATTTTACTTTTTTTCAAGAATGTATTAAATATATGATTCATGGGGTGTTGATATATGAAACTAGTGTTATTTATGCTAAGGGGAATAACCTGAGAGAAAATATCCCCTCAAGCACTCTAAAGTTAATGGCTTCTTCATCTTCAGGTGCCATATTTATTTGATTGTACCCTTAATACCCATCCATGAATGATAGAGCTTAGAATCAATTAGTTGCATCGATCAAGAGTTTTTTTATCGACAATGGGAAATCATCCTTTAGGAAATGTCGATTACGGTCTCTGAAATAAATGAAGACCCTAATATGACCATTATTTTTCTTAATAGGGATGATGTTGGTAATCCATCTTGGGTATTACACTTCTCAAAAAAATATTTGATCAATTTTTAAACTTCCACAACTATATTGGATGCATGAGAGGGGTGCATCCTCCCGGATTCCTGATTGAAGCCTCAATGCTCATCGAGTAAGATAAGATTGTGGATGTCCAAATATTGATTGAGTACAGAAAATTTAGTGTAGTTCCAATAAAAAAAATATTAGTGCTTCTTTATAAATGTAATATCCACCTCTTACTCAAGGGTTATGGGAAGATTCCGTGCCTTTTTTGGGCTCGCTGGAGTGCTAGCCCATGGGTATCAACTAATATATGTCCTATGTGGGTACATGACCACAAAACTAGGTCTGACCATGCCCATTTTTTCACATGTATCCTCATTTATTACGCACGTGGACTCTTATTACATGATTATATATAGGGGAAAAATATTATGAGGCAAATTAATCATTGAATAAGGGGTCTTCCAAGTGTATCAAGTTGACAGAACCAAATATGAGCTCTTCATCTGATGAGGTTTCCATTTGGTGGGGCATTTCCCATGGTTTTGATAATGTAGGGAAGAAATCTATAAGATCCAAAGCTTATGTTAGAGTATTATATGAATCTTAAACTTCTATTTCTTCCTACTTCTAGTAGTTTCACTCACATTTAGAAGCAATATTTGATGTTACCTCCTTGGGTTGTGGAGATATCATGGGTCTACACAATTGTTCTTTGAGGGTGGAATGAACTCGTTCAACTATGTTTTGAGTCATCCAGTTTTATAACTTCCACATACGTATGGCCGAAACTTTATTCCAATCACCCTCTTCTTATCATTGGGCACCAGTTATGCAAGGAACATAGTCTACGGAATTATCTAACACCATCTATCCAGAATTGACATGCCTTGAAGGGTGTATTTGAGGATGAATAAATATTGGATATTATGAACAAACCTTAAATGGAAAGGGTATTATTAGAGAAGGTTTGTGAGGTTTACCTCATCTGGCTTCCTGGGATGTGGTAGTGTGAATAGGTTATTATCCAAGGCTACCAAAAAAATAATTGGGAATTTGATTATTTCAAAATATGTATGATTTATTCATCCATTCATAAAATCTAGAGAAACCATGATTTATCTTTGCTTCTAGATGTAGAAGATTTTGTGGTTTTCACCACTCGATAGCAGGTGATGGGCAGTTTGGGACCTTTTTGGGTGCTTAGGATGGAACCACTACTAGTTTGAGAGTGATAGTTGTGGCTTTGGGTTTGGGAATCATTTTCCTATGTGATGAGGGAATGCGATGAGATTTGGATCGGGTTCACTGAATAGAATCTTCAAGACATTGTACCATTTCTGAAAACTCACAGAAGAAACCTGGATACTTCATTAGGATGAGAGGTGTCTGCAACTCACCCTGAATATTTTTATCATATAGTTTCAATAGTTTCTTCTGAGATAGAGGGATGCTGAGTGAATATGTTAAACCCTTTCATATTTCTATGAAGTCATACACCCTTTCATTTTTTTAATTGTTGTAGTTATTCAAGTCGATAATTATCATTCTCCTTAGTATGGATATGAATTGATAAAGGTACTAAAAAAGGTATCCTCATCAAACAACAGATCCTACTAGAAAACTGTTGTACCGAACAAAGGATGGCCCTATTAGAGTATGCACAAAACACCTCAACTTTGTTACTATTAATATTGGGGTCCCATAATCATCCATCATTGAGATATAAAGTGTGTGTGATTCTCTCCAGGATCCCCTACACAATCAAAGGTGGAGAAAAAATCATTTTCTAAATTTGGTGGAGGCAATGTTTCATCCACCCATTTTGGATATGGCTTCATCTCAGGATTCACTTGTTCACATCACACTTCCATGGATTCCATTTGTGTATCCAAGGACTCGATTACATTATAAAACTCTATGGGGGCCTCTATTTGATCCACCTTTTATCCACATGGAGTGGTTGGGGTCAATTAGGTGGTCCCTCCTTCATCTCCCATGGATTTTTAATTCATCCTAAGATTGGATGATTTCCTTGGAAAGGGAGAGGCTGGAACCATAATAGAGGGAATTCGTAATAATTTTCAACTTCATAATCTATGTAGACTTGATGCCATGATCTAGATATAATATAGATCTCATATAAAACTTTTATTGGTAGATTATCTATAAGAGGGAGAATATTCATCTCTTCCTGAAGACAATACACAGCAGTAACATTTCCCCTAAGTAGTTCCTCTTTGAGTCATCTAAGAGTTTGTATCTCACTCTCATATTGTGATAATTGTTCCATTTTGGAAGGAAACTATACTCATCTGTGTGGTGATTGGGATGTAGCCACATCTTTCCCTTTTCCTTTACAAGGGTTCCTCTAGATAGGTGGAAACTCATTATTTGGAGGTTCTATATTTTGGAGCCTTCTCTAGTACTGGGTGCGTACAGCCTCAGTTGGTGCATCCAAACCACCCTCCTCTCGGGGTAAATTTTCCATGTTATGACCTACCTTATTTTTGTATTGATTGAAAATGTCTTTCATGATAATAGTGATGATACTCAAAGAGGCATATATGAAAATGGTGGTTGTAACATTACTCTTGATGTAACAGGCTAATTTTTTACTTACTTTATGAGGGTCTTTATTTGAACCCTTATCCATATTATTCCATTTCATCTTACAACCCTAATGAGGTATGATTTCCTTCATCATACATTCATCCTAACATGGTTTGTGAATGGTGACCTTGAAGGAGTTTTTGGTCATGGTTGATGTGTGGGCCCCAACAATTAGAGGTTTTCCTTTCAGTGGGAGAAATAGGTGGGATGTTGACCATTGATTTTTCACTCACAACCAAGTGAAGACATATTCTCTCTATCATGAAGATGATGATGATGATGAAAATACCCCCAACCCTAGGGTTTGGGTTTATTCAGGGCCACAATTGGAATTGATTGGTCCTGTTATTGAGTATATAATGATTCCAATTGAAGATTTTAAGACTCCCAGGATGAACATGAATATATAAATTCCACCATCCTCGTGGGGTGGGGTTGATCTAGAATTACTATTGATATCCTTAGGATCCTTTTAGGGGATAATGAGCATGGATATGGTGATTCATAAATAAATTTCCCCAGCATAGTAGGCATGTGTTTTTTTGGAACTACTACTAATGTATCATGGATCCTCTTAAGAATTGATCATCCAAGAGGAGGAGGTCATTGTAGATATTCCCCTAGCCTCGTTATAAGAGACTACTCTATGATGTCTTCTATGGAAGCTACTACTATAGACCATTTGATGCATCACACCTTTTCTTGAGTGATATCTAGGTGTGATGGCTTCCTATGATAAGGATTGTTCTTTATGGGAAGTCATCTAAGTGATCAAAACTTCAGAATCTGTGTCTGAAATTAATTCTCATTACTTCAAGGGGCCCTGTTTGAAGTCATGTTTTCTATACTCTTCCTCCAGTGGTGATGTCTGGGAACCATTGAAGCAGGGGAATTCTATTGTAGTGAGCAACTAGCCTAAGGGTTACTTGGTCCCCTGATTTCTTCTGAGGCAATAACATTACAAGATGTCATATTTGAGGGGTTCTATTATTCCAAGGGTGAGAAAAAGATCAATTCTCTACACTATCCCCATACTCGAATACAGATTCATGAAGTGTCTTTGGATATCAGATTTAGAAGGGTTTTGATGCAATATAGATAATCATGTTATAGATTTCCAATGTTCCTTTCCAGTTTTGGATCTTGGTCCATGAAGATGACTACCAAGTCTAGCTGATAATAGAGTGTCTTGATTTTCTGATTGTGAAACTGATATCCGAGATAAGGGAGATGTCAAGCCTTAAGTTACTGATGAGTATCCCACATATTTTTTCAGAGATAATACATTAAATCCTTTTCTATATTATCTGGGAACTCATAAACAGAAGTAACAAGGGGCCAAAACATGATGGGGAGGTTGTTTCAAACTAACTCTCTCTTTATATCAATTTCATATTCTTCTTAATCATACATATATGCCTCAATCTGATTATACCATAAAAGATACTTATGAGGGTTTATTACAGGCTAGAGAGGGGTGCTACTAGATATTAATAGGGAACTGTATGTGGTTGACCCTAATGTTTCACGAACCTCTCTATATGAAGGAATAAGAGCTTTGAACACGTGTCTATACAAAAATGTATGTGCTTTGAACACCTCTCTATACAAAGGCATTTGGGAAAGGGGGATTTCATTATCCGTGGGAGATATATCTATGGAGTGGTTGACCATGGTGGATGTCAAGAGTAGGGTCCCTATGATCCATATCTATACTACCATGAGGAGGATTATCATGGTAATGATCATATTTTTCTTTAGTGGAAGAGTTGATGGACCCTTGGGGTGTTGAGAATGTGTCTCAAATGACGTCAAGGACACTAGCATTGAGTATATTAGGAATATGGTCCATGTTCTACATCATTGTTGGAATATTCCAACATAGCTTTTAGAATTTTCAGGGATATGGGCCTGCTATATGATGGTTACCATAACATTCTTATAACTATCTGGTGATGTAGGAGTATAAGCCCGTGTTCCTTCTGGAAATGAGGATGACCTTTTTTGTTCAAGGTTCAAACTTTCCAATCGGTTTCTAACGGGTGTATTCGTAGAACCAAAAACATCCAATGATTCTATATCCATTTGGACCTACTATCCAAAGGTAGGTGCTCATTCATTATGGATTGATGATGCTTAAGAATTTGCATTGTTCGAGAGGATGGGAGGTCAGACTCATCACACCTTTTTTGGGGGAATTATATTCTTCTTCGGGACTCTATTATAGATTTAAGTTATTTTCACGAATCCTTATTAATTTACAAAGTATTAAAATGAGTTTTTCCTTTAGATTTAGCAATCAACGATTGATGGGTATGGTATTTAGAGAATCTCTTATATGTATTTGAGGTTCTTCAATAATAGAGAATCATCTATAGAGATTCTTAGTCAATGGTATCATTCAACACATTATATAGAAATATCTTGGTAATTATGATAACCATACTGGTTTTAAAGCCACTCAGTGGGGCACTTGAATTTTATTGTCATTCAAAAAGACCGGGATTATTTCAGAGTTGGGATCGTTCCTGTAGATGGGCTACCTATGTATCCTTGTTAAAAAGAAAGGAATCAGAACCCACTTAGTTTGATAGGAAGGATATAGTTTAACGTCATATGGGATGGAAAATAATTAATGAAACATGGGCTTGAACCTTAGAAATGCTTCCTTTGTACTCTGCTTTTAAGGAAAAGATCAAAGTCCACATAGTTTTGGTGAATAAGTATGAAGTTTATGCATGATTAATGGCCCAATGAGAGATTTCATAATTACTTTTATACTCTAAGCTCACGTGAGTCATGATCGGTGTGAGAAACAAGAGGTATCAGTAAAACTGACGATTGTTCCATGAAAGATGCAATCATAAGAAATGATGTGGGGATTACGTATGTATGAATACCCAAGAGCAGGGTCCATAAAGTTATTTGTACTTTATGGAAATTTGGGATTTTAACCCGGGACTTACTGTTAAAAAGGAAGACCAAATTAATAGGGACTTATGATTGGATATATTCCTGAGAAGGAGGCCCAAAATCAAAAGAAATTAAGACTGGGGCTTACTCCTGAGGAGGATGCCCAAATTAAGGGAAATTATGATTAGGACTTACTCCTGGGAAGGAGTCCCATATTAAGAGGACTTGTAAATTGGGGCTTACCCCTGAGAAGGAGGCCCAAATCAAAATATCATTTCATAATTCCTTTTAGATAAGGAATAAAACAAAGGAACCATGCCACAAATGGCTTTGAAGAGGGTTTTAAAGGCTATATTTGAAGAGGAGATGTAGATTTGAAGAAAGAAGGTGACTATGAAGGAGGCGTGCAAGTATTGTTCTGGCACGCAAGTCCTGGTCGTGCAAGTATACTTGCGCGACATGATTCACCTTGGGCGATGAAGAATCCATAGGGTAAAACTTGGGCGAATTTGAACTCAAGCCCTTAGTATCATCCCTAGAGGCTTCCAGAATGGTGGCGTACAAGTTCCCTTGAGAGGGAAAGGCGTCTGGCAAGTGTCTTCACTTCCCTTAAGGTTTGGACACTTAGGAGTGAAAGTATTGATGAGTTATAATACTTATTCCTTATTCTTCATCTTTAGAGATTCCATTCTAGGTAAATAATTACCTTAGAAGTGTTCGGAAAACGTCATAAAAAGACTTGGGTGACCAGATCTTGAATATGAGTTTTGTAAAATTAAACCTTGAAATGGGGGGGCCACAGGGGCTATTTATAGGCCACTAAACACCTTGGGAGAAAAAAGTAATAGGGAGCACAAGTGACTTGCATGACCCAAATGTGGCGCGTAAGTGACTTGCATGATTAAAAGGAAACTTGTGTGACCCATTCTTAAAGGTTTCCTTGTTCATGCCTTTGTCAATTTTTTGATGTTCTTCAAAGGATGACTCTCTTTGTGCTTAAGGTATTCCCATTTTCCATTCGTTAGACTCTATGACGGAAAGGATAATCAACAAAATTTCCCCCTCATAGTTGGATTCAAAAAAAGAAAGAGGATTTGACTCTGAGGAAAATGAGAAACAAGAGTTCTGCGGCGCGCAGGTGGTAGGCGCACAGGTTCTGGCGCGCAGATTCCGGCGCGCAGGGTTGCGGGATCACCTATATATATGGGTGTCACTTCGCGCAAACCATCCTTCCTTTCGAGTTTTTTATCTCTCGTCACACAAGTGTCTGCATCTCTTCGGTCACTGGCTTTTTTCCTGTGTCGTGCTTCTCCAGTAAGATTTTGACTTGCACGATAGTACTTACGTGACCACACTTGCACGACCACACTTGCGCACCTTAATGAATTAGCCATTTTTTTGTTTTCTTCACAAGTATTTCATAAAAAATAGACTTATTTAAAAGTTAACTGTTAGATATTTGTGCAGATTCAATGGCTCCCAAAAGAATTGGATCGACTGATGAGTTGTCTAGCAAGAGAATTGATGATATGATGAACATCATTGGCTATGACTATTATGATATCTGTGATAGTTCTCTCCCAGATTTGGCCAAGTACTTGAAGAAATATCATGTCAATTTTCCACAGAGAATTTACTTGCCTTTATATGGCCATGGTCATCTACAAGGAGTCAACGTTCCAGATTCAAAGAACTATATTCCTCATTCCTAGTTTCAGACTTACACTTATTTCACTTCAGCAAATGTCTCAGTTGCAGGATCATTTGTTAATGCTAGAAAAGTGGAGAAAGCATACATAATGCATCATAGCCCATGTACTCTATATTTAAAATCTCACAAACCTAAGCTGCAGCCGCATTGTTATCCCTCCATTTTCTGAAATTCTCAAATGGATCAATCCAAGGGATGGAAAAAGAGTTGGAATTTTCGTCCCGGATGAGGTGTGAAGCCAACTTGGATGTGGGAATATTGGGTGCGACAAACCTATGCGGAGTTTGTCAAGGATCTGAAAGGAGCTACAATATATGAATTCATCTGGGCTGGGCAAACATATGTCTATAAGAATGATAATTTTTCACTAGATCTAATCAGTCGCTGGAGCCCAGAAACCAATTCTTTCCATCTGACTCGTGGAGAAGTAGGCATCAGTTTGTGGGATGTCTACAAGATCTCAGGGGATCCAATTTTGGGCGATATGTATGATGAATTCATTCCCCCCAAGGTGACCTGGAATGATTTGGAGAAGACTCCATATTTGGATCGAGAGTTATTGAAACGTTTCCACAAGATCAAGAATTCAAAGTCCACCAAAACTCATTCTAGAAAGGATATTCATCCAGAGGAGTGGATGGATATGTTTCTTATCAAGAAGAAGGAGAAGGGGCCCACCTGTACTCGTCCTACCAGCTACCCCAGAACAGAGAAGAGGGGTGCTCTTGGCACATTCTGACCAACTCTGGAAGCGGGAGAGTTTGAAAAGTGGGGGTATGAAGTGGACCAAAGAATCCCAGAGAAGACCCATCTGGAAGGCTTTTTAGCTTTGTGGCTCAGTGTTTATCTTTTTCCAGTTAGGGATTCGAAGGGAGGTGTCAATCCAGGGACCTTTTTTGTTGCATCCAAGTTGGCTAAGAGGAAAATGGTCGGGTTGGCCACCCCTATTTTGGAAAAGATTCACATGAGCTTACTCCATGTCTATATGGGTAAGTCTCCTTTGAGAATATTGCAACTATTCCAAGTTTTGTGGGGATGGATCGCCACTCACTTTAGGACTTATGTTGTACAGAGTGGAGTACAGGTTCCTAGAAGTTATTTTAGGCCATCGGTGCAGGCCTTTTCTGAAATTTCTCCATTGTCTCTCAATCCTTATGATCTGAAGGTGAGGTTGAGCATGTTCAAGGAAATTCATTTCTTTCCTTATGGAAACCCGCCAACATGGTGGTTTTTTTATGATAGAACAGCTAGCCTAGAGTTGAGTTTGTATATGCTGGCTTGAAGAGATGGTGTATTGGCCACCAGAATTGACAGAGATATTATATGTGAGGACTATGCTCCATATAGATTTGCATGCCAAATCAAGTGTCTGTAGAAAATTGTTTTATCCCCTCATGTGCATGTCAGGTCATAGCAGCATCCAATGGTTTCCCGACAACTATGGTTGTTGATAGATATGGAGAAGACTGGGGTAGTGTTTGATCTAATAGTTTTTGGAGCGGCGAGTCAATTGACTACATGGTATGCCAAGAACTGGGTAGCATCATATCCTGAAGTGGTACTAAATCATCTGGTTCCTCTGGTGGGGACAAAAAAGAGAACTTTAAGGAAAGAAACCCTTCGTCTGGAAGGTGACTCTTCCTCACCCGGAGCTGATTCACCAAGTTCCTTACCCGGGTCTGATTCTCTGGATTCCCAGGATGGGGATGATGAGGCATGACATGCTTCAAAATGGCCTCGTTCCAGATATAATCCTCCTTCCAGAGTCAGGAGACCTACTCCATTGACTCCTGGTGAGTTACATAATTTGAGGCAATTTAGTCACCATTATTTTATAGAGAAGAAAATTTCATTTTCTTATCCTTTATCTGTTATTACAGGAGTTGGGAAGAAGTTGAAGTCCCATATTGTAGGACCCTCCTCGCGGCCTTCTAGTGCACATGCTGAATATTTACAACCAGAGGTTGTCCAGACATGGAGGAGTCTATATTGTGATGCTGAAATCGCCTGGATGGACTTATGAAAAGGGCTACATATCCCTGGAGTGGGGAATCTTCGGGCTTCTACTAATATCCGCTTCAAGGATAACCCTAATGAAGTACGGGCTTACATCAGAGAGCTGGAAATTCTCATATATGCCACTAATGATTCCATTCCTATTACCAAGAAGGTGAAGGAAATGGTGAATCGTGGAACCACTGAGGGGATTGGTGCTTCAGTAGATGAGTAGTGGCATGATTACATGGCTCCTGAAGATGTAAGTTTCTTTCCTTATTTGCTTTGAAACTTGATTTCAGTCAAAGATTTGTTACTCAAGTAAATTACTTTCTTCATCCTGCAACTTTTTAAGAAAGGAACTACTGAGGTTCCTTCACCATAGTACAGCCCTGGTGGCACCACTCTTGGAGCCACTGAATCTCCTCATGAGCTGGGCGAGGTATCTCCAGGTCGGCAAACCATGGACGAGGAGTTAGAAAGGGATTTTCACTCTCCAATACCTGTATTTGGAGGTGATGATGTCAACACACCCAAAAAGTCAAAGAAGTAAAGGCATAGAAGGAAGAAGTCCATAGATAAATGCTTCATCAGTAGTGGTAAGTCCTTTGGATAGTCAGGAATCCTAAATCATGAAAATATTGCTCATATATCTTGGGATTGCAGGGGATTCCTCGGTTTCTCCTCTAAGGTAGAGGACTGACCCTCTTATGAGGACGACAGAGGGTGCGGGTGAACAGTCTCAAATTCATGTTGACCTGGCTGTTCCTGAAGAAACAGTGAGAGAAGAAGATCCTGCATCTGTTCCCAGCATCTCTCATGTTGCTTCTGCAAGGGGAGAAGAGCCTGCTTCTAGTAAATTAACAATTTTTCATAGAACTTTGAATGAAAACATCAACTAACTTCCATTCTATGATGCTTTAGGTTCAACACCTGCACCAGAACATTTAGAGACCACTGCAATTGACTCCGTAATTTTCTTTGAGGAAGCTATTTGGGGTCGGAGGTTGCAGGAGGAGGGTCTCTAAGAAGACACATCAAATGCTCCCACTGGTGAGACTAACCAGGAATATGAGATATCACATGTAATTTAGAAGATTTTGGACATGAGTGTTATCCTTCGTCCTATTAAAAATTTCTTATTACATCTCTGACCATGATTGGCTGAAATGTACAGTTCAGTCTGAGTAAGATGCTGATCTGTCGATGCCTGAAGAGGGTAGAGACAACCCTATCATTGTAGAGACATTATCTCAAGTGGAGCTTAACCCGGCCGAGCTTCCTGAAATCCATCCTGAAAATCCAGCTAAATCTAGGAAAGATGGGTAGGAGCCATTTCATGCTGCTGATCTATCATTGGGTAAAAGATGATAATATTTGTGGTTGTACATAAATTGTAAAATAGCTAAAAAAACTTTTGTTATCCTTTATAACTAACCAAAGATTTTTATTGACTATGCAGGGTCATCAATTTCAGTGGCTAAATCTGGAGGTGAAGCCTCAGCCTCCGCCCCAATGAGAGTAGAAAGTGAAGTACCAAGGGTCAGGGGGGAAGGAGTAGAACAGGGAACTTCTTTAAGTGTATTAATCTCGGACTATATTCCCCCATGTGATAGTGATTCTGAGTTAGACCTAGAGGTGCAGAAGGTGCTCTAATTCTCACGTTGCAAGGCATGGAAGAATATATGGAAGATCATATATGAAGTGCCTCTTGAAGAGCTATCTTCGAAGATCTCGTGACTATCATCCTTGTTCATCATGTTAGGACTTGGTGGTTTTGGATATCAAGAGTTCAATGCCGCGGTGAAACAAGTCATCTTAAGGAGGGAGCAGGAGAAAAGTACCATCAAGATCTGCCCAGAGCAAGGTTATTGACCAATATTGGCAAATTAGAGGTTGCGATGTCCCGAGCTGAGGCTGATCATGCTGGAAAGATGAAGGATCTGAAGCATAAGATCAAGGAGAAAGTTTTCTAGTAGATGCACCTTCAGCAATAGTTAGATGTTGTTACTGAGGAACTTGACCAGCTTAGCAATTCACTGGAAGGAATCCAAATGAATGGTATGAAAGCCATCTCAGATGCCAAGAAATCACTCCATCAAGATGAAAAGAGTGAAGCTGGTCGAGTGAATGAACTTCAAGTGGCTGCTGATGAAGTTCAGGATGCTTTAAATCAAATGAAGAGTTATGTTGAAAGCCTCTTGTAATTCTTGAAAAAGAGAAGATAATCTAATTTGTGGATGTTCTTCTAATTTTGTGCATCAATGAAAAAGACATTTCATCTTTAACCCTTTGTACCTGCATTATCTTACTAATTACTTATATATATATATATATAACCTAAGACAATGGGCCTAGTAAAAGCATAATTTTATTCTTTTCTATTATTATACAAACAACCCTTCAAACTTTGCATCTTCTATTGCTCAATATTGCCTAAATCATACAATATGTGTGTTTAGTGAGCTGGGACTCGACTTTTGTTCAGAGTTCCTTTTACAGGTTCCCAATTTAATGAGTACCCTGTCTTTTGTTGGTATTTTAAATTCATGTATGTTAGACATAAAAAATTCTAATTTTTATGGTCGAATAGCTTTGACCAAATGGATTAAAATTGACTCAATTCCTTGATAATCTGTTTGAAAACATATTACCACATTAAATTATGTGGGAAAACATGTAAACTAAGACTTAAGAAATTTTAAATCTGAGAGATGATATGAAAAAAAGGGCTAAAAGGAATTAGAGGAAGTATTTCCTAAGAGTGAAGTTACCACTATTTGACAAACCTGTTAGGGGGTTGAAGTATGTAGGGCCACTTAAGGGAATTGGCTTCATAGTCAAATAATAGCATCCTTTGGCTGATAGGTCAATTATGAAGACTACTTATGCAAGGCCACCTAGGGGCACATGCTACATAGTCAGACAAAATAATTCTCAGAAATTTTACTTTTATATTACTAAAAGCCAGTGGAAGTTTATGGAGATTCAAATTTTCCAAAGCATAAAGTCTGTTGTATGGAGAGAGGTACTTGAATATGGAGAGGATATTCCCAATAAATATTGTCAAAGAATTGGATGAATGTCACTCATGTGAAGGTCTGACCCAAACGTAGTGAAGGGAAATATAAACCATAGACTTGAATACCTTCTGATCATGAAAAAGAGTATGGGATAAATATGTTAAGGATGACTGTTTTTTTGGATCCCTACATATCGTTGTTAAGACCAATAAGGAAAAAAGAGGTTTTCCCCCCAAGAATGAAGTTACCACTATTTGACAAACCCGTTAGGGGGTTTGAATTATGTAGGGTCACTTAAGGGAATAGGCTGCATAGTCAAATAATAGCATCTTTTGGCTGACAGGTCTGTTATGTAGACTACTTATGCAAGGCCGCCTAAGGGCACGTGCTGCATAGTCAGGCAAAAGAATTCCCAGGTATCAGACATTTTGTGACATGAAGTCAAGAAAAGGGTTATAGAGATCTGGAAGTATTTAAGGTTAGGATTATGACACATGAAAATGAGTATTGTCCAATGCATGAAGGAGATACATAGACCAATGTGGACCATAATCATGTTGTGGATGGGTCCTGAATTAAGATGATGGACTTCACTACATATCTCATTAGGATGAGAATCAAGACATACGTAGTTCTTGAAATACAATTTAACATCATGTGGGATGATAGCATAGGAGATATTATTTTAAGGTTGTATATTTCAGACCATAATGAGGGATACACATTGTGTGTTTGTTATAAACCTTATTTGAATAAAGACCAGGGTTTTCATACCACATTCATATGCTCACAGGGGGACTTTTCAGCCAAGGGACCGAAAGTGGAATTTGGGGTTAGGACCAAAGACATGGGGCTGGGTTCGAGGGATGCTCGAACATTCCTATGTATCCCATAAATATGGGAATCAAGACATACGTAGTTCTAGAAATACCCTATGTACAGATTTGGTTCGTACATGTGAAGGGTGAAAGGGGACTTTAGTGTAATGATGGTTGGATCCAAGATTAAAGGTTCAGTCATTTCCATGTATGCACGTAGTCTTTGGAATATAACATGATTGGAGATCAACGTAAATAATGATTCCCTCTCAGGTGAGGGTGTCAAAGAATGTTGTAGTTTATTGTCGTACAGGACAAAACTGTGAATAGTTTAAGGTCATATGCATGGACCGGTGTTGCACAATTTAGCGTCATGTAGCTAGGACGTATGGATATGAAATTTAATGTCTTACAGTGAGGAAAATGGGGGACTGTATAGTTTAATGTCATATACCAAGGACAACAATAAACCAATGTGAAGATATTGGTTTTGTGCTTAAACCTCAGGAGGTTTCCTACGTACCTAGCCTAGAAGGCAAGGATCAAAGTCTGCATAGTTTGATTGAAGAATGAATTGGTGATCGAGTTGTACTTGAGAAAAACGACCTAAAGATGGTGTTGGGACTTATGCATGGTTAGTGGCCCAAAGAGGGTGTTATGATTGAAGCTTACTTTAAGCTCACGTAAGTCATGCTCGATGTGAGAAACAAGAGGTAGCAATAACCCTAACGATGCACAGTTTAATGTCATGTAGGACATATAAGGGACTAGACACAGTTTAATGTCATGTTAGACAATGGAGGGATCTGTCTAGTTTAATGTCCTACAGCAAGGACCAAAGGGACCATGCAGTTTAAAGTCTTGCAGTAAGGACTAAAGGGACCATGCAGTTTAAAGTCTTGTAGTAAGGACTAAAGGGACCATGCAGTTTAAAGTCTTACAGTAAGGACTAAAGGAACCATTCAGTTTAAAGTCTTGCAGTAAGGACTAAAGGGATCATGTAGTTTAAAGTCTTGCAGTAAGGACTAAAGGGACCATGCAGTTTAAAGTCTTGTAGTAAGGACTAAAGGGACCATGCAGTTTAAAGTCTTGTAGTAAGGACTAAAGGGACCATGTAGTTTAAAGTCTTTTAGTAAGGAATAATGAGGTGTATTTGTGTTACACAAAATACTTCTTCAGAAATCTGGCATTGGTTGGAGTCGTGATGAGTTCTCCATCCATTTAAATTAAATAATAAGCTCCATTGGAGCAGACCTTATGTATTGAGTAAGGTCCTTCCCACTTTGACTCAAGCTTTGGAGGTTTCTTTCCTGGTATCATTGGAGTTCTAAGGACCAATACCAATTCTCATTGAATGAATGAATGAAGACGAACTTTTTTTTTGAAATCCCATGTTATTCGATTCTGATAGACTTCCAAGTGGTGCAGGGTGCACAATCTTTTTTCATCTAATCATTCCAATTCATCCAATCGCTTTTGAGATTGTTCATCGGTAGATAACTGATCAAAAATAGCTACTTTGAGCGAATGTAATTGAACCTCAATGGGAAAGACTGCTTCAGTTCCATATACCAATGAATATGGAGTTGACAGCGTAGCAGTGCGGGTGGTGGTTCGATAAGCCCATAAAGTATGATAAAGTTTATCAGGCCATGATTTCTTATCTTTATCCACCATCTTTTGCATTATGTTTGAAATATTCTTATTGAAGTCTTCTATTTGGCCATTGGCCACTGAATGATACCGAGATGAATGGTTGGATTTGATGTTGTATTCTTGATACAACTTTGTCATCTCGGATGAACAAAAGTTGGTGCCATTGTCCGTCAATATGGTATGAGGGACACCAAATCTGGTAATGATGTTAGACTTGACAAAGCTAACAATGCCTTTAGAACTAAATTCTTTGAGAGGTATTGCCTCTGCACATTTGGAAAAGAATTCATTAGCAGTAAGAATATACTTAAACTGCTTGGATGTATCTGGAGGATAAGGTCCTACTACATCAATTCCCCATGTGGAAAATGGCCATGAGTATTTAGGTGTATGAAGCAACTCTGGGGGTTGATGAATGAAATTGGCATATACTTTGCAAGAGTAAAACTTCTTAGTGAAATCAACACAATATTATATTATTGAAGGCCAAAAGTATCCAAGCCTTCGAATTTGATTAGATAGTCTATGTACAAACTGGTGGTCGCCACAAACTCCTACATGTACTTCATTCATGACAGACATTGCCTCTTCACCATCAATACATCTGAAGAGAATTCCATCAAAACCTCTCTTGTAGAGAATTTTTTGGTGATATTGGCTATCATAAAGAGTAAAATTGACCACATGTCGCCGGACTTGTTCTTTACCAGCTCTATCAGGTGGGAGTGTTCCATTTTGAAGGTATTCTATAATAGGTGTCCTCAATCCTGTAGTATGACTATATGGTTCAGAAATGGGACTGATTTCATTGATTTCATCCATTTTTATTTGATCATAAGGTGAAATTGTACGACGGTGGGAAATACTGATGATTGTTTCTTCCCGGTTTAGATCTGCCTTGGTTGTGGCTACATTATACAATGCATCAGCTTGGGCATTTTGTGATCATGGGACATAAGAAAATGTCAATTCCAAAGGAAATTCCGCCATTAACTCTTTAACGTAATCATACAAAGGGATTAACTCTTCTTTTTTGATGGAATAGTCCCCATTGATTTGTTAGACTACCAAATCTGAATCACCTTTTACCTTTAAGTGATTCACCTATTCCTGAAGCGACAAATCCAATCCTATGATGAGAGCTTGATATTCTGCTTCATTATTTATACCACCTTCCAACAATAGGAAGGAATAGGGTAGAACTTCCTTTTCTGGGGAAATAATCACAATTCCTAACCCGACTTTGTTGAATTTAGGATCTTCCATTTTCTTCCCTGTTGGACTTCTGGAAGCACCATCAAAGTACATTTCCCACGTTTGAGGATTATATTGAATAGAGAAGACTTACTCATTAGTAAGTTCAATATCTAAATATGTATCTTCTACTAAAAGTTGTTCAGAAAGGAAATCAGCCAGAGCTTGGCCATTTATTGCCTTTTGAGACACAGACTGGATATAAAACTACTGCAAAATAACTGCCCACCTTGCCAGACGTCCTGTAAGCATTGGACGACTAAGGATAAATTTGAGCAGGTTATTGCGAGATACCAATTGAACCTCATGATGTTTCAGGTAGTGTCTCAATTTATGAACTGCAAATATTAATGATAGGAAACACTTTTCAATACTTGAATATCAAGTTTATTCCTCAATCATAGTATGACTAAGATAGTAATGGTTGTTTTCATTCCCAACATCATTCTTTTGGGCAAGGAAGGCACCCAATGATCTCTCTAAAGTTGTTACATAGAGAATAAGTGGTCTTCCTTCAATGGGTGGCATTAATATCGGTGGACTCAAGAGATATTTCTTGAGAATATTTAATTCTTCTTGACATTATTCATTCCACTGGTAAGTGACTCCCTTCTTCATTAATTTGGTGAAGGGTAAATATTTTCCTACCAGATTGGCGACGAAACACTGAATATAGGACAAGTGTCTTTGAAGTCCTCTTAATTCATTAAAATTTAGAGGAGGTGACATACCAAGGATTGGTTTTTTATTATCAGGATCAACTTCGATACCACAATGGCATACAACAAAGCCAAGAAATTTTCCTGAGGTTACGCAGAAAGCACATTTCAAGGGGTTCATCTTCAAATTGTGTTGTCGAAGTTTGTGGAATATGATTTCTAGATCAGCCAGGTGATCAGAACGTTGTCTGGATTTAACCACCAAATCATCCACATAACATTCAATAAATTTCCATAAAAATTCTTTGAAGATATGGTGCATGGAACGTTGATACGTTGCACCTGCATTTTTCAAGCCAAATGGAATTACCCGATAGAAAAACACACCTTTATGGGAACAGAAAGATGTAGACTCCTCATCCTATGGGGCCATTTGTATTTTATTGTACCTATAATAACCATCCATGAAGGAAAGATATTCGTAGCCATTTGTTGCATCAATTAAGAGTTTTGTGATCGGAACTGGAAAATCATCCTTGGGACAATACCGATTAAGATCTCTGAAGTCAATGCAAACTCTAATTTGTCCATTTTTCTTTTTAACAGGGATAGTATTAGCCATCCATTTGGGATATTGAACTTCTCTGACAAAATTATCCTTGATAATCTTATCCACTTCAGCTTCAATTTTGGAGGCATAAGATGGGTGTTTTCTTCTTGCGTCTTGCTTAATCCTCGATGTTCTTCTGGAAAACCCAAATTATGAGTAGAAACATCAGGATCAAGCCCAATCATTTCTGTATAATTCCAAGAAAATACATTTCGATTTTTCTTTAAAAATGAAATATACATTTCTTACTCTTTAAGATTCATGTCCGCAATAATTAAAGTGGGGCATGGATCTTCTTTTGTACCCAGATTTATTTCTCTGAGTTCATCCACAGTGGTAGAGATACCTTCTTCAAATACTGGAGGATCATCCCTGAGGTATTCCTCTTCTTATTCAATATGTGTTACTTCTTTTGTTTCTACTTACATAGTAGATGATGAAGCAGAATTTTCATGAACAAGGGAGAAGTTAAAATTTGAACATATTGAAGAAGAGACTACCATTTCTGAACCAATTGATGGTGAAGGGTCTTCCTTGGGTAATAAAGAGGAGATGATGGATTGAGAATCGACATCATTGTTCACCTCTGACATTGCTATAACTTCTTCTAGCCTAGTTGATGAAGTATAGAATTGATGGATTTCAGTGGATGAAATGAAGACATCTCCATTTAAACTTTCATCATTGCTTGGTGAATCAACAATTTCTCCCATATTATCTGGCTCAATTGCCATAATTGACATTATGGAAGTTTCCATAAGAGTGTTTGGATTTGGTTATATCCCATCAATTTGACTGATAACAAACACATGATCTGTACTCACATGTATGAATGGGTTTATTGTAATCTTTTCCAAACCATTTGGAGCATTAATTTTATAAACCTCCTTTGTTGTGGATTTCTCATTTCCCTCCATGTGATAAAATTCTGTCTCAATGTATTGAGATTCACATGTTTTGAATTGGAATTTATCACCATACAATGTCCCAATTTGACCATTGAAATAATATTTGAGACATTGATGGTATGATGAAGGTATAGTTGCATGTTGATGTAGCCAAGGTCTTCTAAGAAAAATGTTAAAGGCTATGTCATGACGAACAACCATGAAATATGAATTAGACATAAGGTCTCAAAACTGAGTTCTGATTGTAATATCACCTAGAGATTCTTGTTCATTTTTATCATATCCTTTCAACATAAAAGTATAAGGAGATAAATCAGATTTGGTGAGGCCCAATCGACGAAGTGTACGAATAGGGATGAGGTTGACTCCTGAACCATTATCAATGAAAGATTGTCAGATGTCTACATCATTGACCTTTCCAGATAAATACAAAGGTCTAATGTGTCCATGTACAACATCATCTTCATCTTCATCTGTAAAATATATCACTACATGACATTTTGTAGGATCTTTCTCTATATGGTAGACCTCAACCGTATCAATTTCGGTTTCTAAATCCTGGGGACTTGAAAAAACCCCAATAAGTACCTCCCGAAGTTATTTTGATAGATTCAAGGCATCCAGAATTGATAACTTGGCCGGTACTTGGGCCAAATGTTTCAAGACATCATAATTTTGATCCAAAGTTCTGCATTTCCCAATAGGAAATTGTGGTTTTTTAGGTTCCATAGAAGTTAATGCTTTGGAAGTAGATGCATATTGTATCGGGGTAGGAGTTGGAAATACTCTTGGATTCTGCAGATTAGACCAACTAGGTCTATTTATTTGCTGAGAGGAAGAAGGTGTAACCTCTAACCGATCCTCAAAAATAACTATGCTAGGACTGAATCTACCATGTGTGGAAGAACTTTCTTATTCCTATTGAACCCACTGAAGGGCTTTGCCACGTGTTTCTGCTGCATATACAGTTCTAACAGGGGTAGGATTGAAATATTGGCTTTTGGAATATCCACATCTTCCCATGTATCCTAGACCTCTGTCTCTTCCTCTAATTCCTCTATTTGATATAGGGAACTCAGGCTCATCAAGATCGAAACTATGGCTGGAATACGGTTCCGTTAAGTGCATCATGTTAATAGAACCAAAGATCAACTCTTCATCTGATGAAGATTCTGCCTGATTAGCTAGTTCAGGTTGTTCCATTTAGTAGGGCGGTGTATGTGCTTTTGAAGCAGATGGCATAAAATCTACCAGAGTCAAAGATAATTTAGGCTTTGACATGAACTCATCTTCTTCTGACTGCTCTTCTTTCTTCGAATTATACCGCCTCTTTGAGGATTTTCCTTCTAATGAAAGGGGTTTTGTTGTGGCATTCAGAGCAGAAGACACAATTGGTTGATTCAATTATGTTCATAAAATTTCATGAGTTTTGTTGATCATTTTCCTGACCATCCAATCATCATATTTCTGTACATTTTTACTTTTTACTTCATGCCACTTTCCTTCTTCCTCTGGATCAGTAGTAGTAACACATGCTACCTGGGCTGAAGAACCTTTTAGTTTTACCTATCTAGAGTCCACCATCTTTTTCAGGAGGTTTTTGAAGACAAAACACTTCTGAATGGGATGCCCCAATATCTGATGAAATGGGAAATAGTTCGGGAGGTCTTCATCTTCTTCCTTGTTCAGCCATTTGGGCCTTGGAAACTGAACCAGATTGTTTTCCAGAGACGAGATGAAGTAGCCAGGAACTTGTTCATTCTAGAAGGAATAAACTTTATTCTTTAAATCTTTAAAATGTTTCCGCCTTTGATCTCTTTGATCATCTTGACGTGGCGGCCATTGTTGTTGATGCTCAATAGGTGGAGCCCTTCGATATGATGAAGGTTTTGAAGTGGAAGAATATACAGGTTCTAGTTTAACCGTAATTGTAGCAGTCTCTGCTTTCCCCATTCTCTTTCCTGGAACTGATGGAATTACACGAGTTTTAACTTTAGTCTTTGTAATAGAGTCTTCGATCTGTTGAGAAATTGAATTAAGGTCTCAAAACCCTCATGTGTATTTCACAGGGATCAACAGTGTTCGTAATTCATCAAGTATATTTTCCACAGAGACTGGCAACAATTTTTCTTGAGGGAGTGCTAAACTTAAGAAATATGTTAATCCCTTCCATTGAGAAATGAAATATGAAACTCTTTCATTTTCCCTTTTCTTACAATTGGTAAGATCAAAAACTATTGTCTTTGGAAACATTGATCTAAATTGAAGAATAAATCTTTGACGGAGATCTTCCCACCCAATAATTGACCAAGATTGCAAACTTGTATACCAGACAAAAGCATACCCTTGTAATGACTGCACAAAACACCTGATCTTAACTACTTCTTGTTATTTAGGAGTTCCCATCATACGATCACAATGACAAACATAATGTGTTAAGTATTGTTCTGGATCTCTCGAACCATTAAAAATTGGGAATGTGGTATTCTCAAAATTTGATGGGGGAGGAATTGCATCAACCCATTCAGGGTAAGATTTATTTTCCAGTTGAACTTGTGCATGTTTTCCCTCAATAGATTCCAACTGAGATGTTAATGACTCAATGGTGGTTATTAATTTTTGAGAAACATCTGGTTGAGCTTGGACTTGAGCAAGTGAAATAACTTGAGTTTGGACGGGTGTGGTAAATGGTACTGCAACTGATGGTAGTACTACCGGTTGTTGTCATGCACGACCCATAGGATTGGACCTGTGAGGGTGTACTTGTAAAGGAAGATATTCTTGATCCATCCCAGTAGCTGCAATGAATTCCCTTGACTGAATAACTCTAGCATTCTTAGGAGGAAGACTACCTTGAAGTAGTTCTACATTCAACCTCCTTAACTCCTTCATTTCTTCTTCTTGCTGTGTGAACCTTTCCTATAATTAGAGTGATTGGATTTCTCCAGAGGTAGGGTGGGATGTAACCTGACTTTGACCCTTTTCCTCGGAATGTGCCTTTCTGTAGTATGGAAGGGAATTACCTGAAGGAATATCTTACCTCTAGGCAGCCCTCTGGATTCTGGTACACACACCTTCTTCCTTTATTTCTATGTGTACAGCCTCTTAAATAAGAACTTCTTCATCTGATTCCTATGAGTGAACCTCATGTTCTAGGGGATCAGTGACAACGGAATTGATGACATTTATTGATGCATAACACATTGCATCCCTTCTGTCGGCATTTCTATGATATTTTTTTCTTCCATGTCCTCGATGATACATTGCCTTTTGTTTGGTTTATCCCTCAGAAACTTCTTGATGAAACATAATTTGGAGGGAATATCCTGATAATTCGGCTCTGTGTTCCTCTTGTGGATTTTTCCCTAATCGAGAGAAGACTGACTTTCATTGAGGAAGAGATTGAGAATTTGAAAAAGTCCCCAGTCCGGTGGACTGGGGCTATTCCTGCTCAACTCCTCGAATCCTATCTGTTGATCCCGAGGGTTGGATTAAAAGTGTCTCCAGTCTGGCAAGATGAGGTGCCTATTGAGCTGCTACATCTGATACTTTCTTAAAAGCTCTCCTGATTTTTTGGACTTTAGTCTAGAAATTAGTTGGATGCATCATCCAACATCCACTCGAATCACCTGGCTCAGATGACCGTTGGATTATTTCTGACACTTTTTTCACCTGATGATGTGAATGCTCTAAATGAAAAGATTGTTCGATATTCTCATTTTCTTGATGCAAGAGTAATTCGACAACTTGTCCTTTATATGCCTGACTTTGGGAAGAACTAGTTGAGGCCTGTTCTTGGGAAAGCCTTTGATTATGCACAAAACCAGCTAGATGTGGCCAGCCATGGGAAATAACATTGCATGATACCACCTTTGGTGGGCTTTGTTGACTGGAGTGTACAGTGAAATGCAGTACTTCATGAACACCCCATCCCCTAATATGAATACCAGATGGGGAATTGGTAATTAACTGGAGCAACCTTTTTAATGAGCCAAGGCATTAACGTTGAAGGGCTCTCTACTACTTTTCAACCTTTAGATGTCGGTAAACTAAGAGATATGCCAAATCAATTTGGTGTTGTAACCCTTCTATTATCTTGACATGATTTTCATATTCATCATAAGATAATATTTTCTCTTTTAAGTGACAAAGAGTTTTCCACATGTTGAGATGAATATCGTGAATACAATCTTCAGTCAACATTTCTGGAATATCATACTGAGAGTCAGCCAACGGCCAAAACATGACTGGTACTTCACCTTTCGCCAGTTGTTTTCTCATATTCAGCACTTCCTCCTTATCATTTGATGAAGATTCTTCTACCTGATTGGACCAAATCTGGTGCTTCTTTATTGTTTCATCAGATTCAACAAGATTGGTAGAGAATTCATTTGTCAAATTAGAAGATGAATGACCGAGAGGTGGTTCGGAGAATGACCTACACCCCAGGCTCTCTTCTGATTGAGAAAGTATTTCACCCACTAGCGATAATGCATCAGAAATGACTGGATTTTCATTTCCAAGTACCTTAAGATAAAAGGGATTTCTCATTACTGCATTATCCATTGAATAATTTTCTAGGAAATGTGAATTACTACTGCGGAGAGTAATTTCACAGATAAATTCATCATCATGGGGAGGACCACCATGGTGGGTTACAGCAAAAGATGAAACCTCTTGCTCCTTGGTCTTCTGGCCACACAGAGGGTTATTGTGGCTCTCATCTAAGGATGATACTTCGAGATCAACCGAATTGTCATGAAGCAAGCCTTAATGAGGAGATTTCTGATGAAGACATTCATAATTATTGTTGTTACTTCCAGAATCTGAAAATGAGAGAGTAGAATCTTACGTTGCAACAAACAATTGTCTGAGCACATTAAGAACTCCAGAATCTAGCAAGGCCTTATTATAGATTGGCTCTTGATTTCTTGACTGTGTTGGATGGGTCTTTTTCTTAGATGCCTTCTTACTGACTTTAGAAACCACGTGTTGATGAAAGTGGTTATTATGGGAAGGTTTATGTGCCTTCTTAGAAGAAATGGTAAGGTTAGGATGATTATCTCCATTCAAATAGGGTGTATGTGCCCGACTTGATTGTCCATATGACATAGGGGAGTATTTCCCACAACCCTCCTAGATTGGGACAAAGGTGTGTATCTCCTCTAGAGTGATATGTTGATGAGTCACTCCACTGATAGTGATATATTTATGCTTCTTTACCTGTGATGCTACTGAAGTTTTTATAATATTCTGACAGGTATCCAGAATATGGGCAGGGATTTGTTTATGCTCTTTTACCATTGTCAGAATGTGCTTGGTGACTTCAAATACCGGAATAGAAATATACATCCATTCCGTGTCTGGAGTAGGTGTATGTTCCTGATCCTTTCCTCCTTTTCCTATTAATGAATTCTGATAGTACTCATATGTGGGGGTAGAAAATTTTGTCTGCCTCCTGCTTGTCATTGGAGCTTTCCAATTAACATCTCCGGGTGCTACAAAACGTGATTGTTGGTTAGACTGATGAATTAAAGGTGTATGTGCCTGCTGATTGTTCTCCACCATATTTAATTGGTGAGTTTCTCTGGTTGCATTCAGACGAGCCTGCTGACTAGCTGATGAATTATAAACAGGTGTATATGTATGCCTATAATACTCCGCCAGAATTTCCTGGAGGGATTGGCGTGTTACTGCCAAATGAGTCTGCTTGGTAGTAAATTCAGGACAGATGAGTGTATATGCCCGCTCGTTGTTTTCCATCCAGTTAGCTTGATGGACTTCTCTGGAGGGGGAAAAAGTAAGGACCTGCTCCCTATTGTCAGAATTTCACCTCTGGAGGTTCGTCTTGCGTGCTCAGGTTTGAGAAACCTAAGTCAAACCCCTAAAGGTGATACCCTCATCATGTTGAGGGTGCACTACCGCACAAGTATGGTGACAATTGTTGATGGAATCCCTCAGAAAGGACTCATGTCTTCTTGAATTGATGCCTTGGGTGACCTCTTCATTCACCTCCCTATAATATGGGAGAGACTGGTAATTGCGTTCTAGGGATAACGACCCGAAACGGTTGGAGACGGTGGTTGGCACCACCAGCTTCTTGACCACTATTCATCGTTGTCTGAACAACCAGGGTGAGTTATTAAATTAGAGGGCTTGTCGAGCGGCCTCCATAGTCGGGATGGTACTTTGTTGATGGTATTCCCTCATCAATTAATTTGAGACCCAGCATTGAAGACGCTGAGTAGGTGATGTCATCCTAAGAGCAGACGAGTATCCAGCAGGAGTAGCAGTCGAGGCATTCACAGGTGTGAACTTTAAAGAAGCCACTTTTTTATTGCAAAGAGATCTTGGAAAAGAGAGATTGTTTGATATAATAGACATAATCAAGATAAGCTTGGCTAGACTACATATTTTGGATGAACACATATGTGATTGATTACTTTGTTGGCCCTCACATTGAGTTAAATAGGGTCCTAACAAATAAGTAAAACATCATTTAACTTGATTAAGGATTCACGTCAGGTTCACCATTTTTTGTTCCTTCTAGAAATGAGGATGACCTTGTTTGTTTAAGGTTAAAAATTTGTAATCGGTTTCTAACGGGTTTATTCGTAGAACTGGAAACATCCAATGATTCTATATCCATTTGGACCTACTTTCCAAAGGTAGGTTCTCATTCATTGTGGACTGATGAGGCTTAAGAATTTTCATTGGTCGAGAGGATGGGAGGTCAGACTCATCACACCTTTTTAGGGGGAATTATTGTATACTCCAGGAATATCTTATAGATTTAAGTTATGTTCGCGAATCCTTATTAATTTACCAAGTATGAAAATGAGTTTTTTTTTAGATTTAGCAATCAACAATTGATAGGTATGGGATTTAGAGAATCTTTTATATGTATTTGAGGTTCTTCGTCGATAGAGAATAATCCGTAGAGATTCTTAGTCAATGGTATCCTTCAACACATTATATAGAAATACCTTGGTCATTATGATAACCATACTGCTTTTAAAGCCACTCAGTGGGGCACTTGAAGTTTATTATCGTTCAGAAAGACATGGATTATTTTAGAGTTGGGATCATACCTGCAGATGGGCTACCTACGTATCCTTGTTAAAAAGAAAAGAATCAGAACCCATGTAGTTCGATAGGAAGGATATAGTTTAACATCATACGGGATAGAAAATAATTAATAAAAGATGGGCTTGAACCTTAGAAAGGATTCCTATGTACTCTACTTTTAAGGTAGAGATCAAAGTCCATGTAGTTTGGGTGAAGAAGTATGAAGTTTATGCATGATTAATGGCCCAAGGAGAGATGTCATAATTACTTTTACACTCTAAGCTCGCGTGAGTCATGCTCAGTATGAGAAACAAGAGGTATCAGTAAAACTGACGATTGTGCCACAAAAGATGCAATCATAAGAAATGATGTGAGGCTTACTTATGTATGACTTCCCGAGAGCAGGGTCCATAAAGTTATTTGTACTTTATAAAGATTTGGGATTTTAACCCGGGACTTACTCCTAAAAAGGAATCCCAAATTAAGAGGGACTTATGATTGGGTATATTTCTAATAAGGAGGCCTAAAATCAAAATAAATTAAGACAGGGGCTTACTCCTGAGGAGGATACCCAAATTAAGGGAAATTATGATTAGGAATTACTCCTGATAAGGAGGCCCATATTAAGAGGACTTGTAATTTTAGGCTTACTCATGAGAAGGAGGCCCAAATCAAAAGATCTTTTCAGAATTCCTTTTAGATAAGGAATCCAACAAAGGAACCATGCCACACACGACTTTGAAGAGGGTTTTGAAGGCTATCCTTGAAGAGGAGAGGTGGATTTGAAGAAAGGAGGTGACTAGTAAGGAGGCACGCAATTATTGTTTTGGCGTGCAAGTCATGTTCACGCAAGTATACTTGCGCGACATGAGTCACCTTGGGTGACGAAGAATCCATAGGGTAATAATTGGGTGACTTTGAACTCAAGCCCTTAGTATCATCCTTAGAGGCTTCCAGAAGAGTGACGTGCAAGTTCCCTTGAGAAGGAAAGGCGGCGTGCAAGTTTCTTCACTTCCCTTAAGGGCTAGACACTTAGGTGTGCAAGTATTGATGAGTTCTAATACTTAGGCCTTATTCTTCATTTTTAGAGCTTCCATTCTAGGTAAAGAATTACCTTAGAAGTGTTAGGAAGACTTCAGAAAAAGACTTGGGAAACCATAGCTTGAATCTGAGTTTTGGAAAATTTGTCCTCAAAATGGGGGGCCCACAGGGGCTATTTATAGGCCACTGAGCACCTTGGGCGAAAAAAGGAATAGGGCGCGTAAGTGACTTGCGTGACCCAAATGTGGCGCGCAAGTGAATTGCGCGACCAAAAGGAAACTTGCACGACCCATTCTTAAATGTTTCCTTGTTCATGCCTTTTTTATTTTTTTTATGTTCTTCAAAGGATGACTCTCTTTGTGCTTAAGGTATTCCCCTTTTCCATTTGTTAGACTCTGTGATGGAAAGGAGCGTCAACAACCCGCTACTGAGATATTATTGGAATATTATAATGAACTATCTCATTATTAAGAGAAATATGATCTTATCCCAAGGCTTGTGCTATTATCACATGGTGATCCTCAGTTAGGATAGAAGTATGATCCTAATCTAGAGCCTTTGGGATATTTAATTGATCTATATTTATAGGAGTATGAGCCTGCCTCGAGTGATGTTTTTTTTCCACTTAGTTATCCTCAGTTGGAGTAGGAGTATGGGCCTTGTCTAAAAATGTATTCCCCACCAGAATATGTTGATGTCCCATCAAAATGAGATAAGGGATATGAGTCTCATTCTATATTTCCTTGTAATGATGTTGCTGCATTCATTTGTTGATGGAATAAGGAATACGTTCATGGTTTCTATGATATTCTAGAATATTCTAGGTAGATTCACTAATAGGAATATGAGCATGTCCCGAGTATTGTTCCATTATTACATGGTTATCCTCAGTTATAATGGGGATATATTCTTAATCGTGGGATTTTGGAGTATGCTTCTAGATTTATTCAACTGGAATATGAGTTTATCCCGAGGCATGTGACCCTCTCACTTGGTTATCTCTGGCTAGAATGGGGATATGAGCCCGATGATGGATCTTTGGAATATTCCAATGGAATTTTTCAAAATACATGGTCCCCTATCCTGAGTCATGTTCTCCTCTCACTTGGTGAGCCCTGGTTGGAATGGGAGTATGATCCCGATCTGATGCCCCACCCTTCATCAGAATATGCCGATAATACTCCTATGTTGGATGAAAATGTGTTCTTGCTCCAGCATAACCACTTGTTTGTAATGATCATAGTGATAAGTTGTCCTAGAAGTAGGGATAGGAATATTGGCATATCCCTTTATCAAAAATAGTGCCAAAAATATATTGGGGGTGTTCTTCAACTATTTCTAATATATATTTTTATTTTAGAAAAGTGTGTGTAGGGATATAATCCCACACATTTTCAGACTCCACTATGTATTGGTAGATATCTTTGATTAAAGTAGGGATATGGGTCTACTTCTTCCCTCTTTGTGCCATAGGAATATATTGATGGACTTTGTGCATGGGGGTAGGAATGTGCGCCTCCCCCACGCCTACTATGGAAATATGCATAAAGATTTCACTAGAGAAGAAAAGGTTTTTTACGATGGTTATTTTTTATTTTTTATGTCATATTTTAGCCGACTTTATTACAGGAGACGTTATAAATATTTTTTTTACGGTGGTTATTTTAAAACCAATGTAAAAACCAATAATCCGAAGTAATTTTCACATTGGTTCATCAAAAAACAATGTGGAAAATGCTTCGGAGTCGTGATTTATTACGGCGGTTTTTAAATAACCAACATGGTATCTTTTTTTATGTCTGTTCTAGAATAACTAATGTAAAAACCTTTTTTCATTCCATTTATTACATCAGTTATTTCATAACCGACGTAAAAACCCATTCCCATGCATTTTTTATGTTGGTTTTCAAATAACCGATGTTAAACCCATAAACATGCATTTTTTACGTCAGTTATAAAATAACCGGCGTAAAAACCAATTTTTTTTAATAAAATCATTCAACCAAAACTATGTTTTTCAAAAGAAAATCTGAAATAGACCAAAAAAAGAACAAAACCAAATCTAAACCAGACCAAAACTAGCACACCTCACTGAACAGCCCTCCCACACCCCTGCCCCCCCCCCCACCACTCCACTGGACACCCCCCCACCTACACACCTCTCGACAGCCCCCCCCCCCCCACCCTCCTGGACACCCTCCCACCCCCATGGACACCCCGGACCCCCCCCCCCCCACTCCCCTGGACAGCCCTCCCACCCTCCTGAACACCCTCCCACCCCCATAGACACCCTGGACACCCCCCCCCCCATTGGACAGCCCCCCACCCCACTAGACACCCCCAACACCCCTGGACACCCCCTGGACAGTCCCCCACCATTTTAGATAGCCCCCACCCTCCTGGACACCCTCCCACCCCCATAGACACCCCAAAAACCCCCTCCCAAACCCCACTAGACAACCCTCCCACACACCTGAACCCCCCCCCACCCCTCCTAGACAGCCCCCCACTCCCCTGGACAGCCCTTCACCCTTCTGGACACCCTCCCACCCCCATGAACACTCTAGACACCCCCACCAAACTCAACATCCCTCCCACATCCCTAGAAACCCCCACCCCCCACCCCACTGAACAAAACCCGCACCCCTGGATACCCCCTAGATAGCCCCCCACCCAACCCCTCCTAGACACCCCCGACTCCCCTAGACAGCCCTCCACCCTCCTGGACACCCTCCCACCCCCATTGTCACCCTGGACACCCCCCACCCCACTGAACATTCCTCCCACACCCCTGAAACCCCCCCCCCCACCCCACTAGACCCCCCCCCCACCCTACTAGACAACCCCCCCTCACCCCTCCTAGACAGTCCCCCACTCCCCTGGACATCCCTCCCACCCTCCTGGACACCCACCCACCCCCATAGACACCCTGGACACCCCCCACACCCATGGATAGCCCCCCCCCCACTCCCCATAACCCCCCACCCCACCCCACTGGATACCCCCCCCCCACACACACACACATCCTAGGACACCCCTAGATAGCCCCCCACCCTCCTGGATAGCCCCCACCCTCTTGGACACCCTCCCACCCCCATGGACACCCTGGACACCCCCCCCCCACTGGACATCCCTCCCACACCCTTGAAACCCCCCCCCCTCCCCCACCCCACTGGACACCCCCACACCCCTGGATACCCTCTGGACAGCTCCCCCCCCACCCCTCCTGGACAGCCCCCCCCCCCCACTCCCCTAGATAGCCCTCCCACCCTCCTGGACATCCTCCCACCACCATGGACACCCTGGACACCCCCACCCCACCCCACCCCACTGGACGGCCCTCCCACACCCCTGGAAACCCACCCACCCCACTAGACACCCCCCCACACACACACACACCTAGAAACCCCCTGAACATCCCCCCACTCCCCTGGATAGCCCTCCCACCCTCTTGGACACCCTCCCACCCCCATAGACACCCTGGACCCCCCCCCCCCCCCAAGACCAGAATCCATACCATAAAAACAATCAGAAGTAAACCAAAATAAGAAGTAGACCAAAATTAAACTTTCACATATATAACATTCAAAACTTACAATGTCAACTAAAAAACCTAAATCCAACCTAAATGACTACCAAATACACAATTATAATGACAATATTTAGAATTACATTTTACACTACAAACAAACTAAAATACAATCAAACCTGTAAAATAATTTAACCATTCCACTTGTAAGTGTTTGAAATCTTGATCACTATAGGGTTGAGGGTCATAAAATTGCTACAAAGTAAGAAGATAGTAGTTAACATGTATAATGAATAAATCAAATGAAATATTATGGAAAAGTTTAAAAGGAAATCTTACCAGGTCAAAGTGAACAAGTGTTCCAGTTGTAATTATTTAATACATAAATCTTAACATATAATATCCGCATTCGATGACGCCTTGTTGTTCATGACAATTTTGTTTAAATGAGTGTAAATTAAAAATATTATTTTTATGTAAAACTTCAAAAAGTACAAATTATAAATGGATATTTACCTTTACTTTTACATATTTGATCTTGGCACTCCTTTTCTTTGCGTTTTTTTAAAGTGGACCCATCCCCTGTTAGAAAATAATATGAATGGGATAAACTTAAAATTCATTATAATATATACAACTATTAAGAAATTGAAACTTACTTTTCCAACATATTATTAAAACCTTCCCGCACATCGCCATGGACAGAGCATATCCAATAAAGTGTTTTCTCCCTTGGGAAAAAGCACCTAACATCCATTGATCACTGATAAAAGAAAATTTAAGGTTAGTGGTTTTTTATGATAAAAGATGATTGAAATATTTTCTAGAGATATGTTTCATACCTCTCACAAAAAGGCATCATCCAACACTGTGTGATTATATTCTTTTCAAATATTTCAGCAATATAAAACATTCTTTGTTCCTCATCCTATGCATGTGCTTTAGGGGAAATCTAATGCGAGTCCATGAATCCATGTACATATGTCCGATCATTCTTCTCACATATGTTATAAAGATACCTAATACAAAACAGACATAGGTATACATTTTTAATAAATGTAACGCAGGGAAAAGTTGTTAAGACTTACATAGAAAAAATTTGCACCATAGTGATGCCCAAATTATCTTCAGTAACAAGCTCCATGATATCATGTTTCAGAATCCTCACATTTATTTCATGTCCAAAAAAATGACCTTCCATTGGAAACTCATAATGATCCACCAACAAATTTGAATATCTTGACAATCTGTCAAGACTACTAGAATCTGTCTCTGATGTCATAGCCATTTGTCTTTGTTGTTGTCTATACAGTATTTCTTTACCTTTGAAGTATTCTTGTAAAAATAAATGGAAAAATATATTAGTTTTCAAATTTTAAAACAACTTTAATAAAAAATAAAATAGAAGATATAACATACATACCTCTATTGTAATGAGTTGCAGAAGTCTGGATGGCCAAATTAAAAAAGGATGATATTATGTCCAACTTTCATCACCTCATCTGTAGGTAATGGTACTTGAGCTGATCTATCTATAATATCATGTACAGTGACCCTATGATGCACTACCTCTAACTGTTGATGATGAATTGTATCTCCTATACAATATACCATCCTATATGCAACTATATCATCTTAAGGATCATCAACATACAACTCGCAATAAGTAGGAAGCTGCAGCGGAGAAGTAGGATAAAAAATGGTGTCTGTAGGATAAGGTGGGAGAGTGGGAACTACTGGCGGAGGTGGAGGATAAATAATGGGATCTGCAGGGGGAGGTGGACACTAAAGGAAAACGGGCATTTTGTGGCGGTTTTTTCGCAGCGGTTTTAAAAACCGCCGTGAAATAGCTTTCGGGCCGGTATTTCACGGTGGTTTTTAAAACCGCCGTGAAATGTGTGGAAATTTTTTTTTTATTTTTTTTTTTTCGAGGATTATCGGCAGTTTTTTAAAAAACTACCGCAAAATAGCAGCGGTTTGGGTAAAACCGCCGTGAAATGAAAAGAAAAAAATAAAAAAACATGAGAAACCCCGAAATCACTAAAACGACCGTAACTTTTGATCTGGGCGTCTGTTGGAGCACCACGACCAGTAAAATCGAAGCTCATGAAGAGATATAGAGGCACGTGTAATAAAAACTGTGAGATAGTCTAAGGTGTGGAAGATATGAGAGTTATAAGAAAGTTGAAAAAAGTTCTCCAACTTCAAACGGCCATAACTTTCACTCCGAGTGTCCGTTTGGGCTCTACCACATATCAAATCGAAGCCAGCGAAGAGAGATACGCACCAGTTCGACAAAAGAAAGCTTTTGTCATGTTTTTAAATCTAAAAAACACCCTCTGAAGGTCTCTAAACCCCTTTTTCCGTCACCAGTGTCCCGTCGAACTTGTCTTCAAACGAACCTAACTTTCGATCTGCGTGTCAGTTCGGACTCCTCCACCTGCTAGATCACAGTTCGTTCCATGAGCTTCAGTTTGACTAGTCGCGGTGCCCACATGGACTCTTGGATCATAAGTTATGGCCTTTTTAGTGGGTATCGGGTTTGTTATGTTTTTCGATGCCTCGTTTCTAGCACCCGTTCCCCGTCAGTTTTTTTTTAAATGGTCGTAACTTCTGATCTGCTAGTCCATTCGGTCTCTTTCACCTATCAGCTCGAAGATCATTTTAGGATCTTTGATTTGATTGGTCGCGGATTTGGAACGGACTCTCGGATCATAAGTTATCTTCATTAATGTGAGTCCAATGTTTTTGTCACTTTATGACCATTTTGATGGGTTTTAACGGTTGCTCCATTTATTAATATTTATTTGGGTTTCTGTGACTTGTTATCTTTATCAATGGTTTTTTGTCGGTTATTATGATGATTATATTGAATTCTTAAGGGGTTTTCCAGAGTTTTCATGAGTTTTCATGCATTCTCATGCTTTCTAATGCTTCCTTCTTCATGCTTCTCCATCTGTTTTCATGCGTTTTCATAATTTTTCATCCCTTACCAAGCCTTTTCTTACTTTTTCATGTGTTTCATTTATTATTTATTATTTATTATTTATTATTTATAATATACTCTAATTTATTTATTATCTATTATTTGTTACTAGTTATTTATTATTTATATTTATATTTATTTATTATTTATATTTATTTATTATTTATATTTATTTATTATTTATATTTATTTATTATTTATATTTATTTATTATTTCTTATTTCTTATTTCTTATTTATTATTTATTATTTATTCTTTATTCTTTATTCTTTATTCTTTATTCTTTATTCTTTATTCTTTATTATTTATTATTTATTATTTATTATTTATTATTATTATTATTATTATTATATTATTATATATTATATATTATATATTATATATTATATATTATATATTATATGTTATATATTGTATATTATATATTATATATTATATATTATATATTATATATTATATATTATTATTTATTATTATTTATTATTATTTATTATTTATTATTTATTATTTACTGTTTATTATTTGTTATTTATTTATTTATAATTATTAATTATGTGTTATTTATTATTATTTATTAGTTATTATTTATTGTTTATTATTATTATTTATTATTATTATTTATTATTTATTATTTATTAGTTATTATTTATTATTTATTATTTATTATTTATTATTTATTATTTATTATTTATTATTTATTATTTAATTAATTATAATTATTAATTATGTGTTATTTATTATTATTCTTATTTATTATTTATTATTTATTGTTTATTATTATTATTATTTATTATTATTATTATTTATTATTTATTATTTATTATTTATTATATATGTATTATTATCTATTATTAATCGTTGTTTATTATTTATTATTTGTTATTATTTATTATTTTTTATTTATTATTATTTATTGTTTGTTATTTATTATTTTTTATTATTTATTATTGTTTATTATTATTTATTATTTATTATTTATTATTTATTATTTATTATTTATTATTTATTATTTATTATTTATTATTTATTTATTCTTATTTTTTATTTTTTATTTTTTATTTATTATTTATTATTTATTATTTATTATTATTTCTTATTTCTTATTTCTTATTTCTTATTTCTTATTTCTTATTTATTATTATTATTTATTTCTTATTTTTTATTATTTTTTTTTATTATTATTTATAGTTTGTTATTTATTATTTATTATTATTTATTGTTATTTATTATTATTTATTATTATCTATTATTATGTATTATTATTTATTATTATTTATTATTATTTATTATTATTTATTATTATTTATTATTATTTATTATTATTTATTATTATTTATTATTATTTATTATTTATTATTTATTATTTATTATTTATTATTTATTATTTATTATTTAGTATTTAGTATTTGATTATTATTATTTTTTATTTTTTATTATTTTTTATTTTTTATTTTTTATTTTTTATTTTTTATTTTTTATTTTTTATTTATTTTTTTATTATTTATTAATAATTATTAATTATTATTTATTATTATTTTTTATTTATTATTTTTTATTTTTTATTTTTTATTTTTTATTTCTATTATTTATTATTTTTTATTTTTTATTTTTTATTTATTATTTTTTATTTTTTATTTTTTATTTTTTATTTTTTATTTTTTATTTTTTATTTTTTATTTTTTATTATTTTTTATTTTTTATTTTATTATTTTATTTTCATAAATTTATAATTTATGTAAATATTATTATAATTTATTTGTTATTTATTATAATAAACAGGAAATAATAAGTAACTCAATAAATAACTAATAAATCAATAATTATTAATTATTAATTATTAATTATTGGTTATTAATTATTGATTATTTCTTATTGTTTAATTATTATTAAGTTTATATCTATTATTTATGTATTAGTTGTTTTTTCAATTAGTATATATAAGTATATTAAATTTTGTTTATTAACCACATGACGAGCTTGCTGGAGTGGTAAAGTCTTTGGAAAATATTCAAGAGGTTAGGGGTTCAAATCTCACCAAAGACAGTATTTCTTTATATTGCATGGGCATGTGCATGGGCATGAGCATGCATGCATGGATAAAGTAAATAAAGTAATGTGAATTAAATGAAATAAATAAAATAAAAATGAAATAAATAAAATAAAAACAAAATAAATAAATAAAATATGAAATAAATAAATAAAATAAATACGAATAATTAAATAAAATATGAAATAAATAAATAAAATAAATACGAAATAAATAAAATAAATACGAAATAAATAAAATAAATACGAAATAAATAAAATAAATAAAATAAATACGAAATAAATAAAATAAATAGGAAATAAATAAAATAAATAGGAAATAAATAAAATAAATATAAAATAAATATAAAATAAATAAAATAAATACGAAATAAATAAAATAAATAAATAAATAAATGATTAATTAATTAATTAATTAATTAATTTAAATAAAATAAAATAAATAAAAAAACCGTTGTGAAACGTTCTACGGTGGTTTTAAAACCCACCATGAATAGTTTCCTAATGCATGATTTAGCGGCGGTTTTTCCAAACCATTGCCAATCGATTTAGCGGCGGTTTAAACCGCTGTGAAACGAAAATAACCGCCGCTAAAGCATGATTTTTCTGTAGTGGGAGGAGTGGGAGCTGGTGTCTGAAATTATCTTTACATGTCTGCAAACATAGATTGTACCAATGCTCTAATATTTTCCTCCGCTGTCACATTAATATTATGAACTTCAGCCTCCAAGGATTCTATTTTTTTTATAAACACCCTCAACAGAAGAAGTTGAAGAATGTGGAAACACTTTTCTTATCGATACACCCGTCAGATATCCTCATACACAACCAGGATGTTCGGGATTTCCCAATGCTGCAGATAAAATATCTTGCCTCCCAACAGCTGTAAATGCCCCCTGTGAGCTCTTCTCCTCAAGAGAATCATGTATTAATTAATTGAACATTTCAGTAATGATTCAAATTATATAAATATTATAGTTAACTTAAATAAATAAAATAAATATCTTACAATCCTATCAGCTATGATTCTCAAATATTCTGAAAGATATTGCCCATTTTTCCCATCCATGCTCTCTTCTATTTTTCATGTCTAGATGGAGGGGATTGAGGTGCAACATCTCCAGAGCTTAAAGACTCAGCTCTCTATTTTTGCAATTTTTCCACCATCATTTGTTCTTCCAATAATGTATACCCTCCCCAAGATAAACTATGAGGGTATACATTTTTGTATTGTATCTCATGATGAGATGTCCTTGTTTGTTGTAAATTAAGATTAAGAAATCATTAACAAAACATTAATAAGATCATTTATATAAGAAATCTTATAAAAATTTACATTACCCTTACCAAAAATGAATATTTTCTACTACTTTCAAAAAATTGTGTCCATGTATCTTCATCTATGAAAGGATATATATATATATGACATGGTTTGTCATGACTCTTATGACCAAAAATGAAATCAAATGTGAGGGTTGATTTGAAATCCCTCCATCTCCTAGCAGCCATTGATAATCATTTATTCCTAACTCCTCCAGTGTCAGGAATATCAAATGTCATCTGATAAAGAAGAGGTAAAATATATTATACTAGAAACATTTAAATAATAGGAAAACAATAGCAAAAGATCTTACCAAAATCGTCTCCCACCACTGAGATATTATCGCTTTGTCCACACTTCTCCAATCATTATACAACATGCTTACTTTTCTCTTACACTGAGTTTATACAAAACTCTTAAAATATTTTTCATTTAGACCTCTAGGAATATCATTCTCATCAAAATCAATGACTATCCTCTGGTCCTGCGTATGGGCAAGTGATAATTTTGGTAAACGTGTGCACCCACATTTACCAACTCTTAAATTCTTCTTTGTCGTTATGGGAGAACATGAAAAAAATTGGAGAACATCAAGAGGAGAATGTGAATGTTCTTCCCCAGAGGTATGATCATTATTCTCATCTTCATAATCATGTGGTTGATCAACTGATTGATCTGTTATTATCCTTCAAATAAAAAAAACAAACATTAGTTCACAAATATAAAAATTCAAATACTACAATACTAATGTAAACATAAAATGGAAAATTGAACTAAGTTACATAATAGTAAACATGGTTAATATGGTAAACATGTTAAACAATAGTAAACATGGTAAACATGGTAGTGTAATTTTCATTCAACAAAATCAATAAATATATAAGTTATATAAAGGTAAACTATGGTATACTATGGTAGACATGGTAAACATGGTATACATGGTAAACATGGTAAATTAATTTTCATTCAACAAAAATAATAGATATATAATTTACATAATGGTAAACATGATAAACTAAACTAAACAAAATTAAAATGAACAAAAACTTCTACTTATTTGTTTTAATATGCATTTTAATAAAGAAAAAAATTACAATATCTAACATTTTATGAAAATAATAAATGTAAAAAAGAAATAAACATATTTTACCTGTAATATTAGGAATGTACAAATGGATTGTTTTCCCAAATTCATTCATCATGATCGTTCCTTATGGCACAAACCATGTCTTCAACATGATCATCATTATGTTCTGCTAATATTTCCATAGAAGTAGGGATCTCACATAAATCAGAATCTTCATCAATTTGATCCTCACCAACATATTGTTTTTTCCCTTGTAAAACAACAGACCACTGCATATCTGATTGATCAACTATATATAAAATATGCTTTGCATGTGTTTACATTATAAAAGAATCTGTTGTGTCTTCCAATCTATTTAGATTAACGATTGTCATTCTAAATTCATCGTGTCTGACACTATTTTTACCAATAAACAATTTACAGTTAAAAACAGGAACTTTAATTTTAAATTAATCAACCTCCCATATTTCTTCAATGACTCCATAATATGCAGTTGATGTAGAAATTGGGTTTTTTTTCTTTAGAACTCGAAAAATGCATTGTTTCTACAAACACCAATACACCACTATTCTGAACTGCACTTCTGTTGTCCTGAGCTTTCATATGAAATGTATATCCATTAATGTCATAACTGGACCATGTTTTTACATTTAAACATGGACCACCCACTAACCATCTTAATGTCTCTGATACATCTGATCTACCAATAAAGGTCTTTTTAAACCATGACAAAAATGTTTCGTTATGCTCATTCAAAATCCATATTTATTTCTTATTTGGATGACTTTATTTCAACTCATTAATATGCAATGTGATATATGGTTGAGCATAATCAATGATGACATAATGAGGGAAATGGGTAAGTAGTATTCAAGTAACCATAACTAATGAGGCACCTATATTATCCTCCATGAATAAACAAGTGTCAGAGAACATGGTAATACCTAGGAGCTTAGGGGAAAATCTAGAACATATTGTAACCTAATCCATCCTTTTTTCGTGCCTGATGCAATCAAACATCCCTAACGCATGTGGGGAACCATCCCCAAAGTAGATCGTGTTTATACTAAGGGTCAATTAGCCAGAGCATAATCTTAAACTAGTGCAGCAAGCATTCTCGAATAATAAAATACCAATTCTAGGTTACTATGTTATGTATAAAATTGGGGTGATCTGAGGAGTATCAAATAATCATCCATATATAAAGAATAATCCCAAGACACACATAAGCCACACACCCACAATAATCACCCCAGAACACCACTCCAAGGAAGTCCCCTTGCCTTAGGGCCATCAATGCACAATGGAAGTCCCATACCAAGGACATTCCCATTCCTTTTAACAATGATAAGGTAAGAGACACATTCCAGGGAGAGTTTTCCAAAGAAAACCCACTTTCTGAAAGTTCCAACTGTGCCACACCCATTATTTTAAAAGAAAAACGTTTTCAAAAGTATCCAAACACGAAATTTAGGAATCCATGAAATATTTGAAACACATTTGAAAAGTCACAACATCATTTGGAAATCATAAACCGCTTATAAGGGCCAACCAAACTTTTAATCAAACACTTGCTGTGTAGGGAAATGTAAAATAATTCCGCAAAATTTAATTCAATGGGAATGAAACTTGATTTAATTCAAGTAATCTTTCAAAAAATTATATATTTTTAACAAGCATCAAATCAAGGTATAAACATCAAGAAATCAGTGATTCTTGAATTTAAAGGCCAATACATAGGGAAACCTACCTCAATCCAAGATGCCTTCAATGATGACCACTCAAAATAACTTCAATAAGGTTCAAATGAGCCAGAAATACCAAGAATAATTGTAACAAGAAAAAACCCTAAATTTAGAAACAAAGAAACAAGAACCCTAGACCAAAGGAACCAATAATAAAGAAGAATGAATAAGAAGAAAAAGGAAGAAGGAAGAGGAGGGAGAAGGAAGATATTATATAGAAAAACCACCCCAAACTTGTAGAAACCACTTTGAATCACCATTGGATGGAGGTGAGAGGCATGGAGAAGAGGAGGAGGATACTCCTAGGGTTTTGGGTTCCAAATGGGGGAGAAAGAGGAATTTTGGTGTTAAAATTTGACAGGGTAAATGGTAAAAAATACATTTTTAAAGAACTCAAGCACTGCGCATGGTTAGGTTGCACCCCATGGACACCCCCCCCCCACCCCCAAGATACCCCCTACCCCCTTGGACAGCCCACTCACCCTCTAGATACCACCCCCCACCCCTGGAAACCCCCCACCCCTTGGACACCACCCCCACTGCCTACCCACTTAGACAACCCCCACCCCTCTAGACAATCCCCACACCCACTTGGACACCCCCCCCCCACCCACCCCTTGGACACCCCTACCCCCTTGGAAATCCCCCCCCCCCACCACCCCCCCCCCCACCCCCCCACCCCTCCAGACACCACCCCTTACCCCATTGGACACCCCCACCCCCTTGGAAAGCACCCTCACCCACCCAGGACACCACCCCCACCCCCTTGGACACCCTCTACACACCACCACCCCCTTGGATATCCACCCACCCCCTAGATGGCCCCCATCCCCCAATGGACACCCCCACCCCCTGGACACCCCATACCCCCTTGGACAGCCCACTCACCCCCTGGTCACCCCCCCGCTAGACACCCCCTCCCACCCCCTGGACACCACCCCCACCCCCTACCCCCTTGGACACCCTTGGTACACCCCCACCCCTCTGGATAGCCCCCTCACCCCCCTCAACACCACCCCCTGGACACCCCTACCCCATTAGAAATCCCCCTCACCCCCCTGGACACCACCCCCCCACCCCCTTGGACACCCCCTGGACACCACCACCCCCTTGGAGAGCCCCCCCCCCCCCACACCCCCCATGGACACCCCCACTCCCTGTACACCCCTACCCCCTTAGACATCCCACTCACCCCTATACACCCCCCCCCCCACCCCTTGGACACCCCCAACCCCCTTGGACAGCCCCCGCACCCCCTGGAAATCACCCCCACCCACTTTGACACCCCTTGGACAGCCCCCACCTCCCTAGACACCCCCACCCACTTGCATAGTCCCCCCACCCCCTTGGAAACCCTCTATACGTGCACACACACATGATAGAACACACCAAAATCGTAAACTTTCATGATATCACTTCCATATGTTTATTTTACTAGAAAAGAATTTAGTATGGTATAAATGAACTCTATGAAACTTACCATGATAGAAAGAACAAAGAAAAATAACAACTCAAAAAATTAGTTTAGGGCTTCACGAAAATAAAAACTGAAACCGAGCTGTGTGAGGTTTACTTGAGTGTTGCAAGTCGAACTAATAGTTCTTATGATAATAAATATGAAGAATGATTTTGGAAAAACAAGGTTGGAGGGCACGACTTAGAAGAATCCTTTCTAGGTTTTTCGTGTGAGAGAGACGAGTCGCAAGTCGCCCGATCAAAGAAAATAGAATGGCTGAATATGGGGTGTGATAAATCATTTAAAAGATTTTTCATGCCAGTTATTTAATAAACGACGTGGTAAACTATTTTGTTATGTTTATAATGTCGGTTATTTAATAACTGACGTAGAAACCAATTTACCACATCACATCGGTTCTTTTGATAACAGACATAATAAATTGCCGAGATTAGCTTTATCACATTGGTCATTTCGTAACTGATGTGATAAATCACCAAGATTCGATATATCACATCGGTTATAAAATAACCGACGTAATAAAATGATTCTCATCAATTTATCACATCGGTTATAAAATAACTGATGTGATAAATCGTTTTTTACAACTTTGCACGTCGGCTATATAGAACCGACGTGAAAAATACTAACGTGTTAAACATTTTTTCCACTAGTGTTTGTTATGAGTGAGCATGGATATGCAGCTTCTTACTAGTTTATTTTAGAATATATCAATAGAAATCATCAATAGAACTAGGGATATGATCCCCCTTTGGTATATCTAGTGATTTTTTTGTCCAGTGATCCTTCCTTGTCTCCCATGCATGGGGTTTAAAGGTGGCAGTGTGTCAGGTTGTACCTTCAGAAGGTGATTGGTGGGTACCGATGTGATGGTGTTGGGGACAACGATTGATAGGTACCCTCCATGATGGAACCTAAATTGGAAGTGATCTGTATTTTCTTCCTGGTCCACCTTCATTAGATTTTGAAGTTGGCAGTTCTCACACTCCGTGGATAAGCTCTTGAAGTGATTGGTTGTGCCAACGAGGGCCACCAGCTTAACCGTATCTTTTCTTAGGTGATGTAGAATCATCATTTTTTGTTCTAGGAGGAACTCGTGATCATATTATAGTATTGGGATTGTAACATATCAGTGGTACTCCATGACCATTATGTTTTCCCTGAGGTGTTGGAGCTGTGAAGTAGGTGAAACCATTTTTCAACCCATAGGGGTTGCAAGAATATGTGATTTACAATAGCGATCACAACATGAAGAAGACTTTATCTCTAATTGTGGTTCTTTAGATGAGAGAAGTATCTACATTCATGAAAAAAACAAGGAACAAGGTAATCAATTAGTGCAATATCTAAGCATGATGTGCTCAATTAGATATGCATTGTTCACACAATTTTTATTTTATTCTCAATTCATCCATTCTTCTTGTTTGGAATTTCCAAAATGGGAATGGACTTATTTCATGAGAACCCTGGTTATAGAGGATCAGTTGTACGATCATGCTGGTCATACTACTTTTTTTGTGTAGGGATGAAACACAATGTGGCATGTCAAATGATCAACTGGTCATTCTATCATTTGAGTGTTTTGTGTTAGGATTTATCTATTTTTTATATAGTGTAAAAAATGTCCTAGTGGATTATAACCCAATAATTTTTTATTAGAGATATTCACATTAGGTTCACCATTTTTTTGCGTATAGTGGGAAAAAATGGACCAATGGAAAATAAAATAATCACTCTGTTATTAAAGAGTTTCACATCAGGTTCACCATTTCAATTTTCATATATTGTTAAAAAATATCCTGAAATATAATAGCCTAATAATTTTTTTATTAGAGAGATTCATATTAGGTTCACCATTTCTCTTTCTATAGGGAAGAGATGACTAGGGGAACGCTCACTGAAGTGGTACCGGTTTGGGTGATGGTTGATTGTGGGGGTTCATTTATTATATAATGATTAACATTAGGTTATGATTATTGATATTAATGGAAACTAGTAATGGTTCCCTCATCCATAGCTAGGTACATACATATTTTTCAAAGGTAGCAGACCAATTTTTGTTTCAAACCTAATGACTCTTAGGGAATCGCATTGGTTAAGATGGTGGAAGTTCATCCTAATCAAACCCTTTTTAAAGGAATGGTTTCCTACTCCAAGACTATCTTATAGATTTAATATATGTTTGGTAATATCATACAAATTCTAGTACGGGATTGGTTACCCTACCAAAAAAAATATAGGTTAATTCTCTTTGTATAAAAAAAATGGGGATATCATTAATGAATAGAGGTATGGAGAAATATTAAGGGAATTCATATGTATGTATTTGAGGTTCTTCATCCATTTTTGAGTGATAGATAGTTTCTTTATATGATGAATCCACATAATAAAGTACTTTAGGATTTTCTACCACATAGGGAGGTAGTTGATATTCCAAAAATGGATTGATCCATTATGAGGCTTCCTATGAATCCTAATTATAGCCGGAATCAAAAATCACATAGTTCATTAAACTCATGTAGTTTAACATAATGTAGACAGGACATATATGATTTCTCTGACTCACTAGTTTTTCAAGATTGAGTCTTGGGGGGATTTCCAACATCTCTTAATTATAGTGAGAATCAGGGTTATTGTAGTTCATTCATTACATCAATACTATCCCCAAGGTATATTACTATATGTATAGGGGTGTTTATATCATGTCATTCATTAGGGAATATATACTATGATTTTCCTATTTGGTGGAGATTCATGATGCTAATGAGTTGTCCATTCTGGCACCCTAAGCCCACATGAGCTATGCTTGATGTGGGAAATAAGAGATAACAAGTGATCAACTTTATTTCATATATATGGTTCATGTAATAGGATAACCATTGGATTCCAATATGGATCTCAGACCTTATATAGGCATCCTACGTATCCTAGTTATTGTAGGAATCATATTCATTGTTTTTAAATTGATTTTGTAGTTAATTAAGGGATGAGGTAGAGTGATCAGCACATGGGAATGATTAGGTCCCTATGGTTGAAATGTCGGATACCTGAGGATTACATCAAAATGGATGTTTATTTGAGCTCAAACCTTATAAATTCTTCCAATGTATCCTGGTAATTGCAGGAATTGAGTCATGAAAGTTAATTTGATTAGGGCTTACACACCAATGGTTCCCTATAATTGTTGAGGCTTATGATGCAGATGATATGATCATTGTTTCTCCCTAAGATCATGTGAGCAATTATTCATGTGAGAAAAAAATGATGGAAAATGATCGGTCTCATTATTTTTATTTGTGGGACTTATATACTGGGATATCCCTTTAGATTGTCAATATGGATCTTGGTCCTCATAGAGGCATACTACAAATCTTGGTTATGGTAGTAATCATATTATTTTCATTTCTCTTGATTAGGGATTACACACTAACGTTTCCCTTGGGTCAGGGCTTATACACTGAGGGTGAACAACGTTATCCAGCCCTTTGATAACCTATTGATCTAGATTGACTACCTACCATACCTGTGTTTATTTTCCACTTGATGTGGCCTGATTTCTTTCTTTACATGTAAGAGCATATCTTCTTATGTACTTAAATAAAATTGTGTGATCTAGTTAACTTTTCTAGAGGAATTTACATGGTTTGGATAAAATATCTAAGGGTTTTCCCATGATTAGGGTTAGATTATCCAAAGGACATCTCAAGACCTAGATGGTTGATCCTGGAAGCCATCACATGACCTAGATGACTTTTTAAGAGTGTGTCGTATGATCCATCTAACCTGCCCATATGTCATCGTAGGATCTGGCTAAAAAATATGGAGGGCGTTGTGAGAGTCAATGCATCATGTCTTGGATGGAATCACATATCTTGGATGACATATCTAGAGGGAATATTTATACCTATATGGAATTCCCAGATGAAACGTGAGAGCTATTCAACATTCCCAGGTGTTACCGCAAGACTTAGCTGACATGAACTTATACCGTGGTGTGGGTCAAGCAGTATGTCTGAATAATGTCGCAAGGCTAGGATGACAAACCCAAAGAGATTCACAAGACCAATACATATTTATTATAGGGAACCATGTGACTTTCTTTGACATGTATGGAGGACTTCCATGATCTAAATATTATTCCAAAGGAGTGTCATGTGATCTGGTACACATTCCATGGTGTTGTCACATGACATGAGTGGTTCATTAAAATCTCATGAGAACCAAAATATATGTTCTTTTCTTAATTATCCTATAATTATACATTTTTCTAGAATTTATATTGTGAGTTCCATATATTTTTTCATTTTTCACTTATTTTAATTCTCAAAAGATCTAGAAGGTGTGCAGGATTCTCTTCACATGTCCTGCCTGATGTTCTTCACGTGATCTAGGTGTGATCACATGAAGCACCTATGTGTATTTCATGATTGATTTGGTTTTACAATGGTATATTACCTAATGGAAGGTTAGTCAATTTTGAGATGATTCACTCTAATAAATCCACTCTAGAACCAGTGAGTCTGGATGCAAAGAGGCCAACCATTCATCTGGAGCATCGTGGTCATCTAGTAGCAGTAGAGATCAGTATCTCCATGTGTAGGAAGTTATTGTCATGGTGAATTTTTCATGATGGGTTGGGAGATTTATAAGCCTCACAACTCTGGTTGTTCACCTCTATGATTTAATTATCTCATGTGAATACCGGATTGATTTGGAAAAGGGATTTGATGTCACATGTCTTCACGAGTCTCTGTCATGGACTACTTTGAGGGCGTTGTCTAATTTTCAGTGATCTTCAGTCCTTCCCATCAACTACTCCATTATTATTCTATTACCAATTAATGGGGACTTTTTGAATTGTGAGGTTATTCTAAAGGACTTTGATATTTTCATATGGACATGTCCATGATCCTTAAATAGATCAGGATGCCTATTGAGAGGTGTTCATGTGACACTTGAAGCCTTTTCTAGGGGATTTCATGAGATCATGTCGACCTGTCAGGGGGTCTTGTGAGATCGTACTATGGACATACTTGGTGTGTCAAAATAGTTCTATGATTGTGATATTATTCCACCTCCTTCTTGTTTTTATTTCCCTTGTTTATTTTTCAAGGTTTAGGGAGTTTATAAGGTTTCATGAGTATTGTTAGAGATAGTTACTTTACCTTTTGATGATGTTTCGCCTGACCACAAAAATGTTACTATAGAGACGTGATAATTTCATGGAAAAACCCTTACATATATCCTTAGAGAGACAAAGTGGTGTGAAATATTTCCTGGACATGCCTGAGGTTCTTCACATGATAAAAAAATATTAAAAAAAATATGTTGGTGGGATCTTGTGAGATGATACAGACATGTCACCACGGTCTCGTGGTGTATTGTATAACACTAGGGGCGCATCACATTACTTCTATAACAACAAGATGACACCTCCTACCACACAGTTATTACCTTTTTTATATTACATAGTTTTGAGGGTCTTGTGAGTTTACATGAATATTATCAAGGAAAAAAATTCTCCCCATTAGTGATCCATCATGTGAGTTTCTTGACTGCAAGAGGCTCCTACTTTTTGGACATTTTTCTCCTATATTCAAAGTAATTTCATATGGTTTATCATGTGTGCATCAGTTGATGATCTGTGTGGCGTGGGGGAGCTTATCTGGCTATTATAGCATGACCACCAGTTTCTGAGGATGCCTTCTCAAGAGCATAAGGGTTATTCAATAAGAGCTCTATGGGATCCACTATAGGTTATGTGTTGCAAATCATTCCATCACATGACTTTATGATAGTCATGTGATTGTGTATATATTAGAGTTTTACATAATCAAAAAGTCTTGGACACCTTATTCATCCTTTTCTTTTATAAGGAATATAATACACATATTTAGTATTTATTCCTTTGTGAATTTTCCGGTGCTCATTTGTCAGGCATCAATACTAATCAATATAATATTCATAGACTCTCATCTCCCACTTATAAACACCACCCACACCACCTATTCTCCTCAAACCTTATAATCCATGTAGCTTACCCAAACTCTACCAAAATCACTCCAAATATCTTCCTCACATCCCTATATTCCTTGGACACATCAAAATACCAATCCAATGTTTCTTAAGTGGAATCCCAAGTAAAGAAATCCAAAGTATAAGGTAATACCATAAACCAAGACATTTTATTTTTTCTTCCTTATCATACTCTTTACACCCCCCATCCAATATTACATAATGACTCCAATATTATATTTATATAATAATTTTATTTTATTAATGGAATATTCTATATCCATCCTCCTCTCTGCTAAAAATGAAAAAAAAAATCATAATATGGTGGCTCCCCTCCTCCATGAACAATGCAGTTCATTCTTCTCAACCACCTTTAAGGATGGTAATGTAAATATTATTCATGTTAAATATAATATTATAAATTATTTCATTATTTTTTAATGTATTAATAACCATTTAATAAAATAAAATAAATCTATTTCATTCTAGTTGTTAAAACCACATAAATGAACTGGATGTATAACGATAACATTTATACTTAATGAATCATACTTATTCCAAGAAACATATAGATATTTGGGGCCCGTAAAATTTTTGGAAGGAAATTAATCTTAGTTCACTTCACTTATGGATTTGTATTCCAAGTTGAAAATAAATTAAATAATTATCCACAAGTGATCTGACCATAGAACCAAGAAACCAATGCTTTCACAATGACAAAATTAAACTTAATATCTCATTGAAATGGTAGTAAATGAACATAATATAATTATATTAAATAAAATATAATTATTTTTTTGAATTATATAATTAATGGAACTAATTTATTTAAACAAGATTTAAATTTTATATAAAAACGATTTTGAAACCAAAGGTAATGGATCAATCTAAACCTCTCTATTTTCATTGGGTTATTATTTCCCTCTATTTACATCACTTTCCTTCTCTATTATTATTATTTAATTATTATATATTCTATATATTCATCCCACACATATATACTTTGTTTAATTCCCCGTTATTTGATGGCAATATACATGATTTAATGGTATCTTTATCAATATCTTTCATTAAGAAGATCCAATTAAAAGGAAATTCATTTTTTTCTTAACTAATTTCATGTATTTCCAAAAAAATATTTTTAACATTCTATTGTTTCTAAAAACAATCAATTTCTTCTAAAAAATTTTATTCATTTTATATTATTATGGAAATTATTATTACCTTACCCTATTTAATGATTATTTACCATTTTTCTTATAACCTCACATAAAATAAATTTTTATAAAATTATTTCTCCACTATTTTTTATGCCATAAAATCATAGAGAATTACTTTTCATGTCTAATAATTATTCATTTCTCTAAAATTATCCAAGAATTATTTAGTCCATTATTCTATGGATATCATCATGATATTCCATTTAGCTATGTTATATGACATGATTATTTAACCCATTTCCTTTCCATGGGTTTTTTTATTTTTATGCCTTATGTATTATTTCCTTACATGGAACACATATACATGAACATGTAATGATAGGTGTGCCTATATATTTCTATTTTACATTATATAATGTTTATATCTCATGAGATGATAAGTATGGGATTAGAGAGTAATCTTAATCCCTAATGGGACTCTGTCCACCATGTGTTGTTGTCTTGATAGTCATCCTTGGCTTATGGTTATGTCATATTTTATATTGTTTCAACATTCCTATGTTACCATGATCTTATGAAACCAACTCCTTAAATTCATGCATCTATATGATTATTCATGGTCATTTTGTTTTATGATATCATGATATGCCTCTTGACTCATATGTTATGCTTTGTATCATTCTTAATCCCTTACTAGGATGTTTAGCACACCCATTTTGATTATGCATTCTCTTATATATTTTATATATTTTTAAGAGATAAAAGGGATTTATGAGTCCATTATAGGGATTAAAATAATGATGTATTGTTTTAGTTTTATTTTGATGTTTTATGTGTCTTATCTTCCAAATACACTAGGCCTCCTGATCCATTATTTTTATTTTTTGTATATTTATGTTAAAAATTATTTCATAATATGTGTAAAATTATTGGGTCTATGTAGTTGGTAACAGAGAAAAGTTATAGTGATTTTATGGGTTAAAACAATAATAAATTATTAAAAACCATAAGTACTAGTCTATATATTATAAATCATTATGAAATTTTGGTGAAGTGTAATATGAGCAGTTTCCAAGAAATTAAATCCATTTCTTGATATTATAAGTGGATTTGGATCTCGAAAAGATATACCTAAGGGTAATTACCCTAAATGGAACATTAGGCACTAACCTGAACTGTACTTGGTGAAGGAAAACGTGGCTTACTACACACATAGTTTGAAACTCTTATATCATATGCATCAAACAATTCACAAACCCATTATAACTAATTATAAACAAAATGAATAGATTTTTAGGTTTGAAAACATAAAATAAAAATTATCATGGATAAACTAGATTGAAAACTAGAGACTCATACATTAGTATATTTTTTTCATTAATAATTTATTCTTTTAAGGTTTATACATTCATATTGATATGTTTACAAGTTTAAGTATTCTCGTCACTAATTTTATTTCCCTTATTTTAGATAATGGATGAAAATATGAGTAATTGTTCCAATAAACAATGTGATAGGAAATGTGATAATTACATAATGAGATTCCTAGACTAGTGAGAGTGGGAGATGAGAACTTCATGGAATTACTAGTTCAACTGAATCAAATTATGAATAACAACCTGAATTATGAGGAATTCCCACATACTTCTAAAAAAGTATTTTACACTCAAGTCCATTATGTGAAAAAAGTATCATATCTTTAGTGATTCTTCTCACCCCCCCCCCCCATCAAGTAATGATTGATTAACTTCATTAAGAATATATTATTTTCCTCCAATTATCAGAACCAAATAATTTCATGTTAGATACTTATTTCATAGAGGGTTAAGTTGAATAGTGGTGGTCACTTATCAGGAACTTCAATCCTAATGAGGAAATTTATTATTTGGAAAAGGGAAGGATTGAAGAAAATATATTTTATTAATTATTTCCCCACATTTTACACATTATAAAATTGTTAGAGTGATGAAAAAGGTAGATTAGTCTATAAGTATATATAAGGGAAACATTAAAAGGATTGTAATTTATACCTCCATATTTTTAATTTACATCGAAATAATGGTGGACCACTTTTTTAGTGTATTAAATCCAATTCTTTGAAAATATTTTTTTATTAAATCATTTAATATTTATAAATAGATTTTATTTTGTGGCTTTAAGGTCAATATGAGATTGTAGACTCTCAGTAGACTCATGTGGATAAATTTTAAAATCATAAAATAGTGTTTAATCTTTTGGATCAGTATATAAGTCCATTAGAGGAAATAAAACTCTAATTCCCACTTATCAAAATTTTAGGAAGAAGATTCATGGAAACTATCTCAAGGGAACCAAGAGAAGATTTATGTGTGGAATAAATGGGAATTAGGATAATAAATAGTGAATATAGATGAATAATCTCACAAATTTGACAGAGAAAACGATAGTTTTGATCAAAAATCAACCTATATTCTAGTGTTTGAACTACAAGGAACATAGAAATTTTCAAGTTGATGCCCTAATCCAAGGACTTTCAAAGACAATAAATGACACCAAATCCAGGGCCTAAAGAGAAAGTAAGGGAATATATTATCAATATTTATGATGTGTATATAGATAATGATGTTTTCATAGGTACACAAATTATTAATTCAAAAATATTGAATGTGCTATTTGATTCTAGTTTTAAAAATTCTTTCTATAAATCCCCAGCCTTAATCATTACTTAATCTTGAGATAAGTCAATAATTTTACTTTTATTCACATCAAATATCTTTTCATGTTTACAGTTTTAGAGAATTATGCCATAAATAATACATAAAAACAATATAAATACATTGTGGACACTTCCCACATTATCTATTTCTTCTATAAAATAAAAACTTTTAAAAAAAACATGGTTTCTTTTCATGTTTAATCATAACTTTTCCTTAATCTCGTACTCGACTCTATTATTATTTAAATCATGTGAAAAACATTTCAAAATTTGGGATGAGCATAAAAAACTCATTAAGGGATACATAAAGAAGGAAAACTGTTAGTCTTGAAAAAACATGTAAACCATTAGTACTTTATCATAAAATAATAATTTTCACCTTTAAGAATTAGTAAATACTCTTCATTGAATATAAGATCATTTCTTAACCTTTTTATAACAAAAATTTTACTATAAAACCCATATAAATAAACATATAACATATAGAGGTAACTTGGGACATTATCATACTTAAATGGAATAATCATACGGTCGATTTCCACATATTTCACTAAATGGAATATACTTACTGATGACTTTCATACCCAATGAATTTGAGGTTATAACATAACCACGTGTCCTTTATTTATCATGGAACCACCCATATCTTGTTTATCATGTAGCCACTCATCTTTGGTTTATCACGTAACCACTCGTCAAATGTCCAAGTACAATTATACAAACATAACATATAAAATATTTCAATTATCAACATCCCAACCCTAAAATTTCATTTGCAATCATAAGAAATGATTTCAATATATTGAAAAAGTAAATCCACTTTGAAAATAATTTTCAATACCAAGATACCCAAAAATATAATAATGGATTTCTTTTTTCCTTTTAAAAATATTAAGGGTTATAGAGGAATCTAAATATCAAATTACGGTTACGGCAGCAGAGCAGTCGTTGTCTCCACATACATTAAAAACATTCCCTTTGTTGTTTCTAAAGAAAGTAAAACACTTCATATAAAAATATTACTTTTTAAAACATTGAATTAAATTCAAAATACACATAAAATTTCATGTATAATCCTTTTATATCCCTATAAATAAATATTTAAATTAATATCCTGAATAAAAATATTTGATAATTAAATATTTAAACATTCAAGGGGTCTCATACCACTTTGAACATTTAAATTATAATCTCTATGAATTAATACATTTAATAAAATAAAAAATGAAATTATTATAGATAAAAATATGGATATTAATTGTCATAGTGGTTGTATATACACTTTATAAAAGAATAAAGGTGCATATTAACAATAAATGCCTCAATGAAAGGAGATTGAGAATAAATCTCTTACTTTAAGTTTGACTCGTCATTTATGTTCCTTTTTCTTCCTAAATAATAAACTTAAGTTAATTTATAATTTCTTGAGAACCTTTTTCTAGTTTATTTTTTCTTTTATATCACTTATTACCATGTTATAAAAATTACATATTTATTTATGTTCATATCTGATGTTTTGGCATTATTTGGTACTTGAGTCGAAAATGAACTTGGTACGATGTCAAAAGTCCATATGGTTATAAGTCCATCATCTTTAGAATAATATTAATTACATAATAATAATTTTTATACATCAATTATACTTTTAAAAGCAAACCATTCATTTATTGTAGTAAAAAAGAACAATGTTATAATCATGGAGATGGTAGGTCGTACGTACGCATGAGTAACGTTTCCATTTTTCATTGATCATTATGGAAATAAGGTAATTATTATTTTATATTTACATAATTATAATAATATAATTAAAATAATAATAATAATTTAAATATAGTTGTATATATTATACAAGTGATGTGGTGAATAAAAACGATTCACAAGGCTTCATGGAGGGGATAGTTCACACGTACTCATGAACAACGTTATCCTTTTTATGTGAATGGTAAGTAAGAACATAATTGAAATATTATTATTTTAAAATGATAAATATGTCATTAATATCATATATAAACATTTATTACATCATTATAAATATTCTTGATATATGGTAATGAAAAATGAACTATATTGTTCCGTGAGGCGGTAGTCCATTGTACACACGAACAAAATGTTCATTTCTTATTTGATGAAATTAGAGATGAATTTAGGGGATGATATAAAAAATAAAATCTCAGTATATTTATTATAATATATTTATTATTTCATCTTAGAAGAATAATATTTAGTGGAAGTGGAATAAGATATAAAATAGAACCACTTAAAAAATGATACCCCCTCTTTAGTTGATCACCGTTGAAGAACACCTTAACACCTCTAAGGATGGTGTTCTACCTAAAATAAGGCCTGAAGAATGTGGGATGGATTCTATGAAGAGTTTTGGGAAGATATTTTCAGAACCAAAAGGATTTGGAAGTGTGAGTATTAGAGAAGATAGGGTACCTTTTTATTGGAGAGGGGAGGGGCACCCTTGGAAACTATTAAATTATTAAATTAATATAAAATAGTTTTTTTATTAAAATGGATCCAACGTAATATATATAGAATATAAGATTATTATATCTGGAAATATTCTCATCCAATAATTTTTATACATGTATTGATTTTATTTTAAACCTTATCTTTCCAGTTTACCTTTAATTATTCTCTTTTAAATTTAATTGTGGTAACAACATTTTAATTATTAAGAAGCTATCAATTTTTCTTATATGGGGTAAATTTAAAATAATTAGAAACTTAATTAAATTTTAGACATTATAATAGCCACATTATAATTTTTAAATATTTTTATTATTTTTAAATAATTTAATAAAATATTGTTTTTATAAAATATCAATAGTGTCAATTTTTACACTATTCATTTAATTAAATTTAAATAAAATTATAACAGATAGATAACTTCGAAAAAATACATTGAACATTTTTATTATATTCATATTCACCTATAAAATTCATGTATGGCATAAATTATGTCATATAATATTTATTTAAGTAATTATAATATTATTTATTTAATATTTCTCTTAATAAAATAATTATTATACCACTGTTGTGCTAATATTTATGGTAATTATTTAATCTATAAAAACTATAAATAAATTATTATTATGTAGATAATTTCATTATATTTTTATACACTATTTATGTTCTAGGTTTCATCAAGTTTATCACTATATTTAAATTATTATACTTATAAGAGATAATAGGGTGACATGTTGTCACTTTCTTTTGTTTTAATAATAATTATATCACTTTCATAGAAAAAAGTCCATAAAATGAATCAATTTTGATCCTTAGTTGTTAAGGGTCTACTTTTATTCATACAATAGGATTATTTTTAGTTTAGTGTAATTTTTTCCCTTATCATATTGTTTGTTACCATAATTTACCCAATTTACCTTTAACCGTGGTAAATAAAAATTATTGTAGTTACTATTCATAATATCTAAAAAAATAAAAGTAACTTATTAAGATAATTTTGACACACTGATTCCAAATAAGGAATACATTTTTTTAAAATTTAAAACACATAAGTTTCAGTAATTAATCTAAAATTAATCCCTGTTGTCAAAATGAGAAAACGAGTTTTTTAATAAAAACTATCAAAAGATTGGAATGTGTTTATATAAAATTTATATGTGAATTTACATCAAAAAACCAAAATTGGATTAAATGATAAAAACAAAATATAATTATACTTTTAAAACAATTAAAATGATAACCTTGCTATATAAATAAATTAGATGGAAAAGTAGTTTTAAATTAAAATGCAATATTTTTCACTATTCATTAAAAAATGTATATTATCATAAAAATACCAAAAATTAAACCAAAGTAAGTTTTGATGTCCCTATTTCAAATAAGTATTTTATTTTATCAAATATAACATATAAATATTTCAAAAAATAAATTTAAAATTTTCTCTCCATAAAAAGGAAGTAAAAGCACCTTTTGGAAATATTACAGTATTTTATGCATAGAACTATATTTATTCTCATTTTAAGCATCTAAAATTAATTAAATAAAAGTAAAAACATTTAATAAACATATTTAAACATAATATATTTAGTTATTCTAATAAAAATACTAGGAATTAACTACCATTTAAAATAATAATAATAATAATTTATTATTTTTTGGTATAACTCAGTCTTGTTTGAAATATAAGATATAAAAGAATCCCATTGTTGCATATTAGGTACGCTAACACACATAGTTTCTCCTTTAAAATAAAATTAATATCTAATTCATAAATATTAATAGATATGAAAAATTCTTATTCTATAATTACCTAGGATGTTATATTCTCCCCCTTTTGGAAATTGCATCCTTGCAATTTTAAATTTGGACTTTCTAACTAAGGGTTCACTTTTAAAAATACCTTTATTGAAATCCTACATTGAAAAAATGGTTAATAAAACTAACACTTTGAAAGAAAAAAAATATAAGTATAAAGGTCACCAGAGATAACACATACTTGGATTCCATGTATGAAAGCATGGATATTGAAGAAAAACTAACTATCTTATTCTGATGGAGAGAAATAAAAAACATTATTAGAATAAAGTTAATAATCAGAAAACCACAAACTTATAATGGGTTAAATGATCTTTTGTTTTTTAGTAGGAAAATTAAAAGGAAAAAAATTAAGATCCTTTTTATAGAGTTGTGAATTATTTTATAACATAGAATAAGAACATAAGGAAATACACTTACTTGAAAAGTAGAGTCTCGTACTTTAATCAAATTATATCACAAACTCATATTTTTCTCTAAATGATGGTTATTTAATATGAAATTTTATTTTTACACCTAAAAAACTGGAATCAACTTTTAGAAAATCACATAATCCATAAAATATTAACTATATATTCATCATATCTTAAAACATTAACCAAAACCCAAAAGTTATGATAAAATAAGATAATTCCCCAAAAATAATAATCCTTTATATGATGAAAAACTACTTCAATCTCCAAATTTCAACAGTAATATCCCAAGTTCAACCAAGGTCATTTGATAAATAATTTTTCTTTAAATTACTCAAAATAATCCTAACTAAGATTGAAATCCAAAAATTAGAAGGATTTTATGACATTGTATTCCAAGATAAATTGTAAAATTTAGCTCCAAATAATATCAAACACTCTTAATGTCTCATACTAAAAAGTAATTAACCTAATCACATTTTCTCCAAGATAAGTTAATCACTCCCATAAAGAATCTGAATCGCCATAAGTCCTCTATAAGAACATAGATTCTTCTAAAATAAAATTCAACCATTACTCATCAAATAAAAAATTCCATAGTATTTTATTTACCTTGATCATATAGGGTTCCCAAAATAGTGAACGTATTCTAAAATAACATTAATCACTTATTCACCAAATAATTTTCCAATCCCATGGTTATTTATTTAACAAAATATATGTCTCCAAAATCAACTTATTCTTAATCCATAAAATCAGTTAACTAAATAGAATAAGTCATACTAACCATGGACTTCATGTAGGCCAGTGATAGGCAATGTACCCTTATCACCCTTCAGTTGTGGGTTCGATCCCTGCAACCTTTCCGGACACGATGGGTTGTCACCTATCTTACGAGTTATCCTTTTTCAAAAACTATATAATTCTTATAATATTCCAAAAAATATTTTAAAGACCTCAAAAATAACCATAACATGTTTTAACCACTAAGGTTATTTCATACATCACATTTTGCATCCCAAAAATTAATAACCCATAATTTCCTCAAAGGTGAATGTCTCCAAAAATACCATTAGTCACCTTAATATTTCATAATATAATGCCTCAAAAGGGGTTTCTAAGTCATTTAACTTATGATAAACCTTAAAATTATAAACCCTTGATGATATCCCTAACTCTTATGAAAACATCATAATCTCCAAAGTTGTTTAAACCATACTCTAATATCAATTATAAGGCCCCAGTCTTAATTATTACTTAATATTGAGATAAGTCAACAATTTAACTTTCATTCACATCAAGGATATTTTTAGGTTTAGAGTTTTATAGAATTAGTTCATAACTCATACAGAAAAAAACAATAGAAATACATTATGTACACTTCCAACAGTATCCATTTCTTCCATAAAATAAAAAAAAATTAAAAATAAATATGGTTTCATTTCATATTGAATCATAACTTTTCTTGATCTCATCCTCAACTCTATTCTTCTTTAAATATTATGAAAAAAATTTCAAAACTTTGTGTGAGAATAAAAAAATTCAGTAAGGTGTACATAAAGAAGGAAAACTATCATTCTTGTGACAACATGTAAACCATGAGTAATTTATCATAAAGTAATAATTTTCACCTTTAAAAAGTATTAAATACTCTTTGCTGAATATAAACTCATTGCTACCCTTTTTGTAACCAAAATATTGCTATAAACCCCATATAAAGAAACATATAACATATAAAGGTAACTTGGGACATAATCATACTTAAATGGAATAACCATATGGTCAACTTCTACACATATCACAAAATGGAAAAACTATATGGTCGACTTCCATACCCAATGCATTGGAGGTTATAACATAACCAGACATCCTTGGTTTATCACGGAACCACCCATCTTTGGTTTATCATGTAACCACCTTGGTTTACCATGTAACCACCTGTTAAATGTCCAAGTACCATTATATAATCATAACACATAAAATATTGCAAATATCATCATCTCACCCATAAAATTTCACTTTCAATCAAAAGAAATCATTTCAAGATATTGAAGCATCCAATCCACTTTGAAAACCATTTTCAATAACAAGGTACCCAAAAAGGGAATAAGGGATCTTTTTTCCTTTTAAAAACATTAAGGCTTATAGTGGAAGATAAATATCAATTTATGGTTACGGCGGTAGATAATTTGTTATCCCTGCATGCATTAAAAAACATTCCTTTTGTCATTTGTGAATAAAATAAAATGCTTCGTATAAAAATATTCCTTTATAAAAATTTCAATTAAATTAAAAATAGACATAAAATACCCTGTATAATCCTTGTATATCCATATAAATTAGTTTTTAAATTAATGTCATGGAGAAAAATATTTGATAATTAAATCTTTAAATGTTCAAGGTGTATCATACCACTTTGAACATTTAAATAATAATCTCCATGAATTATTAAATTTAATAAAAAATAAATGAAATTATTATAGATAAAAATGTGGATATAAAATTTCATAGTGGCTTTATATACACTTTATAAAAGAATAAAGGTGCATATTAACAAAAAATGCCTCAATGAAAGAAGATTGAGACGAAATCACTTACCTTAAGTTAGATTCGTCACGTATGTTCCTTTTTCTTCCTGAATAATACACTTAGGTTAATTTATACTTACTTGAGAAAATGTTTTTAAATATTATTTATTTTATATCACTTATTACCATGTTATAAAAATTACATATTTATTTAAGTTCATATCATATGTTTTCATGTTATTTGGTACTTGAGTCGAAAATGAACTTAGTACGATTTCATAAGTACATGTGGTCATAATTAAATAATCTCCATAATAATATTCATGACATAATAGTAATTTTTTTACATAAATTAGATTTTTAAAATAAAAACATTCATTTATGGTATGAAAAATGAGCAATGTTATAATCATGGAGACGGTAGGTCGTACGTATGCATAAGTAACGTTTCCATTTTTCATTGATTGTTATGAAAATAAGGTAATTGTTATTTTATATTTAAAAAATGATCATAATATAATTAAAATAATAATAATAATTTAAATATACTTATATATATTATATAAGTGATGTGGTGAATAAAAATGATTCACATCGCTTCGTGGAGGTGATAGTTCACACATACACGCGAACGATGTTATCATTTTTATGTTCATGGAAAGTAAGAACATAATTGAAATATTATTCTTTTAAAATGATAAATATTTCATTAATATCATATATAATCATTTATTACATAATTATAAAAAATCCTGATATATGGTAATGAAAAACAAACTATATCGACTCGTGAGGCAGTAGTCTATCATACACATGAATGAAATGTTCATTTCCTATTTGATGAAATTGGAGATGAATTTAGGTGATGATATAAAAATAATAAAATCTCAGTATATTAATGATACTTTAGTTATTAGTTCATCTTAGAATAAGAATATCTAGAGGAATTGGAAAAATAAATAAAACATAAACACTTAAAAACGATATCTCTTCTTTTGTTTATCACCTTTGAAGAACACATTAACACCTCTAAGGAAGGTATTATACCTAAAATAATGCCTCAATAATGTGGTTTGGGATTCTAGGAAGAGGTTTGGGTAGATATTGGCTGAAATAAAAGGCTTAGTAAGTGTGAGTATTAGAGAATAGATGGTACCTTTTTATAGGAGAGAGAAGGGGAACCGTTGGAAACTCTTAAATTATTAAATTAATATAAATTAAATTTTTTATTAAAATTTCCACAACAGGAGAAATGTCTAATATAAGATGATTATATTTCTAAATCCTATCATCCAATAGTTTTTAGACATGCATTGATTTTATTTTAGACTTTATCTTTTCAGTTTACCTGTAATTATTCTCTTTTAATTTTAATTGTGGTAACAACATTTTAATTATTAATAGGATATTAAATTTATTTATATGGGGTCAATTTTCCATAATTTTAAACTTAATGAACTTATATACCTTATAATATACACTTTATAATTTTAAATTATTTTTAAGAATTTTAAATAATTTAATAGAATATGATTTTTATATAATATCAATAGTGTCAATTTTTACATTATTCATTTCATTGAATTTAAATAAAATTCATAAAGAGATGTAAATTCTAAAAAATCCATTTAATGGTATTATAACAGATCATGGTCACCTATAAAATTCTTTTATGGCATAAATTATTTCATATAATATTTACTTTAATATTTATAATATCAATTATTTGATATTTCTCTTAATAAACTAGTTAATGTATCACTATTGTGTCAATATTTATTGAAATTATTTAATCTCTAAAAATTAAAAATAAATTTCCATTATGTATATATTTTCATTAACGTTTTTTATACTATTTATTTTTGAAGTTTCATTAATTTTTTCACTACATTGAAATTATTATACTTATAAGAGATAAAAGGGTGACATGTTGTCACTTTCTTTTGTTTTAATAATAATTATATAGATTTAATAGAAAAAAGTCTATTAAATGAGTCAATTTTTATCTTTATGTGTTAAGGGTGGAGTTTTATACATACAATAAGATTTTGGAAGGTTTTAGGGTAATTTGGTTGTCCTTATCATATTGTTTGTTACCCTAATTTACCCAATTAACCTTTAACTGTGGTAAATAAAAATTATTGTTGTTACTATTCATAATATCTAAAAATTAAAAGTAACATATTAACATAATTTATACCCACTAATTTCAAATATGGAATCCATTTTTTTAAAATTTAAAATATATAAGTTGAATTAATTAATATAAAATTAATCCCCATTGTCAAAACAAGAAAATAGGTTTTTTAATAAAAACATCAAAAAATTAACATGTTTTTATATAAAATTTCAATGAGAATTTACTTAAAATAACCAACATTCGATTAAATTATAAAAACATAATCTAATTATACTTTAAAACAAATTAAAAGGATAACCTTACTATATAAATAAATCAGACAAAAAATCAGTTTTAAATTAAAATGCAATATTTTCACTATTCATTAAAAAATGAATATTATCAGAAAAACACCAAAAAATCAACCAAATTAAATTTTGATGTCCCAATTTAAAATAAGAAGTTTATTGTATCAAATATAACATATAAATGTGTCAAAAACTAAATTTAAAATAGTCTCTCCGTTAAACGGTGGTAAAACTACCTTTTAAAAATATTATAGTATTTTATGCTTAGATTTGTATTTATTCTCATTTTAAGCATCTAAAATTAATAAGATGAAAATAAAAACATTTAATAAACATATGTAAACATTATATAGTTATTACTATTAGTAAAAATTCTAGGTGTTAACTACCATTTAAAATAATAATAATAATAATGTATTATTTTTTTGTATAACTCAGTCTTGTGTGAAACGTAAAATTTCGGAGAAACCCATTGTTGTGTGTTGGGTAATATATCACACATAGTGTCCCCTTTAAACAAAAATTAATATCTAATACATAAATATTAATAGATAATAAAAAGTTTTATTATGTAATTACCTATGATGTTACACTTTCATACCATGCAAGTTCAGTAGAGCTATCCAAACAACCCCACAAAACATGGTGGTTGAGCTATCTATGAGAATAATAAACATATATATTATTGAATAAAGAGTTTATAACCCCTCTCCAGTTAATATTTAGGGACTTAATCTCCTAATAAAAGTTTTCATACCCCCTTTAGTGTAATTTGATGCTATATTAGGCATAGATTGGTAGTCCCTTTATAAATATAATAATAGCTATCAGGAAAGGGAGACTTGTAACACCCCGAGATTTTATAAAATATTTTTCCAAATAACTTAATTATTTTTTATACTTTTCATTACACAAAATAATTATTTTATCTCATGTTACACACAACATCGTGTTTATCGTTCATTACACAGGACTCTCTGTTTTAACAAAACATGATATTTTATTAATATTATTAAAACACAACCATTATAACCTAGCCATTAAACATAGAAATATGAATATTAATAACTAATTTTTCAGTATTATATTTTATATAAAATAACATCATATCGATAAAAAAGTACTTAATATTTATAAAAGTCTTTATATGTTTTTGAAAATACTATTTTGACAAAAAAATGTTTTTGTTTCCTTTTTTGAACAATTAATAAAAGAAATTTTTACCAATTTTATAAAATTTATTTGAAAAAATAAAAAAAACAATTATATATATATATATGTCAAAACTATCTTGAAGTGAATTTTGGATAATTTTCTGAAAAATATAAAAATTTACAATGAATAGTGAAAAATACTACTTTTTTTAAGAATAGTCTTTTCATTTACTACTTTAAAAACCATAATAATTATTTTAATATGAATATAAAAGTAAAAAAATGAAAATATATAACTATTAATCCAATTTAGATCATTGGAATCAATTTCATATTGAATTCAGATATAAAAAATTTTAATCTTTTGAACAATTTCTCTTTAGAAATCTACTTTCTCATCGTGTCTGCAATTTTAATTTAAAATTAAAATTTTCCACTTTTTTGAATATATTTTTTGGAAAAATTGATTCCGTATTTTTAATAAGAATAATTTATATTATCTAATATGGTGAAAATAATATTTTACCCTAATTAATAGTAAAAATAGTAAAAATTGATTACTACTATTAAGATTAAAATGGGTTTACTGGGGGTTAATCTAAAATGATAAGAGTTAAAAATGACTAAAAACATGTCCAAAACCCACTGGATGGAAATATATGAAACTTATAAACTATAATTGTAAATAATGAACCATTTTTGAACCTTTTGGCATGTGGAAAACGTGGGCACACATTTGTTTTCTTCAAAAATTACAAGTGTGGCACAAACCTCTCTTATAAAAGGCCTATCCATCTCCTCTCATCTTCACACATACTAAACCCATTTGTTCAGCCACTACCTATAAAAATAAATTCTTTAATTATATCCTATCATCCTATAGTTCTTATTTTTGTATGACATCTATCCTGAGAAACCTTTTGTTGTAAACCAAAATATGTTTTTCGTAGAATGTGAAACACCCCTAACTGAGTGTTTTATTTTATCTCTCCATAAAAATACTTAATTATTATTAAAACATGATGATATAATATCCTCATTATGTTAAATATAATCATATTTTATTTTTTTAATTTGATAATCTAAATATGCATCCTCCTCTATTAAATGGGATACAAAATTATCATTTGTGGGTACAATGGACCACCACATCACGAACTGATGTTATTCATTTTCCATCACCACCTATCACAGAAGGATATAATTATGGATTTAATGTTTTTATATTATATTCGTGAAATTATTATACATTTTTAATTATTATTCCACATCTACCTTTTTACATATAAACCTGTTGGAAAACAATAACATCGCTCATGTGTACAGTAGACTACCGCCTCATGAACCGATGTGATGTGTTTTTCACTTCTATTTTACTTAGATGGAAATGAGGATATATTAAATATATATATATATATATATATGATATTTTTATCATATTTATACTTCTGTAATAATTATATCACATATACCTCCTTGTGTTCCATTCAGGTGGAATATGATAATGTTGTTCATGTGTATGGTGGACTACCACCACGCAAAGTGATGTGATTCATTAATGATTTACATGGAAGGTTACAAGGATAGATTTGATAAAAATATATGATATATATGTGAAAAAAAATATTTTTTAATTTTAATATATTAGTTACCTTTCTTTATTTCATTCCGTCTTGAAAATGTAAAAAACTTTCTTGTGTTTGTGCATTTTAGCATCTATAGAAATGGTGTATTGCATTTTTCATATCTTACTTTTATGGACTACTAAAAATACATATATGTTGAATATATATGATATTTATATCATTTTTATAATTTTATAGATTATGGAACCATGATAAAATTATGAGGACACAAAAATATCAAATCAAAACATACATGAAAAACAAAGTAGTCATTACCTAAAACGTGATATTAGCAAGGAATTGTTAATAAAAGGGTAATACATGGTAACAAGTAAATCATATATAGTCTTATAAATATGAATATGGTTCTTTAATAGATATATGATAAACTTATAATTATTCAACAGTATTTTCAAATGTGTATGAAGGACGTTGAGATTTAAGGTAAGGGATTTTTGTCTCGCTTTTTACTTATGTGATTCACATGCCATATTCACCACCAATTTATTTTTTGTGGTGTATATATTGAAAATTAATTAATTTTATTATTATTATACATAAAACTATATGGATTAATATATCCAGTTTAGGATCTCTATTTCATGGGGTTTAGAGTTCAAAAGTTTCCAAAGCAGTAAGGAATTTTTGTCTCAAATTTCCTTCTTGGGGACCTAAGTTATGTTATAACTCAATCTTCTTCTATAAGGTGAATAAAATAAACCATTTAGATGTTATATCATGAATCCCATTATTTTTTGGATATTATATGTTTAATTTAATTTTATTATTTTATGGTTATTATGATTCAATGTTTCCAAGTGTTAATAGTTTTTTGTTACAATCTCATCGTTTATCAGGATATTTTATGATTATGATTACAATGATAAAATATTATGATATATATCTCAAGAAAACCATGAATTTTCTCATAATTTTGTTACCTAATTAGAATATATTTTTCCCTTCATTTTTATTTCATTATGTTCTAAAGAGTTCAAAATAATGTTTTTAATAAAAATTGTATTTATTTCTCTCTTTGGTTGAAAACCCATTTTTCTTTCAAAACCATGTTTTCTAAAAAGGGTTTCAAAAATATTTTTAATAATCTATAAATGATTTATTGGATACATTTTTACACCTATTTAAGTTTTTTTTAATTTTATTAAATGAATATTCATGTCAATTTCCAAAACAATTCCCATTTGGATTTTACCAAAAATGTGAAAGGAATCTTTGTTTTTAAATGTATGAATAAATGGTATTTTCTGCCATCATGACCAGAAATTATTTTAAAGATTCCTTTATATGTTTCTAGTTTTATCTTCTAAGAAAATTTTTTTAAAAAAATTATCTTTTAAAGAGTTTTTTCAAATGTTGGAGTATATTTTTCTAAAGAACCGTTTTAACAAAATATTAAAGTTTCCTTTATAAATTTAAAAGTATATTTTCAAAGAAAATTATTTCCAAAATTTTTTATGATTTTTAAAAAAAAATTATTTTCAAAGAAATTTTATTTTCCTCAGGAAAGGTTCCATGTGTCTTTTCAATGTCATTTTCCAACTAAGATAAAATCCTTTAATGTTGCTTTTAATTTACTAAGGATATGATCCAAGGATACCATTATCATTCTTTCCCAGAATACATTATATTTATGATAACAATATTTTTATGGAAACAATTTATTTTTAATTGGTTATACTATGAAAAAATATTATGAAACTAGCATATTTTTTCACAGGTTATTCTATGATGAAATGATGAAATTTATATGAAATCCATTTCATTTCAATGGGTTATGATATGATATAATGATTATGAAACCCACTTATTTTCATGGTTTCAGATATGATTAATGTTTTATGATATTTTTGAATACATATATATGACTTCCATTATATATTGGGTGGGACCTATATATACTACTAATACATTGGGTAAAGATTGAAATATCATGTGATAAACATGAAAATAATGGGGAGATAAACCAATTCCATATGGGAGTTTTTACACAATGACGGTCTTAGGAGTGAACCTAGACTACTATGATGGTTTGGGGAGTAAAAACATTCGACTATGATATCCTTGAAAAAGAGACTTTACTACCAAGTAAATGACGTTTTATGCTTATTTATCTGCCAAAAATCTATGTCTTATTCAAACCTTATGTTCTCATGGTTCATATTCTTTTATTTACATATGATCCATGACTTATGAACTTCCAATATTTATTTTAGGACTTAATATTATGATTTTTATATGCAAGGTATGGTTTACAATGTTATTCTTAGGTTATCATACCCTTACACTCATGTTATGCATTAATATCTTACTTGTTTACCATTACTGAGCATCTAAGCACACCCTTTCTTATGTTAACATTACCCTGGTTAATGTGAATGGAATTATGTACAATATTCTTAATAAGAGAGATAGTTATGGAAAACTTAGTGGGAGATTATGCATCTCACTTATAAACTAGTTATTATGTTTGTAAGTTTTGACACTATACTAATATGATCCTTAGGTGGGTGTTTGTGTAATATAATGAATATTCATTTAAAATATTTATTATCAATGTATGAAAATATTGGGTTTCTATAAGACCACTCATCACATCCCAAGTCATACTATGATTCTATAAAAGTTTAAGTAGGAGAATTAATCACCTTTATAATATGATTCTCAAGCATAGATATTATTTCCTTATAATCAAGAATTTACATTTAAAATGGTTGAGATAAAGGAGAAAATAATGTTTGAATACATGACCTTTATGAGGGACTATACTGATGTATTGATTGAAGAGTTTATTGGTCATCCTCTAGACTAAGAGGTTGTGTTCTCAATTAAACTTATACCTAGGTCTTTGTCCATATCGAAGAATCCTTATAGAATGGCAGCCCTTGAGTTGGAAGGAATAAAGAACTGGTTATAAGAAAATATTGAAAAGGGTTTCATACAACATATCACTTCACTATAGGGTGTGATGGTCCTCTTCTTAATAAATAAGGACTGGTCAATATTTCTTTGGATTGACTATAATGTACTCCACATGATCACGATGAAGAAAAATTATCCTCTACCACTGATTAATTAATTATTCAACAAACTACATGGGTCATGGTACTCCTCAAAGGTTGATATTTGATCAAGGTATTATAAAATAAAGGTAAGTAGGGGGATATTCCAAAGAATACCTTTTGAACATGGTATGGACACTTTGATTCTATATTGATGCCATTTAGACTCACTGATTCTCCCACAATCTTCATGGATTTGGTGAATATATTCTTTAGAGATTATATTAAAAAATTGTGTTAGTATTTATAGATGATATTCTAATATACTATGAAATCAAGGAGGAGAATGAGGATAATTGTAATACTATTCTAAAGACATTTTAAGAGGATAATTTATATAAAAAATATAGTAAATGTGGGCTTGGTAAGGAGAAAGTATCATTCTTTGGCTAGGATATCACCAGAAAATGGATATCCATTATAAAAACCCTATATTTCATATTTTATTCTCTATAAATATTTTGATCGAGAGTTTTTTATACACAAAAAATCAAAATAAAAAAACCATGATAATTTTTTTGAAATAAAATATTTCAATGGAAGATATACACTAATACATTATGAGGATTTAAAATAAAACACCATAAAGAAAAGTAAAAGTGTAGTAATAACACATTTATATAGAAATATAAAAAACATAAAATCTATATTCCTATGATTCACCATGAAAATTTTGACCCCAACTGCAACTATGCATTCAAGGTAATGAATTAAGAATATAATAGAAAATTTTAGAGAAATGTAAATGAATAAATTTTAGTGAGGCGTGAAAGGCTATATATAGGAATAAAATATGACTATTATATATATGGTCATTATAAACAAGTAAATTTTATATATATTTATATATTATATATATAACTATTATTTATTTTAAATAATTTTTTTGTATATGTGGATAAAATTGTTTGATGGAAAAATAAATATTTTTTATAAAACTATTTTATATGTATAATGAATTTTTATTATAACAGATTAAATTTATCACTATTTATAAATTATTAAAATGATATAAAATTATTATATATATATATATATCTAATTTAATGAATTAACCTTAATTTAAACATCTTTATTAGGAACTGAATGACAATAAAGTCATTTCATACTTCAAAAATACATTTTATTCAAAAAAATGTTTTATTTCATTTTATGTGTGAAAATTATATTTAATTTATAGAAATTTTAAATAATTTATTTGATGAAATTAATATAATTTATGAAATAATCATGAATAATTTATCTTAGATTTAATTATTTGGTGTTTTCTGAAATGATTGATTTTTAGTGAATAGTGAAAAATACAGATTTTTTGTAAAACTATCATTTATTTTCAATAAAGTGAGTAATTAAAAATTAAAATTATGTTTAGGATTTTATATTAAAGTATAATAAGAATAATTTAATTAATTAAATATAATTAAATAATATACTTTATTTTGGTATAAGTTATTTTTAGGCTTAAAAACACATTTGTTCTACCAACTGTTTTTATACTTGCAATGTGCCTTCATCTAAATAAATTATTTTAAAATATATTGATTAATTATTTTAATTAAATTTATATACTCTATATTTTAGGAAATTATTTTACATTATTTTTATGGTTTTTACTAGGAATGGAATGAAAGTACATTTTGTACAATGCTTAAATATGCATTTTTCTAAAAACATTCTTTCGTTTCCTTTTGAAAACCTATTTAAAATTATTTTTTTCTTCTTATAAAATTTGAATATTATAATATTTATTCATTATATGATATCATAATTTATATATTTATTAATTTGGGATATTAAATCTTTGGTCATTTTGAATATTAATTTTTGTAAAAAAAAATACCACCACATTATAAGGGAAATCAGTTTGACTTAGGATACAAATATGTGACAAGGATACATAAAATAATATTTTTTCATATTTTAGGAATTTATTTTTACCCTTATATATTTTTAATATAAATATAATTTTTTATGTGATTTTTTTCCCTAAAAATGAATTAATAATATTTAAATCTTTTAAAAAACTCAAAGTGTTCCCTCTCCCTTACTTATAAAAAGACCCCATATCCTTTTTTATCCACAATTAACAATCCTATTATATCAAAAAATACTATCCCTAATACCTTCAAAAAAATCTCTATTTCCTAAAGGTCATTATTTGATCATAATACATGCCTTTGAAGGCTAAAGATGTAAATCCAAGGAGGTTGTCCGTAGAATAGGTAAATCACTATATTAATTATTTTTATTTTATTTATCATTTTATCTTAGTAAATACTCACTTAGATATTAAAATATGATAAATTAAGTATCTCACATATAATTATATGTTATTATTTTCAATTTTTATCCTTTATCTATATCCTCTTTTATCAAATGGTAAATAAAACCATTATTCGTGTGTATAGAAGACAACCACCTCACGAACTAATGTAATTTTTTTCTATCACCATCTATCTTAGATGGTTATAATGATGGATTTAATGTATATATATGTATATATGATATTAATGAAATAATTATCATTCTATAATTATAATATTTAATCTATAATCTTACCATTCCACCCATTGAGAAATTATAGTGCCTTTTGTGTGTACATGTGTGTTTCTACATATATGAAGCAATGTGATTAATTTTTCATCACTACATCACATGGATGGTATATATATGTATATTTTATGATTTAATATGATATTTATTATATAATTATTATTATATAAAGATAAAATTATACTTAAATTATTTCTCCATGATGATTTAAAAAGGGAAACGTTACTCATGTATACATATGGACTACCATCTCCTGGATGTAATGTGATTAAATTATCATAAAAACCAAAAATGGTTGGTTATAAAAGAATAATTTTTAAATATAAATTATAATTATATAATTACTATGATTTTTAGAATGATATAATCATTATCCCTTTGACCATGGATAACTTACCCTATCCATTTCTCACTTATAAGATGAATGTTAACAAAACATATGATGAGAACTTAACAGATTAAGTAATTAAGTATAATATGGATAAAATTGAAAAAAGAATTATTAATAAGAATGAAAAAATATTTAAAAAATGTAAATAATTGACTTATTTTTATTATTATGGAAGATAAATAATGTACATTACCAGTTAGACTCGAGGTTAGGGATGTTCCTTGAAAATAGTTTTAAACATTTATAAGTATTTCTTATGACTCGTTTTACTATATAACCATATTTTTCTTAAAAAATTATACAAGATCTCATTTACTCAAAAATGTTTTATAAAATTATTTTTTATTACCTTTTACTTTCATTACATTGGTTATAAAAGGAATCATCATGTAGTTTTCTGAATGAAATACATTTTACTGAAGGTCTAAAAAGAATGATTTTTAACCTAAATAACAGGAATTTATTTTCCAACCATCACACCCTTTCATTTATTTGAAACCTAATTCAAAATTTTATTGGGTTATTTTAAATGAAAATAATTTTCTCTTTATTTTATGATTTTTTAGTTTTTCATGGTACCAATTGAAAATGATATTTCCATTATTTTATATGAAGACTAATAATGATTTTTCATATGTTTTCTTAAGAATATTTATGAGATTTTGTTATTAAAATGGATTATGATTTTTTTTATTTAATTTATGGAACTTGGACATTATTAATGATTATGTGATCTAAGTATATTTCTCTAATACATAAGATAATGACTATGTTCTATAAAACTGAGTAGGTTATTCCAATTGTATTGGTTCATGTAAGGGTTCTTATAAGTATTCTCATATGAATATGTCCCAAGTAACCTATATGAATTTTTTATTCTTTCTAATGAGTTTTCAAGGAAATTATTTTATTTCATAAGTTAATTTAATGCATTATTTTTAAAGGAAAAATTATTCCCTTTACATGTAAAAAGGTATATTTATAGGAAAATGTTTATTGTGGGTTATCATGTTTTCTAAGAAAACATTATAAATAATATTTTTCCCTTATGTTTTATTATAAAATATTCTAATAAAAACTTTGGGTAGTAAATATAATTTAATGTGCAAGTAAATGATTATTTGAATTCAAATTTTACTATATTAAAGACAAACTCTCTTATATGATCTCTTGGATTCCAAAAATACTAACAAGTTTATATTATTCTTTATTTATGCCCCTTACTATTCTTTCTATGATCATCCCATATTTTAAATGTGTTTATAGGGTTTTTAGGATGGGTATAAATAATGATGAATTCATGTTTAAAATCATGATGATTTTTCATGAATAGGAAACATGATTCATTTTAAAGGTAATATATTGTGGAAAAAATGGATATTGGGTAGAAGTGCCCACTTTTTAATGTATTGGTTTATTAAATAAAATTTATGGCATAATTCTATAAAACTTTAAACATTAAAAGTTTATTTAGAATGTAACACAATGAAATTGTGATTAAAAAATTAGAATTATGTAATGTTCTATGGAGGGGTACTAATAATTGGTATATGAGAAATAGTTTAGATAGCTCTAGAGGTTATGATATTTTCTAATAATAATTTAAACGTATTATATAACCAAAATGGTTAGTGTATTTGGATGAATAATAGTCATTTTGGATAAATAAAATGATTTGAATCAAAGATGATATGATTAATCATATATTATTGTTTATCGTCATTATAAGATGGTTTATTATGAGTTTATTTTAAATACTCACACTAACCATTTTTTTGTAAATGGTTGTGACCAACATGAACCAAAGTAATAATGAATGTGTAGGACAATGTGGTAATTTTCATAATGAGAAACAGAATAGAACTGGATATGTAGTGAAATGTTTTTTGGTTATTTGTAACCATCTATAATGAGTTATTATTAACAACATGAACCTAAGTGTGTTTCCTAATACACCAAAATAGAGATAAAATGGAGTTATATGGAAGTTAAGGTGATAAAGATCATAATTGTGAAAATATTCAATGTCCTATATGTCAATAATGTAAAAATAATCACCCAATAAATTTTCTTAAATGAATGGGAAGATGTTTTATATGTGGTAAAGGAGAGAATAGATAAATAAACCACTATATAAAATGTAATAGTTTTATTAACACAATGAATAGGCACAAATTTCTTCCTAAGGTTTCAATTGAACAAATTAAATTTTGGGATTATAAAAATTATAAAAATTTATGTCCTAGGGGGAATACACAATTGGTGGTTTAATAAGACTGTATATATAATGGTTTAGAAATGTCTAAATCCATGTTAGTTGAAGATGAGGAAAGTTTGAATGAAATTTAAAAGGTAAGGGTTATATTTTTAATTATGTTTTTATATTGATGAATTTTAGTAGATAGTTCATTTTTTTATTATTGGAAGGAAGTATTCATGAATAAATTGTAAAATCATGGTTAATGTATTAAGATATACATTAAAATATTGGAGTTCCAATATATAGAGATTCAATAGTTATGATATCGTGATGTATTTACAAAAAATTAGTTTTTATCTATAAATACTCTTGTGAATTTTTATAATATTGGAGAATGTTTGTGAACATTTATTGAGTTTTAATAAATTTTTATGGTATATGTAACCCTTATTCTTAACATTTCTATAGTAAAAATGGTATTTTAGGAATAATTATTTTATATTTTGTGGCCATAAGATTACAATTATTGATAAAATTTATCACTAAGATGGTCATTGATGTTGAGGTAATTATAGTTAATTTAGATAAAATGGTTATTACATTTTTGAAATATAATTTTTATCATATAGATATCTATGGGATTAGAAATTGTTTTTGTGATTATTTTATTAATTTTATTTTGGATGAAGTTTCTTCTTTTAAAAACATTATATGATTAAGGTAAATAATAATACATTTGTAAAAGACAAGATTTTATTTTAGGAATAAAGGTTTAAATATATTTTGGAACCATGTATGATTTAATTTTTTCTTTATGGTGATTTAGGTGATTTATGGAGAATATTATTATATTTTAGAGATTATATGACTAGTACATATAAATATTTGGGTAAATCACATTATTAGTGTACTAATGTTGTTTAGATGTAAAGTTTAATTTGATATAAAAATTATTTCTAAATAAGTATCACTATTTTTTGGGTTTTGAACCTTATCAAGTGTATTTTCAAGAGTTATTTATGGAATATTTCAATTTTATACTTTTGTGATGTTGTTGAGGTTTTTATTATTAATGTATTATTTATTCATATTTAATATTTTCTTAAATTTTTCAAACCATTTTTTTATGAAATATTTGTAAATATATGATGAAATATTTGTATCCTTTTATAGAATATGTGATTTGTTAGAAGTTAATTTGAGTGATTCGGGCCAAAAAAATTAAATTGAATATTCATTTCTTTGAGTAAGAGATGATATCGAAGTTTAAATTTATTGAATAATAACCAAATGATGAAATATTTATTATGAAATGGAAAAATATCAAAAAGTATGTTTTCTTATGATCTCTATCATGATGGTAAAATAATCCCTCAACTCTAGTAAAATGATCCTGAACTAGAAGAAATTAGCAAATTTTGATCATTTATAAAGAATTTATGGTGTATTATTTTCTAAAATAAGAATAAAAAATTATCTCTTAAATAAAACTTTTGTTAAGTCTATGTTTTAACATCTCAACAATATTATCCTCATATGGAAACCAAGTTATGTGTTATTACATACGACCTTCATATTTCCATTTCCATCTTATTGAAATAAAGTTTTATTAACCATTTTTATAATTTGGGTTTTCAACAAATGAATTTTATATTATCAAAAAGGTTTTCCATTCGTGATCTTATGTACTATCATCCATGATATGGAAATGATTATTAAATCTTCTAAACCCTTTATATTAGGAATTTCATAAAATTTCAAGGAATCAATTTCATTAAGGGGGAATAATGTAAATCCCCATGATTTTAGATGTTATTTTATGTTTATGTTAAATAGATTTAGATAAATAAAACATCAAACTAAAATGAACTATGAAACATTATTTTAAAAAAATTAAAACGAAAGCTAAACACTAATACATTATGAGGTTAAAATATGAAATAACGTGATGAAAAGGTATGGGTGGAGTAAATACACATATATATACAAATAACAAAAACATTAAATCTTTATCCTTGTGTATCACCATGAAAATTGGGACTCTTATTGAAACTATATAAACAAGGTGAATAATTAGGAATACAATATACATTATGAGAGAAAAGTGGACAAATTTTTTTGAATCATGTAAGGATACATATAAGAAAGTAACATGAACATTCTATATACGGTCTTTGGACACATAAAAATTGTATAAACACATCTATTTGATATATTTATCATTGAAAGTGTGTTTGGTTATATTTTTTTCCAATGTGTCAGTATGTATTTGAAATATTTGTTGGAGTTATAAGAATGAGTTTTTGGAGTTGTTAAGAAATTTCCTTAAGAAGGTCTTGAATGTTTTCTTATATGTTAGATGATTAAATGACAATATTCATATCCCTAGTATCCTTAATGATTTCATGATCTTATATGAGTTTTTACAAAGTTTTAAGTTATACAATGTTATCATTCATACATAACTAATGCTAATATACAAAGGTACATGTAGTCTGAGTTACAATGTTCAGATACATGATGATCAGATAGAGATGTTAAAAAGTTATTATTAGTTTATGGAATGTTATAATGTCCCAAATTTGATTCCAATAAATTTTTTCCATGATCTAGTTCATTACATGACCTCAGGTACACCTCCCTATACTCCAGAGTCTACCGACTAGTAACGAGGAGCTAATAAGGTACACTGGGAGACTATACACTGTTTACCAAAGTAAGAAAAAAAAAGTTGAAGTTAAAATAAAAAATCACCAATAATAATCATGAATCATATAAAAATATTCCAAAACAAGGTAATCACTCATAATAAAAATCATTATAACATGCCATGTCATAGTAGTGTCATGTGTCAAAGTAAACCCAAAATAAAGACACACAGAAAATAACCAAAATGGGTACCAAAATAAAGTATGTTACACTCCTCCATGCTCGATCATAAATCAAATATCATTCATCTATCATAGGTAATAATTCATTATCTCAACCTACGGCCATGAAATATAATTGGGTACCCATAGTGTCTCAAACAGGGTGTGATTACATCATAGTTAGCCACAAAAAATGGTGTCTAAATAAATATCTAGTCTAATAACAATATAAATAAGTAAAGTAGTTTAAAGGGACTAATAAATATATAAATAAATTAATCATTATTCACAAAAAAACAATTATCAAATTTCCACTTAGGATCTAGTGTTCCACTATAATGCTAAACCCACTAAACAAGCTTCAACTATGCGAGAAGTCTAGACCATGAAACTGAAATCACAGGATTAAACACTCTAAATTAAATTGTCTATTTATAAATCATTTTAATTTTAAATATTGAGGTGTGTAATTACAACTTCCCAAACCATGTAAAATGCAATTAGTGCCCAGATCATTGTGTTGACACCCTATCCAAGAACAAGGAGTGATATATCTACTATATCATGTCAAGGATCTTGAGTGTCATGTATGTCAATCCTAAATAAAGGATATTGAGTTACATGTACAACATCCTTAACAATGGGTGTGAAGCATCATGTTCACCATATCTAACCATTTAATCAATCCATGACATCCAAGATCAAACACACTTGTTCTTTTCAACACATGCATCATAAAGGGTTCACCCCATGAATTTCTTATTTTCCCCATAGTCTATTACATTTAACACAATTAAACCCATTAAAAAACTAAATGTAATCATCTTTAAATCATATACCTCAATAGTTTAATATTATTAAAACCATTTAACATATTCAAAATTCCCCTTTATCCATTTACTATCTCTTCCTTTAATTAAGTCATAAACCATTTAATTCTCTATTTAAGCCAAGAGTACCATTGTGTTATGCCAAAATTAAAAATGAAAAACACGACCAGTCTCATCTAATAAACCATGTAATCCATCATTTACAATTTCATTACTTTGTTCAAGGGTGTGTCGCACCTCATGGGTGGTCTTAGTCCTAGTCTAATCATTATCAACAGACCTACTACGATCTATGAAGGGTCTAACATATCATTTAAATGCATAATTTATCATTCTTAACAATGAATAAATTTAAAATCAGAATGATAAAATAACACATACCACATAAACATGAACAAACATAAAGACTATGTGAAATAACTTTATATGACCTATCTTGTGCACATATACATCTTCGTATCCAACCATGGACCATGATTTGATCTAAAATGTCTCCAAACACAAAATATAAGAACATTTTGGAATAGGGATCATGATATTTTGAAGAATAAAAATAACCCAAAAATTTTTCTTCTAGATAATAGAAGGAAATATAGTCATAGACATACATGGGGATTCCAATCTCACCAAAAAGAACCACAAATATTATAGAATTGAAGGAGAACCACCTTTGTTAGAGTTCAGAGTCTTTTTTTTTCAAAAATTCTATGAGGGATGAAATTAGAAATAAAATATGGTTAGATAATATAAGTATTAGGAGGGGAAATATTCATACTTCCACTTTTAAAGGGTAATTTGTTTAGGCCATATGTTTTGGGAAACCATGTTCTAAATATGTGATATCCTCTATCTATTAGAGGTATATGATGCATAGTTTGATGGGGGAACCCACATAGTTTGAAATACCATATAAAATACATGAATATAGGTATGTTCATACTCAAATGGTTTCTGTGGCCCCCTTGCATAGTTTAAAAACCATGCATCCCCATTAATCTAGCAAGCACTATCATGGTGCACGGTTAGTACAAACCATGGGATGATTGTGCGTCATGCACTGTATGGTCATTGTACTTGATACCTTACCTACTATTAGGAGACATTTTATTGACCATTTTAAAAATACTTTAACAAAAATTAAAATAGAAATGTATATTGTAAATGTACTTGATTGTACTCCCCCACCTTATAACAACTCATCCTTAAGTTTCTATACCAACCATCACTAAGACTAGAAGATAAAAATATTTGGCCACAAGACCCACATATTTTCATCCATCTCCCAATATTCCTCCTAAAAATGGCCATTCCACTATAACACTTAGACCAAATCCTTGATGTTACCTCAAATATTTTTCTCACTATGATCCATTAAAAATAAAATTATACTCAAAGGATGCATCAATCTTAAGATCAAAATTATAAACATAAATCACATGAGAATATTTTGGATGATATTTATAAAGATATGAAATGTGAAAAATATCATACATAGCACCAAAATACCAAAACTCTAGAAAACTCTCTCATTATATTGCCCACATGCCAAAATTCTGGTGCGCATTAGAAAATTTCACTTTATAGACTTCAAAAATTAGGGAATCATAAAAAAGACACCTTCCTTAGAATTATGGATGACTCCTCAGCTGATATTAGCTTCATATTTGATCTAGAATATGAGAAATTAGAGAAAATAAACAAATTCCCTAATATAGGTCATAATAACTCTCATAAAGATAGCATTAATGATGGAAATGGAAACTAAAAATAGAATCAATATGCCTTGTATACTTACTGAGGTTGATCAAACATTACCGAAAATGTTTGATTATGAGTATGGATGAGGCATGTCTCAGAAAAAATAGGAGGAGAGCCAAGGTGGGACTTGAGTGGATCTATAGTCCATGGAATAAAGGATGATAAAGGGGTTAAAGGTTTAAAAGGAAATAGGGGGAAATGAAATTTCACAATTGTTTAATGGGTGTATGTTTTTTCTGTATAGTTTCCTAAATAGTTCACCAACTGTGTGCACATACTTTCCATGTTTACACCCTCATCACATAGATAGAAGCACAGTTAGAAAAATCATGCATTGTCCTTTCATTCTCATTATCCAAATAATCCACCCCTTGAATGACTAGGTGAATGTGTAGGATAAACCAATTAAAAACTATTAGAGTTGAACATGTAGTTTATTATATCTTTTGAATAGTCATGTGGCTCACCCTACATGGTTAAAAAATCCATGTTCCACCTCTACGGGTTGCACGGTTGAGCCACAGGGTTATTAATAAACATGCACCAAACATAAACCTCATCTTACTCATCTCAAAACTAGATATCCATGCTCTAAACTAGCTCAAACACTCCTAAAACCTTCTTTAAAACTTGAGGATCTTTTATTAGAGTAAATAAAAGGTTTTACAAAAATTCAAGGGATATGTACCTCTAAGAAATACAAAGATCTTACAAACTCCCCACCTAAAAATAGTCATCCATGAGTTTCCCTTATGAGGGTGGTTGATAATCATCTAAGAATAATTCTATCCACTAATCAAAAATATCAGAATCTTTCTCCCATGTATCATCCAATACACACCTATGATTTCATAGTAACCGAACCAAAGAAACTGACATACCTATAAGAGTATTCATTATTTGATCAATGATATGAACTAGATAGTCCTCAAAAGAAGAATCAAATTCAATCATGGATACCTCAGAATCAATAGTATGATATGGATCAAAAATATAATTGTGAAACTATGAAACATGGAAGATGGAAAGCATGGAATAGTATTACTAAGGGAGATCTATCTAATAGGACATAGACCCAACTCAACATGTGATCTGAAAGGGTCTGATTCCACTGAATCAATTGATGGACCGAAATTTTTGGATTGGAAGAGTATCTTGGATGGATATAATTACAAGATATGGGTATAATAATCTCTTTGAACAAACTCAGAGGATGGACGCAGGCGAGGTTGCTTCAGCTTCTGGTGGTGCTTCTCCGGTGTTGGAGAAGGTGGTCTCACCTCATGATGGGTGGAGAAACAAGGTGAAGTCTTTTAAGGAGGTGGTCTATGGGGTCTCGTCGAAGGATGGTTGCATTCATATCTGTATTCCTCCAATTCAGGTGGAACCTAGAAGGCCCGAGGGGTTCAGCTGATGGCAATGGTTAGTGTTTCATTCGTCTCCCAGGTTTTGTTCGTCTTGCGGCTTCTAGGGGCATGCGATGGAGTTCTATAGAAAGGGTAACAGGAGAGTGCATAGATAGGGGGTTGCTTCCATGCATAATTCTCGTAGGATGTCTTCGAAGGGTAGGCATGTGAATGGGAATGGTGATAAGGTAGAGTGCTCGATGGTGAAGGGTGCAGCGCCAGCATCGTATTGTCTACCCAAATGGAAGGAGAAGGTTCTTGATACGGTGGTCTCCTTTATCCCAAGAGGGTTATCACTTCCTGCTCTAGAGGTACGGTTCTCTCTGTTTCCCTTGTAGGATAGTATGAAGTTATCATTGTTGGATTCGGTTGAAATCTCCAAGGATGTTCGGTTGAAAGCTGTGGAGAACGGATTTCCTGAGGGGGTGGCCAAGGAAATTTCTTCGAATCGTTTTTCGCCCTCCCGGTTGATTTTTGTGTCCTTTCTCCAAGAAGAGTTGGTTCCTTTGTCTCCTTCTGTCACGAGGGGGATCCTTTTTTCACTGTTGGAAGAAGAGGATAGTCCTTTGAAGAAGAAGATTCTCATACCTAGGAAGGGTTGTTCTTCAGAGGGTTCTACCAGGCCAGTGACACACTCGATGTCCAGGGAGGAGCAGTGTAGAGATTTGTTAGTTCCAAACTTAGGTAGCTCTGGCCGTAGGGCTAAGAAGGTCTTCCTGTAATGTCCTATTGATTATTTGGAATGTGCCTGGGATGGGGGGACATGAAAAGTGAACCTTCATGGCCTCCGAATCAAGGCGTTGTAAGTCTTCTATGGTGGTCATACTTGAGCCTAATCATGATGCTGGTATGATCAGTGGCTTTGCCAAGAAGATGGAGTTCGGTTCGTTTTTTCATGGTCATCCGGATAATAGTCATGTATGGGTGTTTTAGAAGAACTTCCTTTGGGTGGAGTTGGTTCAGGCTATGGATCAATGCCTCATGGTGAAAATTGGGTTCAGAAGTCATGAAATTTTATTTTCTTTAATTTATTCTAGTAATGATGTCCCCAAAAGAAGAGGCATGTGGGAGTATCTCAGATCATTTGATGTGGCAGGATTGTTGTGGTTTGTAGGAGGATACTTTAATGCCATTTTGGACATCTCAGAGAAGAAAGGTGGTACTTAGGCCTTTATTAATGGTATGATTGACTTCAATAATTTCATTTCTAGCAAGGTTCTCATGGATTTGGGCTTTAGCGAGTGCAGATATACATGCTGTAATAATCGCAGAGGTAACAGCCACATTTGGTGTAGGCTGGATAGAGTTCTTGCTAATTTTCAAGGCTTGTAATTCTTTGCTAGGACTTTGGTTGCACACTTATCTCGAGCAGTTTCAGACCATGCTCATCTTCTAGTGGAACTAAAGCAATGGAATTATGATAGAAAGTAATTTTTATACTCAACTAACTGGCACCATATGGAGGGTTTTGTCCAAATGATGTAGGAATAATGGGAGAAGGAGATGGAGGGAAGAGCTTGGGATGGGCTGTCTAGGCATCTTAAATGGATTAAAACTGATATTATCAGGTGGTTCATGAGCAGTCTAGCAGCAGTTGATTCGGTGGAGTCGCTTCTGGATGAAATCAGCTGTTTGGAGGAGATTATTTAGTTGAGTTGGGATGATGTTTTATTCTTTCTTCTTTGTGATAAACAGTCTTTTCTAGTTCAGAGATTATTTTTCACGACCCCCTCCCACCAAAGATTCCTCTCCTGAGCTGGCAATGGTGAAAGGGAGATAATGACCCCCGAGTCCCGCCTCCAGTAGGCCCCGGGGTGGCGACTAGCACCAAGGGTATGAGTTTTCACAAATATGGGAGGCATTACCCTTTTTATTTTTTAGGATCGGGAAATAGGACAAGTCAACCACCAAAAAGAAAAGGAACAAGTGTATATAAATAAACCCAAACCAAGCCCACATGCATGTTTAAACAATTTTATAACAAGGTACAAGTACAAGAAATCTCAAAGTACAATACCAAAAGAAAACAAGAGAATAGAAACTACAACAACTCCAATTGTCTGACTAGTAGGGTCCCGCACGGCCCTGGTAGTCCTCCTGGAAACCTGAAAGTAAATGTAGGGTGAGCATACAAGTATACTCAGTAGGGAAAACTAAATCTCTCATGCACAAGTGGGGAGACAGCCTAATGTCCTGTGAGAACAACAGAAGAAACCTAGCAAGGAATTCTATCCACCCAACCTCACCAGCCACACTCACCAAAACACAAGCACAATAGGTAGTAGTATATAAGAAACAAGAGTATTGGGTACCCCGCACCATTTCCCTTTAGTTATCTACTCTTCCTAACGGCGAACGTCCTGACGCTGCCACACTCTCCCCGCCCGCACACACCTGGGCCTCACAACCACATATCCCGCCTGCACACACCTGGGCCTCACAACCACGTATCCCGCCTGCACACACCTGGGCCTCACAACCACGTATCCCGCCCACACACACCTGGGCCTCATCCCAAAGATTCTTGGGAAATAGTAGAACCTGCCCGAAGAGTCTTGGGTTAAAGCCACCCCAATCGAAACCTACCCGAAGAGTCTTAGGTGTAAGGTTGCCTCAAGCCATCACAGCCTAGGGGAGAAGGAGCAGTAAGGAGCTAGTAACTAAGGGAAAAACACCCTCTCCCATGAATTGGGAGTGTTCGGCACTAAGTTCTCAACATGGGTGGGGTGCGATAAAACACAAAAGATACAGATATATATATATATACCAACCACACAGCCCAACTTATGGCTTCTAAACAGAGAAACTGAGCATGTGCCTTGGCACTGCTACTACGAAGCATGCATACAACAAAAAACCCCAACCCCATTTAGGTTTTCACATTTCAGCAGAAGTAGTTTATTTAGTTCCTTAACTACTGCGAAACTATCCACAACTAACCACATCAATCATTCGTAAACATATCCCTACCATCCACAAATCAAGTTAGGAAAACATAATCAACACAACCAAACCCTTCTTATTAACCAAATAGACCCATTGATTATTAACTCATTTTTATTACCACGCTCCGCCATTCATTAACTCATTCGATTTTATTTATTATTCACAACAATAGTCTGTTCACAAACAAGCCCATCCCTACAGCCCCGCTGCCAAACACCATAACCACAACTAAAACCCGTACATAAATATCCCTTTAATACCGCTTATCGCAGCCTCACTGCCCGTCACCAACATAGAATTCACACCAACCCACAACCAAGCCAACCGCATCCCTGCTGCTCACCCGAACCACAACAACCCACATAACACCCCCATCACATGCCACGTATCCAAGCCAACACACACATGTTCATTATTCCATTTTGTTTAACTGGGGTGATCACACAAGGGTTCCAGATTTTAAACAGCCAACGTTACGTGATTAACCAATTTCCACAAATTTCTATCCACAAAACGGTCTAGAAAGATAGGGCAACATTTAATTGCGCAAGCAAAGGCCCCCAACGACCGTGATTTTCAGTAGGCATAAGCCTATTCAATTCACAACATAATATCACAGGATATAAAGTAACAGAAATCTCAAACTTCCCAACCCCGTTCTTTAACCAGTTATTATCTTCATTTAAACTGGTTTGAAAGTGTATCATGTAAACAAGAGAACACCCACCCTGCATGATGCACAAATTAGAGAGACAAAGGTAAGATCCCTACCTCAATAGGTTCTGATCACAGCGCTCCCCCGGATCAACTTTAGAAGAAGTTCGTCGGCGTCTGTCACTTCCGTCGGGTCCCGTAAAAACATCCTCGGGTGGAAGTTGGAAAGGAAAGGTCGAAGGAAAGACAACAGACCCAGTCTCGGAAGTTCCGCCTCGTCGTTATGATCTCGTGGCCGCTGATGGATCGTAAATCGAAGCTCAGATGAAGAAGTTATGGAAGAAAAGGATCCTTTGAGTCTCTTGGGAGTGCTCTGCTCAGAGGAAAGGGGAGAAGAGGAGTGAATTGAAAGGAAGAGGGGACCCCTCCTTTTATAGGTAAGAAAAGGAAAAGTACACGGCGTGTACTTTATGGTACACGGCGTGTACTTTATGGTACACGGCGTGTACTCGGTTATTTTACATGGTCTCCACGCGGCTTCCAACACGGCTCTGCGGCCGTTGACTGGTCAACACACGGTTTGAGGGTAACGCATACGTAGGGAAGGACTAAATGGCTTGTAGTTTGGACACACGGCGTGTATCCATTTATTGCACACGGCAAGGACACAGCTCCAACATTGAACACGGCCGTTGACTGGTAACGCGTATGCGGGGAAGGACTACACGGCGTGTAGAACTGGGCACATGGCGTGCACCCATTATTTCACACAGCAAGGACACGGTCTTCAACACAGGGTATACCCGGCAAGGTGATACACAGCATGTAGTTACACTACACGGCATGTACTCATTTTCTTCATACGGTGAGGACACGACCTGCAACACGGGGTATACTCGGGAAGGACGTACACGGCGTGTACTCAAACTACACGGTGTATAGTTTCTCAAAGGTGTGGGAAAAGTCCATTTTACCCTCCAGAACAATTATTGACCTTCTTTTTGACAAAGGAAAGGGCCGGAGAGGTCCGGGCCATTACATCATATACCTCTTAAAACATTATCTTCCCCGAGAATTCAAAAACCAACCCAGAGGAAACCCAACAAGATACCTCTTAGGGTTCTCGTTATAACAGGAACCCAACCAACAACCCTAATCATATGTGTTAGGAATTCCTTCTCCTATGTTGAGATATTATCCGTGTACCATAAAGTACACGCCGTGTACTTTTCCTTTTCTTTCCTATAAAAGGAGGGGTCCCCTCCCCCTTTCAATTCACTCCTCTTCTCCCCTTTCCTCTGAGCAGAGCTCTCCCAAGAGACTCGAAGGCTCCTTTTCTTTCATAACTTCTTCGCCCGAGCTCCGATTTACGATCCGTCAGCAGCCACGGGATCGTAACGACGAGCCGGAACTTTCGAGCCTGGGTCTATTTTCTTTCCTTCAGCCTATCCTTTCCAACTTCCACCCGAGGAGGTTTTTTTGGGACCCGACGGAAGTGACGGACGCCGACGGACTTCTTCTAAAGTTGATCCGGGGGAGCGCTGTGATCAGAACCTGTTGAGGTAGGGATCTTACCTTCGACTCTCTAATTTGTGCATCATGCGGGGTGGGTGTCCTCTTATTTACGTGATACACTTTTGAACCAGTTTAAATGAAGATAATAACTGGTTAAAGAATGGGGTTGGGAAGTTTGAGATTGTTGTTACTTTATATCCTGTGATATTATGTTGTGAATTGAATAGGCTTACGCCTACTAAAAATCACGGTCGTTGGGGGCCTTTGCTTGCACAATTAAACATTTCCCTATCTTTCTAGACCTTTTTGTGGATATAACTTTGTGGAAATTGGTTAATCACGTAAATTTGGCTATTTAAAATCAGTAACCCTTGTGTGATCAACCCAGTTAAATAAAATGGAATAATGAACATGTGGGTGTTGGATTGGATATGTGGCATGTGATGGGGGTGTTTTGTGGGTTGTTGTGGTTCGGGTGAGCATCGGGGCTGCAGTTGGCTTGGTTGTGGGTTGGTGTGAATGCTATGTTGGTGACGGGCAGCGGGGCTGCGATAAGTGGTATTAAAGGGATATTGATGTACGGGTTTCGGTTGTGGTTATGGTGTTTGGCAGCAGGGCTGCAGGGATGGGCTTGTTTGTGAACAGACTATGGGTTGTGAATAATAAATAAAAGTGGAAGAGTTAATGAATGGTGGGGTGTGGTAATGAAACGGAGTTAATAATCAATGGGGATGTTTGGTTAATAAGAAGGGTTTGGTTGTGTTGCTTATGTTTTCCTAACTTGATTTGTGGATGGCAGAGATATGTTTACGAACGATTGATGTGGTTGGTTGTGGATAGTTTCCTAGTAGTTAAGGAACTAAATAAACTACTTCTGCTGAAACGTGAAAACCTAAATGGGGTTGGGGTTTCTTGTTGTATGCATGCTTCATAGTAGCAGTGTCGAGGCACGTGCTCAGTTTCTCTGTTTAGAAGCCATAGGTTGGGCTGTGTGGTTGGTATATATATATATATATATATTTGTATCTTTTGTGTTTTATCGCACCCCGCCCATATTGAGCACTTAGTGCCGAACACTCCCATTTCATGGGAGATGGTGTTTTTTCCTTAGTTACTAGCTCCTTCCTGCTCCTTCTCCCCTAGGCTGTGATGGATTGAGGCGACCTTACACCTAAGACTCTTTGGGTAGGTTTCGATTGGGGTGGATTTAGCCCAAGACTCTTCGGGCAGGTTCTACTGTTTCCCAAGAATCTTTGGAATGAAGCCCAGGTGTGTGCGGGCGGGATAAGTGGTTGTGAGGCTCAGGTGTGTGTGGGCGGGATACGTGGTTGTGAGGCCCAGGTGTGTGCGGGTGGGATATGTGGTTGTGAGGGCCAGGTGTGTGCGGGCGGGGAGAGTGTGGCAGCGTCAGGACGTTCACCATTAGGAAAAGCAGCTAACCAAAGGGAAATGGTGTGGGGTACCCAATACTCTTGTTTCTTATATACTACTACCTGTTGTGCTTTTGTTTTGGTGAGTGTGGCTGGTGAGGTTGGGTGGATAGAATTCCTTGCTAGGTTTCTTCTGTTATTATCACAGGACATTAGGATGTCTCCCCACTTGTGCATGAGAGCTTTAGGTTTCCCTATTGAGTATACTTTTATGCTCACCCTACGTTTACTTTCAGGTTTCCAGGAGGACTACCAGGGTCGTGCAGGGCCCTACTAGTCAGAGATTTGGATTTGTTGCAGTTGTTGTTCTCTTTTTTTCTTTTGGTATTTTACTTTGAGCTTTCTTGTACTTGTACCTTGTTATAAAATTGTTTAAACATGCATGTGGTCTTGGTTTGGGTTTATTTATATACACTTGTTCTTTTTCTTTTTGGTGGTTGACTTGTCCTATTTCTCGATCCTAAATAATAAAAAGGGTAATGCCTCCCATATTTGTGAAAACTCATACCCTTGGTGCTAGTCACCACCCAGGGGCCTACTGGAGGCGGGACTCGGGGGTCATTATCTCCCTTTCACCATTTCAAGCTCAGGAGGGGCATCTTTGGTGGGAGGGGGTCGTGACATTATTGGAGGTTGAGAAGGACTATCGACAAATATCTAGGGTCAAGTGGCTCAAGGAAGGTGATAGGAATAGTGGTTTCTTCCATGCCTATTTGAAGGAGCACCAAAACATGAAATTTAATATTAGGCTGGAGGATGGATCTTTTTCTTCTGATGTGGATACCGCCAGGAGGATGGCCTTGGATTTATTTGAGTCTTTGTTGGCAGGTGATAGAACAGGTATGACGGGGGAGGACATTTCATCAGTGGAATAGGAGGGGTTCTTGGGGTGCATTCCTGAGAGGGTGGAGGATTTGGACAATGATTTCTTAAGGGGTGTCCCGACTGGTGATGAGATATGGGAGGTGGTTCGAAACATGTCCCTGGAAAGTGCTCCCGGGCCTGATGGCTTTTCGAGAAGTTTCTATGTGGTTGCATGGGGATTTGCGGGTTCTCAAGTGGTTGAAGTTGTGCAGGATTATTTCCGGGGGGTGCTCTAAATAGGAGTTCATGTGCTTCAAGGGTGGTTTTATTACCAAAGGTCAAAGATCCTTCTTCCATCAACCAATATAGACCAATATTCCTTTGTAACGTATCATACAATATTTTATCCATCGTACTAGAAAAGAGGTTGAACAAGGTGATTCTAAGAATTATCTCTCAAGAACAACATGGATTTATCCAAGGTAGAGGGATTCAAGGAGCAGTGGGAGTGGCTCAAGAATTATTATCGGATGTGAACAAGAATGTGATTGGGTCCAATGTGATTTTATAGGTAGATATAGATAAGTCATATGAAAAGCTGGAATGGAGTTTCATTATCCAGGTGATGAGGAGGTTAGGTTTTCATGAGTGGGTGTGTGATCTATGCTTCCATTGTTTCTCTCCCCCTTGTCTCACTTTTTCTATTTTTGGAAAGGGTTTTGGTTTTTTCAAAATTGTGCGAGGTGTGCGGCAGGGAGACCCCATTTCCCCAATTATTTGTTTCATTACACGGGAGGCTCTATCTCATAACCTTCATAGGTGCTTGAGGGACTGGAGTATTTTGCCTTATATTTCACTAGCATCGAATGGTTCTTGCTCACATATTATGTTCACCGATGATATTCTAATATTTTTAAATGGCAGGAGGTATTCATTCATCAACATCATGTGGCTTATGGCAGTTTATGCCAGCCTCAGTGGTTAACTTATTAACTCCAGGAAGATAAATACCTTCTTATCCAATAAATTCTCAAGAATACGGATTCAGGTCATACAAGATATCTTGGGGATTCAATAGAATCAGTTACCAATGTTATACCTTGGGGATCCAATTTCTAATAGATGTGTGAAGAAGGTTTTCTTTGAGGGCCTTATAAATAGAATGCCTGGGAGGATTTTGAACTGTAAAAATAGGTTTCTTTCATTTGGGGGTCGGCTGATGTTGATTAATAGTGTTATATCTTCCATCCTAATTCATGTTTTGTCCATTATTACCCCTCCAAAGGGGATTATCTTGTAGATGGAGAAGCTTATAAACAGGTTCCTCTAGGACTCCAACTACATGGGTAGGTCACTCTGGGTTGGCTGGTATAGAGTGTCTAAACCAGTGGAGGAGGGATGTGTCGGCCTCAGAGACATTTCAATTGCCATGAAAACCATGCAGGCACGCCTGACTTAGGACTTCTTGGTGGGGAAATCAATGTGGTCTCAAATACTTTGATGTAATTATGGAAAGAACTGGGAGGAATGGGATTCCAGGAAGGTGTCACGGCTAGGGAAAGCAGTATCGTTTCACCTTGGTGTCTTTCAAGGGTCTTCGCGATGGCTGGTGGGTTTAGGGGAGAAAAACCTGTGGAGAGATAATTGGGTTGGAGAGAAGTTATTTTTCCCACACTGTCATGGGCTAGAGATGATGGTTAGAGAGGCTGGTCGTCACCCCAGACTTCTTGACACCATTTTGAATCAGGATCAGAAGTAATTTTTCAAGGAAGTGGTCTTTTTTGAGGAAGATGATCGTTATTGTTTCATTGAGGCTAGATCCGGGTACTTCAATGGGGGGGATTATCATGGGTTGATCAAACAGGAAGGGATACGTGATTAATGGGGGTCACATTTGTGGTGCAAGGAGTTTCCTTCGAAGATGAACTTTCTGTTTTGGCGAGAAAAGAACCAGGTGCTTCCGACGGATGAAAATATTCAAAAGAAAGGCATCCATTTAGCTTCCTGATGTTTCTGCTGCTCTAATTCTCAGGTGGAGTCAACGGTTCACCTATTTATCAAAAGTGAATGGGAAACTTTTCTCTAGTATTTCATGGATAAATGGGGTAGTTTTAATAGGACTTTTTATTCCATATAAGAATTCCTCATAGGTTGGTTTCTGGGCGTGGATCATCAGGGGATAGACTCTAGAGTTCGCGGTATCGTGGTTACTGCTATTTTTTGGATGCTTTGGGAGGCTCGGAATAAGTCTATAATTGGGGATAGGTTGACTGTATCAATGTTGCAAGTTATAATAAAGTTATTTATCCATGAATTAGGTTCTCTGGTTAAAGGGGTCATCAATCTATTGTTCTGTGTAATTTTCTGAACAAACCTGTGGCCCGAATGAGTTCTCAAGGAAGATGGGTTAGGTGGAAACCTCCGTGAAATTGTTTTAAACTGAATGTTGATGGGTATTTTATGGATGGACATATGCGAGGGAGAGGACTGGGGTGGGATAGGAATGTCTCAGTGGTAGTTTCTTTTAGCATCTTTCATGGGCTGGGAAGCTCGCTAGGGGTTGAAGTTCGAGCATTACACATGGGTTTTCTACTCTGTAAAAGGCTCTCTGTGTGGGTCTCTAAAGTGGAATCAGAGTGCAAGGTGTTGATTCGGAATTTACTCAGGAAAGTCGAGGTACCTTGTTCATTGACCAAACTTGTGTGTAGTTGTGTTATGGATATTTCTAATGGTTTTTCTATTCATCATATTCCAAGAGAGGCTAATTTTGTTGCGGATTCTCTTTCTTGGGGGTGTAGTCTGGAAGAACCCATGTTGGTTTTTTCTAGCATGGGGTTTTTGCCTTCAGTTTGTAATGGTTTTGTCTTAGGGGATGCCCTTGGGCTTCACCATTTTAGCCCTCTTTGATTTCTTGGTTATGATGATGGATGGATGGTTTTTCACTTTGAATAATTAAAAATACAATTATCGATCAATCGAATTGATGGACCGATCTATGTAAATTTTATAGAAATACCATCACATAACAATTTAGTGGTTGGCAGCAATGATCAACATACAACTTCTTCCCAGACTAAGTAGTATCCATTCATTTACTAATAAGGTGTACCTAATATGATATCTTATGAATGATTTGTAGTCCATATAGTACTACTTCCCATACCTATAACCATCACATTGGTGATTGGTATTGACTACCATATAGGGTGTTGTATGGAGCCATCAATTTAGTTTTTTGGATATAGTTATTGTAAAATAATTCAAACAGAGGTAAAAATTTCTCCAAATAACCTGAAAATTCAAGAATTAAAGCTCAGATTGTGTTCTATATCACTTGTATATTATTCTCAGACTGATTTTTGGTCTAAGGGTATAAGATTTACTTAAAAGTAACTACAAACCCAGATCCTTCTACAACCCCTACTAGAATCACGATGAAAAAAAGGCATCCCTATCTGATACAAATGTACATGTAACTCCATGATGGTTTATAATATCTGAGATGTATATTTTTCCATGTTTATCCTCTATGAATTCATTATAGATTCGTAGGAAATGGGTAGATTTCATCATCATGTCCATGATTACCCATATAGTGTCACTTCCTAGAGGGGACTTCTACAAGACCATCACCAAATCCATTGTGATATCATTTAATTTACACTCTTGAATGGGAAAGGGTTGTAGGGGACTAGAATTCCATTGGTTATCCACATTCACCTGAAGAAATATGGAACACTGAGTAATAAAACATGTTATCCACTTCTCCACCCTAACCACCAATACTAGAGGTGTAAGTAACAGTACATCTTTGTGAGTCTGTGAAGTACTAACCAACTTGAAGCATGATATTATTGAATAAATTATTGTCACACATGTATATAAATCTAGGTTAACCCATAAATGTTCAATATATAATCCTTATCAAAAACCCAACCAGGATGTGTTCCATCACATGACACACTATCCCTTAAACTAATAATTCAGGATCAGAATTTTGTCTCACATTCACCAGGTCCATAAGCGAAAGTCACTGATAGAAATTCAAGTACAAGCTATCTGTGAAATTCATGAATATATAGGTTTAACTCAAAAAATAGTCCCATCAATATCCACTTACTAATATCCTAATGAAAAACTTGTGTTTCAGTCTTTTAACTCATAACCTCATTCATTGAATTACTTTTCCCAGGCATATAAGAAATCTCAATGTCGAAGGACTGATGATATTCAAACCATATATATTGTTTAAGATGAAGTTTACATTGAGTGAATATGAATTTTAGGATTTTATATTCTATGTATATAGAAATCCACTCTCCTAGAAAATAATGTATTAATCATTGTAAAACACGAACAACTGTATCTAGATTGAGATCATGCATTAGGTAATTACACTCATGAGGAATTAACTGATGAGATCCATATATCACAACATGATCCACTAGCTCAAAACATATTCCAGATCTATGTATGATGTATCATAATAAATGATACTTCCTTCATTATTATTTGGTTAAATCAAGATCTATACTAAGTCCATTATTCGATTGAACTCCTGAAAGGCCTTCTCAAAATATATGGACCATGAAAAATTAAAAAAAAATCTTAGTCAATCCCATAATAGGTTCTTCAATATATGAAATATCCTGAATAAAATCCATATAATAATCATCTATCCACAAGAAACTATGTATATAAAATAAATAATTGGCATGTTCTGTAGAAATAATAACTCTCACCTTCTCTATATTCATAGATACCAATAATTTGGATATGATATAAACCAAGAAGTAAACTTCAACACTCTAGAAGTTTCATTTTTTGAACTTAGTATAATTATGGTGCTCTCTTAATGTATAAAATATGATTTCAAGGTGTTTTTAAACATCATCCCGAGTTTGAGAATACACCAAGATATCATACATGAAAACTAACATAGAAGAATCTAGGTTCTGGTTGAAAGCCTAAGTCGTCAAGGCCATAAAAATAGTAGGTGTGTTCTTTAGACCAGACAACATTACTATATATTCATATAGGCCATATATCATGTGAAAATATATACAAGGTACATCCAAAGGCCTAACTCATACCTGATGGTAACCTGGTCTCAATTAAATCTTTTAGAAGTCCCTAGAACCTTGAATCTAATAGAAGACATGATCGATATGTTGAGGTGGGTATCAGTTCTTGACTATAATCTTATTCAACTACCGGTAATCCATACAATTCTTAAGGGTCCAATTTTCCTTCTTGGTGAAAATCATTGATGAACCCCAATGATAGGTACTAGGTTAGATAAATCCTTTATCTTCTAGGTCATCAAACATCCTCTTGAGTTCCTAAAGCTTGATAGGATCCATCATGTATGCAGGAATAGATACTAGTGTAGCTCATAGAACTAGAAAAATGGTAAAATATAAATCTATCTGAGGAGGTAGTCTATAAAAAGCATTAGGGAAAACATCTCTGAATCACCCCCACCACTGGAGGAATGATATATTATCATACTTCCTGATTGTTCAGAAAGATAATAGTAATCTAATACATTGCTCCACCCAGGACACATTTCTTAGGTCCTACTCATCTTTCCTAGACATCCCATTTAAACTTTTAAATATACTTAGCTATCTCAGGTTATGTGAAAGACACCCTATGATTATAAAAATTAATATTAATGTAATAGAGAACTAACTAATTCATCTTTATAATTATATAGAAGCCTTCCATTTCAAGGATGAAAAGGTTCCATAGGAAATGATAATTTACAATCTCAAGGGGGCACTCCTTGCATTTTTTTACGCTTTTAGATCATAAACCCTATTGAGTTTCAACATTCATTACCCAACAAAAATATTGAATTTGGATCTATAATATATACAATATATATAGATATAGACAAATGTAAATCTCCTCCATCAAATAAAGAAGACACCAAATAATAGGCTATTAAGATTGTACCTTAAACCGTATATGCCCTAATACTATGATCCTTATGTCTACGATATACTGTGAATATATGGACTAATCTATGGCCCTAATTTATATCCTGACTACCCATAGTTGGACTACTCTTCTTGTGTTGCATATCATGTGTCCTTCTTCCCCAATCATGATCACCTCCTCAACCTGATTGCCCAGTGGTTGACCGACTTCCTAACTTGTGGGGAGATTATGATCTTTCTTTTGATCCTGGAGTTGGTGCAGATCCTATATCACAATTTACTAATGGGAATTTTCCAATAGAACCTATGAATATAGCCCATTTAGCCACATGTTTGACACTAAATCGAGTCTCTACTTTACAAGGCCTTCATGTGTCCCAGCCTCCCACATTAAGAGAATACCACATGGCTACCCATGTGGTTACTCTAACTACCACTTCCCTAATAATAAACATCAAATTGATGCTCCTTGTTGTTGGATAAACTGCTTCCCTTCCATGGTACTGAATTTTCATGGTCCACTCTTTTTACTTACTGCATGTTACACATGGAGATGAGGGTATAATTGACTATTTCTAAGAACGTATTCAAATGAAATACATTGACATGTGGTTGAATGACATAACTAAAACTATCTATAAATAACCTAGATATAGACATCTCATCACTAATGTTAGATGGAAGGAAATATTATAGCTCTATGGAATGAGATGAGTATTCCATGCTAGATAATGATCCCTAATCTAGGTGTAAACCCCCTCTAGCCCAATCAACCATCAACGTAAAAGGAATGAAATAGTAGTAAAATCTAGATAGGAAATCCCTCTAAACCATAACTTGATGTTGATCTTCCTTAGTCAGAATATCCCACCACCTATTAGAAGAACGTCTTAGAAAATATTCTACGAGATTTACTGTCCTATTCAGATGTTCCCCTCAATGATCAAATATGGTAAGAATTACCTCTAGCCATGACTCATAATCCTGTGGACCACCTTCCCTTGAAAAGGTAGAAGGGTGCTACTATTGGAACTCCCGAGTCAATTTTTACATGGTTAGTGCATATCATTAAGCTACATACATGGATTTTACTAACTATAGGAATACCCCTCAGTGATGGGAATGGATTCCCAATGTCTGAATAATAGGAGGTTCTTTAGGTGGCACTACCATATATATCATAGGTGGTTCAGGTCCCACCACTTTCGAAGAATGGTTGATTCAACCTTACTATCATTCAACTTGAGTCCATCATGGACACATATATCTATAAATTCCAATCACACAACTCAAAATTAGATTCTATAACAAGAATATATCACTAATATTACCAATAGATACTCTCATTACCCACTAACAAGGTCAATCCAAGTTCAATGTTCTATATTTTATAGTAGATATTTCATTATATGGAATTCCAATTATAATTTATAGAATAAAACACCCTATAAGTTTCAATTGGAATCCCCATTTAAAAGAAACCAATTCATTATGAGTCAAAGTTTATCAAATTTTATATTTATACAATGGTTTAGTTGGATGAGTCACTATTCTCAATTTATAAATACCTATTCTTTATAAGTTACAGTTGGAACATCATGTAATTACTACCATACCATTACATCTATTCTCAAGATGTAATAAGTAAAAAATGATGACTCAATTATATGAATCTCCATTCAAAATTTTTGAGTCACAAGATTTTTAAAATACAATTAGAATGCATTTAATCAAAATAAACTAACGTTTCATACCATGTAACTAATGTTCCATGGTTCAAACATATGATAATTGGATAGTTAAGGTCCCTACATTAAGGAAAGTGGGAAAAAAACATTTATGTTGATGAAAACCTTTTATGGAGTCGATTATTTATCCTTCTTCCTATAAGAAATATTATTAAAATTACATTTATGTCAGTAAAGGAACATACAAACTATTTTAGGAAACACACACAATAAAATAATAATGACATGGTATATTCATGACATATTACTCCTTAGGTACATATAATGATGTATCCCAAATGCTTCCATTATATACCAAGATAAAGGTAAAAATCCTTAACTATAATAAGAATTATGAATCATGTTTTTAAAAATATAATGAAATTAGTATAACTTTAATAGGAAAATATTCAAACAATAATTTCCATCTTGGGTAACATGGATTTTCCCTATATGTGGGTTAGCTACTCCCAAGTATAGGCTCATTACCAAATTTAGATAGTTCCAAATGTCCTGTGTATCATACCAAAATTTTAAGTTAACAAAATAAATCCTCTAATAAAACTTTTTGATATCCTGGAACTAGTTAACGAATAAGTAAACTGACCCTATGGCTTTATGCCTCAAGCATGCCTCCCTATATGTCGGAGGTTTTTGACTATTAGTGAGGGTATGTTGCAGAATTATGGGGAGATGATACCCTCATAATCTGAATTGGGGACAATGTTATATAGAATATAAATTTTTGGAAATGATATAATAAATTAAAAATGAGAATAAATACCCCAGAAATAATAACTAACATCATTAATAACTAGTATCATATACAAAGATGATGTCATGTTGCTATAAAAAAAAGAAATAAGGGGATCATGGAAGTATTCATTCAATAGTACATGCAATATAAAAGTAAGAAATTCTAAAATATAAACCCAAAAAGAATCACAAGAACTATCTTGGTCCTATTCTATAGTACTTCATCCTAGAATATAAATCAAAAACCCATATAATACTTACGCCTACGGGCCTTGTAAGGGTTCCACCTCACCCCTTGAAAGGTTTATTATCAAAATCAATAAAAAAATCAAGGCCTTTGAGCCATTGGAGGAAATCAAACACCCATATATGGGTGATTTCCTTTTGTCCATCCCTGCATCCTTAATGTATGTTTGGGTACTAATCAATGACCTGAATAGGGTGTGAGTAAAAATCAGTAGGTTTACACCAACAACATCTAATATGATCCAACTAGTAAATATAAAATTGATAGTGTGAAGTAATAATGATAAATAAAAGTATAAAAAAGAATTGAAACCAAGCTAGTTTAGGTTCTTAGAATACACATGTCCAAATCTACGTTCTTCAGCTTAAGTTAGAATGAATTTGAACATGTTTCCTCCTATATATATGTATGGATAAAATACCTAAGGAATAAATACAATGTATCAATGTATAAATTCATAAGAGTAAAACCATGAGATTATAATGTTGGAACAAATCACAACTATCAGTGGTGACATGAGAAACAAGGGGGTTGTGTTAAATTAAGGGTAAACCCTCAACATTGACCCTATTTAATAAATTCTAAACAATACCTAGGATCAAGTCCCAGGTACCCCCAGAATATACTTTATCAGTGCCTAAGAAGATAATCTGAGGTGATCTAAATCCTTAATACATCAAGATGAATACATGTATATAATACAAGATATTATAATTTCTAGATAAAGTAATGGATGTGTCCATGGATACACATATGAGAAGTCATAAATATAGATAAGGAACAAACCCAATAAAGGTATAAACTCTTAGAAGATTCATCCATTAATCAGGTGTCATTCTATGGGTAGTCAAGGAAGACCCTGGCAGGGTATCCAATACATACCCAATGTAGGTTATCCTATAATATTATATAATATTCAGAATAATATAAAAGTGATATTCATAATTTATAAATTCCATGAAATTAATTTATACCATTTAAGATTTCATTTAATCTCATTTAGTTAGGGGCATATTCAATAATTAACAAGGGTCAAGTGATATGGCCTTGACATTCACATTTCATTTATTTCACTTAATTTTTAAATTGGTCAAATTATTTATTTAAATTATAGATGAAAAGTAAAACTCACCTTGGCATGTGGTTTGGTCATATAGTTATGGTAAGAGTTTTAAGGGAAGATATGTTAGCACACTTAAAGGGGTGGCTTTAGGTTTGGTCCTCAAATGAATTTAAAATTTTTTAAAGATGACATGAGGATGTTCTGATGAAAAATAGAATGATGTAATTTAAATAAAAAACATTAGGGAAACATAAACCATATAACTTAGACCAGTAGATGACTCATCATCTGATATAAGCTTCAGATTCAAGCTAGAATGATAGAGATCAAAGAAACTAGACAAACACCATGAAAATAGGGAATAAGATATCACATAAATATAACATTAATGATGATAAGAGAAATTAGTAAAATAATGAATACAACTCGTAGAATTACATAGAGTTATCAAATATTATTGAAAATATTAGATTCTATGTCTAGATGAGGGAGATCTCATAAAGACTATGAGGAGAGACAATAGAGAGCTTGATTAAGGCTTATATTCATGGAAAGTAGGATAATAAATGGATTAAAGGGGTAAAAGGAAATAAGGGAAGAAAAATATAATTTCACCTCTATTTAAGGGGTACATAGTTTGGTCATACATTTGAATAAACCATACATAAACTATTACCACCTACCACCCATGGTGACACCCCTGTCATATAGCTATGACTACAGTTTAACAAACTATGTGCAAACTGTATGCTCTGACTATCCAAATTCTTTTCTCCTCACATGTATTGGCTCATAGTTAAGATAAACTATTCTTAAACAGTTCATGTTACACCTATATTTTATTAAAGGATTCTCATGAACATTTTTATTACCCAACATGGTTTAAAAAACATGATCCTCCTTTTTTAGCTATACAATTATTACTAACCATGTTCCAACTATAAAGCTCTACATTTTCATCCAAAAGCAGGATATCTAAGCTCTGAACATGGCCAAATTCTCTTGAAACCTTCTTTAAACCCTCAATTAATTTTATGATAGTAAAAAAGGTTTAAAATGAAATTCAAGGGATCCATACATCAAATAAAAACTAGTTTCATACACCTAGATAAAATTACAATGCATTGGGTAAGGATTATGTCACATGAGATAATTTTATTAGGTCAAATGAGGTAATGGAAGAAGGTCTAGAGGTGGTGGGGGAGGGGGTGAATAGACCAAACTAAAATTTTATCCAAATAAAATAATTTTCGAATTTAAATAAAATATTTAATTTTCAATAGAAAATAAATGAAACACCTTAGGGAATATTTAGAGTGGTTTGGTCTAAATTGGACCTAGTCCACTATTACACCACTATACTTGAAATACATTGTGCACTAAACTGATTTTTGATGGGGGATTATAACCTGATAAAAATTAACTTTTTCAGTAGAAGTATAACTAAGACACTTAACTTCTATTTGGGGAGTCACAATCCAATTACCAAACTATATTTAAGCAATGGGAGTCACAATCCAAATAGCCTTAAATTTAGAATCTGGGATTCATAACCCGATGAAACAATTAAATAAAGAATGAATGCATTTAAAAGTAAAATCATAGACAAAATGTGAGAGCACATGTGAGAATTAGGAAGCAGTCTTAGAGCCACAAGAAATAAGGATGAAATTGAAGATGGATAAAAGAATAAAATGTACTAGTTCTTTAGTAAATTATTATAATGTCTCATCAAGATTGTAGTATAAGTCATATTTTTTTTGTTTAGGACTTGATAATATGTGTTAGAGATGAAAATTTGATGACACAATACATGGTTTTTACAACACTTTGAAGTTTCATAGTAAATATATTTTGATTCTCAATGTCCATGTACTCATAACTAGTATTCTTTGAATGTGTCTTGAAGCCTTTGAATAGGATCATTAAAAACTAAAAATCCATTCTCCATCTAGGTAAAGTAAATCAAATTCAAACTTCCTAGTTTCCAAATAATGAGAAAATTATCACTCCAAAATAATCATAATAATAAATATTTTAATTCAAAACATAAAGGAAAATATAAAACAAATTTTAATAACAAATTAAATTATTCATATAGACTCTATAATAATTGGCCAAATTAATTCCATAAATATTAGAAAACAATTTAATAATTAACAATAAATTTTAAAATTTCTTCAAATTTCATGTCATGCGTAATTAATAAAAATTTAATTATACTACATTAAAATCCAAAAAATAAATTTGAATAACTTCGATTTCAATAATTTTTAATTTATAAAATAATAATACACAATTATAAACTCAAAATATCAAAATATATAATGTATATATTTTCATGAATAAAGAATAAATTAAACACCATTTAAATATACATAAAATACACTTCAGATTATTCACATTTAGTATATATAATATATATCAATTTTATAAATCAATAAAATATATATTTAAATTAATATAAGAATTTTTTTAATCAGATTATCTAAATTATGAAAAACAAAGCACGTTGAAAAAATCCAGATTTTTGTAATAAATAAATAAATTATTGGTCTAACCATGAGTTTCAATTAATTATGTAGAAGATGCCTTGAATTCAGTTAAACTACTTATTTCATAATAATCTGACATTATTTCAAGTATTCTTGAGGTTAGATGAAATTTCATCATGTGGATACTTAAAATTTCAGCATGCGTCCAGTTGAGATGTAATCATGGAATCACTTGAAATTTCATCATGCATCCGGTTGAGATTTCATCATGTGATCACTTGAAATTTAATCATAAAAACACATGAAATTTCATCAGGCAGTCACTTGAAAAAGTGTACAATAATGTTAAAGTAACAAAGTATTGTAACATAGTATATTCACATGAACATACACATTCATGAAAAAGTTAAGTAATATATAATTGGTGCAATTGAATAATTTAAATAATTAATAAATTTAAAACAAATTAATGAATTAAAATAAAATTATTCAAAGAAAAAATATTATAGTAACACATTACATGCACATGCCCAAAAAATATCTCCCTTTTTGTTTGGTTAAAAACCCATAAACTAATACCGAGAACATTTTTTCTTCCTCTTATTGTAAGTAAGAATAAAGATAGAATAGAAACTCCCCTTAATCATGTGGAGAGACAAATCTGGTTAATATTCTAGAATTAAAAGCTCAAATTTAAATTTTCCAAACTGAAAAAATTATAAATGGATAGTAAATATATATATGTAAGATGATTATCAGTATGAATAAATTATAAAACAATATCACTCTTATTCATATGATCTCTATTAAAATAAAATATAACATAGATATTTATTTTTTGAGAATATTGTAATGGATTTTTGGAAATAAAAATAGCAAATGTATTATTAGAATAAATGGGTAATTTATTTAAATAATACCAAAATCACAATTTTTTTCCTAATCCATAATATTTGATCATAATAACTTGCAATAGAGATATACTCAGCTTCAATAGTAGATAAAGAGATGGATAATTTATTCTATGAATAAAAAAATTACACTTTTATAAGAAAATAACATATACATGATGTGATTTTTTTATCAATCACTTGAAGATCCAAAAAATGATATCATTGACATATATTATATCAATTAACAAATCATTTTAAATCCTTTTAATAAAAGTAGCTGGATAAAAATTTTCTTTTATTCAAACCATTATTCAATATAAATAAATAAATCCTATTATACAAATAATGAGGTGCTTATTTGAGACCATACAAATCTTTAGATAACTTAACAATATTATTAAAAAATTATTTTTAAAAAGAGGGAGTTGACTGGCATAAAATTCTTCAAAAATAAAACTATATAAAAAATGAAATTTTAACATCTATTTAATATGACATAAAAATATGAAAATATGAAAAATATAAAAATCATTTAATAGCCTCTATCCTAGATAATAGTTCTAATTAATCATCAAAATATATACATTTATCTTTAAAATAACCTTGGGAAAAAATCCTGGCTTTTTTTTTACAATCAGTCAAGATTCATTGAGCTTGTTTTTAAATATCCATATAGTTATGATTACCTACTAATATTCAATAAATTATACTAATGACTATTAAATATTTAAAATAATTTGATTAAGCTTATCTTTTATAGAAATAATCAAATTAGGAACATTTGAAGCATCAATAACATTATAAGAAACATAATCAAAAGCAAAATAAGAGTTAGAAAATAATTTTAAAGCAATGCTTCTGGTTATCATTCCAAAACATAAATTACGAATCAAATTTTCAATATGATGATCCTTATATAACCTCTATGATCTAGGATCAGATTGAGAGGCATATTACTCCCCCTAAATAGATCCATTATCTAGAGGCTTTTCATCACCCAAATTGAAATAACTAAAATCATCTTCATTTTTTTCAAAATATATTTATGAAAAACATAAGATTCATCAAACATTACATGCATAGATTCTTAAACAGTCATAGTATCCTTATTATAAACTCTATAAGATTTACTATTAGAATAAAAATCATGAAATACACATTCAACACTTTTATCATCAAACTTATCTAAACTATCCTTTTTTAAGATAAAAAAAATATAACCAAAAACCTTAAAATAACCAACTTTTAGTTTTCTACCATTAAACAACTCAAAAGGGTTCTCTTTAAAAAAATGTATAATATAAATTCTATTGAATATTTAAAAATTATGATTAATATATTCTTCTGAAAATTAATTTGGAAACATATATTCATTAAACATAGTTCGAGCCATTTCTTGAATGGTTATATTTTTACTTTCTACAAAACAACTTTTTTGTAGAATTCTAGGAGAAAGAAAATTATGAGCATAAACTTTATCTTCAAAAACATATCAAACTCAAAACTAAAAAAATCGTTAAATTTTTAACTTCTAATATAAAAAATTGTAAAACCTTTCATATTTTTAACTAACATAAAAAAATAAGAAAATATAACAATGGTTCTATGTTAAAGGGTTAATAAATAAACCCATGTAAATATACAAAAATCATAAATAATAGAAAAAAGATTTCCTAAAACTAAAACCAATAATTTTCATAGGAATAAATATATATATATATAACAATTAAAGATTTTTATAAGAAGAAACATGATTTATATATCAATAAGATTACTAATTCTACTTGCATTTGACGAACAGCTTATAAACATAATATTTTCTTACTTTTCACTTTAGTAAGTCTAAGTCATGTACATGTTTGGATAATTTGTAAATCATTCAAAAATGATCACATCCAAGCCTCAAAAACTACATTAAACCATATTTTTATATATCATTGAGGAACATAATAATTTTATTAGATTAATTATGGAATAAAATAAATATTCTACTTTATATATGAATAAATCAAAATCAAATTATATTTAAACACCAAACATTTATTATCTTCAAACCTAAAATTAATAACATCATAAAAAATATGTTATGTACTAATTATATTTTTTTTAATACCTTCAAAATATATAAATTAATAAATTAAAATAATATTATAAATACCTACTTTATGGAAACCCTTAACTATTCCTTTCAAGTTATCTCTAAAAGTGATAGATCCTCCATTTCATTTGGAATAAATGAGAAAATTTGATAGGTCGATGATCAAGTTTTTGGAATAGATGTTATACATGTATTATATATCACTGAAATTCTTATTTTGGTTACCCTAAAAAATATAAGTTATGTAGTGACTGAATTTTGTACCCATGATATTTGGAGTTTGACAAGGTTAGAAATATAATTCTTTATTACCCAAAAAATAATAAAACATTTATTTTAAGTCACTCTTGAGGTGAAATTGATAGAAATAAAATCATTAGTGTAGCCAGGATATTGATTAAATATAATATAATATTCATTCTCATAATATACGTGTGTCCTAAAATTTAATCATGTAACAAAATAAACTTTTCCAGAAGAAATTTTAACAAAATAATTACAATATCCTTGAAAAAAATAGAACATCATTTCCATTACTATTCCTAGAAGAATAAACTTTTCCTTCTTGACATTTCCATTACCATCTTTGGAATAAACTTTTCTTTTTACCATTTCCATAGCCATTTCCATTCCCATTACCATCATTTCCTTTGACAATACCATTTCAATCTTTGGAATAAACTTTTCTTTTCTCCAGAAGAATTATTTTATTATTTAATAATAAATATATTATAAACAATACCATTTTTGTCTTTATTCCATTTCATCATTTCCATTAAATTTTTAAATTATTCCTTTCCTTGAAAAAAAATTAGATAATTATCTTTTAAGCTTATAATATCCTTTCTAAGATTATCATATTCCTTATAAAAAGACACAAAATCTGGATTAATCATTACTTTTGAACATGAAGCATAATTTCTATTTTCTTTCTTAAGAACATCATTATAATTATTTAATTTTTTAATTTCCATGACATGACTTTAATTTTATTCTTTTAATTATTTATATAAGTCAGTAACACTAAAAATACCTTTTTGAAACTTTTAATTTTTTTTATTCAACTCATCAAAGAAATAAACATCCACGTCAAAGTATTAACTAAGATTAGAATCATTTCATACCTAATATGTATTTTATATGATAAAATATAAGTTAGATATATCTTTATCACTTATAAATTCATCACATGAATTATATTATTCAGTTTAACTCCATCCATCATGATAATCATGTTTTATTTCCTTCTTGTATTTATTATATCTTCTTTCTTACTTCAACTTTGGAGAGTATGTATTGATGTAACATTCTTTCTATATTTATAACAGGTTACATCTTGTCCATATATAGTACCCTTGTTTTATTTTTTATCATTATTTTTATGTTTACTTGGTTTCCTCATGTACCATCTCTTTCACTTTAATATGTTATAAATTCATTTTCTTATATATTCAATTTCTCCTCCTTCACTATTGCATGCCATAGATTCAAAAGAGTTAGGATAAATATTTATTTGATATTTTAATAAAGTATCATTATTCTTCAATGTATATTCTTCCATAATATTCTTTAACTTGGGTTTTTAATATAACAATGTTCCAATGAATTCATCTAGTGTCTAATATTTGAAATTACTAAATTCATTAATAGAAACCTTCTTTGAAAGAAACTTCGTTGGTAGTGTTCATAAAACTCTATCAAAAAGTACACAATTCTCAAAAGTTTCTCCTAGAGATTTAATTCCATTCAAAATTCTAGTAAACCATTGTATCATAAAATTAACTATCTTATCTTCATCCATTTTTAAAACTTTCTAATTTTTTCAAAACATTCTATGTTTATTTCAAATTAGCTTGTCAAATCTAATAAGTGTTACTTGTAAAATTTTCTAAAATCTTCTGATCTATCTTACAAGTGGATATGTGAATAAAAAGTTTTTTTAATAGTATTGTATAAAATAATCTTAATATTATAATGAAAACATATTCTACTACTTTATTTCCTATAAGTGAAAAAATATTAGAGTCATTCACTTTTTTGTATTTTAAAATTATTATCCATTGATCAATGTTCAATTTATTTAGATAATCTCCCATTATGGTTGTCTAAAAATCATAATCATTTCCATAAATATGGGGATGTTTATGAGTAATTTACCCTTTTTTGGGATTTATTCATGCCATCTAAAAGAATATTTATCCTTATAGTGAAATATTTATGAATATGTTAGAATAATAAGTAATAAAATTTAAATACATAGATAAGATAAGAATCAATAATAATTGCTAAATTCGAAATGGGATTTGTTCTTATTTAAATATTTAGGTATAAGAAAAAAAAATTTAAGTGCTCAACTAACCTTAATAATGATCAACATTGGTACTAATTTTATGTTAGATAAGGTGATGAAAGATGGTCCAATAGGGGGTGTGAATATACCAAATTAAAAGTTTAAAAAGATAAAATAATTATAAATGTTAATTAAAAGAGATGATGTCTACTAAAAAATAAAATAAATAATATAGGGAATTTTTGAAGTGGTTTATTCCAAATTGGTCCTAGCCCACTCTTATACCTCTTTACTCTGTGATAGATGTATTACGAACTAAACTAAATTTTAAAGGGAATCATAACCCAATTATAACCTAATTTTTCTTATAGTGGTATTACCGAGATGCCATCCCTTTATATGGTTAGTGAAAAACTAATTAAAAATGACATTATACAATGGGATTCATAGCCTAAATGGTTTGGGCTTTGGAATTTCAGAGTCTCATCCTTAAGAAAGAAAGAATTAAAGAATGATTGATTTCGAATGTAAAGGCATAAACAGAAAGTGAGATCACATATGAGAGATTTTACATAGTGTTACAAGCATAAGTAACTAAGAAATAATATAAGATAGATAAAATATTATCATATACTATTTCTTGTGTATTATATCATGATATCTCATCAAGTTAATAGTAGAAGTCATAGAAGTTTTCATTCGACACTTGAAAATCTATATAGCATATGAAAACTTGATCGTAAAGGACTTGGTTTGTATAAAACCTCAATGATTTAGAGTAAATATCTTATGACCGTCAAAATACCATATTCTCAAAAAATTTATACTTTGAATTTTTCCGAAATACTTTAAATAGGATCTTTAAAAACCAACTAGCTAATATATTATTCGGTAAATTAATTCAAATTGAAACTTCATCATCATCGAATAGAGAAAATTATAATTCTATAATAACATTAAAAATTCATTTAAACACAAAAAAAGACTATTTCAGACTAATTTTAATTAATCATTAAATAATTCAAAGAGTCTTCATAATAATTGGTCAATTAAATTCCATAAATATTAAAAATAAATACAAATATTAACCTAAAATTTAAAAAATAATCATGTGATATATATTTTTTCAAAATTTATCTATACTACATTAAACACCATGAAATAAATTTTAATATGTTTTAGGTCATTAAAAAAATATTTTGAAAATAATAATACATAAGAATCTAATGAAAATATTTAAATATATTTTGTATGTATATGAATGAATAAAGAATAAATTAAACACTCTTAAATGATATTTAAAATACATTATAAATTATTCTCATGGATTCTATAAAATATATATTAATTCTAGTGACTGGTAAAATATATAAACTGATTAACATAATAATATAGTTAATAGAATTATTATAAATATTAAAAACCATAGCATGTGAAAAAATTCCATATTTAAGAAAAATAATAAAGTATTAAACTAACTGTGAGTACCGAGTGAATTTTAGGTATATGCATTGTGGTTGGATAACATACAATTACATAATGACACACTTTCAATCCATTTAGTCTTACAGTCAGTTTAAATTTCATTATGGGGTAACTTGAAATTTCATTATGTGGTCACTAAAAAAAATTCTTGCAGTCAATTGAAATTTTATCATGTAGTCGCTTGAAATTTCACGATGTAGTCACCAGAAATTTCACCATGTGGTAACATCAAAAAATGTACATTAAAATAAATGTAAGAAAGTATAATGACATAATATATGGACATGAAAAAACACGTTATGGAATATACAATGTGATGAATTGAATAATTTAGAAAATTAAACAATTTAAAAGAATTTAAGGAATTAAAATCAATGTAATCAAGAAAAATAATGTATAGTAACATAATACATGCACATGAACTAAAAAATATGTATGAGATTTGAGAGTAAATATAATCCATGATTGGAATTTATCCACCATCTAATGTTGTCTAATAATTTTACCTTGACTAATTTTTATGTCATGTTTTATGTTTTTTTCCAAATATTTATGTTTCCATGATCTTCTAATGCCATTTTCTTTATTTTATGCTTCCATATGAATATTCAATAGCCATATCCTTTATGATATCATGTTAATCCTTTAGAATCATGTTCTATTCTTTTTATCATGCTTATTTAGTTACTATCATTTTTAACTCACCCATTTTGTTTATATATTCCCCATATTTTTCTATGTTTTTTGTGGACCTCATTATGGAGATTAAAATAAAGATGTTTTAATTTAGTTTTATTTCAATGTTTTATACACCTATTCTTCCAAAGTAACTAGTACAAATGAGAATTTAGTTTTATTTATTATATATTTATATTAAAATTTGAGTATCAATATGTGTAAAATACCTAGGTTTCTCTGTTGTATATGCTTAGAGGGTGATGGAGTATCCTACAATTATGAATTTTGATGTAGAGAAGGATGGTGGAATGGATTTTCTATTTCATATCATAGTGTAATAATCATTTTTTATTGGGTATTGTAGTATCAATGTAGATATTCAAAGGTTGTGTTTATATGGGACCAATTCATCCATGGTGATTCTTTAAATGGAAGATTGAAGGATGACCAGTAGTATATTATTTTTTAGAGAAATTTGTTCATTTCTTCAATGACATGTGATGATGTTTTCTCAAAAGTATCTATGTATCTTATCGTTTCTAACATTAATCATGTTTTTTGGGGTTATCTATATTGGTCTGGTATGAATTAAACAATGGAAAAGTTCATATCACAATGTATGGTTTTTTAGTAGGTTGAGGTAGAGAATTATGTTATTGAAGTTCTTTTTATTTCTATTGGATGCCCTCAAGTTGAAATAGGTAGAAAAATAAATAAATTTATTAACTGGTATATAATGATTCTAGGGAGGAATTCATGCTATTTGGGTGATCATGGATTAGTTGAAGAAGTCTTTCCACTTACTGGTGATAAGAGAGTTTAGTGTTGTGGAGGTCTTGTCAAGATGATATGTGGATGAGGTTTTGTGGTTTCCTAGGGTACGAACTACCATATTTTCTGATAAGGATCCTTGTTTTACCATATGATTGGGGATATGGTTGCAACATGGTTTAGGCTTCTAGTTGTTCCCTATCACTACTTTATATCCTTATATAGATGGGAAGATATAGTGAACCATCCAAACACTAGAGTATATTATTTAGGCTTGCATTCTATATTTTAGTGGACCTTTAGTGAGTAACTTACCATTAGTTGGGTTTTCTTATAAAAATATCAATCACTCTTCTATTGCAACAACCACTTTTTTAGAACTATATAGAAAATCATTCCATTAAATTTTACACTAGACTGAATTTTGGGAGTCAATAGTCCTTGGTTTAGATGTAGTGCATAACACGAAAGAAAATATTTAGATGGTTTGGGAGTAGGGGAAGGTATCAAATGGTCATTAGAAGTTTTATTCAGGTCGATGGAGGATACATATGAAGTTTTATGTTAGTGATCATGTGCTATTGAGAGTTTACTATCATTGTGGCTGGTAGGGGTTTGGATGAGGATGTATGATTTCTCCCTAGTTTATCAGTCCTTTCGAGGTGTTTCGGTGTGTTGGTGAGGTGGTGAACCAATTATATATTCATCCATAGTTAGACAGTATCCATTATGTATTTATTTATTCACATATCTTATGAAATCTTCATAAAAATTCTCATGTCACTGACTGTGTATAGTTAGATATTGAGGATTGTGGAACAATCCAACAACAACCAGTTGAGATCCTAAATATTCAAGGGAAGGTTCCATGTGGTTGATCCATTAATTTGGTTTGAGTTGTGTTGAGGCATGATGTAATGTGGAAGAGTACATGGGTGTATGAGTTTCATATTTGTTCTCATTTTCCCATGTTGTTTTCAAATTTTTTTATGTTTGTAATTATTATTGAGATGATTTATTGAAATTATTCATTCTATGGTACTGATCGATTTATATTTCCTTTTCTTTTTTCTATTCTTATTACTTGATGGAACCATCTCATTCGAGAGTTATCTTCTATGAAGTTAGTGGTTGGTGTTATTCGTGGTTTTCCTTTTGGGGTTGGTTCTGATCCTTGAGAATGAGAATCAGTTGAGAGTAATGTAATATGAAAATTTGGACATTCCTAAACTATTATATTGTAATAATAGGATGTTTGGTATTCTTATGAGGTTTTATTTGTTTTTTGGACATATTAAGGTCCACCATTGTGTAGTTATATGAATTTTAGTGGTTATAGTAAATACCATTTGTATTTTTTTGGGTTGGTGTAAAGAAATTTTAGATTTTGATCATGGAGGATATATATTTTTTGTTCTTAATTGAGAATGATGTCTAAAATTACCATGGATAAAGGATTTTTTTTCTTGGGTAGTTTTCCCTTGGGAAACATAGAGATATCCATTCCCATAGTGGGGTGTGTGGTTTCACTAGAGGCCTTGGGGTTTTACCTATAGGAAAAAAAGGAATCCTTGAAATTCCCATAGCGATGGGTGTGGTGTTGTAGAGTTAAAGAGAAATCAAGTTTCACAAAGAAGTATAAGAAATAATGATAAAGGACTCACAATTCCATGTTATTCAGTTTGGTGAGGTGAAACAATGGGGTTGTTTTCCTTTCAATAATTTTAGGGTCATGGTGGAATTATAGGGAGATGAAATGGTGTTATCCACACCATCGAGTAGGGGTGGTTTTAGTTAATTTTCTAATGTGGTTTTAAAACATTATAGATGTGAAGAGGGTAATTCTAATTATATTATCATGAATCATGGATCACTCATTTGTATTGGATAACCATAGTCATAGTGGGTGTCATCATGCCATGGTGGAGGTCATTCGATCTTCCTTTATAAATAGAGGTTTTGACCTTCTTCAATTAAATTTTTACTATCTTCCTTTAAAATCTAATAGACTCTTGAACATATACTTTATATTTTTTCATCTATATTGAGGTTTTAAATTTTTCATTTAATCCTAATCTCTAAAATAAAGGTAAAACTAACCATCTTCTTCCCACTCATATTATTCATTATCCTTCTACAGGTTCACTATGTTTAATTTCAGTGGTTTTGGGTTGAGTTTTGAGTAGGGTTGGGTGGTTTTATACTTTGGATAGGTTCTATAGTGGTTTAATTCATAATTTTGAGTGGTTTATTCCTTTATTCTTATATTTTTGAGTGGTGACTTCCTTCATGGACTAAATCAAGATAAGGGATTTGATAACTCTCTATTATTTTTTTAAAATTTTGGAGTTTTCAGAATATGTTTTCTTTTGGTGGAAGGTAATAATTCATATACTAAAAGATAATAACCTAGAAAAAACTAAATTTAAAGGGAATGGAAGTAATTAAAATCTAATTTATTGGTTCTTTTTATTTCTTAACAATGATGAATCATTTGTTGCATTTTTTTATAAATTATGATTTTTTCTATGATGAACATGTTTTTTCCTAAAATTGAGCTACCAAGATCACCATACATAAAAGTAATAATGATTTAAAAATGATAATGAATTATATGTGTGAATACAAAAATAATTTGTGGAAACTCAAGTAATTTATATTAAGTGAATATAAATGTAATAAAAAGGGAAATTTTTTAATTTGTTTCTACTATAATAAGAATTAAATTGATGTTGGTATTATATTAGTTCTTGATATTGTGTGGCTAATGAGGATCGAAGGGTGGTTTTTTCCTTATTGGACAACGCAAGTGATATGTGTTGGGTAGTGGGGTTGTAGTTATTAATTGTGATGGGTGTCCTATGATGGTTGTTGATATGTGATTGTTGGGACATGGAGTTGGCTTGTGGCATGGGAGGTCTGAATATTGATGGGTTTTCTAGTCATGTGTTGGAGGGATGGAATTATAGATTCCTGGTCACTATAGAATATGGTTTGAAATTGTCACAATATTAATAAGTAATGGGGGTATGAATAATTTTTTGTTTTACATGAAATGATTTATTCATGAAAATAATAAGAAATGGATGGAATGAAACATGGTTATGGGATAAATAATGGTTTTTTATTTAATATGAAAAATAAAAAACCTAATGAAAATAAAGCGGTTGGTAATGGGAAAATTTAAAATGGTTTAAAAATGTGATGAAATGGGATTTTTAGAAGTTTATTATGGAATTTTCATGTGGTTTTATAGGGAAAGGTTTCATTATATATAGATGTGGTGGAAGTGTCTTGAGATGGTAGTGCAGTGATTGTTAAGGATTGAAATGGGGTTGCATTATTTTGGACCCTATTGGTTGATATTTTTTTGGTATATATATATATATATAATATTTTTCTATGTGCTTTCCTTACACACCCCACCTATGTGGGATTACTCTATCAATGAAAAAATGTTTCTAGTTGTGATTTTTTTAACAAATATATAGGTCAGTGAGGATGAATGGATGGATACCTCTTATTCCCTACTCTCTCTACTAGGTGTGGTGTATTGTATTGGTTATTTGGATTATTTCTAGAGATATTTTGATGGTCATTCATGTTAGGAGTAGGGTATGAGATTAATGTCTTTCCTGATGATGATATCCAATTTTGTTTGATCTTTGGTCGATGGATGTAATGTGATATTTAACAGTCGATATAGAATGATAAAAATAATGTAGGTGAGGGTTTCTTTATGGTTATGGTTGTGATGGGTATAGTCTTATTTTAGAAAAAGATGTTGTACCTTACATAGGTTGTGGTAGTTAGGTTTATGACCCGACCCACATCAATATTGGAGGGAGTGATCAAAAGATGTTTTCTACTGGGTAATGAGAGAATAAAAATAGTGGATAACTGGTCATGGGGAAATTATTTTTATATTATCAATAATATGTAATTATAATTGGTGTGATACTTGTTGAGTGGGTCTTGGTGAGGCTAGGTGGAATTTGACCTGGTTTGTGTGAGTTGATTATGCTTTTTTGTTCGCTGGATCAATAGTATTATTCTTCTATAGTTTCTCTAGATGTATCTAGTATGATGCTACTGAGTATACATAATTTTCTCAAACCTATATATATAAAAATTATTATTATTTTCAGGGTATTTTTATTGATCTTTTTGGATAATATTATGATGGATCTTTAGGTTTCTTATGGAGTCGATGCCTAAAACATTATTAGTTTATTATATCGGTACATTTATTTTGCTAATGTATTCATGACTTATGGGTTTTTATTGGATATTGTTTATTTATTAATAAAACACAATTTTATAGAATATTTTCTTGATTTTAAATGACATAATTTCCACACATTGTGCTAAATATATTTATTTATAGTATACTTGGGTTAGATCATTCATTTTAAAAGTTGATGAAAATTCTAATTTTTTCATTTTAAAGTGAACTGTAGTATTTTATAAATAACTATTGTTATGTGACTTATTTTCACTTGAAATTTTTTTAGTGTTCATAACACAATGGTATAAAACTTTCATTCAGGACATCAAAGATAAATATTTCATTTGTATGGAGTAAAAGGTTCATAGAATCAAAGATAGGATGGACTCGCAAGATTGGTTACCAATTCAGTATTTGGGTTATAAGTTCATCATAAATACTTGGATTGTGCCCAAAATTGTAGATAATATAGAAAACCCAATTTTGAATGAATAATTATTCTATAAGGATAGATGGTTCACACATTTTGGAGGTCAAACAATCAATGCAAGCTGGATTAATTTATTTGGATGAATTTTCCCATTCACACTTGAAACCTATTATAAACATTTCCTACCCCCCCCCCCCATACTCAATAAATATGTATTTTTCTAATTTTGTGGGTTTTGGATCTTCCTTATAGGATTGGGAGTAGAGTATAGGTGGTTACAATCCATTTCAATTCACCATTTTAGGAGGAAAGATTTCAGGCTAGGATCTCCCCCAAAATTTTATTATTTTCCTCTTCTTTGTGGAAATGTTGTTGTTCTTTCAATAAAATCTCTATTTCTATCTCATTACTTATGTTATTTTTATTATTATTATTATTTATTTTACATATTTTTTATATAACTCAAGAGTATAAATGTAATTGGTTTATACCCTTTTTAAACCTTTGTGAATGTAATTTGTATCTATGATGACTACACCACCCATGGAAGAGTAGTTTTATTAGTAATAAATATACCTCTTACATTATTCATTTATTTATTTTGGATTAATGATATAATTTAATTCAATTAATATGATATTTTAATTTAGTTTTTAATTTATAAAAAACAATGCCAAAATTGAACAATTAACACAAAATACATGAGGTTGAGAATTATGTTAATTAAGAGAGCACAATATTAATCTATACAATAGATTAATACATGATCAATTTGTAGAGTTTCGATAACACCCTTAACTCAATTCATCCTAATTTATAGAATGGATGTGTTCCTTAATTTACCACTAACCATAATTTATCATTATAACATCAATCAAAGTAGGGTTCTATGATTTCATGTTCCAAAGCTAGCCTAGGTTTTAATTCTTTTCATCATTGTTGTTAAGTTAACTCTTATTGGGTTCAGGGGTAAAAAAATTAGTAGATCATAATTAATTGGATTATAATTTAGATTATAATGATTATTAATTAAGTGAATTGGTAGAGTTAGATCAATTATTCTTTCTAAAAATATTTTTCTAAAAAATATCTTCTCATTGCATTTTCCAAATATCATTTCAAAAAACTAAAGAAAAAAATAAAATCTTCTTCTAGTATAATTATTCTAATTTTATAAATGATAAAAACCCACTTCCTTTTATGTATTGTGTTTATGTTATTTTTTTTAAAATACCTTTAATATGTTTTTTTAAATTACTTCCTCCTTTGATAGACGACCTTGGTTAGCCACTCTAGTGCACCTAAATTACCCAAAACCAAACATTATTTAAGAGTTCCCATGACTACGCCTTTCAAATTTGCACTAAGTATGGGGAGGCAAGTAATTTTTTCAAAAAATTATAGGTATTTCTATTATTTTTTATTTGATTCTCTTATTCTCTTATTTCATAGTTCTTTCACCTTTCTCAAATTTTATACTTTTCCGTATTCTTTTTTGGACCATCAACTCAAAATTCTTATATTTTTATTATGGTCTACTTTTATTTGCTTAATGTTTATTTTATTTACTAAAAAAACTATCGAGGATATCTTAGATATTGACCCTAATATTGAACATAACCTTGGAACTAAAATCAAATAGTCTTAGTCTATGGTAAGTTTCAATATTCAAATATTTTTAGAATTCATTCATTCTAGGAACATTGAAATTGGAATCAATTTCAATTCAAACATAAAACTAGAACCAATGACTGAAGATAATAACAATGAAATTAATATAACAATACAATAATTGGATGCACCTAATATTAACTATAAACCAAATTGTATTGCATATTCAAACATTGATTTAGACATTGAATTAAAATCTGGGTTGATACACCTACTTCCAAAATTTCATGGCCTCTCTGGAAAGCATCCCAAAAAATAAAAAATAATTTTATTTGGTTTTATCAACCCTAAAAAAAGAAATGTATCTGAAGGTCAAATAAAACTAAGAGTATTCTCATTCTCACTTGAAGGAATTGAAAAATTTTAGATGTATTATTTACAACTTGAAGATGTAACTTGTTAGAATAATTGGAAATGTATTTTCTTTTGGATACTTTAACATCTTTAAGGACCATGCTAATTTGAAAATAGATCTAAAGAATAAATAATGACCAAGAGGATTCAATGTATGAGTATTGGGATCAATTCAAGAAGTTGGGTGAAAGTTTCCCACATCACCAAATCATTGAGAAACTTCTAATTCAATACATTTACAAAGGACTCAAACCAATGGAGAGGAGCATGGTGGATACTTCAGCTGGAGGTGAATTGGTAAAAAAATAGCAGTAGTTTCATGTACATTGATTGATATGATGTAACTCCCAACAATTTGGGTATCATGATACACCACATGTTATATGAGTACATCAAGTAATTTCATCTTCTCTTTAAAATATTTTAATTGATACTAAGTTGGAATAATTGACCATTATGGTGATTCTGATTTGTTTTTCTAAAAAGAAATCCCAACCCACTCAACTAGGACTTGTATAATTTTCATTTAAATAGACCACCCAACCGATTGTTTCCCACAATTACAAGAGACGCAGGATTGATCAGCTGTATTCCCTAGGAGACCATATTAGAAGCAGCAACAACCACATATCCATAAGAACTATGATTAATTTTCACAAACATAAAAACAATTATGGAAGGATCAATCATACATGAGGTATGGATCTGGACAATAAAAAATGACCCCTTTTAAAAAAAACTTCTAGAAGCCTACTCCTTATAAACAATGTTTTCAACAACCCCAAATGAGATTTGAAGCCCAAGAATCACCAATTAAATAACAATGTAATTCTTAACCAAAGGTATATTCTAATACCAATTACCTTTTGAAACAAATTTTTATAATTAATAGAATGAGATGAAGAGTTAAGGTTTGAAGTTGAGGTATTTGAAGAAAAAAATGAACCAGATTGTCGCCACCCTCCATGAACAGGTAAGTTAGAATTCCAGAAATCTACATACACATCAAACTCTGACACCCAAGTGGAATGTCAGTGCCATCACATTGGGAAGTGGGAAGCAAACAACTTATGCATCTGTACCTATCATTCCACTGGGATTCAGCTCAACTCTAGAGAAGCCTAATTCAAGGCCAGCTGATGAACATCCAAAGGAAAAAGAAAAATGTAAGAAAAAGATTTATGATGTTCTTCATAAACCCCTTACCCTTCCAAATAGAGTTGTTCAAAAAAAACTGATGGATTAAGAGGTGATAAAAAAAAGAGGTTTTAGAAATATTCAAGCATGTGAATATAAATATCCTCTATATTGAATCCATTAAGAAAATCCCATGGTATTCAAATTTCTTAAAATAACTTTTTTACCAATCGAAGAGGTCTCAATAGAAATGAGAGGATTAATCTTGGAATTAATGTTATAGCACACATTAAACCAACTCAAGCAATGAAAAAAAGTGTAAGTATTTGAGGAATTTCACCATCCCAAGCACCATAGGGTAGATAAACATTTATGATGCTTTATGTTATTTGGGATATTCGATAATTGTGATGCCTCACTCTGTATTCTCTTCTTTATAGGTGTACGAGTTGATTCCGATGAGAGTAGTGGTGCATTTTTTGAATAGATATACAACATATCTAGCAGGAGTCCTCGAGGGTTTATTTATTTCAATAAGATACATGATCATTCTAGCAGATTTATATATGCTTAACATGGAGGAAGATCAGTTAAATTCTCATTCTTCTATTAACTTAGGTAGTCCCTTCCAAAAAATTGAAAAATAGATCATAAATGTTTGTGAGGGTACAATTTACACGGAATTTGGATATGAAGTTGTCATATTTAATGTTATGAACTCTATAAAGTACCCCTCAGAGGACCATTCCACTTTTTTTATCTCCCATTTTAAACCACCAAGTAAAAACCCCATAGATTTTGATTGTCCTATTATTAGAGATATTATGATAATTGATTTTAGTTTTATGTATAATATATCTTACACACATATTTCTAATGTTCAAACCTATCTTGAATTTGATTTTTGATGTGGATTTATATTCTGATTTTAATCTTGTTCAATCTAATTATTTCATATGTTGATGGATTTGATGAATTATTCTCTAATTTTTATGATGTCTATTTGGATAATGATGTTTATTGTGCACATATTTTAGTTCCTTAAATTTCTTCATCCATAATTCACCCCATCATTAGAAGTAAACCAATTTACACCAAATAAAAAATACTCATAGTTGTTGAGTCATGAGATATTACTAGTTATAATTTCTAACAATCTACCATGTTTTCATAAATAAAACCTTTTGAATATTTTAAGGGAGAAAATTAAGCCAATCGAGTTGACCTTGGCCGAAATATCAAGTATTATATCCTCCATTTGCATGCATAGGATTATTTTAGAGGATGAGGATAAACCAGTTAGGAAGACACAAAGGATACTAAATCCAAATATTCTGGAAGTTTTTAAAAATGAATTTGAAAAATTATTTGAGGTAGATATCATTTATCCCTTTTCATATTCCTAGTGGGTGAGTCCTATTTAGTTTTTTCCTAAGAAAAGCGGTGTTACAGTTGTTATAAATGAGTGGTAGGTGTTAGTTTCAATGAGGGTGGAAAATAGTTGGCTTGTGTATATTGATTAACCAAAACTAAATCAATCCACTCACAAGGACCAGTTCCTCTACCATTTATTAATCAAATTCTTTAGAGACTAGTTGGGAAGACACACTATTGTTTATTGAATGAATTTTATGGATATTTTCAAGTCCTTATAGCTCTGGAGTATTAGAAGAGGACAACATTCACTTGTCCATTTTGTATATTTTCCTATCAAACGATTCCATTTGGACTTTTCAATGCCCCATATACCTTGCAGAGATTCATGGTGGGCATTTTTCCAAATTTCATTAAGACCTTCATGGAGGTATTTATGGATTATTTTACAGTGTATTAATCTTCATTTGATGGATGTGTCATTATTTTATAAAAGGTATTGAATCATTTTATTGAGAAGAATCTGGTTTTTAACTTTGAAAATAGTCATTTCATGGTAGATATTGGCATTGTCTTATGGAATATTATGTCAAAGCGGGGAGTAGAGTTTGATAGATCTATAGTAGATATTATTTCATTCTTTCTATATCGTTCATGTTTGCATGATTCTAGATCATTCCTAGGACATGAAGGATTTAATTGACACTTCATCATAGAGTTCAGTAAGATCTCTCTACCCTTTTCTAGACGGCTTTAAAAATATATTGATTTCATTTTTTATGATTAATGCACAGTATCATTTTATGAGATAAAGAAGTGTCTGAGCTCTCCACCGATCCTACAACCCCCACAGTGGGACCTTCCATTTGAGATTATTTATGATGCTTTAAAAAATTTTGTTGGATCTATCTTATTAGAGAGGGTGGAGGGACATTTACTTGTGATGTATTATGCTTCTAGGACATTGGATTCAACCCAATCAAACTACACAACCACAAAAAAAATATTTTATTATCATCAAATTTTGTTAAGATAAATTATTTTTATATTTATTAGGCACTAAAGTAGTTGTTTTTTCTAAACATATAGCTCTAAGGCACCTCTAGAAGAAGTCAAACATGAATCCCAGACTCATCCGATGGATACTCCTTTTTCAAGAATTTGATATCTATCTAAAGGAAGCAAAGGGGTTAGAAAACATGGTGGAAAACCACCTGATTAGGATTACTCACACACTAGAGGATGAAACATTGATCCATGTACCACTTAGGGACACTTTTCCTAATGAGAATCTTTATGCACTCTTAGGTACACATATTTGGTATGCAGATTTAGTAAACTATCTTATTTCCTTTGTAATTACTATAAATTTAAAGAATCTTCATGTCGAAAAATTTTTGACTGAGTCAAGGTTTTATGTGTGAGATGATCCATACCTCTATCTCATGTGTAGTGATCAAATTACTAGGAGGTGTGTTCCAGATCATGAGTTTGAGTTTGTTCTGCATTTTTGTTATACACTTTCATATGGAGGGCATATTGGATCCCAACGAACAGGTAGGAAAGTCTTAGACTCTGGATAATATTTTCCCATATTATTCCACAATGTTTATTTTTTTTAAGTTGTTCTCATGTCTCCAACACATTAGAAACATTTCTAGGTGACAATATATTCCCCAAAAACCAATATTATTCTGTGAGATTTTTGATGTGTGGGGTATTGATTTTATGGGTCATTTTTCAAGTTCATTTGTTTGTTGTAAAATTTTGTTTTTTTAATATGTTAAAAAATGGGTGGAGGCCAAATCCACTAGGAATAATGATTCTATTTTTATAGTTTATTTTATGAGGTATTTAATTTTCTTTAGGTTTGGAGTACCAAAGGCTGTCATTAGTGACCAAGGGACACACTTTTGAAATCAGAATTTGGATTCCATCCCTTGGAAGTATGGGTTGAAACACAAAACATCAACACCATACCACCCCCCAAAAAATGGTAAGGATGAGGTTTCAAATCTGGGGTTGAAAAAAAATTTGGAGAAAATAATGCAATTGAATAGAAAGGATTGGATCATGTGCTTGGATGATGCATTGTGCGATTATAGTATGATATACAAGGTTCCCATTAGTATGTCACCATTTCATATTATTTTTGGGAAAACATTTTATCACCCCGTAGAGGTCAAGCATTGGGTATATTGGGCTATTTTCACACATTGACCTTGGATACTCCTTTATTTTACTATTTTCTTGATCTTGGATCTTTATGGTCAAGGTTCGGGTTGAGGCTCGGTTAAAATTTTCAAATATTTGTAAGAATGTGTATATTTTTGGCTTATTCACAAGCTCTTCATGGTTAGTGTAAATCATTTGGTTCATCCCAAGTGCATGTGTGGAAGGTACAGGTGTGGGATAGAAGTTACCGCATGGTTTGAGCATGGTCGGTCAAACCGTGTTGTATGGTCGTGTCATCGGTCCCCTCCTAGGTAGTAGTTATCGTACGGTTGGAACACAAACAACCAAACCATGTAGGTTGGTTGTGTGGTCATTTCCTTTTTTTACAAAAGATACCGCACAATTGGCACACGATTTTCTAAAACTTGCGGTTAAACCATGAAAGCTATCCAGAATTTTAAAAATTTAAAACCCTATTATACCCTCCTACCCTTTTAACCCCAATATTCCCCCTCACTCTTAGTTGAATTTAGCATATGAATATATCCCCATAGGTCCCTCTCTTTGGTTCCTACTCCTCTATGGGTGCCTCCTCTTCAATTCCAAGGTGATTTTTAGGGTTATTGCCCATTTTTCTCTCCTTTACCTCCTCCTCCCTTGGTTTCCTTGGGTTTCCTTATGGGGGTTCTCTCTTGGTTGAACCCAAATGGATAGGGTTGTGAATGGGTTGTGTTTCTTTTGATCTAGGGTGTGTGGATCATCCTTGGGGCACAAATCTTCCTTCTCCGAGAGTTTCATCACATTCTCACTCCATCAAGGTAGGTGTCTCTATTATTTTCCTTTACTCATAATCCATTTATTATTTCATGTTTCCAATTAATTTACAATTATTATTCACATTCCTAGGAAGTGTTGGTGTTAATTATTGTGGTGTTTTCGCACTAATATAATTTGTTAAAAATATGCCTAAGTACATGTTCACTTAAGGTGTTTTTTGAAATTCCATGTATTTTTTTAAAATGGAATTGGGTATCTGAGAAGTGTTTAGTATTATTTGTATTATCATAATATTTTTGGATTGTGGGTTTGGTATTGTGTGTGGGAATTGGTATTTTTTATGGCATGATGTTTATTTATAGCTTGTTTTGTTAGTTGTAAAACATGTGGTGTGTATTAAAAATTGGTTTTGGAAAATGTCATGGATACTTTTGGTGTTCTATTATATGTGGGGACACCCATGTGTTCCTAGAGTGCACACATGGATGCGCACACAAATGATGATGGCCTTTATTATCTTATAAATATATTTTTCAAAACACCTGTTTGTCCCTTGAAACTCTTAGTGTTAATTAAACTTTCTTGTTTCAAATGAATTAAGTGTGTTTTCAAATATTATGTTTAAAATTATGGCCCGTTTGTTATTTATAAATGATGGTTGTAAATGAAGTTGGATTTGGTATAAAGTCCCATTTGGCACTGCACTCTTGAAAGGGGTTTTTTATATTTATTTTTAAAATGGTATAGAAATGTTTTGATAGTGTATTTGAAATAGACATGATGTGAGGCCAGATTGGCTCTTTATGATGTTTTGAAAATGAATTTGGTTTTGGAAATAAAGTTCCCTAGTTGAAACCATGATATGTTTTAGAAAATGTTTTGAAAGATCATGTGATGTGACAGCCTGATTGGAACTTATAAATGACTTATTGTATGATGGGAATCCCTATAGAAAGATTTCACTATATGGGTTATCATATAGGTGGTGTATATGTTTTGTCTAGGCAAGTGCAGTGATAGTAGGTAAGGTGAGTCACACATGTGAGGGCCTCATACTTACATAGTATACTTCTACCATGGGTTCATGGGAATCTTTTAGAGGGCCGAGTGACGGTTTTTGATCAACCCCAATTAGATGGGTTGGTACCCCCTGGATTTTCTAAGAGGCTAGGTGGGATATGCCACTACATTAAGCAATTGAGGGTGGCCAGTTGGTTATTGACTAGGGATCTCCACTATACGCCATCAGGTGGTTCTAAACCGAGTATTTCTAGGGATTTCTATAGGGATTATTAGAAATTCCCATGGTTACTATATGTGTTTTCTTATTTACCTTCCATTTCACTTGGTCACTTGTACTATTTATTTATTTATTTTTATCATTGCTTGGTATCACTTTGTTGAATTTTAGATTGGGATATGGTTTTCAAAATGGTAATCTATTTTGAAAATGGAAATGTGGCATGCATTGTTTAAAAAAAGGGAAAGTAGTGTTTGTTTCTTAAAAATGTTAAAAACATAATTCTACAAATTTGTTTTTAAAACTATTATTTATGGATTGTTTCATGAAAGTAAATTTATGGATTCTTTGATGGTTGACTATTGAGATATCAAGATCGCACCCTACATATGTTATTCGATGTTGATAAGCTTGAACTATTTTGTCGGTTTAGGATTTCTAGTTGGGCTGGCTCATGGAGCGATTCAGTCTTGTAAATAGTGGTGGCATTGAGGTCACATGGATATCGCATGGGTAGTGGTTTGGTCTTTTTTTATTTATTATTTGTTCAGTTGTATCTTGTAAATGAATCATTTTATTATATTTGTTTGAGATTCATTTGTTGGTCATTATTGCATGCTCAGTTTGTTTATTTTTTTTATTTAACCCTGGTTATTAGGCTAAATCCCACTTGTATTTTATTTGATGTCTGAAACTAGTTTCTAGTCTGTGGGGATCAGGAACTCCCTCTGGGCCATGTCTCAGACTGGGTCAGGTGTTCGGGTTGGATGGCATCCCAGCCTAGTTCGTGAAAAATGGTATCAGAGGAATTACCTTGTTATTTTTGGTGTCATGTAGTTAGAGACTAGGACTGTTGGGGCTTAAGAGGTAGGTGCAAGAAGAACGTCATGAACTCTTTCTTGTCCTAATCCTTGAGTTACCAAGGGTAGTCTTAGATTTCAGTCTTTTATCTTTGTTTTTTATTAAGGGATGAAAATGGATTTGATCTGGTGTCATGTTGTGATTTCACATGGAGTAGTGACCCATGTAGAGTTAGAGTGCACAACTCATGGTCCACTTAGTTTTGATGCCTATTTTCGTCATGGATCAATACCATGTCACCGAGTTAAGCAGAGAAACTATTTCCTCTTTCTAGCAGTTTTTTGTGAGTTGAGCTTTGTTTTGGTTCTGGTTGATGTGAGTACGATTTTAAAATGAAACCATTTTACAAAAATGAAAAATTATTTCCTTTAAATGGTTTTGAAATTAGTAGGATTATTTTTCAAGGAAAAATGTTTTTGATTGGAAATCTGGTAAATTATTGGTTTTGGTAATCAAATGGTGATTTTAACCCTTGATATCCCTTATGAACTTTTTCATATATGAGGGTATGTGTTGAAAGTGCATGTAGCCATGTACAAATGTAAGTGGATGAATACATGTGCAACGGTTCATAGGATTCCATGGGTGTGTATATGAGATCAAAGTCTTAGCCTTGTTTTTCTAAAGTAATTTTTGAAAGAGGAAAATGATTCTAGAAATTGGTTTTGTTTTAGAATGTGGTTTTTTTGTAAAAAGTGTCTATTGTGTTTGGAAAGTGATCTTGAAATAAAGAGGTTTTGAAAATTGTAATACAAATGGGATTTTGGAAAAGAGGATTTTTTTTGTTCATGTATGTGTTTGGATTTTGTGCTGATTATTTGGTCTAAAGATTCTCATTTTGACTGTGCCTTGGATTGATTATGGTTTTGAATTGGTGTTCTTTGTAGTGTTCAGAACATGATTCCCAAAAAGGTCACCAAAATTTCTAATGATTCATGCTCAGTTTATGGTTCTTTATGGTTGTTTCTTACCCTTTATGGTGATTTATGTCTGTTAGAGGTGGATGAGTGTCTTGAAGAGGTAGAGAGTGTCTTCAGATCATTGGGAACAACCAATTTTTTTTGAGTTTCTGATGTTATGGGGTTGTTTGAGGGTCCAGCATTAGACAAATGGGAATTGTTTTCCCTGACATCAATGTAGGTTGGGATGATTTGGGAAGTGTTTAAGTCTTTCTACGTCTAATTATTTTTCCCAAATGGCTTGAAGGACTTCTTTTTATTGATTTTTGATAACCCACCTTTTAAGGGATGAGGGGGAACCCTTACAAGGTCCGTAGGCTTAGATTTTACATGACCTGTATGTCTTAGGAAATATACACACTATACTTGGAACTTCTCCTCCACAACTTCTTCATCGTGAAATCAGATCTCCACCTTCACATGGCATGTTCAGCTAGGCTTCCCATGCAAGCACAGACTGGTCCTGATGGCAATTCCATACCCTCTCTTTCTGAAAAATCTTCTTAGCTTCTTCTCTGGTGAATGCCCCTACTCTAAATCCATATCTATAGTATGCTCCTTGTAAATTCTATCTGATCATTTAAGTATAATTTCAAGTTTCTTGAAGGCCTTGAGGTGGCCCAAAGGCCTTTAGGTGGCTCGAAGGCCTTTAGGTGGCCCGAAGGCCTTACTAGCATGAAGGCCTTACTAGCCCTAAGGCCTTGGGTGGCCCAAAGGCCTTAAAGGGCCCAAGTCCCAAACCGGTGGCCTGAAATCCCAAACAGATGAATATTTTTTAGAAGCTACTGTACCGAATAGTACTTTCTATAGTTCCTACTACATCAGAGTTGAAGATGAAGAATAGGGAAGATCTCATGAGTATTCAGTAAGGCCAGCGGACGATGAAGCATTATATTGACTATTTCAAGGAACTGGTTTCCTTTTCTCTAGAGGTGGAATAATAGGTTCTGTTAAAGGATTTTATTTTCCTTGTGAGTCTTTGTCCATAGATCATGGAGAATTCCCTTTCTTATAAGGAAATTCATTTAGAGAAGTTGGTGGATGAAGAATTTCTAGGTGAGTTGGTTTCTGGAGCACAAGGAGTTAGAAACCTAGTATCTCTTGTCATTTGTAAAGGTTCCCCATCTGGTGAAGAGTGAATTCTAGAGGAACCTATCATTAAAGAGTCTTCTTCATTGTTTGTGGCTTCCAGTTCATCAGATAATTATCTTATGTGAAATTAATGTGGTTAGTTATGGCATAAAAATACATCTTGTTTCATCCCTCCAAGGACCTACCATCATTGTGGTCATTTTTTTCATTTGGTGAAGTTTTGTAGGAAACTTTTCCCAAAGAAGAACAATCCTTGATTGGAGGATGTCAGTTCCTAACTGTGAGGTGGGAGATGCTTTAGTCACTCGGGATCCCACCACAGGCCTTATAGTAAAGCTCATGCACAGTCAAGAATTCTCAGGGGTGTGTGGGAAACCCCCTTTGTCCCATTTCTTGTCTCCCGTGTTGGTATGTAAACATTTTAATTTTTCTTGTTCTTGTTCTATTATTTTTCAAGTTCATCTTTTCTTTATGTGATGAACTTTTTCTTTCAAAATCTGAGTAGTGGTTTTTATATAATTTTGTATCTTTAAATTTTTTTCTCTTTGTTGAGTTTTTTTAGCCCTTATGTGGAGTTTTTTAGGTTTTAGCCGTGCTCGTTTGGTGATGCATGAGTCTTGTGGAATTGTTGGATGATGGTTTTGGTTCATTGTTCGTCTTGAGTTCCTTTTGTGGGATTCCCCTAGTGTTTGGGGTTCAGATTGTGTGGGAAGCTTCTAGTTCTGGTTATGGTGTTGTTTCTTTCATGCTAAGTAAGTTAGATGTGTTCATATTGGGAGCTCCCTAGTTCCAGGTTATGGTAAGTGTGTTGTTGGGTTAGTGTGGAGAAGTTGAGTTAGTTCTTGAGGTCCCAGTTTTCCAGGTTTCTTAGTAGTGGGTTTCATGTTTATGTTTTCGTGGTGTTGTTTGGGTTTTAAAGCTTCCATGTTAGATGAGTTCTTATGGTGGGGAGAACCCTCTCGTGTTCTACCACTGTTATTATGTTGTGGTTTTTTCTTGATCAGTCGAGTGTGACTTATGGAGAGAAAGGTCACCCTGAGGCTCATGGTTTCTTTAGGTTTTTATTGGTTATGGACTCAAGTATTGATCATCTTTCTAATGGGTGACTTTTTGGGGGTATAAAGTGTTTATGGTTGGGAGAATTGTCAAATCCCGACCTTGGATACTTCTTTATTTTATTCTTTTATTGCTCTTGGATCATTATGGTTGAGGTTTGGGTTGAGACCCGATTTAATTTTTTAAATTTTTGGAATTCTTGGTGGATTTTTTGTCCATGCATGGGCACCACATAGTTAGTGGAAACCATGCAGTTCATCCTAGCTACCCATACAGTAGGTCTTGGTGTAGAATAGAAGCTACCACACTATTTGAGCATAGTCAGTCAAAACATGGGGTATAGTCATGTGTTCAGTCCCCTCCTAGAAAGTAGCTATTTCATGGTTGGCACATGATCAGCTAAACCATGTGGGTTGGTTGTGTGGTCGGTTTCTTCATAAATAGAAGATACAACATGGTTAGGACATAGTTTGGTAAACCATGTGAGCTTCCCATAATTTTAAAAATTAAAAACCCTATACTAACCTCATACCCTTTTAATTACAATTTGTCCCCCTCCCTCTTGGTTGACTTTTGTGCATGATGGGATCCCCCTAAGTCCCTCTCCTTGGTTTCTCCTCCTCTATGGGTGCTTCCTCTTTGATTTTAAGATGATTTTTAGGGTTCTTGTCCATTTTTCTCTCCTTTACCTCTTCCTCCCTTCATTTCCTTGGGTTTTATTATAGGTTTTATCTATTGGTCAAATACTAATAGTAAGGGGTTTGTGTGTGGGATGTGTTTCTTTGGATCTATGGTGTGTGTATCATCCTTGGGGACCTAATCCCCCTTCTCTGAGAGTTTCATCATGTTTGCACTCCATCAAGGTAGTTTTTTCCATTATTTTCCTTTCTAGTATAATACATTGATACTTAAATGTTTCCAATTAATTTATAATTATTATTCCCATGCCTCGGAAGTGTTGGTGTTAATTATTGTCATGTTTTGGCATTAATATAATTTGTTAAAAATTGGTTTTCAAACTGATTCTTGAAATACGCCCAAGTACATGTGCACTTAAGATGTTTACTAAAATTCCATGAGTTCTTTTAAAAAGAAATTGGGTGTTTGAAAATTGTTCATCCTTATTTATATTATGATAACATTGTTGAATTTTTAGTTCAGTAGTATGTGTTTTTTAATATTTCTTATGGAATTATGTTTATTTATGGCATGTTGTGTTAGTTGGAAAACATGTGGTGTGTCTTAAAAATTAGTTTTGGGAAATTTCATTATTATTTGTGGTGTTACATTGGATCTGGTCACACCCATGCGTTCTCAGATTTTACACATGTATGTGAACACAAATGATGATGGCATTGCTTAACTTAAATAACTGGTTTTCAGAACACTTGTGTGTCCATTTAAACTCATTGTGTTAACTAAACTCTATTTGTTTCCAAATTACTCAAGTGTGTTTTTAAATTTTATGTTTAAAATTATGGACTTTTTGGTATTTATAAAGGATGGTTTTAAATGAAGTTGGATTTGGAATAAAGGCCCATTTGACATTGCGCTATTGAAAGGGGTTGCTTGTATTGGTTTTGAAAATGGTTTAGAAATGTTTTGATAGTGTTTTTTAAATGTAAATGATGTAATCCCCGATTTGAACTTCATGATTTTTGAGAAATAAAAGTGGTTTTAACAATAAATCTTCCTGGTTGGAACCTTGATATGTTTATGAAAATGTTTTAAAAGATCATGTGATGTGATGGCCTGGTTGGCACTTATAAATAACTTATTGTATGATGGTCACCAGTATAGAGGGATTTCCCTACATGCGTTATCATATAGGTGGTATTTGTGTTTGGGGTAGAAAAGTGTGTTGATTAAAGGTAAGGTGGTTCACGCATGAAAGGGCCTCCTCCTTACATATTATAATTATACCATGGGTTCCTAGGTGTCTTTTAGAGGGTTTAGTGATTGTAGCTGATCAACCCTGATTAGATGGGTTGGTACCCACTATATTTTTTGAGAGGCCAGGTGGTATGTTCCACTGGATTATTTAGTTGAGTTTGGATAGTTGGTTATTTACTAGGGAGATTCACCATATGTTTACAGGTGGTTCTAAACTGAGTATATCTAGGGATTTATCAAGGGATGTTTAGGAATGACCGTGGTTACTATTTGTATTTTTTTTTTTTACCTTTCATTGAACTTGGTCTATTGTACTATTTATTTATTTATTTTCAACATTTCTTTGTATCACTTTGTTGGATTTTATTTTGGGATATGGTTTTGGGAATGGTAATCTATTTTGAAAATGGTAATTTAGCATGTGTTGTTTAAAAAGAGAGAAAGCAGTGTTTGTTTCTTAAAAATGTTAAAACATATTTTTCTATAGTTGTATTTCAAAATAGTGCTTATGGAATGTTTCAAGAAAGGAAATGTATGTATTCTTTTGTTATTTACTACTGATCTTGTACGCTCACATCCTACTTGTTTTATTCAGTGTCAGTAGACCCGAGCTATTTTTCAGGTTCAAGTTTTTTGTTTGAGTTGGATCTTAAAGCGGTTCAGTCTTATCGTCGGTTATGACATTGAGGTAACATGGAGATCATGTTGATAGTGTTTTGGTAGTGTTTTGGTCTCTTTTTTGGTTTATTGTTTGTTCATTTTTATCTTGTTACTAAATAATTTTATTATATTCATTTTATATTCAATTATTGGAAGTGTTGTGTGCTCAATTTGTTTATTTTGTTTATTTGATCATGTTTATTATGATAAAATCATTCTCACTTGTATTTTATTTGATGACCAATACTATTTTCTAGACCATGGGGATTAGGAACACCCTTTTAGCCATGTCTCAAACAAGGTCTGGTGTCCCGACCTGGTTCGTGATAGGTATAAATAAATGTAACATGGATTTAGACCAACTTGGAATTCAACAAAAGCTATAAATTCAAGAGTTTGAGGTGATTTTATTGTCATTATATGAGAAATAAATTATCTATAAGGAAAGATAAAAAGAAACTCGTGATATGATGATCCAAAATAGGAGTTTCATGTAGAATATAAATTCCAACTCAATAGTTCATGACTGAAGCTGATGCCTGGTAAGTTGTGTTCTAGATGGTTAGGTCCTTAGGTTATTTCTAATGTCTTTCCCTATGGTCTATAGAAGATCACAAAATAGGGAACATGAAGAATAATTAAATTCAATGGGAAACATTTGAAGCAATACATTGAGGGACTCCCTATAGATGCAGTTTATTTCATCACACTGCATGACCCCATCATCACATAAGAATATCATGTTTTTCCTAACCCTTTCACTTTTATATTATTTATCATATTTAAAATTATAATTTCATATAAACAAATCATTTCATATGTTCACATTGAGGAAAATGTAATATTCTATGTGTATAGAGGGATAATATTTTTGGGTATCTATTTAGGATTTTCATTTGTGTGTTGTGTGTGTGATTTCTATTAGGTTTTCTATTAAATTTTCAAAAAGAAACACAAAAAAAATTAAAACAGAATAAAATAAAAACAACATATCATGTAATGTTCTCATTTACATGTGGAACATTTTGAAAATAAATGTTTTCAAAATTCATATATAGCATGATAAGCATGAGAAATATTTCATCATCAAGGGTTTAATTTTATAAAAATAGAATTCATTGATGATATGATTAGTTGTGTCATTATAAAACCATTTAGATTTTGACACAATTATTTAAGGTATTTTTTCATTTAAAATTGTGTCATTGATATATTATAAGTCCCCATCCTTAAACCTTACTTAATCTTGAGTTATTACAAGATTACACATTGAGGATCTTTTCAGGTTTAGAGTTTTAGAGAATTAGATCATAAAACTTTCATTACATTCCACATTTAAACAAAGTGGTTACATAAATGATAGTATTCATTTTTTCCATAAACGGAAACATATTTAAAAATAAAGCATGGATTATTTCTTGACACTTCCTTGACACTATCATCATATCATGTACCTTTCCCTTGACCTGTGAAAAAAATTTAAAAAAACTTGGGATGAGCATAAAAAGCTCAGTAAGGGTTATAAAAAATATGGAAAGGAAACATGAGTTCATATATATATAAGAATGAAATCATACTTTACCCATAAAACATAGGAACTTTAACATACCTCATCAAATCATGAATAAATCATAGGAATCATAAGACATAAAAGGTAACTTGAGGCATTCATAACATTCTTACGTAGGGAGTAACCCTCTTGGTTACGTTTGGAATACCCACCACAGTATATTCCCTAAATCTCTTCGGAGAAACCTTAACGTTTCACTCCTTTGCGTTACCCAATGCATTGGAGAGCTATATCGGGCTCACCCGCCCTTAGTTTATCACGGAACCACCCGTCTTCATAACAATGCCCAAGAACCATAACATAATCGTATCACGTAAAACATGCATAAAGGAAACATAACATTTCCACATTTCAATCACAAGATATCAATAAAACACATTGATATAAAAAAACCTTATGAAAACCATTTTCAATACCAAAATAAAAGAAAAGTAAAACATGGTATTTATTTTTCTTTTAAAAAGAAGGTATGGCTTGTAGAGGAAGCCGAAACTCAAATAATGGTCATGGCGGCGGAGAAGTCATTGTTGCCGCATACGTATGACAAAAACATTCCCTTTTTTCGTTTTGCAAAATGCTTCGTATAACAAAGATTCCTTTTGGATAAACGTAAAAGTCAAAGGGTTTTATACACCGTATAAAAGAAAGTTGTGTATAAAACAAAATATGCCTTAATGAAAGGAGATTGAGATAAAGTCCCTTACAAAGACGGTATCCTTGGTTTAAGGACAAATCAATTACATAATTATGTGTGACAAATGAATACACCAAATATAAGTGGATATTAAGTGTAAAACAATCAGATGTTATTCACACATATTTATAGAACGACATATTCAAGGAGAATATGTTTATCCCAAAGAATCAAATTTGGGTTAAGAAGTTCCCTTGCAAAAATTTGACAGCCTAACAGCATCACTACAAAATTCAGAAAATGAGTTGATGAGAGATAAAAATGGTATCTCATCACATGGAAATAAAATTTAAATCAATAAGGATATATAAGAACATATCCCAACATAATAGTATGTGAATAACAAAATAAGTCTTTTAAAAAGAGGAGGGTGAAAGGTTCCCTTACCGACATGGGTATCTTTCGAAACATACGCCCCATGAAAGAAGGACAATACAACATTGATGTAAATACTCATAAATGAAATTATATTACATAATGAGTAAAATAATGGTCAGTACATACACCACTCAAAGGAAATTGTGGAAAATGTAGCATAAATCTCATGGGAATAAAAGTGAGATGAAAAATCTCTTACGAAAACTCGGCAGCTTAACAGCGCCACATAAAACTTCCAAAATGGATTGATGAGAGGAAATAGGTTCTCTAATCATATAAACATAAAGTTTACAGAAATATGAATATAAAAGAACATCCCCCAACATAACAAAGAGGATCTTAAAAGAAGTGACATAAAGGAGAGTACTTAAAAAGAAAGAGAGAGGTTGGATCTCTTACGAAAATTTGGCAGCCTAACGGCGCCACTCAAAACTTCCAAAATGGATTGATGAGAGAGAATAGGGTCTCTCATAATATGAACATAAAAATTACAGTAAGATTAATATAAAATAATATCCCAATAACAAGAAAGATGATATTTAAAAGGAATGACATAAAAGAGTGTACTTTAAAAGAAAGAGAGGAGTCAGATCCCTTACCTCAAGTCCAACTTGCCTTGTTCGTTTCTTTATATTCCTGAATAATAAACTTTGGTAAATTTATAATTTCCTAAGGAACTCCTTTAAATATTATTATTCATTTCATATCACATATTATAATGTTATAATAATTGTTTAATAATGTTAGTTCATATCAGACGTTTTTGCCGATGTTTCGTACAAGAGTCAAAAATGAACTTGTTTAAAAAATGATTGTCCATGTAGTTATAAGTAAATAATTTCCAGAATATTATTAATGATTAAAATATCATATATATCCAGTACATATTCATTTTATAATATTCCATATCATTTGGAGATAAAAAACAAAAAGCACCGTTCATGGAGATGGTAGGTCGTACGTACGCATGAACGCTACTTTCATTTTTTATTTTTCATATTAACAGAATTAAAAATAAATGATATATATATATTATAATTCCAGTATAATATATATGTTATATAGGTCACATATGTTCATTAATTTCATTCTTTATACGTTCCATTTATTGCATGTACGAGTCACATCACTTGAGAGGGCGGTAGTCCACACTTCCTCATATGAAATTATCGCATTTACACAAGATGAAAAGAATAAAGGTATGGTTTAAATATAAAATACAGAAGAATATAGTAAACATAAATACCATATATATCATATATAAAATACATTGAAATCATAATGGCCACCTTTAAATGTGTTAAAAGAATATTGAACAATCATCGTTTCGTGAGGCAGAAAATCGCCAACCACAGAAACAGTATGTTATTTAACCATTAGACGAAGGTGTGTGTAAGTGTAGCTCGAATACTTATTATAAAAACATCCTAGTATATTGAAGATACTGTATTTGTTACAAAATAAATGAATAAAAAGAGTTTAGGGGGTTGGAGAAGCAAAATAAAACAAAAGGACACAAGTGAAGACATTACCTTAAAATTGGGTAACTCCCTTTGGTTTGAGCTCAAAAGCTTCCTTGGGAAGACTTCTGCTCAAAGTGAGGCTTCAAGGAGTTATATAGGGATTTGTAGAGACAAAATGGTTAGGTTTTGGCCGAGCCAAAGTATTTGGAAGTGTGGGTAAGGAGGTAGATGTGGGGGCCTTTTATAAGAGGAGAGGAGGGGCACTCTTGGAAAGTAAATAAATGTTACTTTATTTTAGAATGAGTTTCGGATTTTAATGGTCCCACATTTATGTGTTTCAAGGATAAGGTAATAAGGGTTATAAATCCACTCATACAATAGGTTTTGTACATGTGTAGGTCTTATATTTTACATTATCTTTCCATTTTATTTAAATCGTTAAATCATGAGGTCACCGCTGCATCATCATGATGTCATAAATAATTTATTTTATTTAATGTCTAAAAATTATAAAACAAATGCTATGATGTAGTAAATCTTTTTATCTTTCCAATGAATATTTATAGTCAAAATTCTTACTTGTATAACCCCATGTAAAAATTGTTTTATTCAAACATTTCATGTTTGTCTCATTTTTACTTTAACATTAAATAAAAAGATATTTATGTCATTTTCCAACCAAAGTGGCTCCATGGGGTCCCCAAGTTGACCCATGGATTTTCTTGGTCGGCCATGACACATCCAATGAGGGTATGACATGTGTCTAGGTCATTTCATTTTATTAAAACATTATTCTTACCTTAAACTACACTAATTACCTCTAATCGCGATTAAAAACTTAATAAGTTACTATTCACCAAAAAATTATTTTAATCCCATTGAATGACATTTTACTTCTTAATGACAACCATGTATGTTGAATTTTTGAAATTCAAAACACAAAGGTGGAAAATTTTCATTTAAACGGAAAATCAGTTTTTATAAGTACCACTTAGTGGTTTCACTATTCATCAAAAATTGAAGTTTTTCAGAAAATTACCAAAAATTCACCCTAGGCTATATTTGATATTCCGAATTCAAAAATGATGTCTATTTTAAAAAATTCAAAACATATAAGTTGCATTAATTAATTTAATAATTAATTCCCGCTGTCAAAACAAATAGCGTGTTTTTAAGAAACAATATCTATTAAAAGGTTGACACTAGTTTAAGTCCAATTTCAAAGTGAAATTAATTCCACTGGCCACTATTTGATTAAATGGTAAAAATATATTCTAATTTCACTTTAAAACCAATTCAAAATATAATATAATCATATAAATAAATTAGATTAAAAATAGGTTTTGAATTAAAATACAACATTTTTCACTATTCATTAAAAATTTAACTTTTTCGGAAAAATACCAAAAAATTACACAAAGTAAATTTTGATGTCCCAATTCTAAAGAATAATTTTATTTTGTCAAATATAACACATAAAATTTTCAAAAAGTGTATTTAAAAGAGGTTCTCCATCAAAAGGCGGTTAATCGACCTTTTAAAGAATATTAGAATGTTTTCGCTTAAAATTAGATTCATTCGCATTTTTAATCCTCTAACATTTATTGTAAAAAGTAAAAATATTTGAAAAACATATATAATCATTTTGTAGTTATTTCTATTCATTCCCGCCATCACAACAGCTAAGCGTTAACTACCATTTAAAATAATATTATATTATTATTAGAGTGCAACGTAAGATTCCCAAGAAACTCATTGTTGTGTGTTGGGTACGCCATCGAGCATAGCATCCCCTTTAAAGTAATATTAATATTTTATTCACAAATATGGATAAATATAAAAAATGTCATATTCTTTATTTACCTGGGGTGTTACATATATCCACACATCTTTTCAAACAACCATAACTTGTGAAATTTTTCCTACTCAATTGAAGGTGTATCTAATTTAGGTAAAAAAATAATCTTATATCAATGGTTGATCCATACTCTCGTTTCTCTTTTGACCAGTTTCATTAGTGTACCTAATTTACCTATGTGTGTGTACCTGATATCTGAAATTTTTTCTCCCTCAAAATAATAAAAAAAATCAAAAAATCATTAAAATATATATATTATCATAATAAATAGAAGAGTGATAAAATCTAAAACATGTGGGGATATCTAGGTTGGGGGATTAAGGTTTGTCTTTTAGGAATTCTTAAGTGAGTGGGTCTTGAAATATGATTGTAAAGGAATATAGAATAGGTTTGGTGAATTAAACCACGTAAGAATAACAATTTTACTTGACCATAATATAATGAATAAATGGTGGACATATGAACATGAAATAGTAGGAACACACACTCATGGGGAATTAGTGGCATAATAAACCCATGATTTTTTTAATGATTAGTTTCATTAATCTCACTGTATTTTGTTTTGATACAATTTATAAGACAACAACATTAAATTTTTATGAGACTGACTCCTGATGGGAATCTTACTTTTCCTATATTTCCACTATGTATTGGAGAATTTTAACATGCATATCTTATCATAATTTTTTTTGGAATACATGACGTGTGACTTTACCTAGGAGTGAAAAAGGGTAAGTGTGGGGGAGTTAATAAAACACAATTTTATTGAATAATTTTTTGATAATAAATGAAATAATTTCCTCACATTATTCTAAATATTTTTATTTATAGAATATTTGGGATTATATCATTCATTTGAAAATTTGATGAAAAATATATTTTTTCCATTATAAAGTTCACTATTGTATGTTAGAAATAAATATTTTTATGTGACTTATTTTAACTTAAAATTTCCTATTAGTGTTCCTAATTAAATGGGCTATAACTTTCATTCAGGACAATGGAAAACAATGTTCATACAAATCCCTTCTCAAAAGGAACTAAAGGGATTGTACAGTAGAATCTTTGAATATGACACATGTTGTCGTAAGCTCGACAATCAACTAGGTTCCTTGTGCATTGGGTCTTCTTATGGAATGTCCTACCACACTGGTGACACAACACTTAACTTTTAGTGCATTTCATATATCTTGTTCTTCCCTTATGGGAATCCTTGAAGTGACAACTCCTTTCACTCGAAAACCCATCTCCCTATCTCAAAAATGAACTTACCTGGATAAAATAGCTAGTTTTCCTTAGGTTCCACTCAGGGATGAGGGTTTGGTTCACTATATTGGAAATATTTTTCATCTATAAAACATTCACCAATGATCAGATGGTGTATGAAATCCCATACTTGAACTGTCTCACAGTCATCAACTTTTCACTAGTTAGTGTCGGTGTGAAATTAAAAATCTCATTAAAATGAGATGAATACTCCATCACTAACATATCCCCTATTGTAGGTGTGTAAACTCTCAAGTGAAATCCACTATCAATGTATTTAGAAATAAGCATTCATAGAAGGTTGTCTGGAAGTCCACCCAGATCATACCTTGAGGAGGATCAGCCTAAGAGATAATATCCCACCTAGACTTGGTGGGTTCATAGAGAATATAAGTATCAGTCTTGATCCTACACTATGTAGGAATCTCTATATTCACTAAGATAAACAACATGACCTCTATCCATGACTCAGCAGCCTTAAGGACCTCCATCCCTTGAAAAGGCATGAGGATACTATAGTTGGAATTCTAAATTCAACTTTCCATAGTAGGGGTAGGTCATGGAGCTCCATGTATAGACTGCATAAAATAGATGATGCTCTATAAAAACTAATAATTTTCACCCAGTGGAGGATCAAAAGGAGGTTACTCATGTGGAACTATAAGAGGTAATATTGGTATCTCCAGGACCACCATATATAGAGCTTGGTTATCACCACCCTACTGGTGCATGACTCGAGGATGTCGTGGTGGCATAGCTATATATCCAAGTTTAAGTCTCAAATAAGATTTAACATAAAAATATATGAATTTAAAAAAAATGATAGGTACACAACCTTCCTATAATGAGTCGCGCCATTTTTCTTGCTTCTTAATCCAAATATAAGTGGTAAAGACAATCAAAATGAATCATAGGATACACTCCCTACTTCCCACTACTAAGGTCGAGTCCAGTTCATGGTCTCATGTCACATAGAAAAGGATCCAATATAAGGAGTTTCGATTTCAATTTTAGAGGAAAGAACCCATTACTTTGTAATTATAATCCCCATTTAATATTAACCATTTCATTTAAAGGTTTAAATTGAATTTATTTCTTAATTAGTTATATATATTCATATATATTGGTATCATAGTCTAGTTATTTTCCTCACCATTTACAATTGATAAATGCCCATACTTTTTATAAATTTCAATTGGAACTTAACATAACTATGACCTAATAATTATGTCATGTATCAGGACGTAATAGGTCATGTATAGTGATTTGATTAAATTAACTACCATTTCAAATTTACAGAAGTACATGTTCCATAAATTACAATTTGATATCAATAATAAAGTCAACTAGTATTTTCTCCCATATAACAAGTTGTTCATGGATCAAACATGACATTATCAATTAATTAAGGTTTCATCAGATATCTATGTGGGAATAAAACATTTATATTTATTTAGGGATAATAATTAATACAATTATGTTATCCTTCTAAGAGACGTTAGAACATTTCACATATAATAATAATCCAGGAACTAAATATACCCCGCAGCGAATACACACAAAAATTAAACATGGCATGGCAAAATTCATAACATATAAGTCCTAAAGTGCCTAATATTATGCATGATATAACCCATCCTTTCTATACCAGTCCAAGGGAAAATGGAATCTATAATAATAATATTAGTAATAATAACACCATAAAACACGTGTATTACCCAATGGTGAAATAAGTATCACTTTAATAGGTGTAATCTGATAACTAAAATAACCCATCCTTGGTAGCTTGGGATTCCCATGTACATGGGTTATCTAGTCCTAAGAAAAATTTCATTACTAAATTCCTATACACCTTGTTCTCATGTAAAATAACCAAATAGTATTCCAAAAGGAAAAAGAATTCTATAATACAACTTTGTAGTGTCCCGACCTATAATACACTAAGCAGTTCCTTGAGTTGGTTGGACACATGACCTTGAGTGCACCTCCAAATAAACCAGAGGAATATGACTAGAAGCAAGTTCCTAGGGTTTTTTGTTGGGAGACTATTCCCTCGTGATCCAGAGTGTAGCACAATGGTGAATAAATATGATAAGCACCATAAACAATAATAGATAAGCATCGGTAGAATAAAAAATCATCATGATAAATAAACAGACTGAATATGAAACAAAAATTGATTCAAAAATGATGATGATAATTTCTCATAACTATATAAAAATGAAGTACACAGGATGAAAAGGTAAAATGAATATACAACATGTAATGAAAAAAAATAAAAAAGTCCAAAATATTCCTCTACTAGCATCACGAGTATAGACTTACTCTTCTACTACCATACTCCAACCTAGTAATTAAAATCAAGCATCAGAATCTGGGATTTTCCCTTTATCTACACATGAAATTCCAATGTCTTCTTAGATACAAAGGGTTTCTCAAGTAGGGTTTGATATATATTGAGTAGGAAACCACAAACAGTGTCTAGAATAATCAATTTTTTCATATAAAATGTGCAGTGTGCAGGAGAATAATAAATTTAAAGTAATAAATAAATAAAACATACCGGTCATGGTTACAAATAGATACCCAACCGACATTACCTAAATCATCCTACGCTATGTGTATCTGAACCAAGGTGAACTTGTGAAAATATGATATGGGTGTAATAATGGGTCATCACATAGCAAGCATCAAATGTTTACCGAAACCAATAATGTTATTTCTCTTTGAGGTCACGTCCTTTAATTTAGTAAATTGGCATTTTTTTATTATAAAAAATGCATCTCAAGAATTTAATAAATTGGAATACTTATTATATGATAAAAAGTGTCATGAGAACATCTAATAAGATCCATAAAATTAATCCAAAGTATTTTTCTTGGATGTCTATAAATACCCATATATTTATAGTTCGTCTAAGACGACCCATAAAAGGAGTCCTGAGTATCATCCTCTGCATGGTGGAAGTATGACCCTTAAAATCCATCCTAGGTATCTCACATAGGAGACTAAGTATCACTCATTTCATGATATTACCATCTTACCATTGATCCCATCCATAGTGACTCCCCTACGTAACTGTTATTGCTTATTGATAGATAAGTAATCCACCTAGTGATCCCATCCAAGGAATCCCATAAGGAACCATGTATCTCTCATGACATATTTATAATCCATAAAAACTCTCAATTAAAATTTAGGGCGATCTCATCCATGGCGTCCTTAAATCAAGACCCTTATATTTCCCTCAACTTGGTGTGAAGAGAAGTGTAGCTATTAACCACTCATATCATTTAAAAATAATTCATTTAAGGAAAATTTATCCAAGTTTTCCAATTCATTTAATTCATATAATTAAAACTATGAAATATATCATAGGGACATAAATTATGGTCAATCACATTCCTGTGATTATTTCATATTTCAATAGAATTTATTACGAGGTAAAATTAAATACCTAAAAATGAATTTTAACAATTTAATGTAAGGAAATTTTGGCCTTTAAATAATGGAACATCCATAAGGGTGTCTCATGTCATGGAGATCAACCAATGGTGTTGATTATCCATTATCTAAGACTGGTATAATCTTATAAAGGCATTTAATTTAATTAAAAATGATTTAGGGAGGTGACACAGGAGGAGTTTAGCATGCAGAAGAAAAGATCATAATATAAATTCAATGATACTATAGGTAAAAGAGTTGTACCAACTACCTTAGGCCCGTAATACTCTCCTCATTTAGTGTTGACCCTCAAATTGAGCTAAAATGGGAGAAATCAGAAGAATGGACAAATAAATATTAAAATATGGAACATAATATCACACTAAAATAGAATATAATATGGATATATAAACTAATGAAGGAAGTAATTATTGATTCAATAAGGTAATATTATGACTTCTCTATTTATTATAGTGTTATGTTCTGAAAATCACAAACACTTTTCCTTAAGTTCCATTTTACTTACAACTTTTTCATTCCATTTTACTTACAACTTTGTTATTCCGTTTTACTTACAAATTTTTCATTCTGTTTTACTTACAAATACTTCATTTCATTTTACTTACAAGTTTTTCATTATATTTTACTTATAAATTTTTCATTCCATTTTACTTACAACTTTGTCATTCCGTTTTACTTACAACTTTGTCATTTCATTTTACTTACAACTTTTTCATTCCATTTTACTTAAAAAAAATTCATTCTGTTTTACCTAAAACTTTTTCATTCCATTTTACTTACAGATTTTTCATTTCTTTTTATTTACAAATTTTATGTACCATTTAACTTAAGCCTATGTCATACTGATTCAGTGATATCGGGGAATCTGTGATACTGATTTTGTAGTACTATTTTCACATGAAAATATATGATACTGTTTTCATAAATATGATAATATTTTTTATGATACTGATACCGGTAAAAATTTCATACAGTTTTTATGATATCATTACCCAAAAATAGTGATACTTTTTTTCTCAATTCTGATTTTTATTTTCTTAAGAATTCGTTTTCTTGATAATATTAGAGTTGTTTAATGTATTTTTCCAATATTATCAAACATAATATTTTCTTATACTTTACATTTATCTTAAACTTAACATCATTTCTCATACATGAAATTATTTCATACAATCTGTTATAAACTAACTATTTTCTATTTGACACGTGTCTAGATTCCTTTGAAATTTAAGGAAAATATGACCATTGGAGTGGAGTTGACCGTTGAGAATTTTTTTCCTATAAATAATAGTTAATTTGAATAAGCAAAGAATTGAATATGATACAAAATTTTTTGAAGTTATTTGATGTTTTGAAGTGATTTCTAGAGAGAGAGGATCTTACAAATCTCAGTGCTTCGTGCGGATGTCGTGAACAACTAGTTCAGGCATGAAAAACTTGTTCAGACTTGCTTTGTGCAGACTCTAATCATGCTGGTCGTGGGATTCTAGATTTGGAAGATATAGGTTATGATTTTCTTATAAATCGATGACTTGTAGGGATAGCAAGACATATACCGATCTTCATATTGAGAGCTTACCTAGGTTTGGGTAAGACAGACTTTCTTGAAAGTGTAAATCAAGTAACTTTTATCCAAGGTTGTTGGATATCCTTCTCTTTGGGTCAAAAGAATCTTATTACTACTTTTTTTCTCTTTCAAGTTGTTTTTATTCCTCTGAAATTTTAACTTTTTTAAGTTAGATAGTAAAACCTTCTTATAATTTCTAATTCGGTTACTCTGATTATATTAAAGATTCTATACACTCTAAGGTAGAATCTTTAATTTAAGAGAATCTTCCTTTAGTTTCCTAAAAGTTGATAACTAAACTTAAGAAAAAAAGTTCCTTAAGGTTAAGAAAAATTCCTTAATAAAGTTTTAAGAGAATACAATTCATCCCCCCCCCCCTCTTGTATTTTATCATCTCATTATACATATTCAATCCTACAGTAATAGGAGTGTCGAGATTACCATTGTGGTTCCAATTCAACTAATAGAAAAGAAAATGAAGATTAGATAGTGGATATACCAAAAATCATATATTGAATTGGAGGGGAGTGCCGACACGGTAGAGTATCCATCCACTAGAGGAGAAAAGAAGGAGTTTAGGGTTAAAAAATCAAGGTAAAAGTGTAATTTACCCCTTATTTAAGGGGTTTCATGATTTGGCTTCATGGTTGGCCAAACTATGTGTCTACTGTGTGTCCAAAACTGCCCAAGGAACTCCTCTCATGGGATAGGAACACAGATTGACTAACCGTACACAACCCATGTGAAATTAATATATCAAGATGTTTATAGAACACATACAAGCATACGACATGAGTTTCACGGTCAGGTTAAACCGTGTGTCCCCCTATTTTACATTGAGTTCCCCACATGATTGAGTCGAACGGTAATCCCTAAATGTGAGTTAACTATGTGGTTTAATCCATATCTCTAATTTCTAGATATTCAGGATCCAAATAAGCCCAAGACTCTCCTGAACCACTCCATAGTCTTTATATAAGATTATTATCATAAAAATATAGGTTTTTAATAGTATCATAAGTTTCCAAAATTATTTTAGAATCTGGGATTTTAGAAAATATATGTTTATATATAAGAATTGTTTCACCCATTTTGAGTAAAAGATAAAAAACATGATATACTTTTGAATAATCACAAGGAATCTATTTGAAACTTCAAGATTCATTTGGTAAAACTCCCCCAAAAACATTCTATGAGATCCCATTATATGATACTATGAAATACCAAGGTTTTGAAGAAGGAAAAGCATGTAATGTTGTAGAGAGAAAAAGAGATAAAGGAAAAAAAGGAAACTACTAGAGAGAATTAGGATATTGATAAAACATAATAAGAAAAAACAAATTATAATATTTAAATGAATGATGGAAAATATGTTTATATGGATGAAACAAAGGATGATAATGAAACATCAATGATACCATAAGTACAGCCTCAAAAGAAACTAATTAATTTTCATGGAGGATATATGAATTTAATACATAGGCCTAATAAATGTCATTCATGGATATATTTAAGAATTTACACATCAATATTCAATTCAAAAATTAAATTTCAAATAATCCTTAATTTTCCAAATTCTATAAGGAACTCATTTGAAATAAGAAACAATTAGAGTTATGGAATATTTTTACTATCTTTTAATGGAATATCCCTCCCCAACATTAACATATTTATTCACAAATATATAAACTAACTAATTATACAAATTCTAAAATTACCATTCTGATCTATTAGTGAGCGTAAATTTTATTTCACTCAGTATTATCCTGAATCCACAACTATAAAAACAAGATCCCATAAAATTTGGTATTTATGTTATATATTCTTTAATAAAATACATAACTATTATACTCAAATATGATTTAGTAATTGTGTGAAATTTTAAATTATAATTTTCTTATCCTATAGTTCTAAGTGGAGGGAGAAATATTTATAATCCCTATTGAAGCATTCCTTACCATGGTTAATGAATTTAATGATGTGAACAAAAATAGATTGATCATCTAATTTTGAGAGCAAAAGAATAGCATTTTAATTGATAAATCAAGTGAACCATTGATTTGATACTGAGGATTTCCATATAATTATCTCAACTAAGAAATTATATAGAATTATTAGAATGCAATGAGAAGAATAAAGGAAGAAGATAGAGATTCAAGATATATAAATGAAGAGAAACTTAGAGGTCTATAGTATATAATATATAGAAAAGTAATTCCCAACTTTATTATAATATCTATTTGGGAAATATTTGATAGATATTATTTCCTTAATTATAAGGACACTAAATTTGGGGGGGACTCTATAATAGTCTAAGACATTCATTATTGGGATAAAACAATGTCTTCTCAGTGATATTTGTTGTGTGACTCTTTGAAACTTTATTTATTATGTTTTGATAATCTTATAACTCTCTTATCTATTGTTTTTAACTTTTAATTATGTTTATAATTTTTTATCTCATTATTAATCTTATTATTATGAGATTGGAACTTTAATACCTCTTGTCACTTGCCTCCTCTATTGTGGGACCTCATAATTGGTATCATGTCAAACCCTTTGGAACTATGATTTTTTATTCTATTTTTAATTTAATGTTTATATCTACTTTTGAATAAAAAAATTTATTTCACGCTATAAAAATTATTAAAAGATTCTTTTTATTTCAACATAAAGATGAAGTTTTAAAGAGAAAGATTCTTGGAAAATAATTATAGGATATTATATAAACAATGTATAATCAAGAGAACCCATGTGAAATGAATGTAGACAAACTATAAACCTAAGTCTGGACTATCGTATAAAGAAATGAAAGAGGAAACGTAATAAAATGAATATGTCAAATTTTCCTTATGTTTCTAGTTTATCATCTAAAGTGAAGAAAAAATTTAGTAACTTCTGCTACAAGTATAAATATGTTAAGGTAGCATCTTCATATTACTCTATATTTTATTCATATTATTATCTTAACATTTATTCTTGATGTAATAATCATACTATTAAAGAGTTTAAAAAAAGTTAGTTCAGTTAAATGATGGTAAAGTCACTAATGGAGATTCTTAAATAAAACTGAAGAAGGATCATATGGTTTGGTAAAATGGAAAAAGAATATTTGTTATAATATATTGAATCCTAGAGAATAGAATAAGAAAATTATTCTTGATAATAAAAAGTTAGAATATATTATCTATAACAGTTTTTATAAGGGAAAAAATAAGAAAAAAGAAAATTCATTTTTATGATGGATGATATATTTTCATTGAATAAATAAATAATAAAGCTTAATAAAAAACTTAAAAGTTGAGAAGTAAAACTTCTAAAACAACTAAATATAGATATTTGATTGTTTTTCATGATATTTAATATATTACAAAATAGAATAGAATTATGAAAATGGAAAGGGAAAAAATTGAAGTAAGAGACTATTTGAAAAATTCATTTCCTGATAATATTATTTTAGAGGTATTATTTGGTTCACTTATTTATTATATCAAATGTGATGAAAAAATTTAATAAATGGTTTATTATTATACCATTAATTATTTTAAAATTTTATTGCATTGAAATTATTCTTCTAATAATTGTAAAAGTTTTAAACTTCCACTTGGGTGAAGTAATTAATTTACAATTTCATCTATGATGAGTTCAAATGTCTAAAGAGTTTACTCAAATTATTTTTTCAAGAAAAATGTGAATAATCTAGTGGGACCTAAAAAAATAAATTTTCCATGGTGATGTATTAAATCTGAAAATCATTTATACCCTTTATTGATTTATTATTTGGTATAATTACATGAGTTTTATTTTTAGAGTTATTATTTTTTATAGAGAGCATGTATAATGTTTCGCTAATTGGTTTACTAGAAAGAAGATAAGTATTGTTTAATATTTAACAATTTTTTTATATTTTATAATTCATTTAATTTTAATAATTTGTTTCAAATCTCATAGTTGTTTTTTTTTATAAATGATAAATTCACATTTTTAGCATTCACTATCAAATTATTTTAAGAAGATAATTCTTGGATTAAGGGGGGTCTTTTAAAAAAATATTTTTTGTCTTATTTATTTAACGATTTGTATATATATTAGAAGTTTAAAATATTTATTATACTAGATATTTCTTTTTTATATTGAATTAGGTTATGCATTCCATTTTTAATATATTTTTACTACTTAATAATTCTTTCTTAGTCTTTTTATTATTGTTTTTTTACTATTATATAATTGTTTAACTTAGGGGGGATTTTTAATTTTATATTTCATGCCATGGTTTCCTTTTAATTTTTATTTTACTATTATTTGATTTTTTTTACTTAAAAATCTTGATGTTTTGTTTAATTTTTATTCTTTAAAAAAGTACAGATTTCTGAGATGATCAATTACTTTAATTATCGAAAAGTGTAATAATATTGAGTATATAATTACCATTTAATTTATTATATTTTAAAAATCACATAAATCCCCCCTTTTATTATTATTATTTTATTTTTTTATGTTATTTATTTTCATTATTATTATGTTAGTTTTTAGATAGACTATTCACCCATCTATTCTCTTTCTATCTCTATTAAAAGAATTCACAATTCATACTTTCAAGATTTCAAAAGAACAATAAAATTAGATTATTGAAGTATATAAATAGATTAATTGGTATATAACCTAGAGAAATAAATATATTAAGGAAATAAACTCCTCTTTTCATACTCATAAAATGATATTTTAAGGAGGAAAACATTCAAGTAGGAAACCCCTAGGGATGTTGATACCACTAATGAAGAAAGTTGTTTAGAAATAATCATTTATGATCAAAGATTACATAATTATTTATACCACATCCAATATAGAATTTTTTATTCCCATCTTAGTATTTATTAGGAAATGAAGAATTATGGTATTAAAGAATGATTATAATTTGGTCTATATTTAAAAAGTGCTTCGGTGGAGGTTTTTAATTGACTATTATAATCTAAGAGAATAAATAATTAATTTTCACATTAATTTATTGATAAAATAATTGAATGGTTCACCAGTATGAATACTATTTCATTCCAAAAAATACTCATGTAAGAGATAAATTCTATCAACACGTGAATATTAAATTAAGGAAATATTTAAATATCCCCAAGAAATATTTTCTTACTAGTTAATTTAATTTGGCATATATAATTCACCTTACTAATTTTAGTGCTCTATGATACACATAATAAAAAGTATGGAAGAAAAATTTCTAGAAGTATTGAATTATAACTACTCTTTACATGGATATTCCATCAAGATATCTCTCAACAGTATTTAAATGGTATTGGAAAGAGAAAAAGTCATGTTCATAGTATTTAATTGGTAAAAGTTAAATTTTATACTAAATGATCCCAATTTATAAGGATGTAATATAAGTTACTATAGCCTGAATAAAGTTTATTTGAGAGTTTCGAGATCCCTATATGGTGATAGTGATATGTATATTCTTGGGATAAGGGAGGTTTTTATAAATATTGGTCAAATGATTCTCCCAAATATCTCATCCTCTCACCCTTATTTTAGAGAAGGAAGTGACATTCCTATTATATGAGAGTTGGATGGATAATTTATTGATTTTGAAAGGTTGGTAATTTCTCTACTTACAGTGTCCCTAAATTCATAGTAACCTTTTGAGCTCTTGTATAATGTGTCTCACTATTTTGTTGGAGAAGTTTTTGTGATGTTATTTTTTAGAATTATATTACCCATATACTATATAATCAAAACTCTTAGGAATGTAAAATTATATTACACCACCATGAAAATGGAATTAATTTTCTTGGACTATGCTTTTTATAATTTTAGAGACTTCTTTGGGTATTTTATTGTGTTCATTTATAAAAATCACACAATGTTGAAATATTTTATAATTAAGAAAGGTGAAAAGTAATATTTTATTATATAGATAATACAAATTAAGTATTTTTAAATTTAAATCCAAGTTATGAAGAGATAAAATAAACAAGTAGAAAACTATCTCTCAAGTATTAAATTACCCTATTTTAGTGGAGATCAATATGAGAATATTAGGAATGAGTTTATAGAAAAAGAATTTTCTAAAATGAAGTTTAAAACAAGAGCATAGTTTATAGAAATCTATAATTATTTACTCAATTACAACTTTTTTAATTAATTCAAATTTGAATAGAGTAAGTGGCTCATAGATAATGTAAAGAATTATTTTTAGGATGCCCATATATTGTTCAATCCATACGAAAATGAGTTAATTTTCTATTGTATACTCGAATATGAAGTTGGAGGCATCCAAGAAATTTATTGCTCCTCACCAATGATAGGACATTATTAATAAAATTTAATAGTGGTAAATATAATTCATAGTGGATTATTTTTACTACATATCATCAAGAATAAATTATTTATATGTCAACCTATGATCACTATCAAAGATCTTGAAACATAAGATGGATGGATGAAATGCCACTATAACCAACCATGTAGTTTGAAAAATTTTATGAATGGGTAAAAAATTTAATGTGAATCTTTCAAAATTACATTTAATACCCGTATATATCATTACAAGTAAATTATTTTCTAAAATGTATTGAAATGATAGATGTTTTTATAAATATTGATAAATTGGATACAATTTTTCAGAAAAATAAAACCATCTCATTATTCAGAGTCTCAATAATATCAATTATAAATCATGGATATCATTTTAAAAACCACATATTGATTTGTGTTTTTTTTAAATGGTGTATTCTATAACACTAGTACTTATTACCACCCTTAAATAAGTAGGCATGTTAATCTCTTAAACTAAGAGAATAAGTAAACTATGGGAAATAAAATCAATACCAGTATGAAATATTTTTCAAATAAATATTTTTATATTTATAGGAATATTAAAAATCCTTAAAAACACATATGGGGATATCTCCATACCATTTAGTGTCTGGAAAACCATGTCACCTTGTGGTGGTGTAATCTTAAAATCATACTAGGATGTCAAAGTCAATCATATTAATGATAACACTAGAATACAGAGAAGATGATAACATTATGAGTTAGAAGAGATCCATATTTATTCGAATGTAAATTTCAACATTTATAATTTGAATACAATGAAGATTCATGATTAACAACTTTAATATAATTATATACAACTTAGGGATAAGGTGTTTATTTTTTACTCATGTTTACATTTATTTCTTGGAAATATCAAGTCCTAACTGTTAGGTTCCTTCAAGATAGTCTGAGTTTATCTAATCATAATAGTATATATTGAAAGGAATGAGGAATTATTATTAAAGTTTAATAGATAAAACATAAATAAATACATTGATAAATCTCATTATGGGAGTTTCCTTTCCTTGAAATTCAATTTAAGAACCACATGGTATATCAATATTTCAAATTTAAATAAAGTACTAATGTGGAGGAAACCAAAGTATGTATTTAAAAATTATTTATTATTGAAATTTATTTTTTATTAAAATATCAATTGATATTTTATACTTGTATTTATTATTATTAGTGAATTAAAATATAAAATGTCAAAACATTTATCAAATAAACTCTAAATATTCTATATATCAAGGAAAGCTGAGGAAAATTGATTAATTTGTGGAAAATTGATGATCAATAGTTAAAAAGGTGATTAAATTCAATAGAATAAAAAACCACTTTGTATTGGATTTCATTACACATTTTCATATGAAAATTTGAAAACATTATCAATATATATTTAATAAAATACTAAACCATAATTCCTAAGAAGACAGAACCATAAATGAATAAATATCTCTATTAAAAATCCTATGATTCAACCATAACTCAATGCCTACAGAGTAATGTACTAGAAGGATCCATGATAATCATAGTGCTTAGTTAATTTGTGACCCCCATCAATGAAAATACGAAATTTATTAGGAATACTCATTTCATAACATTACCATGAAATGTTCCAAACATAATAGTTAGTCTCATTCAAAAGAAATCATTTCATAAAAACAACACCACAATTCATTTGGATAATTGAATATAAAATAAAATTGTATAAAACATGGATTAAAACTACACCCTATTTCCAAAACACAAGTAAAAACCCTATACCCAAACATTCTCTTGTCTAATCGAAAAAGTAGAATATTACATTACATTTGTTTATTTCAAAATAATGTATTTTTAGGTAATAAAATATTAAAATTTCATCAACAATGACAATGATACAATGTTAATTACTAGATATATATATATATATATAATTAAATTAAAATAATACCTATGAAAATTACAAAGTAAATAATATTCCAAGGGAATTCATTGCACTATAATATAATAGGCCCCTTAAAAATATGGGCACCAAACCCTAAATTATATCAAGGAATCACTCCTTGAAACTCAACTGATGCATCATCCTCTTAATATCTTGAAATATTCCATATAATTTCCTCATCCCAACATTGAAACATAATGTTTTTCATGTATCCTTAATTTATTTTTGACTAATACTAATCCAATTCTAACCCTAACCAATGCACCCTTCCAACAAAACCCACTCTTTCCCCTCTATTTCCATAAATCAATACCTACTTCACTAATAATAACCAAAAATACATTAAATTTTACTAAAATAACCTTAAAACTTAACTATTCATCATCATAACCCTATTTCATGAGAGAAATAATCCTCAAAAAAGAAGAAACTAGTGAAAATACCCATAAACTACATTTTCTTTATCCTAAGTGTTAAAAAATTGATCAGTCCTAATTGATTCATCTAAAAAAGAACCACTGACCTTACCAAGTCAAATACAAAACCCAAATTTCTATACACACATCAATAAAAAATAATAATTTATTATTGATGAAATATTATCCCACCTTTACACCTAACTTGGGTTTATGATCAAATCCAATAATGAACGGATGAATAAGGTGGTTCATGTGATGTCCCATCTTTTCACAAAGGTATAGCTCATTTTTTTTAATTTAATTTACTTATATTTTCCTAATGATTATCATTAATCAATTCAATGAGGTCATATGTGTTTTTAGGGCTCGTTTGGATCCCAGTGCCCCAAAATGGTAAGAAAAGACTAGGTCACACGATTAGAAAAAACCATGTGGCCCAACCCGCACGGTTTCCCCAAACCATGCAGTTTCTAACAGTGATGTAGAAGAAGATGCATGGTTTTTCTACAACCATTAGACCCTAGGAATATATCCATGTTTCCAATTGAAGGTTTGGAATAAAACCTTTTTTCATGTTTTGTGCATGGTTAGATAAACCTTGTGCCTAACCATACAGTGTGCCCTAACTGGAAGTTAATGGCATGCGGTTGGCTCATGGTTTATCCAACCATGCAGCCAAAAAATGTGCCTTAAGGTTTTGAGGTTAAATTGCGAAAATTAACATATTTAATTATTTTAACCCTTTTATCTTTTATCTCTTCTTCCTCCAATAGCTGGTTTAGTTTTTCTTCTCCCATGGGCTCAAAATCTCCCCAAACAAGGCTTTGAGATAACTCTTTCGTCTGAAGTCCAATTCAAAATTATTCCAAATCATTGGATCCTCATTGGTATATTATCTTACCTCAGATATAATCTTATCTTCATATCCATCACACTATTTAGGTGAAATCTTATTTTCTCTATTTTCAGGGTATTGGACCATTTCTCAAATATTTTCTAATCTGCTTCCAATATGAGGCTGATATCGAGTGACGAGTCATCTATGTACTTGAGGTATATGGTATCATCATTTTCCTCATGATTTTTGAGTACTCATAGCTATTTCATTGATCCACAAGCTGAATTTTTTTTAGCATCCACTTTTAATTGAGTTTTGCATATCAAATTGATCCTTACACCATGATACTTGCCTATTTATCCTTGTTTAGTGGATTAGAGGTGATATATCTAATTTATGGAAACCCCTTGGGTGTTTCAAGTTAAATTTCCCTTTATGGTTATATTTGTATATTCCTAGATCACCTCTTAAGAATTCGGCTTAGATTTTAAATTGAATTTCCCTTGTAATTTGAATGCTTGAATTGAAACATGGGTACCTCCTAGGTGTTTTCCCCACCTATAATGGTAAATGATGAAGTAGGATATCACATTTTCACCATGTCACCATTTACATGACATGAACCATTTAAATTGAATTACCATTTCTAAATGGATTAAATAGTCTTGATTATATAGGATGGTCTAACCATGAAGGTTTCCCTTATTTAAATAAAATGAAATGGTTTAAATGAAATGGATTGAATGGTATGAAATCTTCATGATTGGTTTTTTTTCTTATAAGTAAATAAAATTTATTCTTTATAATGATTTATAAATGGTGGTAAGGCCATGCCAATTTTCTTATACTTTATCATTTACTTATTGATAATTGAAATGCCTTGTATGTAATTGAACTTGGATATTGATACTTGAGAAGTTTTTACTCATGTATTATATTATAACTGTAATTATTCCTTTATATAGGCTATGGAAAAATGGTAAGGGATCAGTTGAGCAAGATGGTATCACACTACTTTAAATAGAAAATTGAGAATGATGTCTCACACCATTGACACTAGTTGGACTTTGGTCTTGATGTGCCACATCCCTTATTCAAGTGTTGACATGATAGCATACTCACCATCTCGAGTGAAGACCATGACTTCTCCTGCTCATTTTGAGATGTATGGTATGTACCATGTTACTTGAGATTATAGACTCATTAGACTAGTTATGGATGTATGAGTTATAGCCCGGTCCAGCCAGCAATTAGTATTCTAGGTATATGGCTGCTTACGTCTACATATACTTGGTCCATATAGGTGGATGCAATATATAATTAAATTATATATATATATATATATATTACTATATATGTATATTAACTGATTATAATTCCATTTAGGCCATGAGCTGAAGAATGTAGAGCCTTCGGGTATCTTTAAGAAACCTAAGTGGGCTGTTAATTCTTTATTTAGCATTATTAATTAATTATTTATGTCTTCACACTACTTAATTATGTTCACTACATAGATTATATGTAGACATCATTGGTGGTATCCTACTAAAATTTTTATCTCCTACCCTACTCTTGCTACCTTTGGTTACTGATAAGATTATCTGTATGTGGGTATTGATAAGGGAAACCACCCTTATATAGGTTATTGATATGCTTACTTATATTTGGATCCTAGGAGTAGAGGATCAAGAACACGTTTGAAATGATATTGGAGAAGTTTTTTGTTATTTTTTTTACTTTTTGTATTCTATGATTGTATGTATGTTACCCTATTCCCCTTTTTTATATTATCATTACATGTATACATATATTAAACTCACATAGATGATTTCAAAATAATTATTATTTGATCAGTTCTATTTATTATTATGTTTTATTAACTTTCAGTCTATTTATATAATGATTCTGCTATTGTCATATTATTTTTGTTATCCATTGTACCACTTTTATATGAGGGTATAGTTTCCCCACCATACCACCTTCACACCCTCACTGACATTCAGCCACCTATAGTGTATGGGGATGTGCTCTTGAGGCCATGTGACCCATTGGATTGAGAAAAAATTTACTAGATCCTGGGTCAGGATGTTACAAATTGGTATTAGAGAAAATTTTAATTTAACTTATGTTTGGGTATTAAATAGTAGACTAGAAGATAAATTTTTTTGGAAATAACCTTATGCCTAGATGCAGCTAGCCCACGTATAAGGGAAACCCAAATTAACTGGGATGGGTAATTTAATTTATTGATTGTGCCATTTATAGTTGATATCAATTAGCCATTGGGTGAAACACATGTTTTCTAGTGTTATTGGTATGGTATGTTTTAAATGAGGATTATTTTTACATAGGATTTATGAAATGAAGGCTTTCCATTAGATTATGCATCATTATTAGGAACACTAGGAAAATTATGCCACACATTTTTCCATGACACGTCCATTTTCAGTGTGTGTTTTTCTATTTGATATTTATAGTGACCTGAATATGTATTTTAATTATGATAAAACTTCTTACAAGAATTTGAAAAAATAATTGATACATAAGTTCCTACCTTAACCTAAATGTGTTTTCCTAAATAGGTTAATGTAGACACCTTAAGTAGTTAATTATGAAATGTTGAGCTATGCACCATTGGCTGCATGGGCTATACCTATTATGGTGTAGGTTATGTAGATGCCATAATTTAGTTTGTAAGGAGTATGGGTCCTTATAGATCAAAAATGGAAAACCACATAACGCATACATTTAAAGTGATTTAATTATCTAAATAAGAACAAATTTAAATTTAATATACCATTAAATATAGTAGTATCCATATTATATATCTGACATAGAGACTTAGACCTAGACCCAACCTTAGTAGTGGGTAGTGGGGTATCTCTTGAATTATTATGATATGAAATGGTCTTTTTATCTCTTACCCAATCCTGTCTCTAGAAGCATGTAGAACAATACAATATATTATTTATAAGGATTTATCTATATTCTAGTTTCTATCAAAAATATTATTAATTTCTTAAATCACTTCTGAGGAATGTGTTTGGCATTGTAGCATTATATCACCATGACATCCTCTAGTTGTATGCCCTGAAGGTGGTGAATACCATATACCTGAGGTGATGGGCTTTGAGCTGCCATATATTCCTCCTATAGTGACACATGTGGAACCTCTTAATATAATATATAGGGGAACCGATTCTATGTTTTAAGAGGGCTTCTTACATATGCTATAGAATATGAAAATTATAATTTGCCTTGCCCTAAGTATAGTGGAGTTGACTCGGGAATTCCATCAGCAACATCCCATTTATTTTGGGGGATGTAAGACCTCATATTTTGGAGTCTTGGATCAAAACTATATTTTCTATATTTTAGCATCTAAATATGACTCCAGAGTGGAGGGTAAAATTATATGCATATATGTTTCTTGATTCAACCAAGTGGTGGTGGTATGTTATCACCTAGGTAGATAAGAATCATGATATGGTCTGGGATAAATTCCAGATAAAGTTTTATGACTATATCACTCCCTAGATTATGAGGGATGATAGAGCTTGAGAATCCATGAACCTGTAGTAGAGGATCATGTCATTCATGGAGTACTCTACTCATTTTACGGAGCTACAATGGTTTTCTCCTACTCTAGAAAGTGATAACCTTATGAATTTTAGGAAATTAAATGATGGGATGGTATACACCATACGATCATTGGTCAATGTTTTCTAGTTGACCAATATTTCTGAAATCATCAACCAAGACCTTATTACAGAGTGAAACTTGAGGGAAGATGATGGTGAAAGTTAGGGTGGTTCATCACGTAGAGCTAACAGTAGTCAGGTTCCCTGTGCAAATATTTTCTTTATCTATTACCAATGCAGGAATTAGGGTAATATTAAACCTCAATGCTTTCAAGATCCAGTGGAGTGAAGAGGTTATGGTAGGATGGGAAATATCATGTGCTTATCTATAACATTCCCATCAGTTCCTATAAAGTTAGAATCTACTTATAATCCCTGATCATGAGTGGGACCTATAGTATCATAATAGGAAGGTAGCTGGAATACCACCATCTAATTATGATCTATGTGGATTACCATCAATTAAACCAGATCGTGATAAATAATCGGTATACATTGCCTAGAATCTAAGACATATTTAATTATCTCTAAGAAGAGAGTGTGTTTTCAAAGATAGATTGGAGGTCGGTCTATCATTAGGTGTGTGTCTAGTCCTCGGACATACCTCAAAAATATTTCAGGAGTAGTTATGGTCTTTAAGAGTACCTGGTCATTCTTTTTTCAATCATGAAGGAATCTACAGTCTTTATGGATATTATGAATTGGGTTTCCACCCATATCTGATTCTTTTTTGGTAGAAGTTGCGGATGATATCTTAGTGTATTCACACTCCATACAAGACTATTAAACCCATATTGAGATTGTGCTAAATACATTTTGAGAGAATTTTCTCTATGGTAATCTCAGTAAATAACAGTTTTCGATCGACAAAGTCCACTACTTGGGCCACATTATCTCAGATTCAAGAGTTTTATTAGACCAAGAGAAAGAGATAGATATAGTTTCCTATGAGTATCCCAAGAATTTATTTGAAATTCAAAGTTTCTTGGGGATTTATAGATATTAAATATGCTTCATTTATTATTTCTAATGCCTTAGAGCACCATTAATAGGATTGACAAAAAAGGGTGGGAAATTTGTATAGTATGAATCTTTTAAAGAGTCCTTTTAGAATATGATGGGTAGATTGTATTCAATGATGATAATAATTTTTATAAAGCTGAGAAGGACTTATACGGTCTACTATGATGCATCAGGCATTAGGCTTAGAGTTATTCTAATATTGAAAGAGTGATTCATCCTGTATGGGTCTCGTCAGTTGTGGCCTCACGAATGTATTTACCCAACACACAACCTCGAGATAGCTATTTTAGTTCATTCTCTATGATATTGGAGACACTGTCTACATGGATAAAATTATTTGGTATAAACTAATCACAAAAGCCTCAAGTACAACTTTACATAGTGGGATATAAATCTCAGGTAGTGTAGGTGGGTGGAGTACTAAAGTTGTTTGATTTTAAGCCTTCCTACATGCCTGGTAAAGACAATGCATTAGTTGATGCTCTAGATGGAAGACTCATAAACAAATATTTCTGGAATCCAGTGGTTAATGGAATCTCATTGCCTTATTCTCATAAATGCACATTAAGGATTAAAATGACCATGTTCAGACAATCCTCTCGGTCTTAGTAGAGACCTATACTCTTCTGGAATACATACGAATGAGGCAACTATATTACCCCGAAGGCCTTGTCATTAGGGAAAGTGTCTTAGACGATGATATATCTTTAGGTTGGGTCGTGGATGGGGATGATACATTATTATTTTATAGGTATGTATGGGTCATAGTAGACATCATAGAGGAGCTGATATGGGAATTCAATGCCTCATCATGGCTGGTTCACCTCGATGTCACCAAAATGTATTAGGATCTATGATGATAATATTGGTCGCTTGTTATGAAATGTGAGATTATTGGATTCATCACTCAATCTTCCACATATCAGTAGGTAAAGGTTGATCATCATCATTTTGGAGAGATTTTACAGTCGTTGTCCATTCATGAGTGGAAATGGGATGGTTTTCGATGGACTTCATGACTTTTCTTCCTAGGTCACCTCGAGGAAATGATACAGTGTGGGTTTTTATTGATTATTTCATGAAGGTCGCATACTACTTACCTGTGAAAGATACCTTCATGATAGAAAAACTAGGTTTTTTGTATGTTAGAGAGGTTTTATGTCTTCATGGAGCTCCTCATTCTATTATTTTTGATAGATACACTCTATTTATATCATGACTCTAGATGGGTTACAGAAGGCCTTGGTTACATAGGTGCTTCTTAGCATGGACTATTACCCATATACCAATGGAAAGATGAGTTAACTATTCATGTGTTAGAGGACATGCTCAATGCATGTGTCTTTCACTTTAGGGGTTCTTATGAGAAACGCATCCCACTTGTTGAGTTCACTTATAATAACAGTTTTCAGGATACCATCAAGATGGATCCTTATAAAGCCATATATGGTAGGCATTTTCTCTCTCCTCTATTCTTGATAGAGGTGGGGGAAGAAACTATTCTTAGACCACATCTCATTTAGGATCCTATAAAGTATGTCCTGATGAGAAGAAATTACATGATGAAAGCTCAGTCCAGATAACAGTCATATGACAAAAGACGTTAAGGACCTCTTGAGTTTGAGGACGGGGATAGTTTTTCTTGAGATTCTCACAAAAGTTGATTTGTAAACATATTTAGAGGTTGTTTAAGCTCTCACTAAGGTGGGTTTTATCCTTGGAGGTTGTGAAATGGATCGAACCAGTGGATTACCAGTTGGAACTTCCTCAGAGATACTGGTCTATTCATGATGTCTTTCATGTATATCATCTTCATCGATACTATCCACACCTATCACACATATTTCAACCTTATGAGGATGATATGGATGTAGATTCTTCCTTATAGGAGTATCCTAATCATATATTTTTTTGGAGTGTGAAGACACTCTAAGGCATGACAGTCCCTAGTGTACAGGTGCTATGGCAGCATGGCTAGCTGTAGGACAATACTTAGGAATGAGAATTATTTCCTTATGTATTATATTATAAATGTAATAATGTGTTTATAGAAGTTATGGAATGATGGTAAGGGATTATATGATCATGATGGTATTATTAACCCTTACTTCTGGTGTTGATCGTGATATCTCACACCATTGATCCTAGTGGGATGTTGGGCTTGATGCACCACATCCCTTGTTCAAGTGTTGACATGATCTCACACTCACCATCACGAGTGATGGGCATGATGTCTCCCACTCATTATGATATGTAGGACATATACCCTATTTCTTGAGCTTATAGGATAATTATATAGATTATGGATGTCTGAGTTATGCCCCAATAAATAAATCAATTAGTATTCCATGTATATGGACACTTATGTCCACACGTTCTTGGTTTATATAGGTGGATGAAATATATAATTAAACTATATATATAGTTATTATATATATATAGTAACTGATCAAAATTCCATTTTTTCCATGAGAAAAGGCTGATAGAGCCACCATGTTTCCTTTAGGAACCTAGAAGGGTGGTTAATTCTTCATTCAGCATTACTAATTAATTATTTTTTTATTGAAACTATTTAGTTATAAGAACTTCTTATATTACATGTAGAAACAATTGGTGGTGGACTACTAAGATTTTTATCTCACACCCTACTTGGGAAGCCTTTAATACCCGAGTAAATTATCTATCTATAGGTACTTATAAGGTAAATGTCCCTTCTATAGGTTATTGATATGCTTACTTATAGTTTGATCCTAGGAGTAGTGGACTGAGCATATGTTCGAGATTCTAGTGGAGCATTTTTTTTTGTACTTTTTGTATTACATGATTGTATGATTTTCCCCATATTCCCATTTTTGTATATTTGCATGCCATGAATCCATGTATTTACACATCTATAGAGGATTTTGATATTATTATGAGTTGATTAGTTATATTTATTCTTCCACTTCATTACCTTTCGGTCTGTTTATATCATGCTTGCACTATTGACTACTTATTTTTGTTATCCATTGGTCTACTATGATAAGAGGGTATAGTATCTAATATACCACCTACATACCCTCGCTACTAGTCGATAGCCTTTAGAATATAGGAAGGTGTGTTGGAGACCATTTGACCCACTAAATCAAGCATAGATTAATTGGATCCCAAGTTGGGATGTAATAGTTTATAAGAAGATAGAAGAAATTAAGATACTGGAATTGTAAATCATTTCCATGATTAGGATGGGAGATCAGATACTCACATTCCATAAAGTCTTATATAAATAACACATATTAGCTTTGATATATGAGAGATTAAATGAGTTTTATCTTTAGTTTCTAGGTTAATTTTTGTATGACCAAGCAGATCTTTAGTTTGGGTTGCAGTAGTAATATTAGAATTTGATACTTTTTGAGGTTGGTATTAGAATTATTATTTTTAGTGTAAATATTTTAAAGATTTTAGAGTATTAAAATTTGTTCTTAGACCTATTAAGGGTATAAAAATTTAAAAAATGGTTGAAATTGGTTAAGGAAGAAACCATAGGATATGAGCCGACCAATATCAGGGTAACCAAACTAATGAGCGTGATGCTACGGATCCATCACTATGTGATTACATACCAATATTTGGATAAAAGAGATATCCAATGAAATATTAGACATATTTATAACCTTTTTCATTCAATAAGTAATAAAATGTATTACATATAATATAGATAAGTAGTTTTTGTATTAGATTAAAGGGATCAAAAAAATGAGGAATGTTATGGTAGTGGGTGTTAATTTTTTAAAATAAAGTAAAAAAACATTTGGGAGTGATAGATTCATATCAAACACTTCCTCATTTGAAAAATTGAAATTTATAAAACTAAAATTATAATATTATATTATATTGATTCAAAAAGAATTAAAATTTTATGTGTGGTGCATAGAATATTTTGGGGATGATTATTATGATAATGAGTTGAAGTCTCATGATACTTTTTAATATTAACATAAAAATGTTTGAAAGGCCAAAAATACCCACTATACATTCCCATAAAAATCCATCCATACCACATAATTCTAAATATTTTTTAATAGATAATTCTATAATTTATATGATGATTCTCTAGGGGAAATTATGTGCTAAGATATACTTACTATTGAAACTACCATTAATACCCCCTCATATATCAACACCTACCTCACCTCCTCGGGCAAGTCAATCCAAACATTGTGGATTCCCACACCATAATTTTGGGGAGATCCATTATAACCTTACTCTGAGGTACCATATACCACACCTCACAATAACACTTTAAAGGATCCACCTCAGATCACACCATCAATTTAAGAAATATAGAGTTCAGTGGCATCAAATTGTCATGCATCCATGAGTTTATTTCAGGTTCCTTGTAATAAAAACATGATTTAAAGTTAAATTGTAAGAGGAAAAAAATCAATCCCAAGTACCCTTTATTGAACATATATTTAGATAAACAACCTCCCTCTCTATAAAGGAGAATCGTTTGCTAGAGTATGTCCCTATAGTGAGTCCCGATCAAGGGAAACCCACAGTAGTGGTTATTGAGGTATTCCATACAAATCACATAGCCAAAAAACCCTATAATACCTCCATTAAACATTATATCATTAAAAATATTTCTACTATCAAGGTATCATTATTGGATAAACATTAATTCTTGATATAGTGGGAGGATAAAATAACTTCTTTTAGGACTTTCATTGATAAACAATATTTTGAGTCTAAAGATATTGAGGATTGAGAATATTCTAAGAAGCTGTTGGCTAATAACTCTATTATAGAAAATTAATTGGGGTAAATGGTGTATATAAAGAGGATAATACCATATTTTACACATCTTATTATGTTCTCTATATTGATTCATTTTATTAATGACTTTTTTTATTTCTATATATTTTTCATTTTCATAACATGTTTATTGATCATATTTTTTCTATCATATTAAAATAAATAGGATATATATGGATTTTTAAATAGAAATACCTATTTAATTATATTTATATACATTCTTAAAAATATATATGTTAAAAAATTTCAAAAATTGTAAATTTTTTTGAACTAAACACTACGACTCCAAAGTGACGAACATTTGTGTTTCATAAAAAAAATCAATTCCCATCAATGAAAATTTAATTATTTAATTTCATTAATAAACCTATAAAAAATAACTTAATTCATTCAATATTTTAAATTTAACCCATTATTTAATATCATTAAACATATTTATAACTATTTTAAGCTGGATTAAAATTGAACTAAATATTTATTTCAAGAAAGTGATGGTGTTCTTTAGACTCCACTTAGTAATACTTTCCTTGATGATATAGGAGACATTTTAATTATTAAATATTTTTTTCCTTATTATAGAAAATATAATTATCATGAGATAAAACATTATAGATATATGGGTGAAAATTTCTTAAAAATGTATACTCATTTCACTTTTGAGTTTGAACATTAAAAGGATTATTGATATGTTCTATTTTTCAGACATAAATTCATTAATTTTTTTAATTTAATGATTATTTTTAATCATTCTATAATAAATTAAAAATATATTAATTCATAGTAATATAATTTATTATAAAAATCCTTGATAAATTCTTTGTAATACCCTATTTTTAAGTTCTTCTTGAGACATAAAAATTACTGAAAATTACATTGTTTTTTATCTAATAATATTTGAATCAAATTAAAAATATTGAAGCCATTTTTTTATTTAAACCTTTGAGAATAACTTTTCATTTTATAATTCTTTAATCCCATTCACAATATAGATAACCTTTTATGAGGTGCACATTAAGTCTATTTTTTCTTTTTATACACAAATATTAGAATTTTTCTTATTTGCATGTTAGATAAATATATGGAAATGTTTGGCTCATTGATTTTAATTAGGAAGAAACATATTGTTAATTTATACTACGAAGATAATGGTTGAGTATGAATAGTTTTAATTAGAATTAATATTTTATTTTACATTGTAATTTCATGGTCACCCTAAAATAAAATAATTAATATAGGGAGAACATTTTATTATTTTTAATTTTTTTGATTTTTAAACTTATGAGATAAAAAAATAATTTGATATAGAAAATAATTTTCAAAATGGTAATGAATAGTTAATTTTTATTTAATGAGACTTCAAAATCATGATATATAATTTAAATCCAAGAATACTCATTTATTATTTTTGAATTTTTACATCACAATCCACCAACACATAACCTTAAAAATTCCCTACCAAATTTTTTTTTGTTTAGTATGATATTTCTCTAAAATAAATATTTAGTTTCATGTAATTTCTATTATTAGAGTGAAATTAATTGATAACTAAGCATGAAAAATGTCAAATTATCCTTAGGTAATGAAGGAAATCATTTCTATTACTATAATTCATGAATAATAATTAATAATAGAAAAAATTTGAAATGTGTGAGTTAATGGGAATAAATATTTAGAGATTTTAGTCATGAAGGATTCTGGATTTAGTCCTCTAGTTGGGATCATTTTTTGTGATTTTAAAATTATTATTTATAAATTTTTTATTTTCATGATAAAATTTATGTTTTTATTCTTAATGTATTCTTTATTATTGATTAGTTTTTGATATTTTTCCTGGGGACAAGAAAATGTGCATGTGTGGGTGAATTTGATGGAAATTTTTTTCCATATTTTTTATCAGTAACTATTTTGATAAATGAGTTATTTCTAGCTAATTATATATTCTATAATTATTTATAGAATAATGGAGAATGTGAATAAATCCGGAGGTGTTTTGAATCTTCATTAAACATGGAATAAAAAATTCATGTAAGAATTCAATTTTATTATTCTGTGGTTAATTAAAATTATGAAGTTATAATTATTCTATAACATTCTGATGTATGGAGAAATCAACACACTGTAATTCTCACTTATGAAATAATTTAAAGAGTTTATGTAATATTTTTTTATTAAAAATTAATAATTATTATGATATAGATTTTTTATGAAATTTTAAAGATTAATATACAAGATTTTTCATAATAGAGATGGGGTAATGGAAATATTTTCCCCAGAAAAATAAAGTTGAAATGCTCTAACTATTATAGTGTAACCAATTAGAAATGAATAATAATCAAAGGAAAAGTTGAGATGAAAAATTAGGTCACGTTACTTATTTATTTTGGTATTTAGAGATATATTTAATGTTATATTATTATTAAAAAAAATTAAAGGATACTTGCATAAAAGATATGATACAAGCGTTTAAAATAAGAAATAAGGGGAGGCCAATGGATGGAAATATTGATATGTATGAATAAATTCACTCATTTTGGAATAATTATCCTCATTATTCTATGATTTTTGAGATAAAAAATATTTTTGATGTTTTTTAACTATTAATGGAATATTATCACCTTTTTTACATTCTTATGAGATCTGGTAAATTTGGTTTTTTGTTTTTTATATGTTATTATAAATTTTTACAACAACTAAAGTTTCATGATTCATCAAAGTAATACCTAAGATTTTGTATTCTTATCTAATGATTTATAATTCATTAATAATGATTTATTCATTGGTGATATATTCATTGTTTACCACAAGTGAGTAGTGGAATTAATGGATAATGAATTAAAATTAGATTGGTGGGTGAATTATTGAATATTGAATTCACCTATGAATGGTTGATTTTAGTTTAGTGAAATTTTGTGATAAATTTTTTATACTTCATTCTATATATTTTTGAGAAAAGTATTAGTAGATGTGTAAAATAATATTACAGAGTAGAATTATTTTTATAATGGTAACATTGAGGCTTTTTCATTTAATATGAAAGTATCATTTTTAAGTATGTTCTTTTTATCATTAATAATTTAAATAATTAGGATAATATTTGTTAAAGTTGATCTTATGGATAATATTTACAACATAAACACTATATATTTCTAAATAATTCTTATTTACAAGTAAGGGAATTCATATTTTTATCATAGCCATGATTTTAAATTAATTTATTATTCTTACATTCTTAAAAACATTAAATTTTTCAACACTTATTTTATTTTCATTTCACATTAAATTTGAAAGTTAAATAATAAGTATTTTACTAGCTATAATGATTTGGGGTCATTGATATTTTTTTTAATTTCTATAGAAATTATCTCATAGTTAGGAAATACTATGTTATAGAGGCTGGGTAAATTTAAATTCTAAATATTTATAATTATAAAAAATAATTATTATTTTGGATTATCCAACATTACATGTGGTTGAAGGAGATCCTTATATTATTGATAAAAGAATCAAATATACAATTTTATTTAGATATGAATCACCATTAACACTTCTAAGTAGTATCATTCTTAAACTAAATGTTTTATATGAACTTTATTAAAAGAAATGAAATGAAATCAGAGTTTCATCATGGAGTCTAATGGTGATTGAGTTACAAATATATATAACTTATTTTCTATCTCAAGTGAAAATATCATTTTATAAAAATCCTTTTATAATCTATATAAATTCAAATAATCACTCAATAATCTCAAATTTATAAACTATATTATATGTTGCAACTCTTGTAATAATTTTAGATTAAATTTACACATTAATCATTTAATTTTTGACATTTTAATATGAGATATTATAACCCCTAAATATAATTAATTAATAATAATAAAACAAACCATGAAAACATAGTTGGTTATATAAATAATAACACATTCATGATATCCTCTTACATTATAAAATCGATTCACAGGATTCATAACAAAAGAGGAAATATGACCTATATCACTTACTATGTTATTATATTTAGTAAAAATTACTCTTTCAGATCTCACATATTTATTATTATTATTATTCAATTAATCCAAATCATTATTGGGTAACCCATCTAAATCATACAATATATAAGACCTTATATAAAATTAATCCATTTCAAAAAAAAAAATCTTAAAACCTCTTTTTTTTTAAATCCATAAAATTATTAAAATATACACATATAAATTATGACACCAACCCATCCCTAACATGATACCTTAATAAAATATATTTATCATCTAATTATTAGTTAAAAAAATTAGAGACAAAGCTTTAATGGATTCGTTGACCCCTTATTCTACTTAAACTTATAGGTGACTTTGGTTTCACTATAAATAGGTTAGTTGTGCCTATTTGTTATAATATGAACTTTCATATAATAATGTGATTCAAAATTTTCTCTAGTTTTTATTTAATAAGATTTCTTGAAGTCATTTTTTATCAATTAAGGTATTTTAGTTATCTGGTCAAACACAAAAATATGGTATTTGTGAGAAATATTAACTTTTTTTGAAAAGGATAATGTTATAAGTTTCTATGTCATGGATTATTATATTAGAAAATATATTAATTTATTGATTCTAGAGTGATGTGTTTTATTTGAGATGTCATTTTGGTAATTTTCTATCGATTTATGTTTTTTAGTATTGGTAGTAAGAGTTTTTAGATAAATATTATATTATTTAAAAACTATTATTTGACCTAAAGTGAATTTATATATTCATTAATTGGATGAATTTACAAGTTTAATTAGGATATATGATTTTAATTACATGGAGGATGCCAATGGGGATATAGAATTTGAGGGACCTGGTAGATTATATATAGAAAATGTATGGTTCTTTGACTATAGAGTTCATTTATTATAATCTAATGACATTGAATATAATTCTTCTCTAATAATTTCATTGATTAGAAATGTCACAAAAACTTCTTGAATGATGATTATTAAATATTGAAGAAAATTATACAATAATAACAATGTTAATAATTTGTTATGATTGAGATCATTTTTAGAGAGAAGTTTGATTATTTAAAAATTTTCTTTGAGATTTTAAATTTGAAACATAAAATTAATGATGAATTGATATTACCTCAAATTTTCTTTGTTTAAATATGAATCTACCAACATAAAGTTAATGATGTTTTGATTTATAGTTCTGGGGATATTAAAGAGAAATGTGTTGATAATATTTTTGATAAATTATATATATAATATATACAGGAATAACTTTCTAAAAAATATTATATGTTTTCTCAGATTACATTGAGATGATCCAAAAATATCAAGAAATGAAATAATCTAACTTTTTTATAAAAATTCATTAATGATATAGGATTCTCTAATTTTTAAATTATTTTTTTATATTTTTAATTGATATTTTTGATTCAGGACATAAAATTTACATATTTTGATCTTCATAGTGTGATGAAGTTATGGAAAAAAATTGTTTCCATCAGATGGATTTTTCAATTTAAAAACCATAAAATGTGATTACATATGGTGGAGGCATATGTTTCATGATAAATTAATGATTGTGAATAAAGATTATACTTTCAAATAATCAAATTATGGATGATTAGACTATGTAATCCCATGTGATGTAGTACAGATGAAGCAACACATATGTTGCTAGACAATTTCATAGCCATGATTAAATGACCTTTTCAATGACCACATAACCAAAAAGAGTAGTTCCCCCTTTCGATCATAGCCATTTGATATGATAAATAAAATGATATGCCACATGAACCCAATTTCTCATAGGGAGTTGAAATAATTGTTTTTTATCCAAGGTACAAAGGTCATCCAATTAAAGATTAGATATCCATGAGAGTAATTATGTATGGGGATAATAATAAGTGATAAGTAATGTCCTTAAGCATGATAGTGGTGCCATGTGGAACTCACTAATTATCCAATTAGTCATCGGACGTATAGGGGTGTGTGAAGAGGTATTTTTTATAAGTGAAAATTACATTGGGCATATATTTTCATCCAAGAGAAAATAGAATTTTTTAGGTCATTTGATTATTTTTTATTGATCAATTTAGATATTAATGGTGGAAATTATGAAATTTATTATTATTAAAATGATAATAATTTTTCATTGACTTATTGATATTTTGGAGGAAATAATCACACCAATAAAGTATATGTTTGTCACGACCCGTCCTCGGGGCCCATGTCGTGACTACCCCAAGCCCGCCTTCCATAGGCCAGGGGCTGGTGACTAGCACCAAGGCGTAAATCCCAACAAAAGGGAAGGCATTGCCTTTTAAAAGTAAACAAGCACCACAGAGTAAGAAAGCGGAAAAGTAAACACTGAGTAAAAACTGTACAAGCTGTGCTGAAAGTAAAAGGGGTCGGAAATACAAGCTCAACTGTAAAGTACAACTGAAAGGAAAAGTCGTAGCGTCAAGCCGTCCTATGGAAGTCCCACCTGAAGGGTGGGTACAGATAGCCTCCACAGCTCCTCGGGTCCACCTGACCACTCCGAGTACGTCCCGCCCAGTGGTTCACCTCCAGGTACCGTCCTGCTCCGCAAGCCTCCACCACGATCAGCGTTGTCCATCATCTGCAACCAACACAACGTAGTGCGGGCATAGCCCATGTAGGGGTGAGTATAAGCTACTCAGTAAGGACCCCGAGACCCCCGAAGGTCTCCCGAAATCCACAAAGGATGAACCAAAAAGGAAAGATACAATCACGAAGTAACAACCGACACTGCTTAGGTATATGCCCATACATATACCTAAGTCATCAATTCCCGTTCGGCTCCAACGTACGAGCCCAAGCACAACCCAGTCCACACAAGAAAGAAAAATGTATACCCACACAGGATAGCACAACACAATCCACAAAGGAGAGTAAACAGTAAATCCACACAGGATAGCTCAACACAATCCACAAAGGAGAGTAAACAGTAAATCCACACAGGATAGCTCAACATAATCCACAAAGGAGAGTAACTTAAGATTCAGCTCACACAGGTATACTTCTTCGGATGACGATAAAGATGATCACTGATCTATCTAAGTCGTCGGACCCACAAAGGATCGATAGGTAACTAACCCCCGCAATGACCCACACAGGATCGGGCCCACATAGGACCTGTAGGCGCTGGCTCACACAGAACCGCTGAGCGCTGACCCACACAGGATCGGACTCACACAGGATCGGGCCCACACAGGACCTGTAGCACTGATCCACGTAGGATCGCTGAGTGTTGTAGTCGTCGCAGTCCACTGAGGATCTCTGCACAGTCGTCGTCGCAGTCCACTGAGGATCTCTGCACGGTCGTCGCTGTCGAAGTAGCAGTCGCAGCCTGCTCTAGGGTTCCCACACATAGCAAGCTCGTTCGGGAGGGTCCGCTCCACGAGCCGAGAGGCCGATACATCAACTATCACAAAGTCCGAAGTTGATGTATCCAAAAGTTCTGTATCGTCAACAGGAACTCAACGTTGCAGACGGCGCGTCAATCGGGCGCCCGGTCTGAGAGTTATTGGCTTTTTCGTCCCAGGGGCCCGGTTGGTTTTTAAGGCAAAACCAACCCGACCGTACTCCAACTACGTCCAAACCTTGGGAGGAGTGAGCCAAAAGATCCTTCTCACTTAGAGGAATTCAACAAAGCTGACGGCACATCAATCGGACGTCCGTAGCTCAAGATATGAGCGTTCTGCTCCGAGGGCCCGGTTGGTTTCGTGTACGAACCAACCCGGCCGAACTCAAAGTATTCCGAAACCTTGAGTGCAATATACTGAAATGACCTTATCGATCCAAGGATCACGTTTCCACTGACGGAGAGTCGTTTGGAGGCTCGTAGCTCAAGATACGGGCATTTGACCGAAAACGGTCCGAAGACGGGGGGTCCGGGCCCGGGCCGACCCGGCCCGACCCCCCTGGGTCGGCCGAACCGGGTCGACCCGGTCCAGCCCGGCCGGACCCGGTCCGGACCGGCCTGGCTCGGCCAGCTCGGCCCGGCTCGGCCGAGCGGCCGAACGACGCGGGGGGGAGCCGCCGCCCCCGCGTGACACCCCCGCGGCACCCGTGGGGTGTCGCCCTGGACAACCCGAGCGACATGGGGGGGAGCCGCCGCCCCCACGTGACAACCCCGTGGCACCCACAGGGTGTCGCCCTGGACAACCGGACGCGGCTTCAGCCGCGTCCCGCGCGCGTCGGACCCGCGTGGCCGCGGGTCCGCGAGTGCCGCCGCCGGCGGCTTCCGCGGGCCACCGGAGTCGCTCCGGTGGTCCGATTCTATTCCCGTCTGCGCCGCTGCTCCTCCCTGGACTCGTTCTTCACTGCGGAATTCTCAAAACTCAGTTGCGGCACGTTCCGTCATCGCCCGTCAAATCCACACAACAACGAAGAACGGCAGAGTGTTGTCGGGCCGTGTTCGTTTGGCCCACACCCTCCGCGTTAGAGATAAACAACGGGAGAAATACATTCAACACATGAATACATATCCGAAAACAATTTTTAATGAAATAAAAGTGTTTTATGAATTGGGTTCTTCATTCTTGAATGGAAACAACACAGGAAATAAGGGCACTTCCAAAAATAAAATCCCTACCTCGTAGTCGTCGTCGAACGTACGTTCTTAGCGGATTTGTTCGTCGCGGAAGGGGGGGATCGTCGCGTCGTCGCGGAAGGGTGTTGCTTCGTCGCGGAATCCGGCGTTGAGTCGGCGAACTCAACGGACCAAGAAGCAACAGATTTAATTTAATTATATAAAATTAAATCCGTGTTTTATTAAAAAAACACAAGGGAGATTTAAGAGAATCCCGAAGTCTCTTACCTCAAACAGCTGATCGAAGATTCGTTGCGGAGGAAGAGACGTCGCAGAAGAACGTTGCAGGAAGGGAACGTCGGCATCGCGGAACACGGCGCCGTGTCGTCGACTTCCACGGGTTCGGCGTTCTTCTTCGGAGGCCGGCGTTCTTCGCGTTCTTCGCGTTCTTCACGTTCTTTGCAAAGGAGGATGAAGGCTCAAGAACTCTGACAAACCTCCCAACGAGTAATCCTCCAAAAATACATGTTGGTCTTATTTTATTATTACGCCAACAAATGAAAAAGGTAAGTAACGACCCATCAATTCGTTGAATTAATTCAACGAAAGAAACCGCCCATTTAATTCACGAAATAAACCGCCCAATTAAATGGTGCATTAAGAATTTATGAAAACGCGTAGTTGACTTTCATAATGACGGGTTTTCGCGGGTGTGTTACTTAGCGGAAAGATACGGCAGGGCTTGTGCGGGGCCCACCTCACAAATATCCTACCAAGGGGGTAGGATATTTATGGATAGCATCCTATCCGGATCAACTCAGCTTAATCCTCCTTTAAGTGGCTTCAAGTGGTTTCTAAGTGGCTTAAGTGAAATAAAATAAAGTTGTCGTAAAATTATTTTATTTCTTAACTTAAGCCCAAAAATTAAAAACCACACCCGAGCAAACGCAACTCCGGAAGAGGCGTTTCTAAGCGAATACCGGTGCTGCGATTTCATCGGTGCCCTCAGAATTCGATTCCAGGCACCGGTTCAAAAGTTAGAAAAACCCGCTCGTCCGTTCACTGAACATACCCAAGCCAAACTTCAGAAAATGATTCCGGGCACACCGGGCCTCGGAATCAGGTGCCGTCAGAAACTACGTTCTTGAAAAATTACAAAGAAAATTAAGAAAAAAATTTCCTTGAAATTTAAGGGTCTTTACAATGTTAAATTTATTTATAATCCTGTAAATTTTTATTCTTAATTAATAATAATTTTTGATAATAATATAAACTGGAATATTTAGAATGAAGAATTTAAATGAGATGTTTTTTTATAAATAAATAGATTCAACTAACTTTAATGATATATAATTAAACTAAGAGTAAGGTTAAATAAACATAGAAATGTTTATAGAATATAATATATTAATGATTACCTTGGGTATATTATTATTCATTGAAATTTCTAAAATTCATAAAGATGAGATGAGAATTATTTGATCAATGTGGAATATGAATTAAATAATATCAACGATTTTCATTAATACGGTGAATTCATTAAATACGATTGATAATAAATGAAATAAATATTTTTATAATATTAATGATTACAAAAAAATATTTTGAAAATGTTGGAATTCTTTATTAATTGGTTTTGATGTTATAATTTTGGTAAATTTTTTTAATCCTTCGAAATTATGTAGAAAACTTTTTGATGTTAAATAAAATTTATTAATAAATAATACAAAAAAAATTGATTATCATAAAATTATGATAATTATAAAAATCATATTAATGATGCAATTTAATTACTTAAGTAAAAAAATAATTATTTAAGAAAATCTAGGAATTGTTAATTGTGTTCTTAATGTTAAAAATTAACTGAGTTGTTTTAAATGATGCATAAAATTTTTAAATTCATTAAATTATATTATATTATGATGATTAATTATTTAAATCTAATTTGACAATTATAATAGGGATTTAAAATGTTTAAATAGTGATGAGATTAATGATGAAGAAGGAATGTCCTATTACTATTAAATACACCCTTGATGAATTTATGAGTATTTGATAACAATGTTTTAATTCTTGGAACGATAATGAATAATAATGATGATAACCTTTAATATTAAAGTAATTTAATCATTTTAAAAGTAGTTCATGTTAAATATGGGAATGTAAGAAGAAATAAGTCAATAATTTTGAAAAACTGATGAATGATAATATCATAGTGATTTGAATAACAAAATTAAGAGATATTTAATATTTATTTTATTTTCATGAGATAAGGATATATAATTTAAAGTGTAATGATATGATAGTATTAAGAACTATTATATAGTAATTTTTACATTACTAAATGAGGAACTGTTGTTGGTTTAGTTTGATTACTTTACATCACCCATCTAATTGGTTTGTGAAATAGCCAAATAGAAAGCTAATATTAACAAAAAAATACTATTATGATTTCCATTAAACTCATCCACTAACTTAGGTTAGAGTATGATGATGAAATTTACCCTTCTCACCTAAATTTCTGGGTGGGGACAGTGGTGAAGAATACACGTATTTAATCTCCTTCATCCATGGTACTAGGTTGTGTAATATTAATGGTACCCAATATTGTGATAGACGATAATTTAGTATAGTGTTTACACTCTCCTCTCCCATTGTTATGATATTGAGGTGGACACTGATGCATTATAATTCATCATTTATTCCCATAAGTCTATGCTTGAGGTATACTAGATATTCAGTTATAGCCTTGGTAGGAGATCAATGGATAAGTTTATTCCTCTATTATCTCTTTCATAAGTTAAATGGAGACAATAATTCCTCTAGAATATGAATAGGGTATATCAAGGAAGATTTATCAAGTGAAAAATATATGAATGAATATGAAATAATATTATTATTTTTGAGATTTTATTTCTATTATGTGACTTTGATCCAAATATGTAGTGCATGAATTCCAACAACCATGATGTGGTGGAAAAAATATATAGATAATTACTATCAAGATCTCCTCACTAATGAGAGGGGTTCAAATTAGAGTTGTGAGTTCTTGGTGGATCTCTTATAGGGAATAGTTCAAAAGGGTGATTTCTAATTCTTATATAGAAAATAATGAGTTTATTTGTATATACATATATTTCTTTTTTATGAGTGTGATAATGTGACCTATGGGTATCATGGTAAGGGTTAATCATTAATATCATTAAGATTAATGATGATGAATTAATGCATTAGTATTTATACACTTTTTAATGATTATTCACATAGACACTAGTTCTTCATGGGTACAACTCGCTGATTAAGATGACTATAATGAGTATTTTTACTCCCCTCTATGTTCACAATCATGAATTGTTCGCTCTTATTCCCATAAAGATATGAAAATATTTAAAATAAATGACCTTCAAGGATAGATATGCATAGTTGTTGTGGTAAATAATATCATGGAGTCTTCACTACAATGAACAGCTTTGTGTAGTCTATGTACAGTCTTACATCTATTTAGTATTCAGGTGCACTAGGGACTTCAGGCTTCGGTGGTGTCTTTCGTACCTATCGGGGCTTTGTTAAGGGCTGCTTTTATCGTTATATTGGTCAGGGATCTACCATTGAGGCTGAGATATGGGCTATGATTAAAGCTATCAGATATGTAGTTCACTATGGTTGGTGCTTTCTCTGGCTTGAATTGGACTCAATGGTGGTTGTTGATATCCTTCGAAGACGGTCGAGGAATGTCCCATGGATGATTTTACCTTCTTGGATTGACTATCTTTGTCTCCTTGATGGATTCATTTTTTTATGTGACTCATGCTTATAGGGAGGCCAATAAGGTTGTTGATTCTTTGTTAAAGAAGGCTATTATAGAATCTAGTTCTGAATGGTCTTTTATGGATTTTGATTTTTGTGTGCCTTTTGTTAAGGCAGATGCATGTGGCAAGTTTTTTACTAGACTTTGTAAAAGTCCCTTTTGATGTACTGACTGTGTCCTTTATTTTTTAATAAAATTTGGTAGGAATGGGTCTGACTCGCTCCAGGGCCTTTTGAGTATTCAATAATTTTTACCATTGTTTTATTCATTTATCATTATAAACTTTTATGGGGATATTTTTATATATGTTTATGTTATATTCCATGGTCTAGGATTCAATTATATTATAGTGGATCATGTTTCATGATAACAATTGGTATGTTATATTTATGAAAAAATATAATTATTTGAGTAGATACCTTGGTACTAGTTTTTATCCAGTAATCTATTTTAGGTTAGATTGTGAAGCTCAAAAACTAATATTATTTTTCATGATAGATTGATATTAGTGTGTCTATTAAGGAATATATTTGGGTTATTTGGGTTAGTAAGATTTAATTTTACTAAGTGGATTAGTTTTTCTTTTCAAAATGAAGTAATTTTATAATATTATTGGTGGACATTGAATTATCATCATGAATCTTATTGTTAATTCATGATCGATGTAATGACCTTATTTTTTATGCGTTTGTTAAAATTTGATGAAATTTTAAAAATAATTCCCATAGTGGGGGATGTTTTGAATATCGGGTTCCAAATCAGGATTCAAATAATTTGGAAAACCTCTATAAGTTACTTATGGATGTGGTCAGAGAACAGTGATGTATTTTGGGTTATCAAAAGAGTGTTGGATTATGGTGGGGGTTTCCTTATCATTAATTTTTTCATCAATAATAATACCACTCTAGGATGCAGTAGATCACATCATAGATAAGGATATACAAAAGGGAATGAAATGTTGGGTTAGTTGTATGTCATTCCATAGTGAATGTTCACCATGGTGTAGAGGCTGGAGTTAATTTTTTGGGTTGATCAAGGGTCACAACATGGACATGGGGAACCATAGTATGATTTATGACATGAAATGTTTAGGATTAAATGGTTAAGACAAAATACGTAAGTATCCTCGTGACTTAAGGACTTGTTTTGTAAGGGTAGTCCCCATGAGTATGGTTCCTCTAAAGGGATACATAAGAATATTTAGAATGTGATTAAATTAAGAAAATTACCAAAGTTACACTATGATGAGCATAGGTAAACTATAAGGACACAACCTTAAAAAATTACAAAATTAGGAGTTTTATATCAAGAATTCATTTTCATTCATTCTCAAGGACATATTAAATTTATATTTTTATATAATTAGATCAAAAAATTTAAATAATAAACATATACATTACAAATTAGACACTTTTATTCAGTTTTTATGTTTTCTACAATACATTACTTTTAAAATGAATCAAATTTTCTTTTCATGAGGGATCTTCATGATTTTGAACTTGACTTCATCATTATTCCTACTCATCCTTAAAACCCTATGAAAAACATTTTAATGTGTATAATGTGAAAAAAATATCATTAAGGTACATAAATAAAGAAGAAAAGAGGTTTTTTATACTTTTTTAAAATTGAGAGATCATATGTGATAATTTTCCATTAACCTAATAAACTTTGAACACAAATTATAATTTAATTAAAAATGAAATAATAATTAATGCACAAAGTTTCTCATAATTTTATTTAAAATAAATACTAAAGGTAAAATCATAATCATGTGTGTTTCTTAGAAAACATGATAACCCAGGAAAAACATTTTCTTAAAAACATACCTTTTTACCCTTAAAGGAAATAATAATTCTTTTAAAAAAATATCATTATCATACATTATGAATTCAAAGGTTTTCCATGAAAACTCAATATAAAGCATATAAAATTCATGTAGGTTACATGGGACATCATATTCTTATAATCATTATAAGAAACCTTATAAAAGGAAAAATCTACTTGGTTAATTACAATATAATTATTTGGAGAATATAATCATTACCCAATGAATTGAAGTTTTATACCATGATCACCCAATAATAAAAAATTTACATGGAACATAAAATACATAAAAAATATATAATCTTTAATTTTAATCATAAAATATCATAAAATATTCTTTTAAACCCATATATAAAAGTAATTTCAATCATTACATAAATTAAAGAAAATATATTTTTCTTTTGGAACCATTAAAATCAAAGAAAAATCAAAAAATATTGGGAAAGGGATTTTATTTTAAAATAACCATGTAAACTTATAAAGTGTTATTCATCATAAATAAGGTTCATGAAGGTGGTAAAATCTATTCACATATTATATATTTAAAAAATTTTATTCTCACACCTTTGATAAAAATTATCTCATTTAGTAAATGACTTGAACATTCATTTTTATAAATTTTTTGATGAAATTTAAAATTAATATAAAAATATATATAAAAATTTTAAGAGTGACTAACATATTCTATGAGTAAATTTATCAAAAAAATTATATGGAAGTAAAAGATTCATAAAGAATACATAAAATGCTTAAAATGTTTTTAAGGAAAGTCCTTTACCTTCAGTCTAACAGGTCACATAGGTTATTTATCTTCCTAAATATAAATAATATGTTAATTATTTACTTTTATAATATATTGTTTCAATTTTATTATCCATTTTATTTTTTATATCCATGTTATACTTAATGTTTTAATTGATTAAGTTCACACAAGTGTTTTGAGAACATTCAACTTATAAGACATAAATGGCTTGGGTATGTTGACTATGGTAAAGGGGATCATAATTATATCATTTAAAAAACTTTTTCATGTTATAATTATAATTTTATACATTATTTATACATTTAAAACCATAAGTGTACTGTGGTTATGAAAAATGAATTTCAATATAATCCTAGAAATGGTATGACATACATACTCAGGGGAAACATTTAAATTTTTCAACGAATGTGTGGGAAAAGAGGTAAGTATTATATTATCTTTATAGAATTAAAATAATTCCATAAATATATTATTAATGTTATAAATACACATATATGTAATAGACATATGAGGTGGTGATGAAAAACAAATCACGTCGCTTCATCGAGGTGGTAATGTGACATCTAGAGATTTTAGGAAATATTTTCTTTCAAATTTATTTAAATTATTTGATAGATTGAGTTTAACATAATGAAAATTTTATATTTAATTATAATAAAAACCAATTTTATCTTTGATTTCACATAACATCGAGTTTCTTTGATAATTTGTGCTGCACGTTAGGTCGAGTCTTACTGAACAACAATATATTGTTGATATTATTATTTAATATGGAATTTATCACATGGACTTTATATTTTAGGGTGTTAATATGAATAAATATATTATTTTTTAAAAATTTATTAATTTTTTTTTACATTTTTATAATATATTTTATAGTTATAATATAAGAATAAATCCAGTTTTATGCTTAAAAACTCTATTTTTCTTAAAAACAGTTTTACAGCATTTTTATAGAGAACCTATTTTTAAACTAAATTTTTAAACATTTATAATGTTTATATTAAAAAATAAAATTCATTTTTGATATTAGAATATAAAAATTTACTTTGAGTTAATGTTTTGTAATTTTTTGAGAAGTTTAATGTTTTGATGAATAGTGAAGAATACTGAATTTTAATTGAAAACAACTTGTTCATCTAATTATTTATATAATTAAATTATATTTTAAATTTATATTAAAGTTTTATTAGTTCAATTTTACACAAATAAATCCAATTAAGTACATTTTAAGCAATTTTATATTGAAAATGTATATTTAAACATGACAATCTTTTGATCCTTTCTCTTTAAAAACTTGTTGTCTCATCCTGTGTGTGGGATTAATTTTAAATTAATTTTTCCCACATTTGTGATTATAATTATGAAAAAATGGATTATATATTATAATTCATAAAAATTTATAATTTCTAATAATTTTAACTTTTTTTCTTGATAAATAATGTTATTGAATGTAATTAAAATTAATTATAGCGGTTGAGGTAAAAATATGTTTACATAGTTGTTAAATATAAATATTATGCAGACAAATTGCCTAGAAACATATCCAAAAACCATATAATGGATCTATTTATACCCTAAACAGATTATTCTCTATTTTTATGAGTTATTGGGATACTATTACATGAATTTTACCTATATAATATGTAAAGTATAGAAAAGGACAAAAAAGGAACATTCGCTTCCATTAACACATATAAAGCTTTGGAGTAGGGAATAAGCTACATAGTTTTGGTTATAAATATTATATTAAAAGATAAATGAGTTATTTTTATCATAATAATCTACATTTAATTTTTATATATGATATAATTACATTAAATTCTTAAGAAACACCAATGCATGGATTATTTAGTTAGTAATCAAATAAAATAAATGGTATTTTATTAAATGATTTAAAATTACTAAAAATATTAAATTATACCAATTTATTTTTATGTGTTAATAAATATAAAAACATTTCCATTAATTATACAATTTATATTTTATAATGAACATATTAACCTATAAATATCCAAAATGTTGTTATCACGGTTAGGGTTAAAGTAGTGTTTTTGCGCGTTACATGTGTTTCTGTTAAAATTAATTTCAAAAACATATGATAATTTTTTATAAATTATATGTAATATTTTAGAATAATTGGTTATAAATTTTATAATAATTCTCACTTTAATTTAGTATTAATGGATGAATTATATAGGTTAAAAAACTAACTACCTAAATGAAACCCCAAAATAGAAAAAATAAGAAAACTTAATGACTAAGGAAAAAATAAAAAAAATGATTTTATTTTTGTGTTTTGTAAGTGTGGATTGACCATAATTCCCAATTACTCTATTATTTGTAATTTTATAAGCACATGTTTTAAGGGATACCACCCAATATTATTCACCTTTTTAAATTTACAATAATTTCACTCCCCCTCCACTATAAAAATACACTCACCCTCCCCACATATTAACACCTCTCAAGTACTTTGTCTTGACAGAACCCTACCTAAATAAGCTCCCAAAATCTCTCCTCTCATCTTATAAGCCTCAATTTTGGAATAAATCCAACCAAGGAAACCCTTTGGTAAAAACCAAATGGAGTTACTTGAAAAATAGGTAACATTCTTCAACGATCACTTTTATTTTATTTATTTGTAAAACAATTAAAATATTATTACTTAATTTTTATATAATAACATAATTATCCTAAATTTAATGAGATATTTCTATGTTAAGTATTCAACCTATACTTACACACACTTCTGTAAAATGGGTAAGGAAATTGTCATTCGTGTGTACAGTAAACTACTACCTCAAGAAATTATTCCATTCATTTTTCCATTACCACCTATCTTGGTTGGAAATTATGATGAAAATACTATTTTTATATGATATATATTGTAACACCACTAAATTATAAAGTAAGAACATTTTATTTGATAGCGTGTATCACACGCATTATCAAGCACATGGGGCAATATAACATCCCATGAATTTATAGTTTATTTATTATTTTAAATATATTCAAAATATTATACATATTTCAATTCACTCATCATATATTTATCTTGTGTTACATGAAACATTGACTTTCTTCTAAAGATAACATTTCACACAAGACTGAGTTTTAACAAACAAAAATTCATTATTAAAATATTATTATTTAATGTAATAAGACATAACATGGATATTAAATCAATGGTTATGAATATTATTAACTAAATTATGAAAATATATGGTTTACACATATATAAAATGAATTTATTGGTTACAATAAAATTATAAATAAATATGAAAACTGATTAAATATAAAGGAAAATATTATTATATTTATGCTCACAAAGATGTTACATACTAATAAATTAAATTAATTATAATTAATGAGTAATATTAATATGAAATATATTTTATATATTCAATAAATTATTTTTTATACTCATATAATATATTTTATAGTCTTGAGATAAAAACAAACCCAATTTTATGTATAAAATATTATTTTCTATTAAGGTATTTTTACCACCTTTTAATGGATAACCTTTTTAAAATACATTTTTTGGAACTATTATAGATTATATATGTCAAACTAAACTTCATATTTGAATGAGAAACACAAAAATTAGGTGAGGGGAAATTTTTGGTATTTTTCTATGAAGTTTCATTTTTTAATGAATAGTGAAAAATACTGAAATTGAATTCAAAACTGCTTTTTCATCTAATATATTTATAAGGATAAATTTTGGTTTATATTGGTTTTAAAGTTTAATTAGATAATATTTCTATAAATCAATCCAATTTAGGTCATTTAAAGAAATTTTACTTTGAAATTGACAACAAAAAATTATCAAACTTTTGGACGTTTTTACTTTAAAACCCTGCATTGTCGTCTTGCTCATGGGATAATTTTTAAATTAATTTATACCACTTATGTGATTTTAATTTTCCAAAATTTATTCCATATTTGGAATAATAATAATTTATAATGTATAATAAGGTAAATTTAGTTTTTTACCAAAAATATTAGTGAAAGTGATTAAAATTAATTAAAAGAATTAAGAGACAATTAAGCTTAATAACTAAACCTTAAACTTAATTCCTAAAAATAAATATACACTTTTCCAAAATACATTATATGGACATATTTAGAACTTATAATAACTTGGTTCAAATTTTTTCCATTATCTAAGAATTCCTTTATCAAAATATTACAAGAGTGTCACTCCTCCTCCACTATAAAAATCCACCACCTCTCCCCATTCATTAAACCTCGAAACTCACTTAAATTCTGCCAAAATATACCCAAATATATTCCCAAAAACCCTCCACTAGATCTCAAATCCTCATTTTGGTCATAAATTTTTCCAAGTAATACCTTTGGTATAAACTTATTAGAGTTACCCAATTTTAAGATAACGTTTTCCAATGATCTTGTTTCTTTCATTTTCTTCTCCACTCACTATACTTATGTGATTACATTTTTATATAACAAAAAAATTATCCTCAATATAATATGATATTAATATGTTATTATTTCTACCTAAACATATACACACCTCAATATAATGGGTAACGAACATATTGTTTCTATGTACGGCGAACTACTGCCTCATGGAACGATGATTGTTCATTTTTCATTTACCACCTATAATGGTGGCCATTATGATGGAAAATATGTTTATATATTATATATATGATATTTATAATGTATTTATACTTATTTAATCCTTTTATAACACATACCTTTAATACTTCTCATTTTGTGTTAATATGATAACATTGTTTGAGGAAGTGTGGACCACCGCCACCTCAAAGCGATGTGATTCATTCACGCTATACATGGAACATATTATGGATGATTTTAATAAACCTATAAAACATATATAACATTGATATTATAATGTAATTATAATATACATATGTATCATTTATTTTTCATTCTTTTAATAAGAAAAGTAAATGAAATTATTGTTCATGCGTACGTATGACCTACCATCTCCATGAACAGTGCATTTCATTTCTTATCTCAAAACATTATAACTTATTATAAATACATATATACTGAATATATATGAGAATTAAGTCATTATTTACATTTTTGAGATTATGAAATCATAATCTAATTAATAGTAACAACAATTGACAAGTCTAAAACATACTTTAGAAAACTATGTAATTAACACCAAAAATAGTTAAAATAATAAAAGAGTGTTAACAAACAAGTAATAAAATATTATAAGAAGTCAATATATAGTATTATAAACACAATTATTTGTATTATATTAGTTATTAACAAATTTTAAACCACTATATAGGATGTTAAAGACCATACAATAAAAAAGAAGGATAAGGTAGGAGAATTTCTTCTCAATTTACATTTTATTGAGAATTATTCATTATTATGTGCCAATTCTCTTTTTTTGTGTATATACTACTTTTTTCATGTTATATAATTAAACCCATTATTATTATTATATTCAAAGTTCCATTTAATGTCATACATTTTTTGATATAAGGATTTAAATGTTTCAAAGTAGTATGGGATGCTTTTGAATGTGTAATAATTATTCTCATCAAGAATGTTCTTAATGATTATCTTTGAAATATCACTTCCTTTTGTGATTGTTAACTTTATCATGAAACAATAACTTTATTTTAATCAATTTTCATTGTAAATTATATTTAATATACATATTTTTATATGATGTATATTATTATTTCATAAATTGTATGTAATATCACATACAATGTTTACTTTGAAAATTATTTGATTAATTAGGGAACTATTGATAAATTTGTATCTTTTATTAAATATGAATATTTGAAAAGGAATATTTTATTTTTGTTAAATTGATTATTAAATGTGAAAAATTATTTAGACGTGAAATTATGGCTGGAGCCTGGACTTTATATAGCTCCTCAGTGCATCGATTGGTTTACATGTGATGATTAAGTTGGCCAAATTAAATAGATTTATTCTTATTTGAATGGCATGTGTTATTAGATATTTACCTTTACATGAAAATTTATTCATATTGATTCATTATTTCTTACACTTTATTTACCCTTATTGATCATTTGATCTCACCCTTATTATGTTTCTTTCTCATGGTTATGAAGAAGAAATATTTGAATAATAATTCCATGATGCAACGTATTTATATTTATTGTATAGCATGTTTTATTTTAGTTCCTAATGTATTATGGGTATCATGTATGTAATATGGATTTCCTAGATGCTAAAATTAATAGTATTTCTATATTTTTTCCATTGTAAACATTCTAATATAATAAAATAATGCACTGGCTCCGGGATTATGGGTTCGGGGTATTACAGCTTGAATCAGTGGAAGTTTATAAGCGACCTTGGAAACTAGATTTAGAAAAATGAAAATTAGGGAACATAACCCTAAGGTAAAAAATTGAGGATGAGTATATAATAACATATTAGAATTTTTTTGATATATATATTATGTGGTTATTCCTATAAATACATCCATGTCTGGATACTATAAGTGGAAGTGGTTTTGGAATGGATGTACCTAGGAGTAATAATTCTGACAAGGTGTTCCAAACCTGACTCAGGGTAACCTGGTACATAACAACAGGCCTTTTTGTGCACCTTTTTTGACACTACCATGGTATATTATTAGGATAATTCATATTTTATTTACCTACCATTATGAAGGATTTAAAAGTAAATATTTCCCCAATGTAACCTAATTTTATGGTTCCAAGATTCAAGATGCATAAATTTATGTTATGTGTTATACCATATTTAGATATATGCAAAGTTTATAACTTTATGAGCTAATATAGTATATTCTATTTTTTATAAATGGTTCATGGAAGGAATAATGTTATCAGTACCCATGGAAAATGTATAGATTTCCATAATGGGGAAACAAATACAACTAGTGTTGGAACTGAGCAAGTTATAGATATATTAGGGCAGTTTAGTTAGGTTTTCACAAATAACCTTGCATGAATAGAGCATCCTATTCCATGAAGATAATATCCAATACTTGATCGCTTTATGAGGTAGAATCCCCCATTGTTTAGTTGGACTACTAATCCAATTGTAGAAGAGTAAGGGATTAAGTCTATCTAGAAGATATTTATGGCCTTAGAATGCAGCAAAAATGAAAAGGTTACACTTTCAGTCTATTGTCTCTAAGGTGATGTGGATCAGTGGTGGTCTCTAATCTTGAATACAAGGGATGAATAATAAATTGAACTCATGGAATGAAGGACTTTTATGGATACATTATTCAATAAATACATCCCTCATGATCAAAAAGTTGAGATGAAGAGGATGTTCCTTATTTTAAAGAAAAGGTAAGAAGAAAGTGTTGCAGAGTATGAAGCATCCTTTACTAGGTTAGATAGGTATGTTATGGATTAAATACACACCATAGAATGTAATATTGATCATTAATTTGAAATAATTAATCCAAATATCTGAAGGGTACTAGTTTCTCATAATTCTTCTTATTATGATAAAATAGTTTTATGTGTTATCAAGATAAATAAATAATTCTCCAAGTCCTATTGATTTAAGGGAAACAAGAGATGAAGAGTTCTTCTGAACAACACGAAAAATATAATGACTTAAAGAATATGGAGGGAAAGAACTATTTTCCAACATGTGGTAATTTCAGAAAGAAACAGCCTTGTAAATTATTTAAAGGATTGGGAGTTTTTTATAAGTGTGAATAAAATGGTCACTAGGAAAAATAATGCAAAGAAAAGAAGTAAAACATTTATATTCAATGTTACAAATGCAAGGAGATATGGAACTATAAAAATTAATGCCTGAAGCATCAAGGGAATATACCTTTTAAGAAGATAATGGATCAAGGTCAAGCATATGTTATTAACACAACTGAAGTGGAATGATTAATGTGCTTATGTTTTTGGGATCTAATAAATATGTTGTAAAATTATTTTACTTATGATCATATGATTTTTGAAATATATGAAGATGTTACTATAGTACTTTTTCAATAAATATTTGAGATTATATACTAAATGGTACCAAGAAAATTTATTCATTATAATGTTAAATTTTTTATAAAACACGTTATTGAGGGAAATAAAACTCTTAATATAATCCATATGTAAATATAATGATGAATAAATGATTGATTGAACAAGTGTTGAATACCTTGGAATTGATTAATGATTTGTCTCCAAGTGGTATATTCTATCAACTTTGGAGTTTACAACATGTTTTTATATAATTAATCTATCCAATAACATGTGTCTTACTAAAGGAATAAGGAATAATTTATGTTTCTAATAAGGTTTTATGGTAATTTGAGTTATTAACATATTTCAAGAGGATATATGATGAAGTTATTCACATGTTTGGAATGTGAAAATTTAGAGTTGCTTTATGTTGATTAAAGGATAATTATAAGTCCATTTTTGAAATTCAGTGACCATCTTTCTAAAGTTTCAGATCATAATATTTTAGAAAAAGTTAACCATTTATGAAATGGTTTAAGTTGAACTTTAGATGTGGTTTCATAGATTTATATATTACATCACTACAAAATGAATATTTTTCTAAGAGATGAAGTATGAATGGTTCAAGTAATGACCAAAGGATAATATTGTGCTTATAGAAACATACTTAGTATATTTACTTATATTATTAGAGTGTGAAAGAATTACTTAACTCTAGAAAAAATGATATTAAAACAAAGAAATTTGTAATAGTACCTTCATTTACAATGAATCAAATAGACCTTAAATCATCAAGGATTTAGGGCTTTCTGATTGTTAAATTTATACTAACCATGTTATCTAGCACTCGCAATTAGTACTTGATTTTTATAATTTTTATCTATATCCATGTTTCCATTTCTCACCTATATTCTCCTACTATAGAACTTGGTTACATGATCATTGCACTTTACTTTCTCTTTTATAAAGAATATGTCATATTAACCCTTTTACGATGTGGGTCTTTCAATAATTGATTATTTTCTATTACTAATATGATGTTTCTAATGTGAGGGAGTAATTTAATTAAGGTGGGTAGAATGTAACACCCTGAAATTATACTGTAAGAACATTGTATTTGATAGCATATATCACACGCATCACTAAGTGTGTGAGAGAATATAATATCCCAATAATTTATAGTTTATTAAGTATTTTAAATATATTAAATATATTCCACATATTTCAATTCACTCAAAACTGATTTATCTTATTTCTCACATAAGAGTGACTTTCTTAGAAAGCTTATATTACATGCAAAACCAAGTTTTAATGAATAAAAATATATTATTAAAATATTATTATTTAATATAATAAGAATTAACATCGATGTTAAATTAGTGGTTATAAATATTATTAACTAACCTATAAAAATATATGGTTTACACATATATAAAATTTATACATTGGTTACAAGTTAATTATAAATGAATATAGAAACTAAATTAATATAAAGGAAAATATTATTATATTTATGCTCACAAAGCTGTTATAACCTAATAATTTAAATTAATTACAATTAATGAGTTATATTAATATAAAATTTATATTATATATTCAATCAACTATTTTTCACATTCATCCAATAGATTTTATTGGCTTAAGATAAAAATAAACCTAATTTTATGGATAATTTACTATATTTTTATTAAGGTATTTTTACCAAATTTTAATGGAGAACCTATTTTAATTATTATTTTTGAAAATATTATTGATTATTTATGGAAAAATAAATTTAATATTTTAATTATAATTATAAAAATTAGGTTATGGTAAAAAAATTATTTTTCTGGGAAGTTTCATTTTTTAATGAATAGTGAAAAATACTGAAATTTAATACAAAACTACTTTTTCATATAATTTATTTATATGGATAAATTTTGTATTATATTGGTTTTAAAGTTAAATTACATATTATTTTTATCAATTAATCCAATTTAGGTCATTTTAATCAATTTAACTTTGAAATTGACTATAGAAACTTATCAAAAGTTTGAATGTTTTTACTTTAAAAACCTCATTGTTGTCTCACTTGTGAGATGGTTTTAAATTAACTTATGACACTTATGTGATTTTAATTTATAAAATGGATTAAATATTTTTAATAAACATAATTTATAATTTCTAATAAGGTCAAATTAGTTTTTTACCAAAAATATTAGTGAACGTGATTAAAATTAATTACAAAGATCAAGAGAAAATTAAGCTTAATAATGGACTAAACCATAATCTTAAGGGATAAAATGACCTATAAAGTTGTAAAAAATAAATTTGATGGAATTATTTATACCATATCATCCCTTATATATAATTTTTTTTATTATTATATCCAATTGCATCATGAAAAACGTGGTAAAATTCTTTTGCCAAAATATTACAAGAGTGTCACTCCTCCTCCACTATAAAAGGCCACCACTTCTCCCCATTCCTCACACCTATAAAACCACTTAAGTTAGGATAATACCTTCTAAAATAGCTTAAAAACAACCCTAACTGCTAACTTTAATCATTCCTTTTGGAATAAAGTCTTCCAATTAATCCCTTTGGTATAAACCAAAAGGAGTTACCTGATTTTTAGGTAAATTTTTCCAACGATCTCTTTTCTTTCATTTTCTTCTCCACTCCCTATATTATTATTATTCCATGATTAAATAAAAACACCAGTATAATAAATATAATATAGTGTTTTTATGTTATTATTTCTACCTAAAATTACACACACATTTATCTAATGGGTAACAAACATAATGTTTCTATATACAATGAACTACTATCTCATGAAACAATGATTGTTCATTTTCCTTTACCACCTCTCATGGTTTCCATTATGATGGAAACTCTATTTATATATTATATATATCATATTTTATGTCTTTATAATTATTTAATAATTTTATAACACATACCTTTAATACTTTACATTTTTCATTAATATGATAACATAGTTTGAGGAAGTGTGGACTATCGCCCCCTCGAAGTGATGTGATTCGTTCATGATACATATTAAGGGTGATTTTAATAAACCTATGTAAAAATATAAAACATATATATGATAATTTAATTATAATATAAAAATTTATCATTTATTTTTCACTTTTCTAATATGAAAAAAGAAATGAAAATAACGTTCATACGTATGTACGACTGACCGTCTCCATGAACAGTTCATTTCATTTATTATCTTCAAACTTTATATATTATTCTAAATGAATATACACTGATATATATGATAATTAAGTCATGTTTTAAATTATGGATATTATTAAATCATGATCTAATTAACTGGACCAACAATTGACAAGTCAAAAACCTACTTGAGAAAACAAGGCAATTAACATGAGAAATAGTTAAAATAATAAATGAGTGTTAACAAACAAGTAATAAAATATTATAAGAAGTAAATATATAAGATTATAAAAATAATAATGGTTATTATACTATTTTTTAAAATATTTTAAACCACTATATAGGTGGATAAATACCAAAAAACAAAAATAAAGAATAAGGTAAGGGAATTTCATTTCAATTTGCACTGCATTGAGACTTATTTTTTGTTATGCACCAATTCACTTTTATTTGGTGTATATACTGCATTTTTTATGTTATATTATGAATATACTTATTCTAATGATATTAAAAATTACATATAATGTCATACATTTCATGCGATTATGATTCAAATGTTTCAAAGTGGTATGGGACACTTTGGAATGTTTAAAGACTATTCTCCTCAATAATATTCTTAGTGATTATCTTTGAAATATCACTTTCTTTTGGGATTTTTAACTTTCTCGTGAAACAATAATTTTTGTAATAAGTTTTTATTTTAAATTTCCTTGAATATCTATATTTTCATATGATTTATATTATTATTTCCTGAACCATATATCATATCACATATAAGTTTTACTTTGAAAGTTATTTGATTGAATAGGGAATTATTGATAAATCTATATCTTTTATTCAATACATATATTTTATAAGGAATATTTTATATTGATTAAATTGATTATTTGATATGATAAATTATTTGTACATGCAATTATGGGTGGAGCCCGGACTTTATATGGCACCTCGATGCATCGACAGGTTCTCATGAGACGATTAAGTTGGACAAATTAAACAGGCTTCTACCTGTAGTTTTAAACAGTCTAGATGATGGATCTTGATAGTACAGATCCTCATGTTCCTAACACATTATTTCCAATAATTAATCATTTTCTTCAAATATAATTCATTTACTATTCATCTATGATGTTTTGCGTTGACATATCTATGGATACATTTTATTTTTAGTTCATTGATTAAATGGAATGTGTTTCAGTTTATTACCTATCCATATTGATTTTTCCTTATCTATTTATTTTAATGGAATGTGTTATCATTAATTTACCCTACTGTGTTAATTTATTTCTATTGATTTATTATTTCTTATGATTTATTTACCCTTATTGGGTATTTGAGATCACCCTTATTATGTTTCTTTCCCCAGATTATGAACAATAAATATTTGAATAATAATTCAAGGATGAATATTATTTATGTTTATTATGTATCATGTTTTATTTTATTTCCCAATGTATTATGTGTATCATGTATGTAATATGCCTTTTCAAGACTACTAAACTAAATGGTCCTTCAGGATTTATTTCCTTGTAAACATGACAATGTAATAAAATAATGCACTAGCTCTGGGATTATAGGGTCGAGGAATTATATATATGATATTTATGTTTTATTAATAATTCATAAATTTTTATATAACACATACCTTCATTCATACCATTTTTTGAAAATATGATAACATCATTTTCGGGCATGTGGACTACCTTCTCCTCAAAGTGATTTGATACGTTGACACATTACATGGAATATATTAATGATGAGTTTAATAAAAATATGTGATATAAATGACATATGTATGACATTAATTACATAATTACCTTTATTTAAAGATAATATATCATTTTATTTATTACATTTTCACACATTGAAAAAGTGATAATATCATTCATGGACGTGTGCACTACCGCCTCCTCGAAGCGATGTGATTACTTTTACGTCACAAGAATCATATATATAAGTATATATGATTAAATAATATGGTATATTTAATATAATTATAATTATGGAAAGATAAATTTTACTAACCTTTATTCCATAATAATCACTGAAAAATAGGAATGTTACCCATGCATACGTATGATATACTGTCTCCATGATTGTAACATTGGTTCATTTTTCATGACGATCATTCAGGATTGGTTTTGAAAGTACAATTGGTTTATAAATATGATAATTATTTCATAATTATTATTCTATAGATTTTTTTAATAATGACCTCTTTGATTTTATTTGACCTACCAATGTCGTTTTTTACACATAAACGGAATATGGGAAAAACAACTGACATAAAATTAATTATTCAAGTAGTTGTATAGAACATTGTAATAAGTGAAAATAAAGTAATTATAAATATGAAAAATGTTCTTAATAATTTAAATAATTAATATAAGTTTATTATTTAGGAATACAATGACACACATGACAAGTCATACATAAGGTAAAGGATTTTTGTTCTCACTTTTTACATCTGTGAGAGAAATGTCTTATGTACCACTTACTAATTTTTTGTGGTGTACGTAATTCCCATTTTGATGTATTATATCATGAATTATTTTATATTCCTAGTATTTAAATGATTCATTTATTTATTATTAATTTTTGGTTTCTAATTTAAATTTTACCACAATTGTAATGGATTTTGTCTAAATCTCCTTTTATCAGGGAATTTCCAGATTATATGCACCTTTATTCTTTTATAAGGTGTATATACAGAACATTTGAAATTATATATCCATTTTTTATCTTTTATCATGTTATTTAATATTTTTCTCAAATTTTAATATTTCATGGTGCTTATGATTTAAATGTTCAAAGTTGTATGGGACACATTGAATGTTTAAAGATTCAATTTTTAATATATTTATCCATGTCAATATTCTTGATATTATTTTACATTTTTATTTATATGAATATAAAAGGATTATAAATTAAAATTTGTTTATAATTTTAATTTTATTTAATTTTTTAAAAAAGGAATAATTTTTTGGGTCTTAAAATAAATGCTTTTACAAACAACAAATAAAGTGTCTTATTTTTAAAGTATGATGATAATGACCTTACTTATCATCATGAATTTTATTTGATATCAATATTCCATTGATGTTTTACATGTTTTATTAAATTAAAAACCCAATTTATTTTTATTTTTTTATTTCTTTATTGAAATTTTTTTTTCAAATAAAATGGTGTTTAGTTATTGAAAATGGATTATCAAAAGAAGAGGTTATTTTTATCCAAATGTGTTTTCATATTGATTTAAAAATAGATTTTAACAGGTTTTATGATAAGAGTTTTTTACTCTTGATATGGTACTTGATCATTATATGAAACGAGTGATCCTGATACAACTTATAAGAATGTTTTCTCCCCATTATAGATCACGGGTGATCCTGATATAGCTTATATGAAGGATTGAGAATCATTATAGCTCATGAGAAACAAGTTATCCCAATATAGCTTATAAGAAGGGTTGAGACCCTTTATAGATCATGGGTGAGGATGATATATCTTATAAGAAGGGTAATCCCCATTATATCAGTCCAATGCATTGGGTAATAATAATTTTTGAAGTTGTCCTTATATTCATTCCAATTTAAATAGTTTTGAAAGGGTTTATGTATAAGATGTTATAAGTCACTAAAAGAGGTTTAATTTCTTTATATGGGTTTTAATGATTTTATTTGAGAATAATGTGTGTGTTTTTATTCATGTCAAAATATTTTATTTCATATTTTTAAATAAATTTAACAATAATTGTAAATTTTATATAAATTTCCATGTTTTTACCAAACTAATGGTTTTATTTTTTTATATCCCTTACTGATATTTTATGCTCATCCCATATTTTTAAAATGTTTTCAAAGTATTTAAGGATGAGTAAGGGAAATTAAGACGTCCTATTGGAAGTCGTGGAGATTTTCCATGAAAATAATTAATGCTTTATTTAAAAAAAATATTATGGGAAAAATAAATAATGATCAGAAGTTTCCAAATTTATTTTATGGTTTCATTGTGTTTGATTTATGGAAAAATTCCCTAAAAATCTAAACCTAAAAAGATACTAAATGTGAAAGAAATTAATTTATTGACTAAAACTCAAGATTATGTAATTTTTAAGGTCGATACCTTATAGTTGGTATCAAAGGAAAGTTGTAGATAATATTAGAGGTTAGGATAATTTTAAAAAATATAGAATATACTCTTATAGAAAATATACAACTCATAAATGAGAATAAATTGATTAATAAAGATATTTATAAGATAAAAATTGAGACAAAATAATGTTTCAAGAAATATGAGACACATCATAATGAAATAAGAGTGTATAAAATTAAGATAGATGGTTCAGAATTCAAGATGAAAATTATTGAAGAAAAATTGGCTAGAATGTAAGATCTTTGGGAGGAAGAATCAAAAAAATAAGGAAAATATATAAAACATATTGATATTAGATGAATATGAGAAAACAGTGAATGGTTTAGGTGAATAGATTACTAAGAAAGAGGAATACTTTTCTGAGACACAATCACTTTCCCTTTCATCTGTAAATGAGTTGAAAAAAATGAAAGTATACTTTACTAGAGTATTTGAACATAATGGTGAATCATCACGAGCTACTAAGAAGAAGGGTTCATATAAAAAAATTATTATATACAAAATGAACCCAAATGTGCATTTTTAAATTATAAAATTGTAGGCTCAAAATATAAGAATAAATTTGGATAGACCAAAATGAAAAATGAGAAAACTTGGTCTAAAAATTTCTACTAGAAGGTTTTATCCCAAGAAGAAACATCCATAGTATTTGAAAAAAAATTACAATATTCAAAATAAAATTATTGTTATTCTGAGAGATCAAGTATTAGAGGTTATTATTAGGGTTTTGGAGTGTCTGTTTATAAATATTATTCATGAAAGTTTAACATATCACTAACAAGAAAGAGGAATGGATTATGAGATTAGATTTTTATAAATAGAATCATGTGCCCAAAATATTATCTTAACTATCAACATCAAATAAATTTCAGTTATTGAATGAAGTATATAGCATATTTGGTCAATAAGGTTACAAATTTGAGAAAATTAGAGTTATATCATTGAGTAATATTCATCCTAATGAAAATGAGAATATAAGTTAAAAAGTAAAGACTTTTTAATTCACTAATGAATTATCCAATGATAAATAAAAACACATATATTAGAATCTTGCTAAGGAAAAAGGAAAGAAAGTGGTGATAGTTTAAGTAGTTAAAGTTGTTTCGGTGTCATCCAAAAATCAGGATTTGAAAATTATGAAGTGTGATAGGTTTGAATGAACTGGTCTTATCACAAGACATTTTATGACAACTCTAAGATATATTGAATAAGATTTTTCATACACGAAGTAATTATTATATTATTAAAAATTAAAATACATCCACAACACAAGTGTCAACATATAATGAAATTTAATTCAAAAAATATGAGAAAACTATGAAAAAGTCTCATCCAAATATGAATATAATAGAAAGAAAATTAAATAAATGATGAGTGGAAACTCTCATAATCAATATATACTCTAAAATAATTGATGTGCCTCCTTATTCCCTTATTATTTTATATTAACTAGATTTTATGGAATAGATAGAGAATAGTTTTTAATCATGGAGAATACCTATTTATTTAATAATGAAATGAGTTTTTCCTTTTAGGGGGGAAACACTGAAGCTGAGGTATAATCATCACACTTTGAGAACTTCCAATATTATATAAAACTATTTCTCAAGGGGGGTTATGGATCTTAAGATGTAGGGGGATAATATGTTATGTAGTTGAAATGTTTTTATGTTTTCATTAAGATGTTTGTTGGATTCCATTTGATAAATTTTCTTAGATATCCCCTAAAATGAAATATTTTAATGATATTGAGGATGGTATAATAGTTGAATATTAATTTATGGATAGATTTGATTCTTTTATAACATAAATATTGTTTTCTACACCATGTTTTCCCACATAGACTTAGATTTATATAACTAAAATCTCATTACTTTGAGAAACAATGTGATTCCATTCCTTATTTAGAGTTAGGAACCCCTAAATGCACTATTTCATTTATTATCAACAAGGAGGAGAGGAAATGGAATTAAATATTGATATGATTAATTTTTCGGTGGTATTGACAAAAAAATACATAGGGGATATTATTAACACTAATGAAGAGGGTTTCATTTTTTCTCTATAGGTTATAAAATTTCTGATTGATGAATGATGTAAATATGTGTAAAAATTATGATAATTAATTGAACTAATCTTAAGTTCATTGCAATGTATTGATAATTCTATGGAAGACACATTTTATAATGAAATGAGTATAAATTCATGAAAAATAATATTTATTTTCCATGAGAAAATTTAATATATGGATTGGTATGTTACACTTAGATATTTTCTAAATTTTAGGAAAATAATTGTCCAATCATACAAGCTAACTAAGACAAATAAACCCTGATCTTGTTGGTATAATCTCAACCACACATGGGAGTCATCCTGACAAGCTTGTATGGAAGTAGTGAGGTTTAATATCCCCCATGGGGTGTGATCATGGGTGAGAACCTACATGGTAAGGTGGATTAATTAATAGGTGTTCGCAAGGAAGTTATAATAATCATGTGGGATGGAATGACAGAATATGTCGTGTGTGAGTGTTGCAAGTGTTGAACCCTAATATTGAATTGAGTAGTGAGTGACTGAAGAATTATTATTAATCATAGAATGTAATGACTAATGTGGGATGATAATAATTAGATACTCTTCCAATTCTTAAAAATTTTATAGATATTTTTGGATATGCTTGATCACTTTCATCTAAGATGTCTCATCTAAATCTCAGTTTTCGTCAAACTTGAGTTACCCTACCATACATCACCATTATTCTGATACACTGTAAATAAGGTTTCCTCATCTTAATTCCAAGTATGGGTTGATCACTCCAAAAAATATATATTTATCAGTACTAACACATTATTAGTCTTTTATATATTATCCCAAAATAGTAAGACAATAGAAAATAAAGGCTCTTATATCACTTTGTAATGTCCTGTCCTCAGAGCCACTAGTATGGTGCCCTAAGCCAGTCATTCATATGGTCTCAAGCAAGCCTCCTTATTAGCAAGAGGATTTCGACTAGAAGTGATGTTCCAATGATGGTATAATGGGGATACTATACCATCATTATCAAATTGTCATAATGGTACATAATAAATAAATCAATAATATAATTAATATAAATAAAGGTAGTGGAAATAAATTAGAAAACCTAGAAATTCCAAATAATACAACTATGAATACCCATGTGATGCTATAATATACAAGAAAAAGACATATTGTTGATAATACAGACAAAATACATAATGAAAATAAAAAAAATCCCCAAGTTCTATCTCAATGAGCATTTTGAGATCTGGATCAATCTTTTAGTTATATGCTCCCATGTACATGAGTAAATGCACAAGAACAATCCATGAACCTAAACCTACAACCATAAGGTATGTTCAGGTATAAAATGGTGGTTCGAAAAGGGTGTGAGATATATTCAATAGGCCTCCACCAATGGTGTCTAATGCAATCCAGTCCAAGGATATGAAATACAATAGTGTGCAGGTATAAAAATAATGTATATAAATAAATATGACATGGTTAGGATCAGGTTCCTCAAACGACAATCAGCTGACAATACCTACTTCATCCTAAATCGGAATATCTCTAAACAAGTATATCCATATGTATATGTATTTTTATATATAAAAAATTAAATAAATATTTATATATATATATATTAACTATATATATTCATATATATTCATATATATAGATAAACAGTGTTATTGAGGATACTAGGTGTAACAAAGGAATATATATTTAATAAGAATAGTAATATAAGAGTCTCATAATAATAAATATGGGTACAAGACTATGAATATAACAAGATATATAGGGTTCCATATCCGGTAATCACAATAGATGATGTGAAATTTCATGTCCAACATCCAAATCACAAGTGTGAAACATCATGTCCAACCACACAAATGGATGTGAAACGCCATGTCCAACATATGAAACCAAGGGGGAAGTGAAACATCATGTACAGAAACCATCACCAAGTCCTCTCAGTAATAATCATGTCTAGAAAATCTAACCAAGTACTCTCAAAAATATAAGAGTCTCATCATAGCATATCCCATTTGACCTATGTTTCTTTCACAGAGGTGTTCTATAAAAAGAAAAGTGATGTCAAAAAAGGCGTTTTGTATCCCATATGACACATGATCCCTTATCCAAGGAATTTTATAAAGAATAACCTAGTATATCTCAAGGTGTAATTTCACATTTAATAATTAAATATATTCCATTAGAAGTCAATCATTTTCATTAATTATGATTCATCGGGATTATTAAAATTGTAATTTGATTCCAATAAAATAATATGGCAATGTAATCATATACATCATGAACAACTCATCATAATTGGTTTATCAAGTTTGATGATTCAAGCATTACATTTAACAATTTGGTCATGGATAAGGGTAAAAAAAATGTGCTTAAACATCCCACTTGATTCTAATTAGCCACTTATTTTATGAAGTATTGTTCGAGCATAATATGATTAATGTTCATAAGCTCATTTGGTCATCCACACCACCTATAGTTCATTTAATTCCCTTTAACCATTTCATTTTAAGAGATGACATATAACATACCTCAAGGGTTTTTTATTCCAAATCTACAACGTAAGGGTTGTGACATATAATTGAAACACCAAAGGGTTGTTCCAAGTCAAGGTAGATAGTCTTCAATAATGAAAATCAGTGTATGAAGAATAAAAAAATTAAGGAATTATAATTTACTTAATTATTATCATGTTTAAAGGGTTATGCATTGAAAATATTGCACGTAGAACAATGAATCATTTAATAAATAAGAAAAACCTTAAGGAAAAATACATAGACCACTTACCTCATTCTTAGGATTCTTCACTCATCCATTATCATGCTTTCATTCAAGATAGATTGAGTGAAAATTCATGAATAGGTAGATTCCATGAAAATAGGTAATATCATATCACATTCAAATAGCATTCAATATGGATAAATAAACTGATAAAGAACGAGGTTTGAATCGTAGACATGCCAAGTGTGATCCAATGTGATAGATAGTGATTGAATCAGAGTCCAAATGAAAGAGAACCATGGAATCCAAGGATAAAGAGAGGGAGCTCATGTGGAATTTTATGTGTGGGAGAAATGTGGGAGAATAGGGTTGGTCTTTGGAAAATTAAGGTAGGGTAAAAAGTGTAATTTCACCACATTAAATGAGGTACATTGTTTGGAAAAACTATTCACCAACCATGTAGCTCTACTACCTAAGTAGAACTAACTTTTCATTCTAGGCACATAGTTTTGGAAAGTAGTGTGCGACCCATGCGGCCCCTCTATATTTTCTTTATAGCTCTATGCACTATTGTGCAACCTCCTATTTAATTTTAGACTAACTTTGTGCATTCTATTAGTGGGTCACATGGTTGAGCCATGTGGTTACTACTATCCATGTACCAACCATGCACCTTAAGCTGTTTCTCCAAAATTAAGAGCTTCAGGCTCCAAATAAGCCATGAATTCTCCCAAAACTCCACCAAACACCCAAGACACCTCTTGGGCCTTAACTCCATCTAAAAAACACTTTTAAGTGTTCTAAAACTTATAATTCCATTCTAAATCTCAAATTATGATTCAGAATGTCTGCCAAAAAAATCAAAATTCATTTATAATTTACATAGTTAAAAAACACAAGCTGTTATATTTAAACATTAAGGTTATTTTCATTTATGGTGCTATATTAATATTAATTAGTTCATATAGTAGTTTTTTATATATAGTAGCTTCCTTGAGATAATCATTGGATAATACTACCCTTAAACTCTTTATTGGAAAAATTCATTGATGTTTATGGAATTGAAGAAGGATTCAAGGAAAATAATTGGATACAAATCCAAATGTATCAATCATCTGTAGTTGACACACTATATGATTTGTAATTATGTATAAAGAGACATGAATATTAAGATAGGTTTAAGAGATCCATTGAAAAACCCTGGTGATGAGGTGAAATCTATAAAATTTGTTGATTGTTGTATAAGAAGTTTCACTGCTACAAAACACGCCTTTAACAGCGCCAGCCTTTATCAGTGCTAAAACAATATTTGATAAAGGGTACATTTTATTAGTTCTTTTTTTATCACTAATAAAAGGTTTCATTTATCAATGTTTTTTTAGTACTCATAATGGGTAACCTTTATCGTCACTTTTAAATAGCATTGATAAATAGTATACTGTATAAATGATTTATTTCTAGCACTGATAAAGGTTACCCTTTATCTAAACTCTTTTAGCACTGATAAAGATCCTGAATAAAATGAAATAATTAAATAATAAATAAATAAAAATATTTTTATTAAAAAATTATTAAAAAAATTATTAATTAAATAATTATTGATAAAAATGAATAAATTGATTATACTTTATATAAATTATAAATTCAAATAAATATTATATATTAAATATATAGATATATGCAAAATGAAAATTAAACAAATAAAAAAATAAAAATAAGTAAATTAATAAAATCATTAAATATTTTATTAATTAAATAATTTTTGATAATATTAACACATAGTATAAATTAAATATATAGATATATATATGAATGTATATAAAAATGATTTAAATAATACAAAATATTTATACATTACATTAAATAGTCGTATATTTAGTGAAGACTGGTCTATAATTAAAAATTAATATGAATTTAAAATACTCACTAATTGCATTGATTAAAGGATGTAATTGAATGTCATTTGATTTTTCAATTTAACATATTTCAAACATGTTTATATTTATTTCACATACATCTCTGTAATTAATGAATTTTTATATACAACGTACACTGATAAATATTTACATAATTAATGAAATCTTATATGGAAACACATACACCGAATATTTATGTAATTTATTAAAATTTTAGTATTCATTTTAGAATTTCATTATAACATGGTACATTTAATATATCATGACTTTAATTGGTAAATTTTATTTATTTATTTTTAATTTTATTATAGTTCTTTCTTAATTCATTTTTAATATTTTTTATTTCTTTAGGAATTGAATCAATTTCTATTATTTATTTATATTTATTTATTTATTATGTATTAATACTTTCAATATGTAGTCATCATCATTTCAATATATATCCATATTTTTATAATAATTTATATTTAATTAATAAATATCCTCTATTTTTCAATATTGTTAATGTGTTCTCATTTTTAAGTATTCAATTCCACTCATTTTTAACATGCAAGCACTTAAGATTAAATATTAATTAATAATGTTAAAAATATATTTGTAAATAAATATTTAAAAATAAATATATTTATAAATGTATATTTATTATATTTATACATTTATATATTTATAATTATAAATAAATAAATATTATTTTTCAAAAAGTATTTATATAATTATAAATAAATAGTAATATATATTTAAATAATTATAAAATAATGATAAATTTAATTAGATAGTGAATATATTTACTATATTTATATTTAAATATATAATTATTATTATTATATATATAATTATATAAATATATATATGATGAGATAAATATGTAAATATTATTTTTTTAAAGTATTTATATAATTATAAATAAACAATAATATATTTAAATAATTATAAAATTATAATAAATGTATTTAAATAATGAATATATTTATTGTATTTATATTTATATATATTTATTAAATATATATAAATATATAAATATATTTAAAAAAAATTATAATTATAATTATAAATCCTTTATCAGCACTTAAGTAATAAGTGCTGATATAGATGGATTTTATTAGTGTTTTTTTAGCATTGATAAAGCTCTGTCTTTATCAATGCTAAAAAACATTGATGAAGATTCCTTTTATCAATACTTATTAATTTAGAACTAATAAAATGGATCTTGATCATTTTTTTTGGAAGCACTGATAATGCCCTAATCTATTTTAAGAACCCTAACCATTCACAATATCCCAAGCTTTCTGCGGATTCCAGCTGCTATCAATACTACTCCTCGTCAAATACAAGATCAAATCAAGGCTCGAACAATTCCAAGGTCTAATCCAATGCTCGAATTATTCAAGGGTGGAATGAATCCAAGGTTCAAATGAATTCCAGGTTTGGCGATATCTCTACTTTCTCTCAGACGATTCAAATCTTCAATCCAAGGTATGTTATTATTTCCTCCTCATCACTCATTGATTTCATGTTTGGTGATATCTATTTTTTTATCATCATTCTTTCTTTTATTCATTACACAATTATTTCTTCTCACACTATATTTTGATAAATTCTTCCCCTTAAAAAATTTTCTTGAATATGATAGATATAGGTGGCAATATAGGAAATGACTTAGTGACCACCAGACATGTACAATGGGGTTCTCTTCATTAATTAATCATGATATATGTGTAATCCAAGGGTTATTTAACTCAATTGAGTATTCCTCCTACCATTGGACTTAGGAAATATTAGTCCTAAGGAACATGTGATAGAAATTCACTAGTTCCTTACATGGGATAAATAGTCAGAGGTGGTTAGGTGAATGATATTGATCATTTATATAGAGTGATAATTAAGTTGGGAAAACAAATTAGGAAAAAAATTAAACACATATATAGGAAATCCCTCAATGATTGATCACTATTTATAATAATACTATATTCATAATATTATATTTTTGTTATTTTTGTTATTTTTTTTGGATAAATTTTCAAAATCCCCAAAAATTTTCATTTTTTCAAAATATATATAGAATACCATAAATATAATAATGTGGTAGAAATAGTGAGTGATCAAAAATAAAATCTCTAATTGAATGACCATGGCCCTAAACTATGTTCTACTAATGAGGAATAGAAATATTATTTTTTACCAACCCATAATAGGCGTGTCATATACTCAACCCATAATATAATATAGATTTCTTCACCACCTAGTGAAACTCATTATTAATACTTCTTCTTAAAATTGAAATCCCCTTTAGGGTATTATATATATAAATTACTAAAACATAATACATGTGATCTGAATATAATTATAAATGGGTGAAATTAAATACTTATCAAAATTCATTTATTTATACTTTGAGGGTCTATATATATCATAGTGAATATACTCCAAGGTATGTTTCATTTAAATATATAATTTATTATTTTAATTATTAACAATTTCCCTATTCTAATTATAAAAAATATAAATCAATTTTATCTTTTTATCATAAAAATATCTCAATCCACCCTATTTAAGCCATTATTTAAATTTCTCATTATCTAATATGATAAATTTTTCACTATCACAAATCAATTCCCACTTTAAAACACAATTACCATAAATTTTTACCATCCCCAAACTATAATATGGTTCTGATAGTTTTCTATACTTTTGTAAAAATAAATCCATCCTTAAAATGATAACCCACTCATTAATAATTCTTAAAAATCCCTTCATTTCCTCAATCACACAACTAATAAACACTATATATGTTATACTTTAATCCATCTAAAAACATATCATTCTTAAACATTTCCATTTATTTCCAACATCTTTTAAATGAAAACAATTTATCATAAGATATCCACCATTTCTAAAATAATATGTAACCTTGGAACTTGTCAAAAATATTTAATTACATCAATTTACCTATTATATGATATGAACAACCAATATCTAATATAAAAGGATGTTTCTTTTGTAAATCCTTTAGTGTGTAATCAATAATAAATTCTTATGATATTCCATTCTTTTTCATATAACACATTTATAATTCTTTCTTCAAATTCATGTATGTTTTTATAAAATCCTGACAATCCTTCGTACAATTGTTTTCTTTTTCACATGTTTAATAGAGTTCATTCAATGGTCTAAATTCATCACCCAATTTTATTGATGAATATTTCTCTCACTTTAAAACTATTTTTCTTATAGTGGTTCATCTCCCATTTAACTTAAAACCACTATATCTTCAATAATTACTATTATTTAGCTCGTTATGACTAAAATTTTATACTATGTTTCCAAAATCACTATTGAACCCCTAATGGCCATGAATATGATATTTTATTATAAATCATAATCTTCACTTTCTTGAAAATAACTATTATTTTCATCATGTCTAGACATAATTCTTGAATCAATTTATCAACTAAGAATTATGAGATGTTTAGAAACTTTATTGTTATTAGTTATATTATTTTTCTAAAATTATTTTATTCATTCCTTGTTGATTTTTAATTGCAATTGAAATTATAATTTTGATATGTTTTTAAATATTTTATATACCATTTATATTAAATGTAATAATTCATTAGGTTGTTACATCACTTGTTCCAAAAAATATATAATGGAGGTTATCAAATCTTATATATGTTGGAATAATTAATAGAAATTATTTTTAGGTATTCATCATTTTAGATCAACATGTATTGGTTCTACCCTTAAGAATATCTAATTACCATCCATGTATATTAAATGACTCTTTATTTATTAGAATGTTTTATCAACATATGTTTATATCTTCTTGTTGATGGATTGGCAATTTATTATTCTTGTTTATCATATTTGGTTTTCTTATTTCTCTTTAATTGACTATATTATATTTCCATTTGTTTAGTGAATTTAAAAAAACTTGATGGATCATTTTAATATAGGTATTACTAGTCTTAGTTAGAGTATTTAAAGTATTAAAAGTGGTATTTCTCCTATAAATATAGAATTCAAAGAAGCCTCAAGGATTCATATATCATAACATGTTCCTTCCAAGACCCCTTGAATCATAAACAAGTACATATATACCCCCTAAATCTCACCTTTAATATACCATGATTTAATAACTTATTCCAATGGTGTAATTTTCACAAATAGAAGGAATTACCCCTTGTAGAGAATATAAAGGAGTACAACTTTCATCCTCATCAACTTTATCTCCCAAACAGTTATTATTGAAATTTGTTGCTTAAGACTCACCCCCCATCTCTTTTATGTTTCTTGTACTACTCTGAGTAGTAGTCATCCCATGGATACTTATAGTATTTTGAGAAACATGGGTTCATGTCCATAAGAGATGGAGGATGAGTGTTAATCAACAAAATACAATAATAATTGTTTGGGAGATGAGTTGTTGAGGATGAATGTTTTCTATAACTTTTAACTTTAGATTAATTCATTGGATAACACCTACCATAGTAGAGTAATTATTTTCTTAAATTAATTTACCCATTTTCTTCAAAACATACTAAAATTCTTTAAAACAGTCTAATTTTAGGTTTCCCTTATTATAATTATCTATAACTTTCACTTTTGATAATGATTATCTAATGTTTATTTATTTATTAATTGTAAAAAAATGAATATTTTATAAACCCAATAGGATGTAAATTAATCAAAAATGGATTCATGCTAATTTTTTGATAAAATATTTTCAATATGGAGTTAAAGAGTACATCAAGTTTTCAATAGAGAATGCATATGACCCTTCTCAAATCCTTTGTACGTGTTTGTGTCATTTTTATTCAAGAAAAAATAGTCTAAGAGATTTGTAAGAACATTTTATTTTTCATGGAATAGATCATAGCTACAAATGTTGGACTAAACATATGGAAAAATTGACTCCACACACCAATTGTGATGATACTGTAGTTTATGGATCATTTGATATGAATACCAGGGTAAATGATGATAGAGATCGCATGGAATAAATGAAAATGGTAATTGAATATGACCTTTGTGGTTGTAAAAAGTTGTATAAGAAGTTAAATAGTTGTCCTAAGAGGCCATTGTATACCATTTTTACTAAATACAAAACATTTTCAGCTATATTGAAGTTATATAATTTGAAAGCTGGCAGCAGATTGAGTGACACCAGATTTATAAAACTACTTGGTCTCCTGAATGATATGTTACTAGAAGAAAATGAACTACCATGTCAAACATATGATTTTAAACAAATGTTTACATTCAATGGTAATGATCTCTAAAAAATACATTCTTTTCCAAGTGATTGCAAATTGTTTCACAAGGACCATAAATCACTCAAAAAATGACCTAAGTGTGGCATGGATCGACATAAGAAAAATGAATCGTGGCCTTTGAAATATGTATGGTAATTTCCTATCATTACAAGGTTTATAAGACTATATGGATGTTAGGAAAATGAGAGAAAACTGACATGTCATACAGATATAGGAATCATATATGGTAATCTACGTCATCCAACAGATTCTCCTTGGTGGATGAAAAGTTATTATAATTATCCAGATTTTGATAATAAGCTGATAAATTCTCGTCTTATTTTATCTATAGATAGAAAAAAATCGTATTGGTATATATAGTATTACTTAGAATACATGGCCTATCATTTTGTTAAATTATAACCTGGTTCCATGGTTATGTAAGAAGCACAAATACATTATATTATCTCTTCTTATATCTAGACCAAAGAAACTTGGTAATGATATTGATGTCTACTTGGATGCATTGATCAAAGATCTAAAATTGAAGTGGGATATGGGAGTTACAATGTATGATTCTCCTAGAAGTGAAGAATTCACATTGAGGCCCATGTTTTATGGGATGATAAATGAGTTCCCACTTGTGGAAATTTATCAGGCTTTAGCATTAAAGGAATGTTGGGGTGTCCCATTTATGATGAATGCACACACTCGGTTCGGTTGAAAAATTACTCAAATACATTATTTTTAGTACATTATAAATTTTTACCTCGATAACATAAATACCAATCATGTACTATAGTATTCGATATGAATATTGAAAAAGTACAACACCTTCTTCGCTAATGGTTGATCAAATGTTTGATAAAGTAAAAGATATTGACACTATTTTTGGTAAAGTATTTTTAAAAAACCTTTCGAAATTAGGTTGGAAGAAGAGACAAATTTTCTTTGAATTAATGTATTAGAATTTTTTGTATGTCAATAATTTTCTTGATGCCATTCATATATAAAAAAATGTATTTGATAGTATTATTGTAATGTTGCTAAATGTTCTTGAAAAAATGAATTATGGAATCAAGGCAAGATCTGACATAATTAATATGGGGATAAGTGAATATTTGGAATTGATGGAGGGAAAATAGAGTACTTTTCATCTACCAGTAACTTACACTCTATCCAGTCAGGAAAAATTACAATTTTCCTTTTCCTTAATATTATAAGAGTTCTCAAGGGGTATTCATCAAATATCAAGAATTTTGTGTCAATAACTAGTTTGAATTTAAAGGGACTAAAATTACATGACTATCATGTTTTTATATAATATTTAATTCATGTTTCATTCCATTACATTCTGCCACAAAATGTACAACATACATTAACTAAACTCTACTTCTTTTTCAAAGCCATATGTAGTAATTTTATAGACCTGATGAAGTTTCCAATCATGAATAAGGATGTTTTAGTCATATTTTGGTAATTAAATATGTTCTTACCACCATCTTTATTAGATATAATGGTCCAACTAAGGGTTTACTTGGTTATAGAGGTTTAACTATGTGGTAATATCCATTAGAGATTGATTTATCCCATTAAATGGTATATGAATATTTTTAAAAGGTATGTAAAGAATTTAAGTCGGCCAGAAGGTTGTATTTCATAACGATATATTGTTGAAGAATCTGTGGAATTATGTACCGATTAATTATCAAATATTAAAAGCATTAGTATCCCAAAGTCTCATCATATTAGACACCTTATGGGTGAAGGTATTTCGAGAAGATATTTTCTTAAAGGTACCTTGATAGATTGGTAGCAAGAATACCTTTAAATTTTACATAATTGTGAATATGTTGATCCATATATTGAATCCAACAAACAAATTGTTATAAATTTAAATCTATTAAGGGATGAAGTATGGATATAAAATACCCATAATCAATAGTTTATATGATGGTTTTGAGATCAAATTTATAAGTAGTTATCTGAAAATATGAATTCAATTGTTGAACGACTTCGATGGATATCCCAGGGACAAAATGAAAATGTTATATCTTACACTAGTTTTGTAATAAATGGTTATAAGTTCTATACAAAATAACATGATGAAATCAGTACAATGCAAAAAAAATTGTGTTACGCTTGTGGATGAAGTGATTCACATATCGGGTTCCAAGGATAGAAATCCAATTTATGAAAATATTCCATATTTGGGCATTATTGAATAGATATATAAGTTAGATTATACAGGATTTCAAGTTTTGATTTTCCATTACAAATGGGTTGAAAATATGAGTGTAGTGATGGTTGATGAAATGGGATTTATAAAGGATAATTTCAGTGTGTAAGGGAGGAAATATGATCCATTCATAATGGAATCACAAGCAGTGAAAGTATTTTATGTCTTAGATCCGAAAAACAAGAATTGGTCATTTGTCCTACTGGTGACTAAAACAAATTTTGGGTCAGATGAAGATTCAATCTAGGATGACCCTTTAATTGGGAGATCACAATTATTTCATTCCATTCCCAATGTAGATACTATCTTGTACATTATAGGTAACCACAAAGAGGGGATTTGGATTCTTGATAGAGGAACCAAATCCCTAAAACCATTAAAAATAAAGAGATGTTAAATAGAAGTTAAAATTTCTTTTTAATATACTATGTTTTTCCTCATAATATTATTTGTTCTATATTACATTAATATAATATAAATTAAATGTTTGATTACTCATGTAGAAAATTTCATCTGCATATGATGATGTTACCAATCCCATAGAAGAACACTTCCACATACTTAAAAATTATGGTATACTTTCTCAACTTTACTAAAAAATTATATAATGAAATGTTGATTTAATTTTCATTATTCCTTGAAATGTTCATTTATTTTAGAATATTTTTTTTCATATTTTATTCCTTTATACACCAACACTTCCACAGACTTTATCTTCCTCAAAAACTTTTCACCCATATAGTGTTGAAATTTATCACTTTCCATCATGTTCCCTCCACTACCTTTACAGGAAGAGCAATGACACTACCTCAACTTAGTACTAGAGGTAATCTTGATGTTTTCATAGTAAAATAATTTCCTTATAATTAATTTATTGTTTCATATTTATGTTTAATTTATTTCTTTTTACTGTTAATCACATAAGAATTGTTTTCTTATACAGGTGGGTTATTTTTTTCGATTTGAGGTGGTTTGTTCAAATTTTCTCATGATCTTGAGATATTGGACTTTGAGGATACAACTGAGATAATGACAACAAGTAAATGGGTCGAGAATGTATACAAACATCATGAAAAGTTTAATTACTACTACTTATTTAATTAATTGTTCCATCATTTTTTATATTATTTATATGATAATTTCCTTATTATTTTTATCTAATACTTATTAATTATTTTATAGATCTTTTGGGAAGTCATATTTTCACATTTTGTTTATTTTAGAATATTTCTATCCATATTTTATTCCATTTTTCAAAAAAAATCTAAAGAATTCTTCTCCATAAAAACCATTTCACCCCTACAGTATTGGCATTTATTAATTTCCTTCAAGTTCGCTCCAATACCTTTGCAGGAATAGAAACGATGCAGCCTTTACTCAATAACATAGGTAATATTGATGTTTTCATAATAAAATAATTTTACATATAATGAATGTATTATTTCAAATTTATGTTTAATTTGTTTATTTTTTGTATTACTCATATTATAACAGTTTTCTTATACATTTGGATTCCTTTGTTTGAGTTGGGGTAGTTTTTTTGCATCTATTCATGCTTGTGAGAGATTGGACTTAGAGACTATAACTGTGATAATTACAATAAGGAAATGAGTCAAGACTGTATACAACCATCCTAAAAATATTAATTCCTATTACTTATTTAATTAATTTTTTCATCATTTTATCTATTATTTGTAAATTAATTTCATTATCATTTTTATCTAATAATTATTTAGTTTTTTTCAAAGATAGTTTTGGAATTCATTTTTTTCTTTTAAATATCTAAAATAAGTCACAATAGAGGAGATGAAGGAACGCAACATAGTGTATTCTGCAGTATTTTGGGTTATTTGGGAGGCTTGTAATAAGTCCAGAGAAATAATTTTATACTCGTTTACCTATATTCAGGTGCGGATAAGATCAATGAGGAAGATATTAGGGGTCTCCATTCTTGGGGTACGTTTCTTCTTCTCATAGGAAAACTATTCCTTGAGTGTTTCTTCCTATAGAAATAAATTTGAGAACCAATAGGGGTCATGGGTATGTTAGAACCCTCCTGCTTTTGGGATGAAACTCAATATAGATGGGTTGTTTGTAGCAGGATCCATGAGAGGTATAGGGTTGGTCAGGGATAGAAGCGGCTCAGTTACTTTGGGGTTTAGTTCTTTTTATGGAACAGGTAACTCCCTTGGCACCGAGGTGAGGGTGTTGATCAATGGTCTTCAATTATGAAAACTCTATAACATTGGTCTCAAGAAAGTTGAAATTGATTCCAAAGTTCTTTTTGGCATGATGCTTGGAAGATATTAGGTCCCAGGGGCTGACTTGTTTTATTAGAAATGGGGGGGTTTACTGGATCAGGGAGTTGAATTCAGGAACACATGGATAAAGGGTAACTTTTTTGCTGATGCTCTAGCTAGTAAAGTCGGTCCTGATGATACCTTAAGAACCTTCCTTAGTATGGGTTCTTTTCTAAAGGATTTTAGTCTTCTTTTTTAGGGTGATTCCTAGTGCTTACATTATTTTCATCCACCCTAACTTGTTTTTCTCCTTTTCTCTGAATAATAAAAAAAATCCAAATTTCATTCACAATATATATAACATGTTCTATTCTTCAAATGTTACCACTCTTACCATTGTCATTATTTTTCAGACTACAACACTTTATATTGAGTTATGTTATTATCTAAAAAATATTTTTTTTGATAATAACATTGACTCAATATGAAGTATTGGTAGTTTGAAAAATAAATCTAATAATTTTTTTTAATATTGATAGTTGGGATTTTTTGAGACTGTGGGATGTGTAGGAATCTTCCGCACCTCAATCCAACACATGGTGTGACCGGTATGAATCCATGTGCTTCTTTTTATTTAAAATTGACATTAATTTTAGTAAAAAGGTAAAATGACATATTCAAAACTAGTAAAAAGCATTTGGATTGTTTTTATACTTTAGTAAAATGATCCATAAGTCATTTTAGATATGTAGGGATCAATTTCACTTCAATATGATACACAATGTTCCTAGTATGACTCAAAGTTTCTTTTATTAGGTTAAAATAAACATTTTAGTTTAAAAAGTGTCAAACACTGAAAACCAAGTGAATATGATTGAATTCTATTGATAATTTATGAAAATGATTTATATGTCATTTTTTATTTTCATTTTTATTTAAAATTGACAATACATTTAGTAAAAAAGACAACTGAAATACTCAAAACCAAGAAAATGAATTTTTATTATTTTGATACTTTAGGAAAATGATACATATGTCATTCTTGACATATAGGAATTAGTATCATCTCAATTTGATACACGATATGCCCAGTATGACTCAAGGTGTCTGTTGTTAGTTTAAAATTGAAATTTTAGTTCCAAAAGTGTCACTCCCTAAAAACTAATAAAACTCACTTAGATTGTATTGATAATTTATTAAAGCGATTAATGTTTAATTTTTGTAATTTATGAATTTTTATCACATCAAATCAACACATGATGTGACCGGTATGACTCAAAGTGTGTGTTTTCAGTTTCAAATGAAATTTTAGTAAAAAAGGAAAGTGACATACTCAAAAGAAATCAAACACATTTGTATTATTTTAATAATTTATTAAAATGATCCATAAGTCATTTTTTATGTGTAGGAATCAACCACACCTCAATCTGACACACGATGTGATCGATATGACTCCAAGTACATCTTTTTATTTAAAAATGACATTAATTTTAGTAAAAAAGGAAAGTTACATACTAAAAAATGAGAAAATGCATTTTTTTATTTTGATACTTTAGTAAAATGATCTATAAGTCATTTTTAACATGTATTAATTAGGCTCACCTCAATCTGATATGTGATGTTCCCGATATGACTTTAAGTGTTCATTAGGATTTTAAAATCGACTTTTTAGTTGTAAACAGGTCACTTAATGAAACCAAGAAAATGTGCTTGGATTACCTTTATAATTTAGTACAATGATTTATAAGTAATTTGTGATTTGTAGTAATTTTTCTCATATAAAACTGATGCATGATGTGACTGGTTTGACTCAATGTGTGTGTTTCGAGTTTAAAATGAAATTTTAGTAAAAAGGACAAGTGACACAATAAAAACTAAGAAAACACATTTTAACTATTTTGATACTTTAGAAAAATGATTCATACATGATTTTATACAAGTAGGAATCATTTTAACCTCAATATTTTTCATAGTGTGACCAGTATGAATCCAAGTGTGTCTTTTTATTTAAAATTGACATTAATTTTACTAAAAAGAAAACTGACATACTCAAAAATGATAAAACACATTCATGTTATTTTTATAATTTATTAAAATGTTCCATATGTTATATTTTATTTTTATAAATCATCCTCATGTAAATTTGATACATGATGTTCCCGATATGACTCAAAGTGTCAGTTATTAGTTTAAAATTAACATTTTAGTTCAAAAAGTGTCACTCATGAAAAACTGATAGAACACACTCAGATTACATTATTAATTTAGTATAATTATTAATAATTCATTTTTGATGTGTAAGAATTAGTATTATGTCAAACCAACACATGATATGATCAGTATTTCTCAAAGTACATGTTTCTGATTTAAAATGACATTTTAGTAAAAAAAAGACAAGTTACGTACTCAAAATCGAGAAAACATATTCAGATTGTTTTTATACTTTATTAAAATGATCCATAAGATATTTAGGACATGTCGAAATTATTTTAACCACAATACAACTCATGGTGTGATCGGTATGACTCAAAGTGCACCTTTTTATATAAAATTGACATTAATTTTTGTAAAAAAGACAACTGACATACTCAAAATGTATAAAATGCATTCTGATTACTTTGATACTTTAGTAAAACAATCCATAAGTCATTTGTGAAATTTATAAATTAGATTCACCTCAGTATGATACATGATGTTACCAATATTACTCAAAGTGTCTATTATTAGTTTAAAATTGAAATTTTAGTTCAAAAAGTGTCACTCATTACAAACTAAGAAAATGAACTCGAATTATCTTGATAATCTAGTAAAATGATTCATAAGTAATTTTGGATGTATATGAACTAGTATCATTTCAAAATAACACACGATGTGATTGATATGACTCAAAGTGTGTGTTTCTAGTTTAAAATGACATTTTAGTAAAAAAGAAAAGTGACATGCTCAAAACTGAGCAAACACGTTCAGATTGTTTTGATACTTTAGTAAAATAATCCAAAAGACATTTGGGATATGTAAGAACCAGTATCAACTCAATATGATGAAATTTGTGATTGGTATGATTCCATGTGTGTCTTTTCAGTATATAAGATTCATTTTAGTTTAACACATGCTTCACATCACCAAAACTGAGAAAACGAACCCAAATTTGTTTCTCATAATTCTATCTTATATTAATTAATTAATTTCCTTATCATTTTTATCTTATAATTATTTAGTTAATTTTCACAAAGATAATTCTTAAAGATTAAAAATAAATGGTTTGACATTGAAGAATCAACTGCAACTCAATCTGATGCATAATGTTCCTGGTATGATCAAATTTTAGTTTAAAATTAACATTTTTTGTTAATTTATTTATTTATATTATTAATAACACAAGAATTTTTTTCTTTTATAGGTGTGTTCTTATGTAAGAAAATGGGTGATTTTTTTGGAAATAGCATGAGTCGGGGTCAGGATTAAAAGACAAAGGAATAATGATTATTTTGAATGTATGTAATAATTTTTACTTATGTGATTGTACAAAACAATGTTTGAAATGTCTACAATATAATGATTTTTTATTTTATTTTTGTTTTAAATATTATTTTATTTAAATTATTTATTATTACTTCATTTTTTTGATTTCTGGTCGTATTTCTAGTGTTATGGTGTGATGTTACAGCACACTACATTGGTGTTGTAGTGTTCGGTTACAACAAACTTTAGTATTACCCTTTATCAATGAATTTTTAGTGCTGATAAAGGACCCATTTATCATTGCTTTTTTAGTTTTGATAAAATCCTAGGGACTGTAATCTCACTCTGGTAGTTAATGCTTCTCTATCATTGATAAAGGTCATTTTTAGTGTTGTTAAAGGCCTATTTTGTACTAGTTTTTATTTAGTAATGATGGGTTATAATAGAATTATAGAAGATAGTAGTTTTATTTTTAGTCATATAAAATTTTTAGGGTATTTTATTCAATATAATTATCATTATATATAAATAATTAATGGTGGGTAATATCATGATAATCATTATGGATGTTCTATGATTAACCATGTTTTAGTATAACCTACAATGTGATATTATCAGAGATGAATTAAATGATATAAAATGATATATTTTCTATGTGAGGAGTAATAATGTTATAATTATGGTAATTTTTTGTCCCCTTTTATATTTTACAAGATGTGGTAATCAACATGAATTGGTCAACACCCCCTATAAATTCTTGTATCACATACCCATTCAGACTAATCATTGATGAGGGTAAGAGAACTAAATTTTTGTGGAATGGTTTATAATACATGATATATGATGAGAATTATTTATAAACTAAAATCATAGGGTTATTTTAATGGTATTAATTATAATGACCTGTGAATTTTAAGGTATCTCATAGTTTGATTTTCTAGAATGGAGGTGTGTAATTTGGTCCCTTTAGGGTATTGGAGGTGTCATAAGTGTTTGGGAGTGAGTTTGGGAGAGTTGGGAAGTAATTTTGGATATTAAAGAGAAACCAGAAGGATTTAAAATGTGACATATTGTGTTATGCCAAGACATATTAGGTTTGGGATTCAAAGGGGTGGTATATTGAATTTTCATTTTGTAATAGTTTGTTTCATTGGGTGATCTACTCCTAGATAGTGTTTCAATTCATTTAAAATATGTATCTCCCTTGGAAATCCCTTATTACCTCCCACAAAACCCCATATGGTATTTTTTGTCCATGTATCTTCTGTTTTGGCGATTTACCCTCCTCTAACCTCATTTATTTGATAATCAATGTGTTTTTGTTGTAATAGATTCCTCTTGGTAAGGATAACCATGCTCATTCACTAGATCCATTCATCCTTTTTTTATTTTCTTTTATCATTTTAAAACCATAACAATATTATGATAGGGTTGGGATATCATAATTGGAATGTCATACTCAAATCAAGTGGTGATTCATGGTGATTATTCTCGGTGATGTTTGAGGTAGGAATTCAATACCATGTTACAATTTGGATATAAAGAAGAAATTTTTATTAGCATATGGGTACATAATTTTCCCTATAAGAACACTGCAGTGTGATTTAATTTTCAGGTTGGTGAATGTGTATCCCTATGAGGACTCTTATTTTTTTGGTATATTGATATATACAACTTGTTCTAATTATATTGGTCCTATTAGTTGGCGAGATGGTAGATTCATGGGTTGATATGAATAACCTTGTTTTGACAACTAGTGGATATCCATCATTGAGATAGTTTAGTCATTGGATGAATTGTTATACCCTTATCTTATTATGAATTTTATATCCATTATAATATTTTTTATACATGGAATGAATATTGTGATTGTGTTTATACTATTCGACTAGCATGATATGACTTATCGTCTAGTATGATAGCAAATAATATAGGACTAAGGTTCGTGGAATCCTAGTTAGTGTTCAAATACATGTCATGTTTTATGGTTGTTAAGTGTATACTTTTTTCTAATGCATACACCATCATATTGACATGTTTTAGTTAATTTAAGTATAAATTGGTGATTTCCAACTAGGTTTATACCCACACCCTTCATGGGAATCTTGTTGTGTTTATATTCTTTATGGTTAGTTGTGTAGATGAGGGAAAGTGGTCATACTTAGGGAAGTTCTACAGGGGGTAGTATTTTAGCTGAGGTAATTATAAAATAGACTTATGGGTCATCTAATTGATGTTTCTATTTATATATTTATATATTTTGAATTTTTATTAGTTTATATATATCATTCATATGTAGATATCCCTTGACATATCGTTTAGTTTTTTTTGTCACGTAGTCATAGCATGGGTTAATGTTCTTATTATTACTCACACATTTTTTCCTGCTACTTAATTTAAATATTCATTTTTCTATCGGTTACTCTAATTGGTTATATATTACTGAGGGCATAGTCTCCCAATTGTTTGATTTAGGAATTTACTGCTCATTGTAAATCTCTTACTTATAGGGAGGTGTACATGTGGTCATGTGACCCTCTGGCCAGGACAAGGTGATTCAGGTATTTTTATCATATAAATGAGGTTTATAAAGTATAAAAATCTATTAATGATACTATTTAGGTCCCTTATATAGTGGGATATACTATTTCACAATGATCCTTATTTATTTTCACATTATATGGTATTATAGTATCATGTCCACTTATTATGGGTAAACCATAAATTTTCCTATGTTTAAAGTTAGTGTATCTATTATGATAATGATAATCAATACACTTATAGTAAATCAAGTCAAAGGGAATAAGTATTGTTCAACATATGCTATTATAGTAGTATATATTGGCATTTTTTTGATATTTTATATCATCAAAATGGTGACCCATGGTGTCATCATTATAATGAATTGGTTAATAAATCCTCACACTCTTATTAACTACTATAAAATGTGAGAAACTTTTTCCACTCTAATGGGTATTAAGTACACACATTTTAGGTATTTTTAATTTTATGGAAATCATGAAATGATAGGTCATGAGAAATATGAATTAATCACTGTATATATTTATACTTTTCACTTATATTAGTTGTGGATAATGAATAAATGATATTATCTTCTATGATGGAACTATTTTCATATGAATTTTCAAACAATTTATTACAGTTTACTCCTAAAAGAGAGGTTGAGTTCTCAATTAAACTATTTTCTAGAACAAAACTGATTTCTATTTCACCTTTCCCTAATGACCAGTGAAGATAAATGAATTGAATTTTTTTTTGAAATTAATTTATGTAAGGGGATTCACTAAGATATGTTTTACTCCAAAATAGATCTTTTAATTTTTAAAAGTAATAGTAAGTAATTATTATGTGAATATTACTAGTGATTGAATAATTTTATGATCTTAAAAGACTATCCATTACATTAAATAAATGATTAATTTGATCACATTAAAGAATAACTTAGGGATTTTAAAAATTAGCATGCAATATTACTATTATCAGCATTGGGAAATCCCAAAGGACATTACTAAGACAAATATTTAATGTATGTAGATCCATTATAATTATCTTTCTATTCCATTTAGATCACTTTATTCTATATCTTTGTTTTTGGATATATTGATGAGGATATTTCTTCTATTTTTAGACTATTTTATTATTATCTATGTGTGTAAAATATATGTACACTTGATAGTAAATTATTATAATTGTAAACATCAATATATAACCATAGAGATAATGAGGAGAACTACCTTTAAGATATAATTTCACCATGATCAATTTGGTTTTGAGAGGTGATACATAATTATCATTTGTTATCAAAATAATAAACATAAATAAATCAAAAAATGTACAATTAATTAAGTATTTTAATGAACCCGTGATTTTATTTTAGATTATTTCAATTCTAGGACTTGTTGAATATTATTATCTCTTCAACTATGATTTTTTAAATAGACTCTCCAATAACTACATTGTCATTTATGAGATTCACATTCTTATATTATGAAATTTATGATATGGTTTTATAGGAACAAAATTACAGATTAACAATTAATTATATTTTTGAATTACCTTGGTCATGTAAGATATTATAGGGTTACACTAGTAGAAATGGGATCTATTTCCATGTATGGATACTAATGGTTTGTCATAAATCTTGGGATAGATACGCTATACCAACGGTTTCATAAAAACTATTGGTATATACCCCCTAAATCACTTAAGCACTGGCTCTCCATCGGGATCACCTTCTCCCATCTAACTTCCCCTCACACCCCACTTCTTCAATACCAACAGCACTGCTCCACTCCCCTCCTTGCCACCTCTCCCATCCCGACTCCCCCTTATTTTCACTCTCATCCCCCTCGCGCTCCCCTCCTCTCATCTGGACTCCCTATTGCTGCTTGCCACTCGTCGCTCCCTACTCGCCACTCGTCGCTTGCCTTTCGCCTCTCCCCGCTCGCTGCTCCCCACTCCCTGCTTGTCATCGCTCGCCTCTCCCCTCATCCCATCCCGAGACCTAGTAGTCATCGCTCACCCCTCCCACACAAACTCTTCTCTCCGCATGTCATCCACAGGACGTGCACAGAGTTATTCTACCTCCCTCCTTCATTTTTTACCTTATGAAATTTCTGATTTTTGAAGTTTCTTTTTTAGGGTTATTCATCGATTTCACTGAAGTATAGTGAAATCAATAATTTATTATAGAGATTTTTTTATGATTATGAATAGAGGAAACCAAGATCATGTCTTCCTATTTTTTCACATCAATACATTGAGGTATTCAATGTTTCATATTCTTCCAATGGGTTTTTCCCAAAATAAATTTTATTAGCTATTGAATAATCATTTTTAATTGGGGATTTGTGTATCCTAGATTCATGAATGCATTGGGAGTGTAATGGGAATTGTTACTGATGGTTTTGACATAGTAGAATGTCCTGGTGAGTTAAGATATAATATTAAAGGGTTAAATTTAATTGATTAATTAGTTATAATTAATTAATAATTGTTTCTTGATGTAACTTAGAAGCTCATGGCGATGCAATGAGCCTGGTTGATCAAGGGAGAGGTTGGATGAGATTGGTGGGCTTTTTCAGGCCTTGGCAGCTAATGTTGGACCTTGGAATCAAAGTGGAAAAGCCTTGGTAAAATGTGGGTGGCCTTTCATACTTGCCTTATGGAATTTACTTTTGTTTTATGATGCATGTGGATGCTCAAGAATGTCATTATGGTTGTTTCCCATTATTAATTTATTTAAATAAAAGTTTTTATGTAATTCAAAATGCTTAATTGGAATAGCTAAAATGAACAACTATTGTGTGATTACTTGAAAGTTCACTAATTTTCAATGTTTGATCCATGCTGCCAACCCCATTTAAATGTTTTTAAAACTTTTTTTTTGTTGCTATTGTAGTTGACTTCATTTGGTGTGTGCATTTTTTTGTCCCTTTCAGGTGTGAGTAAGAGATTCTTTTTTTCGTTTCTCTGATGGCTCCTTTACTACTAGTTTTATCACTACAATTGGGTATGACCTCTTAATCTTATTCAGCTTGTTGCTACTTTGGTTTCATTGTATACCTAATAAGATAATACTTCCCATATCATTGTTTCATCAATACTAATACACCAAAATTCCAACATGTAATTCCAAAATTACATGAAAACCACTACACATTAGCCCAAATCGACATAACCTAAAAAACCATCCCATGAAACTCATTCAATAATTTAAGGGAATAGGAATACTCTATACAAAAAAATATAGTTGATACACATAGTAGGAAAACCCTTATCTTTCAGAAATGTTCAACATGAGAGAGAAGGGTAATAATTAAGATGAAAGGATAATATGAAACAACCCATTTAATAAACCTGACCCACTCCAATAAGTATGTGTCTCCTTGAAGAATAAACAAGAATCATACTCTGATTTACACATGCTAACAACAGGAATTAAATATCTTCTACGTGCATCACTCGATATATCTATTAGTTTGGCTGAATATTAACTCTAGTGGAGGATCTCATGCCCTTTTTATCACATAGTTAGTCCAAATAAAAACTTTATTGAAAGATCCAAGGATTATGTAACTGGGAAGAATATAGACCCTATCTGATCCACATATTGAGGATCCTTGTTCCCTGTGTATTCGGATGGGAATACCAACCCTTAGGATTATGAGAGGGATCCACATTCTAACATAGCTTCACAGCCAAAAAGGTTTCTATCTACTGAAGAATTCCTTGAACAACATGCTTGATATTTTTCATCTGGTATCCAATCTAAATGGGACAAGAATTTGAATATTAGTTTATGTAAAATCTCTAATATATAAGAAAAGGTGACCATAAAAATCTATGTGAAAATATTACACATTATAGAATGCCTACACATCATGATCTTACTTTGGAGAAAGAGATATGTCATGTTCATGAATTTAGAAGAAGTAAATAATGTGTAATATTGTATACAGGGTGTGTAGAACCAAGAGAGGTACTTGGAATATACCTTAGCTTATCATGTAATGTAAACTTATGTGCATGATGTGTACCTCTATAACACACAACCTATAACTCCATATGGTTAGTCAATGAGTACTTCTAGAGGAACCAAAGTCATTTTCCACCCATGGTACATGCAGTTTGGTCATGTAAAACATGGTGTTTACATCGAAATGATCTTTTAGGAGTGTACTCCCTATTCATGCCAGGATGTCAACTATAGGTACACAATTTGTGTTATAATATTCAACATCCAGTGATATTAAATATTCTATAAACCATATCCACTGCATCCTTCAATGTACACTTCATAAGGTCTTCCCAACTAGACCATGTAGTCTGTAATTTTGGGTCAAATTGTTAGCATAAATCAAATCTCATTGAATCCTCCAAGTCATCTACAGATCATGATGAAATCATTTCAATTTTTTTACATGGTTGTAAATTTTTTATAGGTTCTGGATAGAAGGTTCTTCTTGGAAGAGGTACCTATTGTTTTCTTGTGATGGATTATACTGGTTATATATTGGATTACCAATACAGTGGATCCTTATTCAAATAATCTGTAATATGAGATTATAATCCTGTAACTATTTTGATCTATTTATACTCTACACATCTTGTACATGAATTATCAAAAGGATCTCTATAAATAGATTCTACAGATCTACCCTTACCACTTTGTTCAATTCTAGGAAGTGGTTGATCCTTCTCTTTATATTTTCCTTGCCTTGTTTTCCTAGTTCTTTTGTGTATTCATTAAATTTTATTTTGATACTTCCATTTATAATTCATCATAGATAGAGACATAATTATTTATTTGATATTATTATTCAAACATTTCAAAAATACACTTTATCTTTAGTTATCTTAGGTCTTTTTTGTAGTAACCTATAATTTTCACCCCCTACTCTCTCCAACCCTCCCTTTTTAATAGCCTCAACTCCCATTATTACTAACATGGGACCACTAAGAAATAGCTATGGGGACCCTGACAAACCCAGTTATTGTTGTTTATTTCCAGGCTATAATTTATCCTATAGTGACCATGATGCCCCCTTATAGAATGTGCTTTCCAGTCTATAAGAGTGCCACATGCTCTATCATTGGCCTGTTTATTTTTCAGTACACACTCCTTGGCCCGAAATAGAAAGCATGGTATTATGTAGGTCCTGTGTATTTCCTAGTAAATGTTGCTTAGACTTTGGTTCTGTCACAACCTCCGATTATGTTTGGGTATGTATTTTTCTGTAGGGAATGTTTGGGTATGTATTTTTCTGTATGGCCTGTTTTGGTTATGTATTTTGTAAGGCCTATTTTTGGTATGTATTTTGTCACAACATCCTATTCTGTTTTTTTTATGTATTCTGTAGGGCCTTTGATTCTCTCACAACTTGAAATAGAAATCATGGTATTATGTAGGGCCTATTTTGGGTATGTATTTTTTTGTTGTTCTTGTTGAAGAATTCTCTCACTTGATGATAAGAGACCAAAACCTCTGGAGTTTGCTGAAGTATCTATTTGAGGTTTTAAATGGAGGCCTGAGCATATGTGTGTCATTCTTGAAGATCAATTCACACACAAAGAATATGAGAAAGGACTGTTTTGATGTTGAGCATTTAAATACATTTCATTCACTGTTAAAGAAACTCTTGAGGGAGTGTTTATGATTATTTGAATATTCTATCACTCAAGAAGAAAAAAGAGAAATATATTCATGCTTGGTATATAAAGATCCATCACATATACATTTTGAGAATCCCTGAGGTGATTTTTGACTGGAAGCTCTTGCATTCACTATTTTGTTTGCTGAAATTAATGATCTACAACTCATAGTTATCTAAACAAGTGAAGGAGAGAGTAAACAACTAGAACTCATGAAGGGGGAGGAGGGAGGTATGGATTACCATGGTTTTCACAAATGTATGAGTAAAAGGGGATATCCCGCTTGAAAAACACAATGGGGAAATGTTATAACTTTTACCCTCAAAAAGACCACTAGGTATCCAGTGGTCTGTTGCAGTTTTTCAGAAGCCACCTCCGCCCCTCCTTGATACTCCCACGAGCTCTTGAGCTACATCTCAAGACCTATTCAGTTGTTCAAAATGCTTTTTCAATTGGTTCAAACCCTCAAAAATAGAACTCAAACAACTATTGAAAAACCTCTCCATTAATTGAGAATTCAAACTTTTCCTCAAATTCTGAATGCATGTATGAACACATGGTTTCAAAATATTCCCATTATAATTATTCTCATCCCCAAGAAGTCTCAGTAGACAATGAATCCATATATCTTGACCTATGTCGGTTAATAATTTAAGGCTAAATAACCTCATTCCACTCCCAAATGCTCAAAACACATCTAAGGAATAACCATTAATTTATGGTTCTCTAACCGAAAAATCAGATCCAATTCATGTTTTCATAATTGAAACACCTATATGTTTCTTACCTTAGCCCATATATCTAAAAACATTGATAGTGTCATTGTTTAACACCTGTTAGGATTATGGTGCTCCCCACCATAAGCTTCATCTTGCCACTATCAATTCATATGATTTAGTGCCTCCTCCTCTGAATATTCATATTGAAACATTTCTCACATGTTTTAATGAGAATAATTATAGTGGGGACACTCACTAAAGTCATTTTTCTCCATGGTGGTCCTATGTATAGTGAATTATAGAAATATAGTGTCATTCCCTAACACCTGTCAGGCTTAGATGGTTTTTTTTCATTAAATCTTTATCACGGAAATTCTAGAGAGAAGCTTGAGGCCTTATTAATTAATGTGATGGACCGTGGTTTGGTATCTGATGGTGTTCTTGCATAGGACATGAATCAGACAGACTCATTGGTTCAAGCATATTCGTAAGGTTTGTTTTTCCCAATTTTATTTAAGTGGTTACTTTGTATGGAGGATTTACATCGAAGCCATACAACCAGCCAAGTTTTTTTTGGATGTAGGGCATACCAGAATCATTGCTGAAAGAATGGGTTTTGTACAATATGATCTGTCGTTACCTATAGAAATGATTTACAGTCTTGTTGAGGAAATGAGAGTAAGACTAGGTAATAATGTTGAAACTTCTTGGTAGCATGCCATGGATTTATCTTCCTCAATTTCAGCATTATTGCACCCAGAATTGTTAGATTCGTTCTCTGGGTCTCAACTGATTATGAAAATTATGCATTGATAGCACACTGCCTTTTTTGTAGCCTGATTATTTTTGTGCCTAATATTGTCAGATTTTTTCTAGAGGTCTTAATTAAATAGAGATCATTACTAAGAATAAATTTTTTGAAAAATTTTCTTTTTACTTGAATTTGATGTTTTCAAGTCATTCTATCGAAGTAGTTGGGTACGTTCACCTTGGTGATGACAAATTGCATTATAATATTTAAGCTTCATGGTATGATGATGTTGTAATTCCTCATTCTAGCCTTGTTCGTTGTTCTTGTTGGATTCCATACTGGTGACATGGGTTAGTATATCTTTTATCATAAATTGAACCATTTGTTTATGAATGGACCTCAAGGCACCATGGGAGCATCAGTGTTGAGAATGGCTTAGGACGGATGAAATATATCAAGATAAATTACAACAAGTCACCTAAAACTGTAAGTGCTACAATCTTAAGGATGGTTCTCCCCTTATGGGAGGGTAATTTCTGTTTTTTTCATGTGACTAGTTATTTTATCATTCATAATATTTTTAAAGTGATTATTTTTAGAAACTCAGTGCATTGTGTGTATGAACAAATCCACTATGATAAACATTATTCCTTGTGATCCTAGTCATAACATGTAACTAACCAAACACTCCTTTAATTCCAATAGTTTTAGGTTGCCTTTATTGAATAAGAAACATGGATCTTTATACCTAGATGTGAAACTAAATCTCTGCACTCGCCTCCCTCTAAACAAAATTCTCCTCCCTGTTAACAACACATCATCCCTTTTATTTTTCCCTAACTATACCCTTTTTATCACTTAGTCTAAATAAATCTCATTGAATCCTCCAAATCATCCACTGATCATGATGAGACCATTTCAATTCTTTTACATGGCTGTAATTTTTTTTACAGGTTCTGGTTATTTTTTTACATTTTCTGGTTATTTTTAACAGTTTCTAGCTATTTTTTTACAGGTTCTAGCTGTTTTTTTACAGATCATAGAGGATATACCAACGGTTCTTAGAACCATTGGTATAAAGTTTGGTAGAGGAGTGTATTCCAATGGTTCAAAAACTCTTGGTATACATATATCCCAATGGTTTAAATGAAATCGTTGGAAGAGGGCAGTGGTTTGTAGGTTTCCTGGGTAGTTCTGGGCAGTATGTATACCATTGGTTTAATAACCGTTGGTATGTATATATCCCAATGGTTTTATTCAAACTGTTGTAATAGATAATTGTAAACAGACCTATACCAATGGTTCTTATAAAATCGTTGGTATAGGGCTATTGCAACGCCCCGCAATCCAATGGTTCCTCAAACCATTGGGATAGATAAAATTTTCAGTAGTGTTATTGGGATTCACTATATTCTTGACATCAAAATATATTATATTAGGTTCATCATGTAGTTTCATGTAGTTTATGATAGCTCCATCCTCATAAAAATAACTATCTAATGTGTGACCTGGATGTGGCTATTATAGTGCATGTCGTAATATTCTAGAGGCACTATTTGTTTATCAAGTGGTTTATAGTATATATCTACTGTAAAATCCTCAACTGTAAAATTTCTTATTGAGATCAATATATGTGGCAGTATTGGTGTATTTAATACATCAAATTATTTTATTTTGAGCTTCTTTATGGTATAAATAATGTAAACATGGCAGAAAATGAACTCTACATGAATACATAAATTTAAACAATGTCAAAGGTAATAGGAATGGATAATATTTCCATTGATATTATAATGTCACATGGATATTGTTTATTATATATATAGTATATATCTATTACATACTGGTATAAGATCACTCCCTATAGAGTGATTCATGAAATTCAAAATTTCTTACCATGATTCTATCATTTTTCAATAATGACTCTATAGTGGGTAAATTATAGATTTTTTCTTTTGGGTTTCCAATTCTATCTCCATTATTAACAGATAGATTGGTATACCAACCTATATACGGAAGGATATTATAGTGGAATTTAATTCTTTTATTAGGGAAATTCATCCTAAAATATCTATGATGTTTTATGATATTGTTGGCGCTAAAAATTCATGTGTGGGATGGACTAAGGAAGTTCAAGATTGTTTGGGGGGAAATTCAATCCTTATGAGTCAAAAATCACCAAAATGGGTCTATTTCGTGAAGCCCCTTCACCAATCCCCTCATCACCACGAACGTCATGAAGACGGTTGACAGATAGCTCCACAAGTCTAACAACCTCCTTGAATTCCATGGAGCAAGTTGATAGAAGCCTCTATGAGTCTCACGCCCTCTACGATCATCTCCATGCCCCTTGATAGAAAGTTTCGCAAGTCTGACGGGTCCACCTCTATTCGCAAAGCTCCATTTCCATTTTGGTGCACCTCTAAGCATCGTGATTCTTGGTGCCTATAAATATGTGGATTTCCCCCACCTCACATCATCTCCACCTTAACCTTTCACCTTCCAAGCTACCATTTCATGAAGTTCCTTGTTCTCCATGAACCAATGATAAAATGCATCACCCATGGTATTTGAGCATCACAAAAAGACTTTACCTTTATTTATATTTGCCTCCACATAATATGTAGATGACCTTCATGAAGTTACACTTCCATCGCGAAGGTAGGAGTCCCTCTTGGTAACTCGGAACTTCATAGAGCATTCGGACTTTGCAAAGCACCCCTCAAATATGTGTATACCCCATGCCTCAGCCAAGTTTCCATGCTTTGTGAAGAAAATCCCTTCATGGATCCCCTTTTTTCCATGCATCAGTACCTCCCTTATCAAAGATTCTCTAAGAGAGGACTCTTTCTTCACAGACCCCTTTCCCATTCGACCCTCCAAGTTTGTGTGTAGTGATTTCCTAATTCCCCATGTGGTGACCCTTTGCACATTTTCTTAACTCTTAATTTTTTTCATAGGTACACTGATGGATCTTGATTCATAGAAACACTAATGTGGACCCCATGATTGACCATTCCTCCACACCCCTCATGTCGGGCCTTTCTGATGACTTTACTTCCCCAAGTGCGAGTAGGTATTAGCCATGTAAGTCCAGGGGTAAGGAGTGAATCGTCCCCATCTGACCTACAGGAAATTAAACTGTCAAGCACCATCATCCTCGGCACATTACATTAAACTATAGTCTCGCCTCGTACAATGCATGTGGGGTGTTTTACCTTGGGTATTCTCCATGCCTACTAGTCTCCATGAGTGTGAGAACTTCTTTTCCCTACTTTCATGGAATGACATACTCCTCTCATGGGACTAGATACTCCCTGAGTGTCTCTCATAGAGTAAGTCTCAATATCCATCTCCCTAGGCCACTAACCATGCGTAATCCCTACACCATTACTCATTGACTCATATCTCATGATGTGACCATCAGGTATACTACTATCTCTTGTTTCTCACACTAAGCATGACGCATTTGGTCTTAGAGTAATAGTGACCATGACATCCTATTTGGGACACTAAACATGCATAATCCCTAGCGTGTTTTCGGGTTGTTGTCCATGTGTACACCCTGATCCTATTCCTCTACTCACCAAACTACATGGACTTTGATCCCTATCTTCTAAATAGGGTATGTAGGAATCCTCTCTAAGGTTCAAGCCCATCACTCCCCACAAACAATTTGTTCCATCTATTTCATGTTGGTTCATTTGTCCTACATGATGTTAAACTACATGCTCTTAACTAAACAAGTTTTGATATCTTTTGGGTACATTGGAAGACTCCCTAAGGTTCAATCCCAACCAATGGTAAACTATGGTGCTCCCTCATGGGGATGTCCCTTATTGATTTGACATCTTAACTTTATGGGAAATATCTCCCAAATCCACCCCATGAGGTGTTTTGATCCATACTCCTAGGTCGCTAACCATGTGTAATCCCCATACATATATCATCCGTCCAACCAAGAGTGATCCTATTTCAAAGGGCCGCTAACCATGTGTAAGCCCCTGGCACACCTCCAGGTAGCTATCCATGTGTACTTCTTGATTTTATTCCTTCATCCTGAACTACAAGGACTTTTATCCCTATCATCTAAACAGGGTACATAGGAAGCCTCTCTAAGGTTCAATCCCATCATTTATTCTCATCCTAACCTTTCCACTAGTTCTATATGTCTCAGGAGAATCATGACCTAACTTGGAGGTCCCTTTTCCTTCAGGTCCCTATCCATATGTTCATTCTCATGGTTCACCTCCTTAGGTGACCCCCCCTCCTTCCTGAACCATGTTGACTTTGATTCCCATCCATTGGGATACATAGAAATCCTCCCTGAGGTTCAAGCTCATTGATTTCCACACTCCATCTATATCACCATCAATTCATACATACCCATCTTAATTCTTACCTAGGTCATCACATCCTGGTGATATCATTCCATCCACTTAATCACTACTTCTAGTAGCATCTGGGTAGAAAACCATGCATAAGCCTTGCACAATTCATATTCCTCCAACCAAGAGTTATCCTCTTGTGAAAGGAATATAATCATGTGTAAGCCCCAAATCACCCCTTTGAACTGTGTGGTTTTGATACTTGTCTTGTACATAGAGAATATAGGATGCCTCTTTGAGGTTTAATCCTAGCCAATGGTAAACCTTGGTGTTCCTCTATTTGGGGTCTACCTCCCTGATCCACCCTCAGTGGTGTTCATATCAGTCTTCATGGTGTGAAATATTCCCTTTATGGTACATGACACTCTTGGATTCATCCTAATTGTGAGTTCTGATCAAATCATATGGTAAACCATCTAGGCTCTCCCTACTAGGGATGTACCTATATGATCTTCCATTGTAAGTGTTCTGATCAGTCTGATCCATATATGTAAGATGTTAAACTCACGACATACCCTATGTCAAACATGGGAATCTAAGGAAAACCTCAGAGACATGCCTCTGGAATAAGATACCTCGTGATTAATGTGGGAAGACTCTAGTTTATGCGCCCTTGAGAATCCCTCTGAAGAGGAAGAATACAGGTGTTTCAGTGTTTAAGCATCCAAACATGCCATAGATGCCTATCATGAATTCTCTCCTGATCAAAGGTTGTTGACCTTTCAAGACCCCTTGGAATGTTCAGACAGAAGCATCATAATTAACTAGTGTCCACAAAGATATGGTATCAATAATGAGGTTCATAGACCATGACTCAAATCTATGAGGGAGACCCGAACTATGTGATGAATTCCAATAAGGAATACACAGAAGGAGGAACCAACATCCCATCATCACATTTCGATAAAGGAGTACACATCACAGAGAAGTGATGAATGTCTCCTACCTTTGGAAAAGGGGAATATAGGGTACAATGTACCCATCATCCAGCATCGATGATGACAACCCAGGCAGGTTTTCCCTAGCAGAAGGTGATGGAAACAGAAATGGTGAACCATATATGAATCCTTTATCCTTAAACCATGGGGATTTGTAGCACTCTAGACATCAATAGATATGCGTGTCACTAGATCCAGCTATCTGACGCAAGGTCCCAGTAAAAAAATAGTGGGCTTGCCATGAAACTCACCAGAATTTAGGGCAGTCAATTTTTGGGAATTCCGATCTATGGTATTGTCAGTGTGGATCTCTCTCTCCAACCATGGAAGAATGAATAGGGATAGTTCATTAGGAATTTCTTTCCTAATATATATACTGATAGATGAATATTCCTGCTTTGTAGGACCCAAGCTATAGGAAACCAATTTCCCCCTGCCCGTAGACACTGTAGAAATAGTAATGATAATGCGGCATTCACGCATGGCCCCACTTCTGCCACAATGTCATCCATGACCATGGCTACTGGGTTCCCACACCCCATCTCACCATCCAAAATTTTTCAGATGAGGGTGATAGATACCCTTGTTTGTATATATGAGCAAGAAGGGGTCATTCCTACATAAGCTATGGCTCATCAGGACCTAGAGGCTTCATCACCTCTCTATTATAGCCGCCCCTAAGGGCCGCACAAGTAGACACTACTCCCCATTCCAATATTCAACCATTTAGTGAGTCTTTACTCAAAACACTCCTATGACTCGTTCCCCTATGCTAATGAGGTAAGGGACGTCAGGGTCAACCTGACGACGACTACTTCCTGGGAGCTTTTGAGGAGGGCTCCCACCAGGTCTTATTAGAACCACCAACTACCGATCCTTCAGACAAAGAAATAGGTGGTCTACACTGTTGCATCACCATCTTCGGTCCGACTGACCCGAGGTCAATGTCGGGCACCAACCCAAGAAGATTCCCTTTAGGGGCATAATCTTCTACATCTTTAGTGGCATGTTCCACCACCGATGTATACTATCAATTCCCTATTATTATAGAGTAGGGGCACTTCTATGTCCGACCGGGATCAAGACCCCATCCACCCTATGGGTAGGCTGGGCTGACTCATCTCGTCACCAGTGTGAATAGCAGTCATTGGGGGATGAACCATGATGATGAGATCCAGTACGGAGGTACTCCCTATTCCATCTTCAACCAAAGAAGAGGCCCTCCTCACACCCGCACCCTACATGGAGGTCCTCCTTATTCCCATGATCCCAGATATGGATGCCCTCCCTGTATCTCGGGTCTCTAATAAAAAGGCCAACCTCACATCATTCCCAGCTTAAGGGAAGGTCCTCCCAGCAATATCATTGACCAGAGTGAAGGTCCTCCTCAACTTTTCACCCATAAACATGAAGGCCATACCCATGTTCTCTCCAACTCAAGTGGAGTTCCTCCCTGCTCCAATAATGATCCATGTGGAGTTTCTCCCTGCACCATCGATGGACAACACGGAGGTCTTCCCTGTGTCCAGTTTGACCAGTACAAAGGTCCTCTCCATGACACATGTGACTATCATGGAGGTTCTCCCAATTTTCCATCCAGATCCAGTGGAGGCCCTCCCCACTCCATCACTCCCCACCATGAAGGTCCTCCTCGTGCATTAGGAAATAGACACGAAGGTCCTCCCCATGTTCTATATAACATATGCCCGAGTTCTCCCCAAATCCCATATCACCCATGTGGGGGTCCTCACCACTCTATAACTAACCCTCACGGAGGTCCTCCCTGTGTCGAAGATCTACCCTAACTTGAAGAACCATTTCAGGGTAGAAGGGAGAACTATCGCCACTGAAGGAAAAACTTTGAGAAGTTCCAGATCATCATCAACCAAGTCCACTTTTCAGATTCTAAAGCAGAGTATGAATCGATGATGGAACCTCCATCCCAATCCTCTGTATCAAGGTCTAGGGCAGAAACTCATTGTTTGAGCTTCTTCCTCCCTGAAAGGGAGATACACCAGATCCCCAAATCCCTTCATAGGTACATACAGGAGGAGGAAGATTTTTCTCCCTTTTAGGGTCTTCCTGTGTGGTCTTCTTTATCATCACCAAATTCACTCTCTACCTCAACATGAAACCACGAGAGTTGTTCTGGGGTTTGATTGATGATTATCACTAGCTTGATCCACCATTGATGACCACCACCCTCTCATAGGAATTAGTGGTTAGCACCCTATTCTCTGGGGACATGATGATGTGGTTGGTACCGTTCAAGGGAGATGACCCAGTCTGCAGTAGATTGTTAGCTCACAAAGTGTTCTCTATACCTATAAGTCCACGACCACAAAAGTCCACATCAGTGTTATTTTTGGTTCCTCAACCGCCCCCAGTCGAAGAATGGGGAAACCAAGAGCCATAACTCGATTCTAAGCGAAGAATTATATGGGACATTCTCACAGAGAACCAGTTATCTGAGATGTTATGACTAGTCATGACTTCAAACTTCGACATTTCGGAATCTCTCACCCAGGATGAGGTCATGTGCTTCTACTAGACCATATGGGCAATGCATTTACATCTTCAAAATCATCAGTTGGTGTATCTGAAGAGCAGGGAGAACTTTGACGACATCGACCAATAATGTCATATGGTTGACCTAGTTGTGCTTCCTATGGCTCATCACCCTACATCTTTTGGTTTTCACTGAATTATTCAACAGAGATGTGTTTAGAGCTTCCCTATGCTACGTAGAATCATCAAAGAGGTGTCTTCACATGTGCAGATCCAGGGATGGGGGTAGTATGCTGCTCTTTAGTTCAGCTCAATCCTGTGATAGCCATATCTGTCGTGTGACATTGAGGATAGGGCTCCAAGTGAAGTCATGGTCAATATGGTTTATCTCGACACACATAAGGAGAGATACATCAAAACGGGGTCCTAAGAGGATGACCCACCCACTAGGGTGAACAACATCTTCTAGATCCCCCATGAATTGGCACTCGACAACAAAGGAAGATGTTTGGCCTTGTAGATCCCTCCAAATTAGTTCCCTTAGATCGAGACCCCAACAAGGTTAAAGGATTGATTGGGACCTGTAATCCCTCTAACCTATTTGGTTCAATGCAGAAGATAGAGGATGATCCTAAGAAGGATGTGTTGCACCAACAGATTTCCAAACATAAATGATTCAATGATGAGCTTCTTGTAGAGTTCCTTACAAGACGGCATCCATATTACAGTGATCCTTAGTACGATCCCATACCTCCTCCACTGGGGGAGTAGTGGTAGTCACAGGACCTCCTTGGCCAGGTGCCTCCTGTTAGTTGTGACAATCCTATACAACTCAATAGTGTGGAGACCAGAGTTTATGGAAAACGACCACGATATGCATTTTCAAATCCTCCTGAACAGCATGAGAATCACCCTCAGGACCAAGCTAAGGCCACTCCTCTAGTATCTATTCAGTTTTTTCCTCCAATGGTTCCACCAGTCACTCCATGAGCCACTAGGCCTAACTACCATGTTGAAGAACTCTCCAATGTGCTGGATGTTAGGAACCCCCACCAAGATAGGAATCCCCATCAAGAGTATATTATGGCCACTCTCATTTCCCACCTTAAGTACCTTATGACATGATAGGTGGCGATATCACCCGGTATCAAGCTATATCTGACCTATGTAGATGATATGTTGGCACCCCCAAATTTCAAGAACCCTACATTTTCTCCTTTCGATGGGATGGGTGACCCGCTGCAGCATCTAAACCACTTTATTTCAAGGTATGGACCTATGTTGGGGACTCTAATGTAGTAGGAATCCATCAAGCTCTAATGTTTTGTACAAATTAAGGAAGGACCTGTGTTCATTTGGTATAACCAATTACCCCTCAAATCCATAACTGGTTGGGAAGATCTTCACAGGCAGTTTATCTATCGATAGCCCCACCACTCTCAAAAATAGTTTTGCCGGCCTCTTTAAGTGAAAAAAAGGTCAGACGATCAAGTCACATACTTTTTCTCCAAGTGGATGGGCCTCACGTATTCACTCAATATACTACTGACTTAGGAAAAACTACTAATGATGAGAATGGAGAACATAAAGAATTAATTGGTTCCCTACCTCATCACTCATAACTTCTCGGGTGTATTTATATATTTTTCTAATAAGGAAAAATGTATAGAGGAATCCTTGCAACAAGCCAAGCAGGCATTCCCATTTCCTCCCATAGATCCTGCAAAGATAGGTTCCAAGGCCAAAATTACTATCATTGCTCAAGTAGAGGCCCCTAGACCGCTAGAATTGTTATAGGTAGAGTCGCGTCCACAGCCTCGCCATGGACACAGCCTCAAGACTAGCCTCAGGCTTAGTTTCACCTACCTTAGAATTAGCCAGTTCCACCTCATCAAGCAATGCTTCCTAGGAGAGACAATCAGATTCCACCTCCTCACCGAGATTCGTCCCCTCACCAAGGTCAGGCTCCTAGAGTTCCTTTCTGAGACCGGAGAAACATGACCTACTCATTTGATGAGTCTCAGGGCCCTAGTTATTTCTGAAGTGTCATAGATCATAGAATCCTAAAGTTTCTAGATTATAGGAGGCCCTGGGAGGATGATCTCACTGATCATCCCAACTATTGCCCCAATCACTGATTCCTTGGACATACTCTCATGTAGTGATATGTTTTAAAGGATTGGATCTAGGTCTAGGTCAACAACAATGTAGTTGGATTGGGTCTTACTATAAGGCCCCATCCTTAAACCTTACTTAATCTTGAGTTATTACAAGATTACACATTGAGGATCTTTTCAGGTTTAGAGTTTTAGAGAATTAGATCATGAAACTTGCATTACATTCCATATTTAAACAAAGTGGTTACATAAAAGACAATATTCATTCTTCCCATCAATGGAAACATATTTAAAATAAAACACAGATTCTTTCTTGAAACATCCTTGACACTATCATTACATCATGTACCTTTCCCTTGACCTGTGAAAAACATTTCAAAAACTTGGGATGAGCATAAAAAGCTCAGTAAGGGTTATAAAAATATGGAAAGGAAACATTAGTTCATATATAAATAAGAATGAAATCATACTTTATCCATAAAACATAGGCACTTTAACATACCTCATCAAATCATGAATAAATCATAGAAATCATAAGACATAAAGGTAACTTGAGGCATTCATAACATTCTTACGTAGGGAGTAACCCTCTTGGTTACGTTTGGAATAGTCATCACAGTATATTCCCTAAATATCTTCGGAGAAACCTTAAAGTTTCACTCCTTCGTGTTACCCAATGCATTGGAGAGCTATATCGGTCTCACCCTCCCTTAGATTATCATGGAACCACCCGTCTTCATAATAATGCCCAAGAACCTCAACATAATCGTATCACATAAAACATGCATAAAGGAAACATAACATTTCCAGCTTTCAATCACAAGATATCAATACAAAAAATTGATATAAAAACATTATGAAAACCATTTTCAATACCAAAATAAAAGAAAAGTAAAACATGGTATTTATTTTTCTTTTAAAAAAGGTATGGCTTTTAGAGGAAGCCGAAACTCAAATAATGGTCACGACGGCGGAGAAGTCTTTGTCGCCGCATACGTACAACAAAAACATTCCATTTTGTCGTTTAGTAAACGCTTCGTATAAAAAAGATTCCTTTTTGAATAAACGTAAAAGTCAAAGGGGTTTATACACCATATAAAATAAGGTTGTGTATAAAACAAAATATTCCTCAATGAAAGGAGATTGAGACGAAGTCCCATACAAAGACGGTATCCTTGGTTTAAGGATAAATCAATTACATAATTATGTGTGACAAATGAATACACCAAATATAAGTGGATATTAAGTGTAAAATAATCAAAGTTCATTCACACATATTCAAAGGATGACATATTTAATAACTACATGTTGAACCCAAAGAAACCGAAATTGGGTTAAGAAGTTCCCTTGACAGCCTAACGGCGTCACATCAAAATGAGTTGATGAGAGATAAAAAGTGTATCTCATCACTTGGACATAAAAGTTACATCAATAAGGATATATTAAAACATATCCCAACATAAAAATATGTAAATTAAAAGACCCAACAAAAGAAGTCTTTTAAAAAAAGGAGGGTGAAAGGTTCCCTTACCGACTTGGGTATCTTTGAAAACATACACCCCATGAAAGAAGGACAATACATCATTGATGTAAATACTCATAAAACGAAAGTATATTAAAAAAAGAGTGGAATAATGGGCAGTAAATACACCACTCAAAGGAAATTTTGTCAAATGTAACATAAATCTCACGGGAATAAAAGTGAGATGAAAAATCCCTTACGAAAACTCGGCAGCCTAACGGCGCCACATAAAACTTACAAAAATGGATTGATGAGATCAAATAGGGTATCTCATCATATTAACATAAAGTTTATATAAAGATTAATATAAAATATCATCCCCCAACATAACAAAGTGGAGCTTAAAAGAAGTGACACAAAGGAGAGTACTTAAAAAGAAAGAGAGGGGTTAGATCTCTTACGAAAATTCGGCAGCCTAACGGCGCCACTCAAAACTTCCAAAATGGATTGATGAGAGAGAATAGGGTCTCTCATCAGATGAACATAAAAATTAAAGTAAGATTAATATAAAAGAACATCCCAATGACAAGAAATATGAGCTTAGAAGTAATGACATAAAAGAGTGTACTTAAAAAGAAAGAGAGGAGTAGGATCCCTTACCTCAAGTCCAACTTGTCTTGTTCGTTTCTTTATATTCCTGAATAATAAACTTTGGTCAATTAATAATTGACTAAGTAACTCCTTTAGAGATTATTATTCATTTCATATCACATATTATAATGTTATAATAATTGTTTAATAATGTTAGTTCATATCAGACGTTTTTTCCGATGTTTGGTACATGAGTCAAAAATGAACTTGTTTGAAAAAAGATTGCCCATGTAGTTATGAGTAAATAATTTCCAGAATAGTATTAATGATTAAAATATCATATATATCCATTAAATATTAATTTCATACTATTACATATCATTTGGAGATAAAAAACGAAAAGCACCGTTCATGGAGACGGTAGGCCGTACGTACGCATGAATGCTACTTTCATTTTTTGTCATATTAATGGAATTAAAACAAAATGAGAGATATATATATGTTATAATTCCAGGATGATATCCATAATTTTTATTTCATATATTACATATATATCCATTATATATATGTACTTATAATATTACATAACATTTTGAGATAAGAAATTCAATGTAACGTTCATGGAGACGGCAAGTCGTACGTACGCATGAACGCTACTTCCATTTATATTTCATATTTAATGGAATTAAAACATAATGATACATAATATTATTTTAATTCCAGTATGGTATCATACATAATATCATTAAATATATCCTTTATTCGTACCACATATGGTATTAACGAATCAAATCACTTTGAGGGGGCGGTAGTCCGCCCTTCCTAAAATGAAGATATCGCGTATACCCATAATGGAAGCCATAAAGGTATGCCATAAATGAAAAATACAGAAGCTTAAGGAAAACATAAACATATTATATATCATATATAAATATATTTTCATCTTAATGTCCACCTTTTAAGGTGTTAAAAGAATGTTGAACAATCATCGTTTCGGGAGGCAGAAATTCACCATCCACAGAAACAGTATGTTATTTAACCATTAGATGTAGGTGTGTGTAATTGTAGCTCGAATACTTCTTATAACAACATCATAGTATATTAAAGATACTGGATTTGTTACAAAAGAAATGAATAAAAAGATTTTAGGGGGTTGGAGAAGCAAAATAAAACAAAAGGACTCAAGTGATGACATTACCTTAAAATCAGGTAACTCCCTTTGGTTTGAGATCAAAGGCTTCCTTGGGAAGACTTCTGCCCAAATTGAGGATTCAAGGAGTAATAGAGGGAAGTTTAGAGACAAAATTGGCAGAGTTTGGCCGAGCCAAAGGCTTTGGGAGTGTGGGTAAGGAGGTAGAGGTGGGGGCCTTTTATAAGAGGAGAGGAGGGGCACTCTTGGAAGGTAAAGAAAAGTCACTTTATTTTAAAATGGTATTCGGATTTAAGAGGTCCCACATTGATGTGTTTCGAGGATAAGGTGATAAGGGTTCGAAATACACTCATCCAATAGGTTTTGGACATGTGTAGGTCTTATATATTACATTATTTTTCCATTTTATTTAAATCGTTAAATAATGAGGTCATCGCTGCATCATCATGATGTCATAAATAATTTAATTTATTTAATGTCTAAAAATTATAAAAAAATGCTATGATGTAGGAAATCTTTTTAGATTTCCAATTTATATTTATAGTCAAAAATCTGGTTTTTATAACCCCATTTAAAAATTGTTTTAGTAAAACATTTCATGTTTGTCTCATTTTTACTTTAACTTTAAATAAAAAGATATTAATGTCATTTTCCAACCAAAGTGGCTTCATGAGGTCCCCAAGTTTACCCATGGGTTTTCTTGGTCGGACATGACACATCCAATGAGTTTAGGACATGTGTAAGGTTCATTTCATATTATTAAAACATTATTTTTACCTTAAACTACACTAATTACCTCTAATCGCGATTAAAAACTTAATAAGTTACTATTCACCAAAAATTATTTTTATCCCATTGAACCATATTTAACTTCTTAATGACAACCATGTATGTCGGATTTTTTAAATTCAAAACACAAAGATGGAAAAATTTCATTTAAACGGAAAAATCAGTTTTTATAAGTACCACTTAGTGGTTTCACTATTCATCAAAAATTGAAGTTTTTCAGAAAAATCCCAAAAATTCACCCTAAGCTATATTTGATATTCCAAATTCAAAAATGAAGTCTATTTTACAAAATTCAAAAAATATAAGTCACATTAATTTTTTTAATAATTAATTCCCGATGTCAGAGAAAATAGCGTGTTTTTATGAAACAATAAGTATCAAAAGATTGACACTAGTTTAAGTCTGATTTCAAAGTGAAATTAATTCCAACGACCACTATTGGATTTAATGGTAAAAATATATTCTAATTTCACTTTAAAACCAATTCAAAATATAATCTAATCATATAAATAAATTAGATTAAAAATAGGTTTTGAATTAAAATACAACATTTTACACTATTCATTAAAAAAATGAACTTTATCAGAAAGATACCAAAAATTTACACAAAGTAAATTTTGATGTCCCAATTCTTAAGAAGAGTTTTATTTGGTCTAATAGAATGTATAACAGTGAACAAAACTATATTTAAAGACGGTTCGCCATCAAAAGGCGATAAGTGAACCTTTAGTGAAAACTAGGGATATACGCCTAAAATTGAATTCTTTTCATATTTTAAGACTTTATCTTTTATTGGATAAATGTAAAAACATTTAAAAACATATATAATAATATTTTAGTTATTTTTATCCATTCCCGCCAATACAATGGCTACATGTTAACTACCATTTAAAATAATATTATTTTATTATTAGAGTGCAACGTAAGATTCCCAAGAAACTCGTTGTTGCGTGTTGGGTACGCCATCGAGCATAGCGTCCCCTTTAAAGTCATATTAATATTTTATTCACAAATATGGATAAATATGAAAATGTCATATTCTTTATTTACCTGGGGTGTTACATCCTTCCCCCCTTTTGGGAATTGCATCCTCGCAATTTTTAAAATTGAGCTTGGAAACATCCTTGAAAGTCCCACATCGGAACAAGAGTCGGTAAAACAATCACTTTAAAATAAAGGAAGATAAGTACAGAGGTCACCTGAGTTAACCCATATGTAGAAAAACATGGACATGGAAGAAAAAGCAAAGGTTCATGTTCTTGAGGGAGAGTGATAGTAAACATGTCTAGGAGAAAGTTAACCATAAGAAAATCACAAACTTGTGATGGGTTAAACGGTATTCAATTCCCCAATAGGAAAAGTTAATATAAAACATTTTTGTTTTAATTTACTTTTTATTGAGGAATTTATTCATAAGGAAACAAAATCACTTATCATGTTGACTTTCAACTTTTACTAGATTTCTTAATCAAACTCATATTTTTTTCCAAAAGATGAGTATTTAGGGAGACTTGTTCGCATTAAGAGTACTATAATCAACTTCTAGAGAATCACATAATCCACCAAAGAGAACTATATACTTCCTATTTCTTTAGGCTTTAACCAAAACCAAAAGGTTGGTACAAGGTCAGATAATCCAAAAAAGGATAACCCTTTAAAAAGAAAATCTATGCTTAATCTCCAAAATTTGTCCAACAAAACCCAAAGTTTAACGAGGACCATCCGATAAACAATTTGTCCATAAAATTCTTCAAAGTAAACCAATCTAAGATTGAAACCCAAAGATTTGAAAGATTTAGTCACATATTCTTCCAAGTTAAATCGTAACGTTTATCTCCAAACAACATCAGTTGCTCTTAAAGTCTCGTATTGAAAAGTAATTAACCTAATCACATATCCTCCATGATAGGTTAATATATTTCCATAGATAACCCAAAAATCAAATTACTCTTAATTCATAAATTCATCTAACTAAAAATAATCAGTCAAACTAACCAGGGACTTCACGTAGTCCAGTGGTAGGCAATAAATACCAGTTTCACTTCGGTTGTGGGTTCGATTCCTGCAGCTTTGTCCGACGCGACGAGTTGTCACACGGTCTGTGTGTTGTCCTTTTTCCAAAACTATATAATTCTCAAATCATTCCCCAAAAAAGAGATAAAATCTTCAAACATAACATATTTTAACCTAAAGTTTATCTCATTCCTTTCACTTCCATCATAACATATAGTAACCCATAATTACCTCAAAAGTAAGGATCATATAAACCCAAATGGTTCTTTATAACTATGTCCACAAAAGAAAAGATAACTATTACTTGAATAAAATTTTCCTATATTAAACATCAGGGTTACACATAATATAAAAAGTCTTCTAATGTAACCCCATCATCAAAAGAGACTTAATACTCTTAAGAATTTCACCATAACTCTTAAAGCCCTTATATGTTGACATATTACTCATTAAACATTCTTCATGATCCATTAACCATTCCTTTCCAACTTATTCCGAAATACCTCTTTCCTACAAACAAAATCATGATTCATATCCTAAGATTCCAAAATAGGAAAACAATAGTCATGAAATAATACATACCTTTGATTGGTCATTGTCAGTTTCTTCATCCTCAATCGGAATGGCATTAGGTATTGGTAAACGAACATTTGTACGCTCTTTGTGATCCCATTCACGAAACTTCTTCATAGGACATGTGTTTGCATAATGACCATGCACACCACATTTAAAACATTCAATTGATCCCTCAGAAGGAACTTCTTTCCCTTTCCTCGAGTCAACTGGATGCTTCCTTTTTCCATGGAAGGTTCTTGCTTTATGACCTTCATTTCCACATCTATAGCATATTTATGTACCTTTGAAACATTTTCCTAGGTGTTTCTTTCCACATCTTTGACACATAGGTTTTTGAACACACTTACCTTTATGATTATTACCTGTACTTCTGTAGGGATTTGTTTCTCGCATATATGATGCCTTAGAGAAATAACCAAGGTTTAGGTGGTAAATAATGACTCCAGATAGTTGGTTGAGGATAATCACAAGAGTTCTCATTGCAGCTCCCATATCATTCAGTTGCTTGCTCAAAAAACTGTCACAGTTTCCTTCACATCCACTGTTACTTTGGTGCCTGCTAGATCCAGCCATTTACTAAAACCAAAAAGGTCAGTGTGAGTATATCAAAAAAACCATCATGTACTAATGAGGAAGATAAATACTAAGATATACTTACTCATTCACTTTATCTAAAACTAGGACTCTTTCTGAAATCCTAACCATTATGGTAATGCCACTTATGCTTAAAGAATACCCTAACCTCTAAAGTTATGTAAACCAACATTTGATACCAAATATAAGGCCCCAGCCTTAAACCTTACTTAATCTTGAGTTATTACAAGATTACACATTGAGGATCTTTTCAGGTTTAGAGTTTTAGAGAATTAGATCATGAAACTTGCATTACATTCCACATTTAAACAAAGTGGTTACATAAAAGACAATATTCATTCTTCCCATCAATGGAAACATATTTAAAATAAAACATGGATTATTTCTTGACACATACTTGACACTATCATCACATCATGTACCTTTCCCTTGACCTGTGAAAAACATTTCAAAAACTTGGGATGAGTATAAAAAGCTCAGTAAGGGTTATAAAAATATGGAAAGGAAACATTAGTTCATATATACATAAGAATGAAATCATACTTTACCCATAAAACATAGGCACTTTAACATACCTCATCAAATCATGAATAAATCATAGAAATCATAAGACATAAAGGTAACTTGAGGCATTCATAATATTCTTATGTAGGGAGTAACCCTCTTGGTTACGTTTGGAATACCCATCACAGTATATTCCCTAAATCTCTTCGGAGAAACCTTAACGTTTCACTCCTTCGCGTTACCCAATGTATTGGAGAGCTATATCGGGCTCACCCGCCCTTAGTTTATCATGGAACCACCCGTCTTCATAATAATTCCCAACAACCTCAACATAATCGTATCACATAAAACATGCATAAAGGAAACATAACATTTCCACCTTTCAATCACAAGATATCAATACAAAAAATTGGTATAAAAACATTATGAAAACCATTTTCAATGCCAAAATAAAAGAAAATTAAAACATGGTATTTATTTTTCTTTTAAAAAAAGGTATGGCTTGTAGAGGAAGCCGAAACTCAAATAATGGTCACGGCGGCGGAGAACTCGTTGTCGCCGCATACGTACGACAAAAACATTCCATTTTTTCGTTTAGTAAAGGCTCCGTATAAAAAAGATTCCTTTTTGAATAAACATAAAAGTCAAAGGGGTTTATACACCATATAAAATAAGGTTGTGTATAAAACAAAATATGCCTCAATGAAAGGAGATTGAGACGAAGTCCCATACAAAGACGGTATCCTTGGTTTAAGGATAAATCAATTAAATAATTATGTGTGAAAAATGAATACACCAAATATAAGTGGATATTAAGTGTAAAATAATCAAAGGTCATTCACACATATTCAAAGGATGACATATTCAATAACTACATGTTGAACCCAAAGAAATCGAAATTGGGTTAAGAAGTTCCCTTGACAGCCTAACGGCGTCACATCAAAATGAGTTGATGAGAGATAAAAAGTGTATCTCACCACTTGGACATAAAAGTTACATCAATAAGGATATATGAGAACATATCCCAACATAACAATATTTAAATTAAAAGACCCAATAAAAGAAGTCTTTTAAAAAAAGGAGGGTGAAAGGTTCCCTTACCGACTTGGGTATCTTTGAAAACATACACCCCATGAAAGATGGACAATACATCATTGATGTAAATACTCATAAAACGAAATTATATTACAAAAAGAGTGGAATAATGGGAAGTTCATACACCACTCAAAGTAAATTGTGGCAAATGTAGCATAAATCTCACGGTAATAAAAGTGAGATGAAAAATCCATTACGAAAACTTGGCAGCCTAACGGCGCCACATAAAACTTACAGAAATGGATTGATGAGATCAAATAGGGTATCTCATCATATCAAAATAAAGTTTATATAAATAGTAATATAAAATATCATCCCCCAACATAACAAAGTGGAGCTTAAAAGAAGTGACACAAAGGAGAGTACTTAAAAAGAAAGAGAGGGGTTAGATCTCTTACGAAAATTCGGCAGCCTAACGGCGCCACTCAAAACTTCCAAAATGGATTGATGAGAGAGAATAGGGTCTCTCATCATATGAACATAAAAATTATAGTAAGATTAATATAAAATAACATCCCAATAACAATAAAGATTATCTTAGAAGTAATGACATAAAAGAGTGTACTTAAAAAGAAAGAGAGGAGTAGGATCCCTTACCTCAAGTCCAACTTGTCTTGTTCGTTTCTTTATATTCCAGAATAATAAACTTTGGTCAATTAATAATTGCCTAATTATATCCTTTAGAGATTATTATTCAGTTCATATCACAAATTATAATGTTATAATAATTATTTAATAATGTTAGTTCATATCAGACGTTTTTGCCGATGTTTGGTACATGAGTCAAAAATGAACTTGTTTGAAAAAAGATTGTCCATGTAGTTATAAGTAAATAATTTCCAGAATAGTATTAATGATTAAAATATCATATATATCCAGTAAATACTCATTTCATACTATTCCATATCATTTGGAGATAAAAAACGAAAAGCATCGTTCATGGAGACGGTAGGCCGTACGTACGCATGAACGCTACTTTCATTTTTTGTCATATTAATGGAATTAAAACAAAATTAGACAGATATATCTATGTTATAATTCCAGAATGATATCCATAATTTTTAAGTCATATATTACATATATATCCATTATATATATGTACTTATAATATTACATAACATTTTGAGATAAGAAATGAAATGTACCGTTCATGGAGATGGCAAGCCGTACGTATGCATGAACGCTACTTCCATTTCTATTTCATATTTAATGGAATTAAAACATAATGATACATAATAGTATTTTAATTCCAGTATGGTATCATATATAATATCATTAAATATATCCTTTATTCGTACCACATATGGTATTAACGAATCAAATCACTTTGAGGGGGCGGTAGTCCGCACTTCCTAAAATGAAGATATCATGTATACCGATAATGGAAGCCATAAAGGTATGACATAAATGAAAAATACAGAAGCTTAAGGAAAACATAAAAATATTATATATAATATATAAATATAGTGTCATCTTAATGGCCACCTTTTAAGGTGTTAAAAGAATGTTGAACAATCATTGTTTCGGGAGGCAGAAATTCGCCATCCACAGAAACAGTATGTTCTTTAACCATTAGATGTAGGTGTGTGTAAGTGTATCTAGAATAATTCTTATAACAACATCCTAGTATATTTAATATACTGTATTTGTTACAAAATAAATGAATAAAAAGAGTTTAGGGGGTTGGAGAAGCAAAATAAAACAAAAGGACTCAAGGGATGACATTACCTTAAAATCGGGTAACTCCCTTTGGTTTGAGCTCAAAGGCTTCCTTGGGAAGACTTTTGACCAAAGTGAGGCTTCAAGGAGTAATAGAGGGAAGTGGAGAGACAAAATGGGCAGAGTTTTTCTGAGCCAAAGGCTTTGGGAGTGTGGGTAAGGAGGTAGAGGTGGGGGCCTTTTATAAGAGGAGAGGAGGGGCACTCTTGGAAGGTAAAGAAAAGTCACTTTATTTTAAAATGGTATTCGGATTTAAGAGGTACCACATTGATGTGTTTCGAGGATAAGGTGATAAGGGTTATAAATCCACTCATCCAATAGGTTTTGGACATGTGTAGGTCTTATATATTACATTATCTTTCCATTTTATTTAAATCGTTAAATAATGAGGTCATCGCTGCATCATCATGATGTCATAAATAATTTAATTTATTTAATGTCTAAAAATTATAAAAAAAATTCTATGATGTAGGAAATATTTTTATCTTTCCAATGAATATTTATAGTCAAAAATATTATCTGTATAACCCCATGTAAAAATTGTTTTAGTAAAACATTTCATGTTTGTCTCATTTTTACTTTAACTTTAAATAAAAAGATATTAATGTCATTTTCCAACCAAAGTGGCTTCATGGGGTCCCCAAGTTGACCCATGGGTTGTCTTGGTCGGACATGACACATCCAATGGGGTTAGGACATGTGTCAAGTTCATTTCATATTATTAAAACATTATTTTTACCTTAAACTACACTAATTACCTCTAATCGCGATTAAAAACTTAATAAGTTACTATTCGTCAAAAAATTATTTTTATCCCATTGAACCACATTTTACCTCTTAATGATAACCATGTATGTCGGATTTTTGAAATTAAAAATACAAAGATGGAAAAATTTCATTTAAACGGAAAAATCAGTTTTTATAAGTACCACTTAGTGGTTTCACTATTCATCAAAAATTGAAGTTTTTCAGAAAAATCCCAAAAATTCACCCTAAGATATATTTGATATTCCGAATTCAAAAATGAAGTCTATTTTACAGAATTCAAAACATATAAGTCGCATTAATTAATTTAATAATTAATTCCCGCTGTCAGAGCAAATAGCGTGTTTTTATGAAACAATAAGTATCAAAAGATTGACACTAGTTTAAGTCTGATTTCAAAGTGAAATTAATTCCAACGACCACTATTGGATTTAATGGTAAAAATATATTCTAATTTCACTTTAAAACCAATTCAAAAGATAATATTATCATATAAATAAATTAGATTAAAAAGAGGTTTTGAATTAAAATACAACATTTTACACTATTCATTAAAAAAATGAACTTTATCGGAAAGATACCAAAAATTTACACAAAGTAAATTTTGATGTCCCAATTCTTAAGAAGAGTTTTATTTGGTCCAATAGAATGTATAAGAGTGAACAAAACTATATTTAATGACGGTTCGCCATCAAAAGGCGATAAGTGAACCTTTAGTGAAAACTAGGGCATATACGCCTAAAATTGAATTCTTTTCGTATTTTAAGCCTTTATCTTTTATTGGATAAATGTAAAAACATTTAAAAACATATATAATAATATTTTAGTTATTTATATCCATTCCCGCCAATACAATGGCTACATGTTAACTACCATTTAAAATAATATTATTTTATTATTAGAGTGCAATGTAAGATTCCCAAGAAACTCGTTGTTGCGTGTTGGGTACGCCATCGAGCATAGCGTCCCCTTTAAAGTCATATTAATATTTTATTCACAAATATGGATAAATATGAAAATGTCATATTCTTTATTTACCTGGGGTGTTACACTTACATTGGCATAGGTGGTGTGTGTTTCTGTAATGTTTGACAGTGATAGAAAATGTGAATGGAAGTAGGTCTCTGGCCCTGGGTCTTAGAAGTACGATGATTTGTTAACCCATAGAGAAATTTCTCATACCCATGGTGTCATTCATTCCTAATTGAATTGGCCTGAGCTTCCCAAAGTGGCCACTCCTCCTCCCAATGCCTCTTCTACATTTGCATCTCATCCTTCTTCTTCTCATAAGAGTAGGTACCGACGACGCAAGGGGAAGAAAATCCCTTCACCGATGTTGAATCCATATCGTACTCTTGGAGAATTCATGCCTGCAGAGATAGGGATATCCCTGAGAATTCACCCAGTATTGGAGGATTCATTAGGATATGATAAGGAGTATGCTTCAATGAATACTATATAATTGGTGAACCCTTACATGGTTCCTGGCGATGAGGAGTGTCAGGAATGCCCCCCTAATATTCCCAGTCAACACCATCTTTGATGAGGTCATAGCCTTGTGAATCGTCAGAATGCTCAGGCCTATGCTTCCGGCCAAGTCATGCACACTACCAAGACTAGAACACAAGCTCATTATAGGGCTCGACATGTTAATTCCTCTCATCCTACCTCATCAAATCCACTTCCACCATTATTCGTGCTTCTCAACCAGGTAGCAACTCTACGACCACATCGTGATCATCCCTGACCAAACCTTGGACATATGACAGTCAGACGGTAGTAGTCATTCATGGTTCAACTAGTGAGAAATGGGATATCCCCATCACCATCCAGAATCCACTGATTTGATCAACAAAACCCGTCATACCTCCTGCCACAGAGCAACTTCCTGGAGGAAGAAATGTGCATCGATCATAGAATTACAATGTGATTAAGCATATTTCCATAATTCCCACAAATATTGTTATCCTAGAGGCCCTCCTCCTATCTAAATATATGCATGGAGCCCTCACAGAGGCTTTGAGAATCCACCTCCAATTTGAAACAGAGGTGGCGGCCACAGATGCCTTCCATGATGAGGAAGTTGAGTGAGCAGAATGACAAGCCATAATTTTATTATCATGAGAAGATGAAGGCTCCCCTGTACAGGGGCACATCCTCCCATTGTACATCACTGGCCAGCTCGATGGTGTGGAAGTCCACTATTGTCTTATCGACATAGGTTTTGGGATCAATCTCATCCTAACTCAAACACTCCAAAATCTAGGATAATCTGAAGTAGATTTGAGTCCCTCCAACCTAAAAAATTAGGGTGTTAATAGGACCGAGAAAAGGCTATGTGGAAAGATTCACCTTAAAACCCAATTTGGTGGCCTGGTTTCCAGCACTAAATTCATGTTCATCTCATAGGACACCGACTATAATGAATTATTGGGTAGACCCTGGCTCCATCTTTATGTAGCAGTTCTCTCCTCATATCACCAATGCCTCGAATACTCCCTCAATGGTCAAATGGGTGTGATCCAAGGTGATTTGTATCCCTTTTCCTACTGTGAAGCTTGGTATTTAGATGCTGACTATTACAAGAGTAAGTACAAGAAGCTTCAAACCAATGAGGTTGAGCACACTGCTATTTTGGCCGACCCATTGATGGATTTGGATGATGCCTTCATTCTCCTGATTCACCAGTTAGAGGCCACAACCCTAGAATTGGGAAAATGATTTTTCATTTCTAAGATGAGGTGAAGAAATATTCACAGTCATAAGGAATATTGAAATATTACCTTGTATTATTATATAAATCAGGCTTGGGTGATACCATATCTCCTTACCCCTATTTAGGTATCGAGATGTTCACCCTATGAAAATAGTCGTACACCATACCTTCTTGTGCTACCGAGTTGGGTTGAGTCGACATAGACCAACTAGCCACTATTTCTTTGATATCATCAAGCATGGGCCTCTTGGTCAAAGGCCTAATGGAATAGGGTTGACAACTTTTTTCTCCATGGTATCAATAGTGCAGGGGTCTCCAGGTGATGATTCTATGGTCGTTCAAGCCAGTACCAACATTTCTTTAGGGTCAGTTAACTTTGAAGATTTTCCTCTCGATCCCCTATCTCAAATGATGATCAAGATTTGAAATATGCTCATCCCACATTTAAAGAGTATTTCTCCACCACCGTCGATGAGTTAGTACACATGAATCTTGATACTGAGACCAATATGAGACCAACACTGATCAATACAGCTATGCCCATAGATTAATAGTAGCAGTATGTGGACTTCCTAAAGAAACATAGTGATATATTCACCTAGAGTTATGAATAGATTCAAGAACTAGACCCTCAAGTCACCTTCCACCGCCTTAGTCTCCCAGTAAGTCATCTCAAGTCCAAAAAGACTCCTAGGAAGATGAATCCATCTCATGGTTCCATATTCGAGGTAGAGGTTGATAAGATCATTAAATCCAACTTCATTAAAGAATTCTAGTACTCTAGATGGTTGGCCAACATCGTGCCCTTTAAGAAGAATAAAATATAGATAAGGGTTTGTATTGACTTTCAGGATCTCAACCATCACTATCTAAAATATGATTTTCCCTTTTCCAAGAAAGAGTTGTCGATTGATGCCACCACTGTATTCTAAGCTCTCTCAATCATGGATGGATACTCAGGGTATAATCAGATTCATATGGCCCCCTAAAATGTATATTTGACTGACTTAAGGGCACTGCATGGTACCTTCTTCTATTAGGTAATTCCCTTAAATTTAAAGAATGATGGATCCACTTATCAGTGTGTTATGCACCACATATTCAAACTGATACTCAGGATGCTAGTAGAATGCTATGTGGATGATATGTTAGTAAAATCCCACCAACATTAGTACCATCTCAGAGATCTTGAGAAAGTGTTTGGCTTCCTCCACTCCCACTATCTGAAGATGAACCCCTTGAAGTTTTCCTTTGGGTTCACCTCTAAGATGTTCGGGTTATTTGTTAGATACAGAGGCATCAAGATCGATCTAGAGAATATCAAGTCCATCATTCAGATGCCTCCTCTAAGAATCCTTCAGGAGCTATGGGGTTTTCAAGGCCACTTATCCTATATACGGTGATTAGTTACGAATCTAGCCAGTAAGTATAATCCCTTTTATAGCCTCATGAAGAAAGGTGTCATTTATCAGTAGTATGAGGAGTGCTAGATGCCTTTGAGAGGATCAAGAAGTATCTATTACAACCTCTATTTCTAATGCCACCCATCTCTAGAAATTCATCGGTCCTTTATGTGACCACCCTGGAATGGTCTCTCAGAACACTTCGCATCTAGAAGAATAATGAAGGGATAGAGAACAGTTTGTACTATCTCATTTGTATTCTCCTTGATACAGATACCAGATATTCTTCTATCGAAGAGAACTACCTTGCATTAGTTTTTATGGTGCATGAGTTGTGGAATTATCTGCAGCATCATGAGATACAAGTGGTGTCCTGTGTGGATCCTCTAAAGTATATTCTGAACCACCTCATGTTAACAGGTAGTCTAGATTATTGGGAAGTGATACTTTAGTTGTTCGACATCAAGTTTGTCCTATAGAAGGCCATCAAGGGTTAAGTGCTGGTAGATTTTATGGCCACCCATCCGGCTCCAACAGAGGAGTCCCTAGATCTTGACTTTCCATACAAGGCCATCCTCTCAGTGGATCAAGTCTTTCCATGTTGGAAGATGAAATTTGATGGTGCTTCACAAATCCCAACCTAAATAAGACTCAATGATCCCAGACTCAATAGATTAGACCTAGGTATCATCTTCATTATACCTACATAGAATGTTTTCCTCTATTCGTTCTTATTTTTATAAGATTGTACCAAGAATGAGGAAAAGTATCAGGATCTCAACACTCTTCATGAGATGGCCCTTTATATTGATTTTACCCACCTACATGTTAAGGAGGACTCTGATCTAGTCATCAAGCAGATCAATAGTGACTATGTTGTTAGGAAGTCAGAGCTCGTACACCTGGTGAAGCACACTTTCCAGTTTTTGTCCTAGTTCCCCTCTCTACCAGAGGTGACTCATATTCCCCATTCACATAATGTTTGAGCTGATGCCCTACCGGTTTATCCACTTCTCTTGTATAACCTGACCAGGAATATTTTTTTATCCATGTGGCTCATCGAAGGGTCATCACCCCCATCTCCCTAGATGACGATGATAACTAGAAATTAAGTCATCTTATCATCAATTATTCTACATCAGGACCTTCGGATCCCCCTTTTGAGAGGGAAGATATGTCTTATTATACAACTCCTTTCATCAAGTATCTCTAGTGTAGTATTCACCTGATAGGAAATGTTAAGCGTAAGTGAATATGTCGGTGTGAAGCATAGTTCACCCTCCAAATTAGTCCTAGCCTTGAACAGATCCTCTAGAAACATGGGATTGATGGAATTATTCTCCATTTCATTTAGGGAGATGATATTCCCTAGGTTATGCAGGGATTTCATGTCGGTTCATGCGGATCCCATCAGATTGGGTCGCAACTCACTCAAAAAAAATGAAGGTTGGGCTACTTTTGGCCTACCATGGTCCATGACTACACCAAGTTCTCCAAGAGGTGCCACACATGTCAGATCCATTCCAACTTTGATCATTGATCACCAGATTTCCTCCATACCACCAATTATTATTGGCCCTTTATAGTTTGGGGACTCGATATCATGGGACCATATCCACCAGTGACAACTCCCCAATTTAGGTTTATTTTGACCATGATGGATTTCTTTTCCAAGTGGGCAGAGGCAATTCTGCTCAAAGTAGTCAAGGTTCGTTCTGTCATTGAGTTTGTGAGATCCAATATCAACCATCGATTCAGAGTCCCTCACACTATTCTCACCAATAACGACACCAACATCCAAGCTGTTGAGTTAAAGAAATTGTATGCCAAGTATAACATCTAGTCCAACCATACTTCTCGCTACCATGCACAAGAAAATGGACAGATTGAGGCATTCAAAAAAACCCTCTCTAACATTCTACAAAATATGATTGGCCAAAACAAGTAAAGTTGTCCAGACAAGCTCCCCAATGTTGTCTGGGCTTATCATACGACAACTTTTAATTACACCAAGGTAACCCCATATTCCATAGTGTACAGAACAAAGGTATTCTTTCCCATAAGGATTCAAGTTCCATCACTCTTTAAATCCTTCTACGATCAGTAGACATCAGAAAGGGTAGCATAAGTCCATCTGGATGAACTGGAATCCCACTATGAGAATAGGATTTGAGCCTAGCATAATCTGGAGAGGCACCAAAATAAGATAGGCAAGGCTTTCAACAATAAATTTTGTCTCTTCTCTTTTCTTCAAGGTGACATGGTATTGTCTATGAGGATGCTGATGATATATGGCAAGAAACCACCAAATTTGGAGCCCAATTGGGAAGGTACCTATATCATTCACAAGTTTTACCCCAATGGTGCACACTCTTTGTTCACCCATGATGGAGAGAGAATTACTCCTCCCACCAATGTCAAGTTCCTCAAGCAGTACTTTGTGTGAGAACCATTCCTTCTGTCTAAGCTGGAGGATGTAAAAATTCCTCAAACCATCATCTCGCATGATGTTAAACTGCATGATCTCCCATAACTATGTGTGACTTGATTCCTACCCTCTAAGGATATATAGAGACTCTTGGAGATTTTATTCTATAGGACCAATTGCAGAACCTCCATTTCAACTTTTTGGAACCATGGCCTAAGTTGTTCTATGGAGTGTATGGTATGGTGTTGAGACCTATTTGGTTATCATTCATGTGGGGTTGTTTTATGTCACCACCCTACACACCCCTATGTAGGTAGTTTCCACCTTATGGTCTGAGTTCTATGACCTTAAACTAAGATCTCTTTCGTCCTTCCGTATGATGTTAAACTGCATGGAATTATCCTGTATGATGTTAAACTACCCCATCCCACATGACGTTAAACTATCCTTTCGTCCTGGTTTCATGATGATAAACTATGTAGTGCCTCTTTTTCCTCATCTAAGAAGTCATCACTTTTCCAGCCTTTTGGAACATGTTTCTCTCAGGGGGTGCGTGGTGTGGTTGATACCTCTTTGGTTATCATTCACATTAGGTTTATAACATCCACACTATGTGCCTATCTTGGGAGCCTCCTCTCTTTGTTTTTTCCTTACCACATGAAGTTAAACTGCATGTTTTTCTATAATTACATATGGATTGATTCCCATCCTTATAAGATATGTAGAAATGCCCTAACATTTTGTCTTCGGGTTAATCCCTTAGTTTATAAATCCTCTCTTTTTTCTATCCTATCTGAATGAAAATAAACTTCATCACAACCATCATCTTTACCACATTACGTTAAACTGTATGGGTTTTCAGAACTACATGTGTCTTGATTCCCATCCTCATGGAATACATAAAAATTCCTAGACATTTTGTCTTTAGGTCCAACCCTAGGTTTATTAACCCTCTTTCATTCCTCATCCTCTTTATTTGGAATCGGTTCATTACCATGCCATATTCAGGATCTCTCTCGATGATTCTTCCCTAGAGAAGGGGTTTGGATCCCTCTATCTGATAATCCTCAATAACGCGCTCAGATGCGCTGTGGTGTAGGACCCAGGGTATTGGATTCTGCATGGACATTCTTTCATTCCATATTTGTGCATCACGCATCCCCTTTATTTGGGTCTTCATCATCCTTAATATATAAAGGTACCCCCTAATGGTGCAGATGCTCAGCCTCATGGCTCGCCTATCGTCTTGGTCCAACGCCCCAGAAGATTCTGGGTTACATTTTGAGATAAGTCCTACTTTTTGAATTTGGATAGCAGCCAAACCTCTTTTGTTTGTTCCCATTCCAGGATATACGATATAGATATCATGTTTTGAACATGTTCAGTAGTTATCCTCCATCATTACACCATCCTCATTATGTCCCAAATATTGGATATTGTGATTCACATCTCTTTCTACATCCTTATGTCCAGGTAGAACTTCAACTCCCTCTATGATACCATTTCGTGCACCTTTTCATGATGAGTAGGTTGATCTGAATCATTGGGACATCCTTAACTCATCTTCTCTATTCCCTTGTTGTGTGGTTCTGTGTGTCATGAGGATCCTCTATTCCCCTTGTTTCCCAAATCAATCGTGGGTCATGTGAGTTTATGTAAAGACTCGGATTTTCCATGTAATTTTTTTTAATTATATGGAATTATTACGAGTCTGCGAAAATTGACGGTGCGTGATTCTGAGGCCCGGTGTGCCTGGAATGAATTTCCGAACTTCCTTTAAGGTACGTTCAATAAACGTACCGAGTGGGAATTCCTAACTTTTGAACTAGTGTTTGGAATTGAAATATGAGGGAACCGTTGAACTCATAGCATCAGGATTCGCTTAAAGGAGCCTTCACTTTGACCACAGTAGGTCGAGGGGAAGATCTAGTTTTTCGAGTTTCCATGGAGGATTAAAATAAAAAAAATGTTTTATTTTTATTAAACTCCTTCCATCCTTTTTAATTCATTGGAGGTGGGGACCACACGAGGGTGGTCAGACATTTAATGTTGGGTATTAAATGCCCGGTTACACAAAGTGTATAACCATGAAACTCACCATTTAATGAAATCTCATTAATGACAAGTTAAAGAAACCATTAACTTAAGTTAATGAGTAAGTATTATCTCCTTCCTCATGGGAGAACAAATCCACCAAACAAAGAACAGAGGATCGACATTTGAGCAACCGTTGAAGCTTGTTGCGAAATGATGAACGTTGACCCATCATCTTCAACCGCAAGCGCTCTCCAACGAATCAAGGTAGGGATTCGAACTTGTTTAATTTCAAGTATATACGATTCAATCTCTTCAACCTATTTCTATCAAGCTAACGCAGAAGGCACGAGCCAAACAAATAAGGCTCAATCCCTCCGCTATCTTGATTAATTTGTGCGTTCTTCGTAGGTGATTCTTCGGGATAGACGAAACCCAATTTTTGATGGGCTAGAAGCGACGGTGATGTACCAGGAAGTTCAACGATGCCTTCAGAAGGAAAAATGAGATACCTGAGCTCACCCGGTGACCCGTGGTAGGCCGCCGGTGTGGCGGTACCATTGACCAGCATCGGCGGGGACCAAGGAGGTAGACGGCACCGGTCGACCGTGTGGGAGGAGGCGGCACACCCACGCTGCCAAAGGAACCGGCCACGACCCGTCATCCGTGGAGGTCAGAGGATGCAGTTGGCACACTGGACGACCGCGGAAGAGGAGGGTGGCGCGACCAGCGCGCTGCCGGAGGACGCGGGTTGTGGCTTGTCAGCCGCGGCAGACCGAAGGAGGCGGTCGGCACACCGGTCGGCCGCGGGTGACGGAGCGGCGTGCCATCGTGCGCCTCTAGAGACATTGGCTGGCACCAGCCAACCGTGATGGGAGGCAGGACCCACTTTAGCGGGTCCTGCATAACACCTGGCGGTGCCACATGGTGTCGCCGCTGCGAAGGAGACCGAACAGCCCTCACGGTCGTTCGGAAAAACTGGGGGTCACTCCCCTGTCAACCCGAACTAGGTTGGGTCAACCCAAACCAGGTCGGGCCAGCCCAGGTTGGGTCGGGTTGGGTCGGTTCGACTGGTTCGGACCGGACCTGGGCCCAACCGGACCCATAAACACTTAAAGGACCATATCTTGAGAACCATACGTCCATTTGATGAACCGTCTATGGACCTATGATCCTTGGATTGAGACGGTCATTTTGGTATACTCCACTTGAGTTTTGGAGAAAGTTGGAGTATGGCCGGGTTGGATCGAACCCGAATCCAACAGGGCCATCGGCACTAAAATGCTAATAACTTTCAGACCGGGCATCCGATTGATGCGTCGTCTGTCGCATTGGGACCCTTACGACATGGAGGTCCTTTGGGTTACACCTTTGTGGAGCTTAGTGGCAGTCTAGGTACAACCGATGACTCGATGAGCAGTTTCTACAAAACTTGAGTGCACTGGGTGCGGAGAACCCTATGGCTGCCTGTACATGAAGAACTTATTCCAATCATGTGTGGGTAAAATTATACAAATCCTGTGTGGTTAAAATTCTAAAAATCCTATGTGGATAAGCTTCTACAAATCCTGTGTGGGTCATCTTCTACGAATCCTGTGTGGGTCAACTTATACGAACCCTGTGTGGGTCAATAGTAGAGCTTCTCTGTAACAGCCCAAGATTTCATAGTGTGTTATTTCTTTAAAATAATACAATAACTTGCACTACACGCAACACCGAGTTCAAGCACACCATGAATTACCAAACAAGACATTTAAAAGAGGTTATGAATAGTATTAACTAAATTTTAAACTTTATATAATCCTTATAATTTTAGAATCCATATTATGAGTTTCTTAGACATAATACAAGAACAGATTCATTTTCAGTATTGCACTTTTATCAACTTTTAACAGTGAAACCATTTTAAATACAATATTTTAAACTTTTTGACTAAATGGGGACATCAAAAAAATTTAAAATGAAACATCCCAAGCTTCCACGGTACGCTTTCCTTTGAATAATACAGTAGCGTGTGTTGTACGCAACTTCGAGTTCTAACACACCACAACCAATCAAACTAGCCGTTATGAATAGTAATACCTACTTTTTAAAATTATATATATTTTATATTTTAGAATGGAATTCATTTTTGGATTCGGAATATCGAATTTAGCCTAAGGTGAAATCTTGGTACATTTCGGATAACTTTCATATTTTGATGAATAGTGAAAATTACAAAATTTTAATTAAAAACAACTTTTTTAATCAAAATAATTAATAGTGATAAATTATGAATTTAAGTGGTTTTAAAGTATATTTAGAATATATTTTTACCATTTAATATAATTTTGGTCATTGGACATAATTTTACAATTAAACCGAACATAAACAGGTGTCAATCTTTTGATAGTTATTATCTCTTAAAAACACGCTTTTTGTTTTGACAGCAGGAATTAATTTTAAATTAATTTCTGCCACTTCTGTGTTTTGAATTTAGAAAAATGGATTCCATATTTGGAATCAGGATGTTCAAATTGTGTAAATAGGTAACTTTTATTTTTAGACATTTTGAATAATTACTGCGGTAAAAATTTTATTTACCATGGTTAAGGGTAAATCCGGTAAATAAGGGTTAAAAAATAATATTATAATAATACTAAATTACCCTAAAACGTGTCCTAACCTTATTGGTTGATACATGTTCGTCCATAGGCATCTTTGGGTCGATTTTGGGACCCCATGGATCCACTTGTAAGTGATAATGACACTTTATTTTAATTAAGTTAAAATGAATACAAAAATGACACAAGCATATATCTTTTAGAAAAACAATTGTTACATAGGGTTATATATGTTGGATTTTAGATTATAAATATTAATTAGAAGGATAAAAAGATTTCATCCATAATTATATTTTATTTATAATTTTTATACATTAAATAATTTATTTTATTTATGACACAATGATGATGCAGTAATTACTATAATAGTGAAAAATTAAAATAATTGATATTATAAATACCCAAATAAATATAATATGAAACTTTTAATGAATTAAACTAATTTTCTAGGATAATATGATATATTAGGATTGATTTAAGTTACTTTGTTCGAAGTAATCAATCTGTTATGAGTTTCACAAAAATCAACTATTGAATAGTGTCAAAATTGACATAAAAGAGTTCTTAAAACAAATATTATATTATTAATTGATATTAAATTCCTAAAAATCTAAGGTTCGGCCAAGAGACTTATATCATGATAGTTTCATCATTAATGGACCACTTGGGGGTCTCTTGGATGTATTTAGTAAGTTTATTAACCATATTATATAAAAATACAAAGAGACATTGTAAAAGTGAAACTAATTAACTTAGAGTTAAAACTTAAAGATAAGGTTAATATAAGTACCCAAACCTGTCTAAATTATATTGGTTGAGTTGTTTTCGACCCATACCCACCTTAACTTTTTAATAATAAACTTTGGATCCATTAGAAACCGAATATGAATTTATTATAAATTAATATTTCTAGCTTTTCCAAAGGTGCCCCTCACCCCTCTTATAAAAGGGCACTCCTCCTTCTCATTTATTCACACCTTCAAAGCCTTTTGGTTCAGCCAAACTCTGCCCAAATACTCTCCCAACTTACCTCACTACAACCTAGGGGCCTTATTTTGATCAGAAAGCCAACCTAAGGAGCCCTTTTGATCAAATCAAAAGGAAGAACCCGAAGAAGAGGTAATGATTTCACCACCCTTTTCTAAGTTCATTTCTTCTTCCACTTCTTCTTCCTTTGTTGTTACCATTCTAAAATAATAAATCCAGTATCATATATATACTGTGATGTTATTATAAATATGTTACAACCATATTCAGTATTCTATCCACCCTTTGAATAACATGTCACCCTACGTGCGTACGTACGGCTTACCGTCTCCACGTCGTGGTGTAATTGTTATTCAATATAATATTATTTGGATGGGTATAATAATGATGTGTAACTCATGTAAATAATAAATATAACATGTTAATGATTCTTTATATATGATATACCATCCATTTATATATTATTTTAATATCAAAAGAATGATATTGTCGCTCGTGCGTACGTACGGACTACCGTCTCCACGAACGCGATGAGATTCATTCTCCATCGTATCCATTCAAGTATAATTATCATTTGATGATTTAAAAAATGATGTTTAAGGACTTGATATCATTCTGGATGTGAATAATATAAAACCTATCCTTTACAAACATGTCTTACGTAACAAAACATATAAAAGAAAACAAGTAAGCTAACACCCGAAACAACGATAATACTAAGATATTATTATCAAATCAATATTAAAAGATCATATATGATATCATATTAATATATATGATTCTTGTATAATTTAATAACAATTATTTCAATATTATACAGTAGGTTAACCAACCCCAACCAAGTAAAAGTACAAGGTAAGGGATTTTCTTATCTCACATTCAATTCCGTGAGATTTCCATTATTCGCCACTAAATTATTGAAAGTGGTGTATTGTGTACTGGCATTTGATATATATTATCATGATTATCTTTATATTCATGTTATTCTGTAAATAATTTGGTGGTTATTAACTTTTGGCCATACGACTCAGTTGATTAACATGGTAAGGGGTTTTCATCTCACTCTTTATTTCCGTGAGATTCATGCCATATTTCCACTATTATCTTTTGTGTGGTGTATGTACTGCCCATAATTGTATTCTTTGTGTAATACACTTTACCTTATGTGTATTTACATTTTCATTGTATGATACCTCTTTCATGGGTTGTATGTTTCATAAGTTACCAAATTGATAAGGGTTTACTTCACAATCTCTTTAATATCCGAGGTTGTCTTTACGTAAGTATCTACAGGGACATATTTACTATCCATGTCCATATTTCATAAAAGAGTTTTCAAAGGGATTATTTCTAAGGGAACTTTTACTAAAACATCATTTTAAATGTTTTAAATATTTATTCTTCTAAATCATCCTCATTTATGTCCACGTTTTCAAAATGGTTTGTAAGGATTTATTTATATGAAAATGAATGTTTTAAAAGTGTTAATTCCATTCAAAAGTTTCAAAGTGGTATGGGACACTTTGATCTAAAAATGTATTTAAATGACTTACTTTCTAAATTGTGTAACATTAAAATGTTTTCATGAAAAAGGGATATTTCTCTCAATAATTTTTAAAAAAAAAATTTATCTATGTCAACATCCTTTGATGGATTTTAAGATTATTTGAAGTTGATTTATTATGATATAAAACTTCCATATTGTAATGAATTTTTGTGATATGTTTGACTGTAGATGTGTCATTCATGGTTTATGAGTAAAGTATTGACATTTTGTATGCTAGTTCCAATAAGAATTTTTATGTTATATTTCAACCTTTACTTCATATGAATGTGTTGGACAAGTATGTTCCAGGTTGGGGACTAGTTGAAGTAAGCCCTCCAGGTTGGGGACTGGTAAAAGTAATCCCTCCAGGTTAGGGACTGGTAAAAGTAAGCCCTCCGGTTTGGTCTCCGGTTATTATAGGCACTCCGGGTTGGTGTCCGGTTATTAGAGGCACTCCGGGTTGGTGTCCGGTTATTAGAGGCACTCCGGGTTGGGTTCCGGTTACAGTTAGCCCCAAGGTCTTGGGACGAGGCCTTGAAAAGAAATTAAAGTTTAGCATTATGCATTCCATCATTATGAAAGTGGTTATTGATTTTGCATGTGATTATTCGATTAGTAGAATATCCATGTGAATAAGTAAATGGCATTATTTCATTTTACTTTTTCCATACTATGTTGAAGTTCAAGTTTAAAAGGCTTTTGTTTTAGTAATGCATTGCCTTAAATGTTTATGCTTATTTTGAATGTTCCGCTATATTGTTATCCTTACTGGTCATTTGAGTTCACCCCTTTTCTATGTTTATTTTCCCCAGGATGTGAAGAAGTAAGTTATGAATGACCTGCAGGGATATTATGAGGGTATAATAGTGTGGACTGTGGAGATATTATGTTGTTGTAGTAGTTTTTCATTTTATGATGTAATGTAAAACTTATGAATATATCTAGTGTTTCCAAGGCTACTAAACCAATCGGTGTTTCGAGATTTGATCTTTCTTGTGATCATGCCAATGTTATGTAATAATGCACCGACTCTAGGTAACTGGGGTCAGGGCGTTACAGTTGGTATCAGAGGAAGTTTAGTACAAACCTTGGAAGCTAGATTTAGATAAACTCTGATTAGAGCACGTAGAACTAAGATGAACTTTGAGGATTAGTATAGAAGAACTTCCTAGAATTTTGGTATTGTAGAGATTTTGTGAGTTTTCTGAGCAATACATCCCTGTCTGGATACGAGCAGGTAGAGGCGGCTCTGGCACATATGTACCTAGGGGTAAAACCTGAAAACACCGCTTTGAGCTAGACTCGAACGGGAACTGGTGCACGACAACGGGCCTTGATGCACTCTTGGTTACGACACTCCCGGGGGATATGCTTAGGATAACTCTCATTTTCTTTAAAAATCATTATGAAGGGTTTATGAGTATATACTTCCTCAAAGGAGACATTTTTATGATTATGGATTATATCCATAAACTATTTAATTTATGTTATGTGTTTTAAAAGTTTGGGATTAGGTATTGTTATTCATAAACTAATCTAGTGTATGCCAATGTTTAGAAATGGCGCCTAGTAGAAGGAATGAGAACTCCAGCAATGTAAATGATACAAAGAGAAAGAAGGATCATATATTTTATGGTCTTAAGCCAGAATTTACAAGAGAAATAGTCTCGCATGTATTATCATCATATGAAGAAATAATATCATGTGTTGATAAGATAAGTAAAGAGTTTACTGAGTCCTATGGCTTTGAAGGGAAGCAAGAGAAGAAAAGGGTGGAAGAGAGAAAGATGGATAAAGGGAAGAGGAAAAAGAAGAATTTTCCCATATGTGGTAACTGTGGAAAGAAACACCCTGGAACTTGCCTGAAAGGAATGGGAGTTTGTTATAAGTGTAGAGGAAAAAGGGCACAAAGTACGTGACTGCAAGGGTAAGAAAATGGTTTCAAATGTACAATGCTTCATTTGCAAGGAGTTTGGACACTATGCGAACCTATGTCCCAGTCATCAGAATATGCCGCAAATGATGTTATTGGATAATAATCAAGTTATGACACTACCACAGATGAAGAGGAATGATTAGAGTTCTTATGTTGATTATGTCAATTGAGTGTTGTATCAACAATGTACTTGTTATAATAATTATGGAGTATATAAGGATTGTACTGCAGTACTATTTCATTAAGTACTTGAGATTGTGTGGAACAAAGAAAGGTGACTCAACAGCAGGATAAATTTTTGGAAAATATATGGTTGAGAGAATGATAAACCATAATATAGTTCTGATACCGAGTTAGTGATTTTGGAATAATACATGATTGTTTTGGATAAATTATATTGGATATTCTTGACTACCTTGGAACTGATTAATGATCTGTATATTCCATTATTGTTGGGGTTTAAAACATTTTTGGATTGATGAGGTATATCCAGCATTCTATATGGAATAAGGGAGCATGAATGTAATCAATAAGGAATATGGTAATTCAGGATGTTTCAGTGTATTAAAAGAATACATGATGAAGGTATTCATATGCTATTACGTGGTAAAAAGGATCTACATTATGTTTAACTTCCTTATAAATGTTGGACTGTGAGTTTGGTCAGAAATATTTTGGATAAATTCTAGTTTGAGATTAATTTTGGATTGCCATAAAAGGACAACCCGGAGGTCGGGCGGCAACCCGTCGCGTCCGGCAAGGTCGCGAGACTTGAACCCGCAACCGAAGGGCGACAAGGGTGTATCACCTACCACTGGCCCAAGAGATGTCCTGGATTAAATAATGTAGTTTTTTTTTAAAAGATCTGGTAGATGAATTATAAATTTGTTTATTTTGGAACCCTGTACGAATAGTATAAATAGAATTTTTTTTTACGATTGAAAGATGAGTTTGTGGTAGAAATTTATTAATGGACAAAACTCTAATTATAAAGTAAGTATATCTCCTTATGATCTTATCCAATATCATAAATAAATTCCTCAACATTAAGAAAAGGAACTTAGAACAAAAATTTTGTCCTAGATGGTACCTTAAATCATCACTAATTTATGGCTTTGAGATTGTTGGCCTTTTCATAGCCATGTTCTCTACCACTCTCCATCAGATAATTGATGGTTAGATTTCTCTTCCATATCCATATTTTCCTACATGGAAACCTAGTATGTGTTATTTTCAGTAATCTTCATACTTTCCACTCTTTATTTTAAATAGAGGCCTCATTAATTCATTTTTCGATGTGGTATTTCAACTAAGATATTTTGAAACGTCAAAAATGTGTTATCCTAATACCCTATATTTTGTTGAACCGATGGTATTTCAAATCATCATAGATTGATGAGTTTAAGGACCTCAATTTTGTACTTGTTTGTGATTGATGACCTCAATCACTACCTATAAATATTTACGTTTTTCCTCCAATTATATGTCTCTAATTGCCACCAATGTTCTCCTAATCGAGATCATAATTTGGTGGTGACCCTTTCATTTCTCATTTCCTCATATTAAGACTAAATTTTAGTAACCCAATTTCCGATGTGGGTTTTCCCACAAAGATATTTTTTATTTTTATTTTCAACCTTTTATTTTCGAAGAATAATTTCAAATTGCAAGGACGCAATTTATTGAAGGAGGGGAGAATGTAACACCCCAAGATTTCATAGTGTGTTATTTCTTTAAAATAATACAATAACTTGCACTACACGCAACACCGAGTTCAAGCACACCATGAATTACCAAACAAGCCGTTCAAAAGAGGTTATGAATAGTATTAACTAAATTTTAAACTTTATATAATCCTTATAATTTTAGAATCCATATTATGAGTTTCTTAGACATAATACAAGAACAGATTCATTTTCAGTATTGCACTTTTATCAACTTTTAATAGTGAAACCATTTTAAATTCAATATTTTAAACTTTTTGACTAAATGGGGACATCAAAAAAATTTAAAATGAAACATCCCAAGCTTCCATGGTACGCTTTCCTTTGAATAATACAGTAGTGTGTGTTGTACGCAACTTCGAGTTCTAACACACCACAACCAATCAAACTAGCCGTTATGAATAGTAATACCTACTTTTTGAAATTATATATATTTTATATTTTAGAATGGACTTCATTTTTGGATTCGGAATATCGAATTTAGCCTAAGGTGAAATCTAGGTACATTTCGGATAACTTTCATATTTTGATGAATAGTGAAAATTACTAAATTTTAATTAAAAACAACTTTTTTAATCAAAATAATTAATAGTGATAAATTATGAATTTAAGTGGTTTTAAAGTATATTTAGAATATATTTTTACCATTTAATATAATTTTAGTCATTGGACATAATTTTACAATTAAACCGAACATAAACAGGTGTCAATCTTTTGATAGTTATTATCTCTTAAAAACACGCTTTTTGTTTTGACAGCAGGAATTAATTTTAAATTAATTTCTGCCACTTCTGTGTTTTAAATTTAGAAAAATGGATTCCATATTTGGAATCAGGATGTTCAAATTGTGTAAATAGGTAACTTTTATTTTTAGACATTTTGAATAATTACTGCGGTAAAAATTTTATTTACCATGGTTAAGGGTAAATCCGGTAAATAAGGGTTAAAAAATAATATTATAATAATACTAAATTACCCTAAAATGTGTCCTAACCTTATTGTTTGATACATGTTCGACCATAGGAATCTTTGGGTCGATTTTGGGACCCCATGGATCCACTTGTAAGTGATAATGACACTTTATTTTAATTAAGTTAAAATGAATACAAAAATGACACAAGCATATATCTTTTAGAAAAACAATTGTTACATAGGGTTATATATGTTGGATTTTAGATTATAAATATTCATTAGAAATATAAAACGATTTCCTCCGTAATGATATTTTATTTATAATTTTTAGACATTAAATAATTTATTTTATTTATGACACAATGATGATGCAGTAATTACTATAATAGTGAAAAATTAAAATAATTGATATTATAAATACCCAAATAAATATAATATGAAACTTTTAATGAATTAAACTAATTTTATAGGATAATATGATATATTATTATTGATTTAATTGACTTTTTTCGAAGTAATCAATCTGTTATGAGTTTCACAAAAATCAACTATTGAATAGTGTCAAAATTGACATAAAAGAGTTCTTAAAACAAATATTATATTATTAATTGATATTAAATTCCTAAAAATCTAAGGTTCGGCCAAGAGACTTATATCATGATAGGTTCATCATTAATGGACCACTTTAGGGTCTCTTGGATGTATGTAGTAAGTTTATTAACCATATTATATAAAAATACAAAGAGACATTGTAAAAGTGAAACTAATTAACTTAGAGTTAAAACTTAAAGATAAGGTTAATATAAGTACCCAAACCTGTCTAAATTATATTGGTTGAGTTTTTTTCGACCCATACCCACCTTAACCTTTGAATAATCAACTTTGGATCCATTAGAAACCGAATATGAATTTATTATAAATTAATATTTCTAGCTTTTCCAAAGGTGCCCCTCACCCCTCTTATAAAAGGGCACTCCTCCTTCTCATTTCTTCACACCTTCAAAGCCTTTTGGTTCGGCCAAACTCTACCCAAATACTCTCCCAACTTCCCTCACTACAACCTAGGGGCCTTAGTTTGATCAGAAAGCCAACCTAAGGAGCCCTTTTGATCAAATCAAAAGGAAGAACCCGAAGAAGAGGTAATGATTTCACCACCCTTTTCTAAGTTCATTTCTTCTTCCACTTCTTCTTCCTTTGTTGTTACCATTCTAAAATAATAAATCCAGTATCATATATATACTGTGATGTTATTATAAATATGTTACAACCATATTCAGTATTCTATCCACCCTTTGAATAACATGTCACCATACGTGTGTACGTACGGCTTACCGTCTCCACGTCGTGGTGTAATTGTTATTCAATATAATATTATTTGGATGGGTATAATAATGATGTGTAACTCATGTAAATAATAAATATAACATGTTAATTATTCTGTATATATGATATACCATCCATTTATATATTATTTTAATATCAAAAGAATGATATTGTCGCTCGTGCGTACGTACGGACTACCGTCTCCACGAACGCGATGAGATTCATTCTCCATCGTATCCATTCAAATATAATTATCATTTGATGATTTAAAAAATGATGTTTAAGGACTTGATATCATTCTGGATATGAATAATATAAAACCTATCCTTTACAAACATGTCTTACGTAACAAAACATATAAAAGAAAACAAGTAAGCTAACACCCGAAACAACGATAATACTAAGATATTATTATCAAATCAATATTAAAAGATCATATATGATATCATATTAATATATATGATTCTTTTATAATTTAATAACAATTATTCCAATATTATACAGGAGTTTAACCTACCCCAACCAAGTAAAAGTACAAGGTAAGGGATTTTCTTATCTCACATTCAATTCCGTGAGATTTCCATTATTCGCCACTAAATTATTGAAAGTGGTGTATTGTGTACTGGCATTTGATATATATTATCATGATTATCTTTATATTCATGTTATTCTTTAAATAATTTGGTGGTTATTAACTTTTGGTCATACGACTCAGTTGATTAACATGGTAAGGGGTTTTCATCTCACTCTTTATTTCCGTGAGATTCATGCCATATTTCCACTATTATCTTTTGTGTGGTGTATGTACTGCCCATAATTGTATTCTTTGTGTAATACACTTTACCTTATGTGTATTTACATTTTCATTGTATGATACCTCTTTCATGGGTTGTATGTTTCATAAGTTACCAAATTGATAAGGGTTTACTTCACAATCTCTTTAATATCTGAGGTTGTCTTTACGTAAGTATCTACAGGGACATATTTACTATCCATGTCCATATTTCATAAAAGAGTTTTTAAAGGGATTATTTCTAAGGGAACTTTTACTAAAACATCATTTTAAATGTTTTAAATATTTATTCTTCTAAATCATCCTCATTTATGTCCACGTTTTCAAAATGGTTTGTAAGGATTTATTTATATGAAAATGAATGTTTTAAAAGTGTTAATTCCATTCAAAAGTTTCAAAGTGGTATGGGAAACTTTGATCCAAAAATGTATTTAAATGCCTTACTTTCTAAATTGTGTAACATTAAAATGTTTTCATGAAAAAGGGATATTTCTCTCAATAATTTTAAAAAAAACATTTTCATCTATGTCAACATCCTTTGATGGATTTTAAGATTATTTGAAGTTGATTTATTATGATATAAAACTTCCATATTGTAATGAATTTTTGTGATATGTTTGACTGTAGATGTGTCATTCATGGTTTATGAGTAAAGTATTGACATTTCGTATGCTAGTTCAATAGGAATGTTTATGTTATATTTCAACCTTTACTTCATATGAATGTGTTGGACAAGTATGTTTCAGGTTGGGGACTAGTTGAAGTAAGCCCTCCAGGTTGGGGACTGGTAAAAGTAAGCCCTCCAGGTTAGGGACTAGTAAAAGTAAGCCCTCCGGTTTGGTCTCCGGTTATTAGAGGCACTCCAGGTTGGTGTCCGGTTATTAGAGGCACTCCGGGTTGGTGTCCGGTTATTAGAGGCACTCCGGGTTGGGTTCCGGTTACAGTTAGCCCCAAGGTCTTGGGACGAGGCCTTGAAAAGAAATTAAAGTTTAGCATTATGCATTCCATCATTATGAAAGTGGTTATTGATTTTGCATGTGATTATTCGATTAGTAGAATATCCATGTGAATAAGTAAATGGCATTATTTCATTTTACTTTTGCCATACTATGTTGAAGTTCAAGTTTAAAAGGCTTTTGTTTTAGTAATGCATTGCCTTAAATGTTTATGCTTATTTTGAATGTTCCGCTATATTTCTATCCTTACTGGGCATTTGAGATCACTCCTTTTCTATGTTTATTTTCCCCAGGATGTGAAGAAGTAAGTTATGAATGACCTGTAGGGATATTATGAGGGGATAATAGTGTGGACTGTGGAGATATTATGTTGTTGTAGTAGTTTTTCATTTTATGATGTAATGTAAAACTTATGAATATATATAGTGTTTCCAAGACTACTAAACCAATCGGTCTTTCGAGATTTGATCTTTCTTGTGATCATGCCAATGTTATGTAATAATGCACCGACTCTAGGTAACTGGGGTCGGGGCGTTACATTCTCAACGAAATAAGATGATCTAGCGATACGTCTAATCATCTGAACTTCTGTACTTAAGTTATACCTAGTGTGAGATGAGTCTTTACCTTTGTGGTACTTTTCTTCATGGTATTACCTTTGTGGTGTTTTACTTGTGATGTTACCTTTGTGGTACTTACCCTTGTGGTGTTACCTTCGTGGTGTTCATTTCTTCGTGGAACAGTTGTGCTAATGGCTAAAAGGTTGGAGCCTTTTGTTTCCTCGTGAATGAGATGAGTATATTTGATAACTTAGGTATATGTATGGGCATATGCCTAAGTAGGGTTGACTGTCGCTTCGTACTTTGTGTTTGTGATCTTGAATTGTGGTTTATCCTTTGTGGATTCTGTGAGACCTTCGGGGTCTTGGGGTCCCTACTGAGTATTGTTATACTCACCCCTGTATGGGATACTCCCACACCTTGTTGTGTATTGTGCAGATGACAAACAATTTTGATCGAGGTTAAGGGAGCTAGGACTGGATGACACTCATAGGTGGGTTATTTGGCATGACGTGCTGTAGTGACTACTGATCGTGAGTTGTACCTACCCTTTAGGTAAGATCCTCGGTGGACGATCTAGGAGTTGTTTTCTCTTTTTAGTTGTACTTGTACTTTCCAGTTGGGCTTGTATTCCGGCCCCTTTACTTTCAGCACACTTTTACTACAGCAGATTACTTCATGGTTGCTTCTTGTTGTGTTCTTGAACTGTGTGTCTATACAGGTTAAAAGGCAATGCCTTTCCGTTTTAGGGATACGTCTTTCCGATGCTAGTCGTCATCCCCTGGCCTATGGAAGGTGGGCTTGGGGTAGTCATGGCACAGACCCCGGGGGATGGGTCGTGACAGCTTAGGGGCCTTGTTTGGGTCTTTACTTGCATAAAAGAATCGCACTATCTTATGGTCCAAACTCCATGACCTTAAACTGGAAGCCTACATCCTAAGCTCGTGACATTAAACTGAGCATTCGAGTCCAAGCATCATGACTTTAAATTGTATGTGTTTTCTCCCTCGGAATGTGTAGTGTGTTACAGCCCTCTCTTGGTCCTCATTCACCTCAGGTTACCTTATGGTGTTGAACTGCACATCTCCAACCCCTTATGGTCCAAACCCTATGACCTAAACTATGATTCTTGGTGTCGTAGTTCGCATGATGGTAAATTGCATAATAATCATGATTTTCTAACTTGAGAGGATATCGCCCCTTTTGGCATTGGCCATCTGTCATGCCATCTCCCATAACTATGTGTGGCTTGATTCCCATCCTTATGGGATACTTAGTGACGTTCATATCATTAGTCTCGGTTCCAGTCGCAACATTTTGGTCCCCATTCATGTCGATCCATCTTTGGGATTCCAGAACTACGTGCGGCTTGATTCTCATCCCCATGGGATACGTAGTGATTCCCAAAAACCTTTTCTTTGGGCCTAGCCGCAAACTCTATGTCCCAAACTCTACGATCTTAAACTATGATCCCTTTGGTCCAAACTCTGTGACCTTAAACTAAGAGCCAATTTCCTCAACACACAACATTAAACTACAAGCTTACCCTGAACAAGTTTAGGATTCCCCATGATAATTATGGGATGCTTAAGCTTCCTCGCCAGAGAGTATTTCCCCCACTAGTGTTGGTCTCTCACCATGATATGCTTCAAGAACCATGTGTGGCTTGATTCACATCCTTATGTGATATGTAGTGACGCCCAAACATGTTGTCTTCGGGCCCAACCATAGGTTCATTAATCTTTTTGGCCCTTTGGCCCCAATTATGGTCCAAACTCTATGAACTTAAACTAGGAGCCTCACAAGGAGATGTGGTGTAGTTGTAGGTCTCTTTTTCCTTCATTCATGTAAGGTCTTATTCCTCACTGCATCATGTATGCCTCCATTCTGTCTGTTCCTTGGTATTTGTATGGTGCACAAGCCTCATTTGGCTCATTCACGTCAGGTTTATCTCCTCCATGCCATGTAAACATTTTAGGAATAGACATCATAGTTTGTGTAACGTGACTTTAAACTTTTGTCCAGGGTTTAGGTAGTATGACCTTAAACTATGTGAAACGTCCTGGTCATATGACGTTAAACTATGCCATGCATCGTCCTCACCATATGACGTTAAACTACATGTTCACCATCCTTATTTGAATGACTTAAAGCTGCAAGGTATCTAAGCCCTCATCGGAGAGGTTTCCTTTTCGGAGTCAGGTTTGATTTTTTTCAAAACCAATGTGCCCTCATCCTCTTTCATGTATGAATGGACCCCCTGATGGAGTTGTCTCATGACGTTTTGGCTCACCTACCGTTTTGGGTCAATGCCCCATAAGGCTTTGGACGACACTTTGAGTTTGGCCCCATGTTTTTGAATGCAGTCAGTGGTTGACCCTCGTTTGTTTGTTCCCATCCCAGGCTAACGTGATGCAAATGCTGTGTCTCAAATACGGTCAACAATTATCCTCCATTGTCATGCAACTCTCATTGTGTTCTGAATGTTGGGCATGTGATTCACAATTTTTCATTCCCCTTTGTTCGGATTGATTCCAGTGCCTTTGGCGTTGTCCCGCTCATGCACCAACACACATTGGGAAAAGCAAGTTGGATTTTCTGAGATCTATGTTCTCCAGCCACAGCCTCTCTCATCCCGAATGCTCCAGGTGGTCAATCATTAATTGCAGACCCCGAGTACTTGATGATTATCCAGTACTCTCATATAGAATAAACAATTACGTGGTCGCTCTTTGTTTCTCACACCGGGCATGACCCACGTGAGCTTAGGGCTTGATCACCAGTTGTTCCATAGATATGATGGAGGTGCGATAATTTAAAACAATAAAGAAATGTGTATACAGTTCAAAATAAACAAGCAAGCATGAAATATGTTTTACGAGTTCGACAAAACACAACCCCTATGGATTGACCTCTTCAATGGAGTGTTCCACCTCCTCCACCCTTCGGTGTGTGGCTTGCAGGATCTGATGTCATCTTCTAAGCTCATTTTCTTCCTTGATAGCCTCAGGGTGAAGCACATCAGCCTTGATCTACACTTGGCCCAACTCAACTCGGAGATTGACCACTTCACGAGATGCTTGCCTTAGCTGCTCTTCGGCCTCTGCCAGCTAGACCCTCAACCGTGAAATGAATTCTGATTGGGTGTTAGTGAAGGAAGAGTGCTCATTCATCCATGCTTCCAGGTGTTGGATCTCCACTTCAGCCTCCTGGAGTTTCTGAGTGCTGATAGACTTTTTCGGGTGCCAGGAAACATCGAAGCGACAATTGCCCTGAAGTGTGTAGTGAATTGCATTTGTTGTCAATGAGTGTTTTGTGAAATATTTTAACGTGTTTAAGGTTTTTTTAATTGTGATGATTATTGAACTGGTCAATATTTTAAAAACACGTGTCATTGGTTATTGACACAATGTTTACAACATGGAAAGAATTGGATTTTATGGTTGAAAACCAAATAGAGAAGAATTAAAATTATTGGAGAAGGTTGGAATTGTTAGCTTTTGCACCTAATGAAGATTTTTTTTTTTGGTAATGCTTTTAATGAAATATTTATTTATCAAAAACATGGGCCAGCTAAGCGCTAAAAAATGCGGCCGTTCGATTTGTCCGATTGCTCGATCATGTATCATGGCCGTCCGTTTTGTCATGTCTGCTATCTTCTCCAGCAAGCTGGTTCGAGAAGGTTCTGTTCACCAGGATCTCCGACTATATCAACCGAAGCTTGATCTGAGGCTTATTTTCACCGATTCACCATCTTGACCTTTCGATTAGACCAGTAAGCTTAGCTTCAACCACGATCTTGCCTGAATGCTGTGCTTGCTGAACAAATCTCCAAGCCGGCGGCGACAGCTGATTCAACCGAGTTTCTGCAGCGTGGAGCAAAATGATT